>OX375809.1:5211806-6461806 GCA_947359405.1 Antitype chi | reverse complement strand
ACGTGTGTATATTAATCAGTACCTAACAGAAACTAAACAATCAGTTTTAGAGTGGTGTTACGCGAATGGATAGAATAGGAAATAAGTATATAAGAGGAAGTCTGAAAGTGAAATGAAAAGTGGAAATCGGTTGTCATGGTATGGGCATGTGTTGCGGTAGAATGAGGAAAATGTCTTGAGGAAAATTTTAAGTATGAATGATGATACCTAGAAGAGTTGGAGAAGACCTAAGAAATGATGATGAACTGTGTGCAAAAATTAAATGGCTAGGAGGGGGGGGGGGGGATTCCCGAAATGACGACGATGATTTTTTACAAATTGCGTAGTTTAAAAACACTAAGCGGTCACACGAACACGAAAACCACTTGCTTTATACTTACATAATTTTGTATACATTTTCTTTCGTTTCAGTGCTCTTGTCGAAACAGCTTCCAACTCTTCTTATGTCACTTATTGTCAAACAACTTACTCTTAATCCTTTTATAAATTCTAATTGTACTGGATTCATTCTTCGTACCTTACTCGAGCCTTATTTTAGAAAATAATTTAATACACCAGGTACTCAATAATAAGAGTTGTAAAAAATTAAGCCGTGACGACAATATAGAGGAAGCTTATTGACGGCTAACAAAGGCAGCTACAGGAGACACGGCGCTCAGTAAATGAAGAAGGTACAATAGATGGATTATAATATTGTAGCGGCGACGACGATGTCCGATCTTTTTTTGTTGTTTTATCGTAGGTACCTTTGAAGTCTAAAGTCAGTTTTACGGATTCTGTTTTGTTTTTGGTACATGATAATGTTTATTATTGCAATGAAGTTCTAAAGAACTTTACTCAATAACCTTAACTTTACTCAATAATCTCAATACTTAACAATTTTACGTAATTACGTTTACGTTTACGTTTTACGTTTTTTAGTTTTTACGTAATTTTACGTTATCGTCACGTAGCAAAAAGATATGCCCCCTCCATGCGACTTTTAATTGTATATAGAAAGATTCAGAGTGAGACTTCGAAAATTTTCATGGTTTTTAAGGGTGCTGAAGCTAATAGTACGGGTAAAATGAAAATCCAAGACGGCAGATGCAACAATTATCAAATTTTCGTCTTGAGTGTCGTTTTCATAGTTTTTGAGGGTGCTAAAGCCGTTAGTGAGGGCAAAATTAGGTTTGAGAAATTAAAATATAGAGTAAATGACATTACATCCGATTTTGGAGAAAAAGTGACCCACACGTTTTCTTTAATCATACGCTGACGTTTAATATAAGTGCCAATGTAGATTTAAGCAACGATTTCCTACAAAAACAGTGGCTACTTACATAGGTTCCGCAATTTACACACAAATGACGTCACTGAAACTTTATTTATCCGTTTTTTGACACCGTAATGTCAAGCCCCGAGCTGTCATCATTTTCATGATAGCCGTCATTGAGCCATTATGCTGCGGCTACTATTCTAGGAAAACTAGGAAACCGAATTTATGTGAAATAAAATATAAGTTGATGTAACTCCACTTTCCAACTGATTGACTTTTTGACAATTCAAAAGTGCCTGTAAATGGTTTAATTGAAATAAATGCTTTGAGTCTAAGTTTGACTCACTGATTAGGCTGAAAGCCGACATCAACAAATTTGGGAAAAGATGGTGAATTTTTCTGAGGTTGATTTTAGTTTTGACTGGCATCTTCGTTATTATAAAAACAGGGATTACTGATTACCATGATTGACCTAAAAATTTCGTTTGGTAATAAAATTACATTTAAATAATGTCGCAAACATTGTTTAACCTCGCGGTCACTAAATTATTTACGTCAAGAACACATATCACTCGATTTGGGAGCCGACAGTTTAATCATATTCCCCTATGTACCAAACAATGTAGAAAATCAAAATTGGATTTCATATAACACATACACATAACATAACTAGAAACTAGAAAATAAAGCTGAAACTCAGTGAAAGTTTAGACTAGTCTGTAGTTACTAGTAGTTTATATCGGTACAGTCAGGCTCAAAAAGATGTGGACAACAAGTTTAATTTGACTGTCCTAAATTTATGTTCATTACACTATAATTAACAATGTGTTGGAATAATTAAACACTTACTACTTAAAGTGTAATGTTTTGTGGCTACACTTAGTACTTAATAAAATATTATAGAACAAATATGATAGACATTTTTTTCTAGTTCGTAGCTTCTTTACTGTTTCATCTAAACAACTATTCAAATAAATAAATTTGAAGTTGCTGTTTGTAACTCAAAATAACAGCTTTTATCTTAATGCTACTTTTGTCCCGGTAGTACCTACGTTCCCGTAGGATAATTTCTGATAACCACGCGTGCAAAGCCGCTGGCACATCTAGTATTTACAATAAAATGCTTATATACAATATTTAACACAACAAACTGATTACACCAGGTACTAAATAAACTAACTAGCTAACGTTAGTTAGTTATATTTATACAAATGAATACAAAAACAAAAGTATAAGTACATAGGCGTCGAAGTACACCACATCCCTGTCATCCTAAAATTAAATTTTATTTCATCGATATATACTCGTACATCTATGTACTTAACTGGAGGCTGACGGTACTTGTAGTTACGCCGCTCACAGCTCTTATTGGTGGTGAAACAAAGGTGTATATTAATTTAAGTTAAAATGAAACAAGCTGTACGATGAAGGCTTCTGCAGGGAACAGCTCTGTAGGTTCTTACTTCTAAGTTCTAAGTTAGCCTGTAGAGTGTAGCAGGGGCGCAGCCTTCATACAACCCGATTCCTATCGGCTTCCCTTTGAAAGAAACACTCTTCTTAGTGTCTACTATTGCCAAACAATATGTAACACATGTGTGTGTATCAAATTACATTACAGTTATTTCATACTAGCTTAAAACATCAATAAGATTACAAAACATTTAAAAAATGCCATTTTTTATGTCTAAACCAAGAATTCCGACCATAGCTGCCGTTAAATTTATAAAAAGTAAAGGAGTTACCGAACTTAGATGTTATCTAGAGTTTATGAGATCTGAACAATTTCTTCTTTGGCATCCCTCTAATAAAAATTGTAGCTTCGCCACTGGAGTGTAGTGTCCATTTAAGTATGTTGTAAATAGGCAGCTATAGTTGTATGTGAGTACCTGCTTACATTGTAAAAATTGGGAGTGATTCGTTTTATGTCTATGGGTATGTTTCTAATCCCTTCTAATATACTTGTATGGAAGTCTTATTCTGTAATACAAAGTTCGTAGTTTGGGCCGAAGTTACGGGCGATTCCTACTCCGTATCACAATTTTACAGTTGTCCTACTCCCGATGTATTTTACTTTTTATCCGTCCGAAAAAGTCAAGAGGGATCACTCCGAAGTGTCTACTACTTTTCGATGGGCCCGTTTCTTCGTTGACGGAGTTAGAGACGTCAGAACATAGTTATAATCCGTATTCATAGGAATATTAAAAAAAACTCACATCACATAGTAAAAAAAAAACACAATTTCCTTAAATTTTTTGACAGTTTGTCTGCGGAAACAGATCATTAAAATAAAGTTATTTGTATACGTAATTTGAACATGGATATCACAATGACCGATTCTTGAAGGATAATGAGTTACTGAGCTATAGCTCATTCTCTTGATTAAGGTTGTTTCGGATTTTCATTTACAGCCAAGCCAAGTTTATAACCCCAATAACCTCACAGAAATAACAGAAGTAGCCAGTACACAAAAATCTATTTATTATAATGAAGACGAAGAGACGAGACTTAATTGAAAGGAGAATGCCCATATTATCTTACTTACAATATACCCTTTGTGATAAGGTCGAAGCCAGCTTTTAATCTGTGCAAGAAACCAAGATTACAATATACCAGAATACTGCCAAAAATTCCATCAAAAGTATCCAATTGAATCCACACAATTTTATACTTGAGTACCTACCTTTTTCATAGAGAAATCGTGTTTTAATTTTCTTTGACGAAATGGAAAATAAAATAACGCAGGTACATTAAGTTCGTATACTTGTAATGCTTCCCCATCTTTTGATAAAGAGCGTCTCCAATTTGCTTTCTTTATATTAAGGCTTATGTACTTTCGTTGAGTGAATGGTTCATGAAGATTCTTTCGAATTTAATATAGGTACCACAGAACAGAAACTTTTCTTGGGCTTCATATACAGGTTAATTTTGAGACGTTGCTACATTTAATTGGTAGCTCGGTTTGTGGTTTTACATTAATGAAATATCTACCGTTTCGTTTTCGTACAACAAAACATCTTTAGAAGGTAGATATATTTATAGCCAGATACATTTTATTTTTTTGGGTGGGTAATCATCAAATAACTTCTCCTCTCTAGGTGGAGCAGGAGGGCGTGTCAGATTTTTACTGACTAAAGCCCACCCGTGTTCCCTCAGTTGCCTGTGTGCCAGGGGCCGCTGTATTTCTTTCGAACAACCCGCATCCTTGGCAGAACAAACTACACCCCTGGCAGTGCCAGAACCATTGATATACTAAAAACCTAAGATACACAATCAGCATCTCAAAAACGTCCGCACAAATAGAGCGCAATGTGCGCAGGTCGCAAATAGTAGTAGGTAGTCACGCTTTTTGGACATAGCTTTGTAGAAACCACTTTAAGTCATGAGTGTAAGGTCGAATTTGCAAAAAAATGTGTTTTGACGTATAATTGGGGACAGATTTGAATATTACTTATGTTCGAGACTGTGCATCTTGAGGTTTTTGGTATATCAATGGCCAGAACAGCTTTTTTCATAATTTTCTGAAAAATAAATAGCAAGGAACTCCGTAATTATTTTTCTTTAAACGCCGAATTTACTGGTACTTTCAGTTTCAAAGAAAAGCAGCGTTAGCATTCAGATTAACCTCGTACGAGAACATTGAAGAAAAAAATATAGCTTAGTAGTACTTAGTTTATTAGAAGTTGATTCCAGTGTTCAGAGGCAACGTAAAGATCCATTCAAATCATATTTTACAGAGCAAGGCTTGCAGCACACACCACTAAGCACGCTTAGCGAAGTTAGAATTGAAAACATCGTTCTGTTTTCTATCATTTAAAGAAGTCAGTAGACAAAATTATGTTTTAAATAAGTTTATAAAAAAAAAAAGTTTTTTGCGATTTGCAGGTCAGTGTCAGGATTTATATATCACTAGCTGTGCCCGCGACTTCGTCCGCGTGGAAAATAACAAAAAAGTATATATATTAACAAAAATAAATAAAATTTCTAAAAAAAAAGTAGCCTAAGTTAGGTACTTCTTATTACATCAGCTATCTGCCAGTGAAAGTCCCGTCAAAATCGGTCCAGCTGTTTCAGATTAGCCGGAACAAACAGACAGACAGACTAACAAAATAAAGAAATAAAATATTTTGGTGTATGTACCGTTTATATGTACATCCATAAGCATTTAGTAAAAAGCGGTTATTTAAATATTCCAAAGAGACACTCCAATTTGATTTATCTTTATATACAGGAAACGTTTTTAATCAGTGCGCATACTATAACCATGAATTCAGCATATCATTCTAGACCCCCCAGCGCAGAAATTTTTCGTCGGTTATACAAAAAAAAAAAAACTGCTGTTCCATACATTTTGACTGCGTAGGTATTGCACTTTTCTATGAAACAGCTGATTTTGATTTGAAACAGCTGATTTGAAACAGCTGATTTGCACAGTGGATAAAAACTTTTCCTGTATATATTAATTAAAATTTGATTCGCGACCGTAACAACGGCTTGACAGAATTATTATCGTTAAAATTATTAAAACAACCCCCTAAGTTCATTATAATCCTATTGAATGAATTTCATGTAATAGTCATTCAATGGTTTAATTTAACTAGTGGTCGCCCAGTAGCCTAAATTCAACCATAATTAAAAATATATTACTCTTCCGCAACCCTTCTTGATATAACTTTTAACTGTGGCAAATTTTATACTCCTCAATGCGCGCAATTTTCGTAAAAATGGGTACAAAGATTTTGCTTCACGTATTAATGTTATAAAGATTTCGCGGGCTGACCTGTTGCTTCCCCCTTAAACGTATTTAGTGATTTGTGATGCAAGTGGGTCTAAGAGTGACCTCAAACAACGCAAAACCACCAAAACCCTTTCACTGCATATATCAATTAATTTTAATCCACTTAGCCAAGTTCGGCGCCATCGAATAGCTGTCAAAAGCTTCGAACAATTCGACAGCTGGCGCGACCTGTTGGTAGCCGACCCTTATAATAAATAAGTCACGACTTATTGGAAAACCGGTTAAACGTGTGAAGTTTGGTGACGTAATCGCGCTGTTGACTGTACTCCTTTCATCTGTTGCTTTGTTTATGTTTGAATTGGTGAGCGAACGAGTTGGATGCCAGTAATCGGTGTTTGATATTTTAGAGGATCAGGGTGAAAAGTTTTTCATTCTCAGGATCCTCCGACCAAACGAGTGTGAGTGGTGGGCTACAGCTTGTTGCTGTTTCTTCTGTATGGCATCTCGCAGGTCAACCGGTGATCGGCTGGTTAACCGGGCTATTATGTGGAGGTCTTGATAAATTAAGGTCTCCAGCGACCACATTCTAAGGGGTGTGCCCTTAGTATGGCATGCAGGGCTTAGAGCGTTGCTATGGGAGGTTAGTAGGTGACAGGCTCGATCGGATGAAGACTAGTTTTCGAGCTGTTTTATATGTTCTAATCTCGCGATAAGCTCTGTTTGCGCGTTGTACATGGATTTACATGACGTCAGAGGGGCAATTCCCGTAATTTTAAGAACGTTTACAGGCTGATCTCAGTCTTAATCTGTCAAAAAAACCTCTGGTTTCCATACAATTTTGACAAGTTTTTGACATAACTGTATTTACTGAGCGTGGTTCGTATGTTACGTTTTAGATAGGTAGTAAAAGACAAGTTGAGGAGTACCTTATAGTTATGTCAGAATAGGTACTGCTTCGTTGGTCTCAATTGGGACTTTTCATTACTCTAAGTTTGGGGCATCGCTCGGTTTAAACCACAGGTCGGATAGTTGTAGCCCGGATTCTGGATCATACAGTCAATGGTACGTAAGTGTCAATATCGAGTGCCTACCCGAGATTTTAACTCTTCGCACGTCAAGTGCACACCATGTGTTCCGATAGCAATAGAATTTCTATTGTGTCTGCTAATTAGACGCGCGACGGGTAAACAGAATTGATGAAATGTCGTTGTACTTAAGTCATCTGCCTTTCCATTCAGGTACTTTAAACGTGATGTTATTTGATAGAAATGCGTAGAAAATTCCTAAAGCGACCAAAGGTCAAGAAAATTCGTAGTCTGAAAGAAATCTCCACATTTACAGAACTTATTTCTAAAGCGAGATAATAAAGTTCTAATCTTTTGTTCAGACGCAGTGCTTTGCGGGTATCTTGCATCTTTAACTAGTTCTGAAAGTATTTCTAAATAATGAGCCCAAAAGGGCAGATTTCAGGCAATTTATCAAAAGTGAAAAACTTTTTCATTTTCCCTAGGTGGGCGTTATTATCTGCCAGGATTTTGTAACGTACAGTTTGTTTTAGACGTTTTCGACCATATAATCAAGGTTTTCTTTTAGACCTAGGCTTTAACTATACGGCCATTTTTGATGAACGACGATCTCCTGAACACAAAAACTATTTTTAAACACGAGTCTTTAGTTGTCAATTTTGGATTAAGAACTTCAAAATACAAATACTCACCTACTGACTCGAATGTGCATATAATAATAAGCATTTTCATAAAGGTTTTTAACCGACTCCAAAAAGGAGAAGGGTCTTAATTCGTCTTTATGTTTTTTTTTGTATTTACGTTCCGCAATACCTATGGCAAATGTAGATTGATTTAAATAAATATTTTAAAGGGATAGGGTATGCCTAGAAACTTTAATTTCGGAAGTCGATGACAAAAAACTAAAATATCGATTAAAAGATACTGACTTCCGACATTAAAGTTATTTTTAACGTTGTAGCGTTTTTTTCGGAAGTCGGTAGTTTTTTTATTGGAAAGCTTTTTATGATGACATTGATATAATGTTTTAAAATCGAATCAGGATCCCTAAAATCGACATAGTCAACGTAATATACATATCTATGTCGATTTTAGGGATCCTGGTCCGATTTGTTGCTGTCTGAAAACAGAGTAACTAAATCACTATTACTAACATTCATCAGTCTACCTACCTTTTATTACTTCAAAGGTATGTATCTACCCTCACTCAGCAATCAAAACTGGGAGTATCTTCTATTGTTGGTTCCAGCTTTTTGTTTCGTTATTGTCAAACAGATGTAAGTAGGTACCCTTTTGTGTTTCTATTTGAGGCTTATAAAGAAGAAATAACTATTGTTGTTTCTGTAGAGAAAATGTAGCTTAATTATTCAGGCTTGTTGATAGTTTTTCTTTTTCTAAAAATCGATTTTATTTTTTTTTATCACGAAGTTAAACAAATTTATACTTACTGATTTAAAAGAAGTAATTATGTAACATTACATATAATATTGTAGGGGCGCGACCTAAGTGGTACCTGGTGGGATTCGTTACGCTAAGTTAAACACTCAAATAACTTAAAAAGGTTTATTGCTGAGGAGCTAACAATGTAACGTTTAAGTTAAGCTATCGCTAAAATGAACAAAATGATGGAAATGAATGCACGCGGTTGCTGTCCGTAATCCACTGAGCTCGCGGCGCATTCAGTGCGACCGTATTGTATCGCTAGGTCAGCAAACGTGGTCGATTGCAATGATTGCATCGAACAAATGTCACGTCTATATTTTCCTGAAGAGTTAGGTAGAGGTGTATAAATAGTAAATCCACATTTGTCCAGTTTTTTTTAAGTAGATAAGGTAAGAAGCAGTGGTGGCCCTTTAGTAATGACCCAGACTTGCGAGTTGTTCGTGGGTTCAAACTCAGGCGAGCAGTTACCTTCGTGAAAATAATTGTATACCCACGGCTCTCAAAACTTTGAAGGAAAACATCGTAAGAAAACCGGCTAGAATGTCCTAGAACCAAAAAATCGAATGCATGTGACTTCTAACAACCCGCACTGGGCCCGCGTGGTAGATTACATCCTTATTGAATAGAGGAGGAATTTGTCCGAAAGGTGCGAGCTTTATAGACTGATTATGCAAGTTATTATTATTAAGCCTTTATTGCCAACACAATATACATTTAAAATCTCATAATTAATTATATTAAACATACAATTAAATAAATTAAATTTTCCTAGTATACATATAACAATAATTTTAAATTTAGATTAACATTAAATTCATTATTATTATTAAATTACAATTGCAATTATTATTAAAATTCATTAGATTTTAAATTGGCATTAACATTAAATTCATCATTATTACAATTGCAATTATTATTATCATTAAAATTTTATTAGGTACTTTAATTCATTTTCAATATTATATTACGATTAGATTGGGCGTCGGCGTGAAAAAAAAAGCATGCGGGTCCTATATGGCACAGGTTAACCCAAACAAGAGCAAAATGGAAAGAGCTGGAGGTGGCCTTCGTGTCGCAAAGACACGCCGACGCCCAATCTAATAGATTATGCAAGTAGGTGTAAGTAAATATCTTCGTCATTGAAACTAAATTTTAGCAAAAAGAGCCTCAAATCCAATAATAATAACGGCTTCGTATGATGGCTTATGCCTAAAGTGGAAAGTGCAATGAAAAGTAACGATTTTTTTTCTAAACATGTGATTCTTTTCTTTTTAACACCAAGTACCAATAAGTACCAATACTTGTACATATTATTATTTTAAGACTTAGCTTTTAAATTATGTTAATAATTTAAGATTAATAGAAACAAAATTAAACAGAAAAGTATACTTCAATACTATATTACCAATAACACTATTACAACTGCATTTGGTATATGATACGAATAAATAAGACTACATCAATACTAACTGATTTAAATTAAATATATATTGCAAAATAAACTCTCCATCTTATTCGTAGAACGAAGGATATTTTCTTTTGATGTGTTGCTAGGTACATAACTGTAAACATAAGTTTCTCTACTCTTACACTTTTTAGTGATTTTTTTTATTCGTATTTTTTAGCTCATTTTTTTTTACTAAATTGGCTTGCTCTTGACCTCGATCACGCCTGATGGAAACCGATTGATGAGGTCTATGATGGATCGAGCGTGCCCAGAAAATACCTGTTCGCTCTTGTTTTGAAGGTAGACGGGTTAAATGTAGAAGGGAACACAGACGCAGGCAGAGAGTTCCACACTTTGGCAGTGCGCATAATAAATGTGGAGGAGTAGCGCTGAGTACGACTGGTCGAGATATAAACCAAGTACGGATGGTACCTTGCAGTACGTCTAGTAGTCCGGTAGTAAAAGGGGGATGGTGGATCAGGTCGTGGAGCTCCTGCGCACACTCTCCGAATAACAGTTTGTAGAAGACCGACAGGCAAGCAACGTTACGCCGATTAGCCACCAATGTTTCGTCGCCTATGAGCCTTTTTGCTCTGCATTCCACCGAGTCAAGGGCAGCAAGCTGGTACTTTGCTGAGCCATCCCATAAGTGACTGCAATACTCCATACAAGAACGCACTTGTTCTTTATATAGGCTCAAAAGCTGTCCAGATGTGAAGTATCGCCTCGCCTTATTTAGGATGCCCAGCTTCTTGGCTGCTGTCTGAGCTTTTGATTGGACTTTTGACTCTATATTGTGTGCCTTTAAGTCTGTGTGTTCTTTATATCTTTCATTTAAAAGAACACTAAAATATCTGTAGGAAAACTCCTTGTAAAATAGGTCTACCAAAAATCATTTTTTTTGGATAAAACTTTTGAATTGGGCAGCTCGATAGAAAGTTCATCCGGAAAACTAATTCAACATAAAAACCTTATTCTACCTTCAAGCACTATAATTTCTACGCTGCTTACAAGCACCTATAAAAATTATCAGGCGTCGCCCAAGGTCGTAATAGGCCTGTAATTATAACGGTCCGACACATAATCACGTAATAAATTACGAACGTACTAGACCTAGAAATATTTTTACGCTTCAAATATCTTCACAACTTACTCGGGAATATTACTTAGTTTAGTTTAGATAATCAGATTTTTGGGAATAATTGTGTTCCAAATTTTAGGAAATCTTTTATATTTTGACTTTATATTGGTCTGGACAGGTTCTTTCAATCTTTGTGGTTCTTTCCTCAAAAGACTAATTTTCAGAAACATATCTACATGGTCTGCACATGACCTGACCAAGATTATGTCTGGACTTTAAAAGACCTATAAGTTTGTTTCGGCCTTTCTTCTCAGAGTAGTCAGATAGGCAATGCCGCCGTCATCTAGTTTTAAAATATGATTAACGTGTGTTTGTACAATCCTACTTACAGAAATAAAACCATTTGTTATTTATTAATTTCAAACAAATTCATGGGTAAGTAATGTGTTATTTAAAGGTTAAGTAATTGTTTAGATCACAGATAACGAAATAACACTTATATATACATATTATTATAATACAAAATTCATCCCAAGACCGAACGTACTATAGCAATAGCAGATATTTAAAACTCTTAACGCGAAACCGGTCGCTTCGTTGAATATTGAATTGTTGTTTCACGACCTTCAATAATAAGGAAACTATAAAAGGTAGAGAGAGGAGAGAAAAAAAGATTATGTACCAGTATAATCTCCAGACAAGAGATTTCCTGAAGAAAATGTTATCTATTTTGATATTTTCTATATTCCAGCATCGATCTTCGAAGCTTCTTACGCCTACTCGTGTTACCCACGTTGTTTCAATAGATTGTATGAAAATACCATGATCCTCAAGTTATTTGACGAATTCTAAATTAATTCCTATAAAACCGATCCAATAATACGGAAATGACAGAAATGTCTGATGCATCTTCGACACACACAAAAACTAAAATTCAACAAAACTCATCTAACCCGTGGAACAACACGCCACTTCTAACAATACCGTCTGCGAAATACCACAAGTACCTAGTTTAGGAGTTATGAGCTTAGGGAACAGATGAACATACATAGTCTGTTAGAATCATAAGTCTCCTTTGGCTTCGCTGTTATCGGGTAAAAATCAGAAGTCACAGAAAACCCTGCTCTAAAAGTGTTTGTCAGGTCAATATTTATACTTCATACATCTTGATTCTTAAGTGTATAGAATTTTCAATAACTTCGACTCAAGTATACTAACTTCCATTGCAAAGTCATAACTGGTGCCCTGAGGTTCCAAGTTAGTAAGTTGTGGGCGGGACTGAAAAATTTACTCATAAAAGGAGAAAGATTTTTCACCGGGTAGGTGTTGTTTTTCCGGTATATTGATAGTTTGACAGGGTATTGCCTTGTTTGGCATAAAATAATTTGTACTATTATTGTTTTCCATAATCATCCCCCCTCATAATATTTACTTGCACTATTATCATTTATACTTACTAATAACCCTTGTCATATCAACTTATTAGTCATAACTTTTATTTGTCAAAAAATAAGTTTCCGTAATAACATGTGTTATAATCATTAGTTTATATAAGTAACACATTACATAATCTATACTTGACATAAGCAACATTTAATAGAAATTTGAAACGTTTACTGTTTTGTACCAAAAATAATGTAATTACGGCATTTGATCTGTAATATAATTATTTATTACAGCAAACAATCTTTAGACAGTAAACAGTTTGTCAAATTCGAAACGGCTAGGTTAGGTTAGGTTAGAACTGTGATCACATAACGCGTGAAGGCGAGCAAGCGTAGCGAGCGTGCCGCGGTAGCAACCGCCGACCGATCGATTTCCTCTTTTGCAAAGCAATTAATTTTATAGTGAATAAATGTTATGGAAAACGACATTATTGAAAATGAAAAATATAGCCAATCAATTTATGGATTAAATAAGACACTTGATCGATTATGACCAATGAAATGAATGAAAATGATATTACGTAATTTCACGGTTATGGCAAATGAAGCGTTATTTCTAATTAAATTATGGCAAATACAAGTATGGTATATAAAATTATTGCATTTTAAACTATTGTAAACATTAGTAAACCAGTTTGACAGTCGTTACGGGTAGTCAGAGACCCGAAAGTCTGGCAAACAGTCTTACCAGAGGGTACCGTATTACCCAGTGGGTTGTGGAGGTCAGATAGGCAGGCTCCATGTTAAATACGTTACGTACGTTGACTAGAAAAAGCGTGGCAGTTGAGAGTATGTCATGCTCACTTAAATGTCTTGCTGATGGTGGCGCGTGTGTTGGATCATTCGGTTCCCTACAAAATGGTTGAGCTGGATGGTGCTGATCCACGCGTCAAGTTCGTGAACGGGCGCCGTCGGTTGAGACTGGTCATCTCCTAACTTCCATGGCTAATTTTAAATCTTATATTTAGAATTGTTTTTTTTTTTTGTACATTGTTCTCACATATAGAAGCAACAAGAATAATGTTCCCAAGTTTTTGTAATACTTAATATGATTAAAAAGAGTGTCCATGGAGTTTCTTGCCCGTTCTTCTCCATAGAGATCTACGTTTTGGAATGGGCAACTAGCTTCAACTTTCCAACTGGTCGACTTTTTGACAATTCAAAAGTGCCTGTAAATGTTTTATTTGAAATAAATGCTTTGAGTTTGAGTTTGATACTGCTATTAAACTGCACCTGGTTAGACTGGAAGCGGGAAAAGGCTAAGCAGAAAATTATAATAGAAGGCAGAGGTATTTCTTCTGAAATTAACAATTTGGAAATTATTATGGAACTACATAAGGCATGCTGAATATTGTTTGAGAAGATGCAATAGATACGTGCAGATCACATTAGCAACGGGTGTGGAAAGCTATTTCGGAGCATTCTCATTTACGTTACGAATGAAGGCAAAAGTATGGGTCTCATAAGGACTAGCCATGACTATAATATAATATAATATAATACAATTTTCTTACATACATATAAACTCACACCTTCTTCTGTTACGATCCTTGCATACTACTTTTGCTTCATTAAGGCTCTTACATCTGGTCATACACGCACGCTGGTTGCGAGTACTACGCACCTGACTTTTCTGAAGATCATCACTATTAAGGTCATTATGTATGTGTCCCTTCTAGGACCGACAACTTTCTTATGTTTACAAAATTGGTACATGTAATTGCAGTCCAACAATTAGTTATACCTATACTATCATTAAATCCAAAAACCAAAGCATACGGCAATGCAGTTTAAAAAAAGAAACAACTATATGTAAATATAAAGAAAATAAATAAAACGCACAGCCCTATTGCTCTTTCATGCAAGAAAAATCAGGAAATCCCGTTTGCATTCCACACGTCGACGTCGCTTTCTTTCGCTTGTATTTTCCTTTTAAATTAAGCCGTGAACAGTTTTCTAGGCCCCCACATAATCCAGCGTACTATGAGGTTCATATAATATTATTTCTCTTGCGTTCAAAGAATCTTAGAGGCACGTTCTATACCTCACGCACCGCACCCGCACTCACGTGCTTCGTGAAATCGGAAGCGATAAACAGATTTTTAAACAATTTCTAGATTTAAACGGATATAGAATTGTTGGTTGTTAAACTTGATTTCTGTTAGCTTGGTGACATTAATTTTGGATGAATAAGTATTTGTATTAGATGAAAAGTTTAGATATAGACGCACTTGGTGCAAATATATCGTAGCTTGTATGGATCAAATCAAAGTTTATTTGTAGAATAGAAGTGTATACAGAACTAAATAATAATACAGGTAGTTATATTTATAGGTATTTTCAAAATACTTTTTGTCTGAAAACAACGCTCGACATAGGTATGTTAGGTATCTAACCAATTCATTCTTACTCCAAAAGTTTAAGTGAGCTACCAAAAATCGCATTTGTACAACCTCTAGTTACTTTTTAAACATAAAAAATCTTGATTTATACAGGGTGAAATTGAAAACATGCGACAAACCGAAATGGGAGATTGTACTCATCATTATGAACAACTTTTACTGAGGGACCAAAGATGCAATCGCAAAAAAAAAACAGCTGTTCCCTACATTTTGACGAGTTATGCGAACATAAATGTAGGGAACGGATGTTTTTTTTTTCGGGATTGCATCATTGGTCCCTTAGTAAAAGTTGTTCATAATGATGAGTATAATCTCCCATTTCGGTTTGTCGCATGTTTTCAATTTCACCCTGTATGTTGACACTCCTGAAATTGTATTTACAACTTGTCTTTATGGTTTAAAAATAACATTCTGGTGGTTTTACAATCAGTAAAGTTAAAGAAACCCAGTATGAAAAAGTAATACAATCTCTTTTACAAATCACAAAACAATATAAATGCAAATAAAGACCATTTGCCATGAGTATACGAGTAGCGATTAAAATAACGTTAGATCTTTACTAAAGATCTAGATTCTTTTGAATACTAAAAAGCTCTACATCTCAGGGCCTGTTAAGTCGTTTAGCCGTTCCTTTATCCTTTACGTTTCGCAAAAATGGCCAGAAAAACGAAACTTACTTTCGCTTTTGTAGCCATTTTAATCGAACCTTTAATAATTCCAATTTTGCGCTCCAAATTTTTATTGAATATTTTAATATAATGATTGCGCCTCGTCTCATAGACCTCAAAAAAATCCAATTTTGAGGTCCAAAAAATACTAAATAGCCATGTTACCGCGAAGCACTTATCTGTTCGGTTAGACGTCTATCACAGATTAATTTGCTTGTGATAAAAGTCTTCTCGCAGTGGAAATAGACCCTAGATAAAAAAATAGCAACAGACAATATGACACAATATGAAAACTTTTTAATATCTCGCCCCGGCCGGCTGGGTCGTTCTATGGCCAAAGGATTTCCTTTGCCATTCAACGTGGCAATGCTGCCAGTCTTCTAGGCACGTTTCCGGATGACAGCGATGCGGACGAGTACTTCGACGTCTTCGTGTCTGTTTTTTTTTTGTGCTAGTGGTCGCCCGGTGGTCGAAATAAAAAAATGTTACTTTATTTTGAGAAAAAAAATATAACTGACTGATCAAAGTTATACTTTGGATGAAGGGCTATTTTGACACCCCCTATTTTATTGCGTAATTACAAAATAACCCCAATTATAATGCCAATACAATATAAAAAATCTAATACTGCCTACAGGAAAAATAATTAAACAGTTTTAAAATTGTTAGTGAATTCCCAGCGTGTCCTTAGAAAAGGATTAGACAGTTCTTCAGTGTTGCTAACCTAGAAAGAAAAGAACTACCATGCTGCGTTTCGTTTTACGCAATCAGCGATTTTATATGAAATGGAAGTTTTGATTAAAGTCATCCTGCGAATCAAAGTAACCACGGTTTACGGTATTTCTAATGCATTATTATATTAAAATATAAAATTAGCTTTCTGCACTCCTTCTCCGTATAAACTGTACCTAACTGTGCCAAATTTCGTACGCGTCCGTCCGCGTAACTTTCGTAAAAAAGGGTACAAAGTTTTTGCTTCACGTATTAATATATGGATAGTTATTCAGTCAATTAATTTGGTACCTAGTGTAACTATCTAGTTGAATTAAATATTGTAAAAGTAATATACATATAAAACCCAGTCAAATAAATAATCAGCAACCACCATAAAACAAAGAAACTTACATTATCATAATCAGTCAACTATTCTTAGCCTTACAACGAAGCTCAGAGCACCACAAATTGCCTCCACGCCATAAAACATGGCTATTGAGGGTCCCAAACAATCCCAAGTGTTTACGGCACCCTTTATTATCGTCCCAAATGATCGCGGCAGATGAAAACGTTCTATGTTGATAGCGCATGTTGATTGAAGCTATTCTATGTTAATTAAGTGAAGAGATTTTATGTGGATTTCAAAGCTACTGGTGGTTTTTTATTCGACGATGCGTTTTTGTTTTTATTGTTTATTTGAAATTACGAGGGAATGGTAGGAATGTTGAATTTTAAGTAAGTTACAAGCCTTGTGCCTGATGTGATTTCATCATCATCATTTCAGCCGAAAGACGTCCTCTGCTGGAAATAGGCCCAAGCTCTGGCTTCGCTACTTCGACCGAGTTCTGTGCTTCCCACATTTAGCTGATTCCTGCGGGCTTCACAAGGTCATTGGTCCACCTTGTAGGAGGCATTTCAACTCTACGTCTTCGCCACTCCAGAACCTTTTCTACCCATCGGCCATCTGTTTTGCGAGCAATGTGCCCACTGCCACTTAAGTTTGGCAATTCTTCGGAATATGTCAGTTACCTTGGTTCTCCTGCGGATTTCTTCATTCCTGATTCGGTCACGTAGTGAAACTCCAAGCATCCCTCTCTTGTCATATGTAATGGACGCTCACCCGTCCACGGACCGACCTCGGCAACCGTAAATAAACCTTCAATTGACCCATGCGACTGTTATTAGAACTAAATAATTAATGATAATTATAAATGTCAACGTATATAACAAGTACTTAGGTAGTAATAAGCAGCTACTAGTTCTATGTACCTGTTAAGTCTTTGTAACGAAATAACTATGAATGAAATATAATATTACCACGTCTTAAGGTAGGTACTTATTGTGTTTAGAATTCCAAGCGGCAAGTAAACAAAGCAACGGTGTCTATTACAGGATCAAGTGAACCTTCTACGGTGAGAGGTACTTGTGTTTGAATTAATTCTATACTTGAGTAACACTTCATTCAACAGTATTATGCTATCATCAATCGTAATAATTGCGTAACACACTAATAGTACTATGGCTTCCATTTTGACAGTTCAACAATATTCATTGCTTTATTTACGTTGCTGAGCAGATAAGTTTTCGAACATAAGAAGCAATGGATCAGCAACATCTTTCAAATTGATTCAGATTCTGATTGATACCTATCTTAGTCAATTTGGTTTTACCATAGGCAGAAAGAAGTGAACTTTCATACAATTTTCCCATAAAGCTATGTAGCGGATAAATTTTCGCACTTAAACTACGCAACGGATTTTAATGCGGTTTTCATAAATAGACGGAGTGATTCAAGAGGAAGGTTTATATGTTTTGCATCGACCTCCAGGCGGGCGAAGCCACTGGCAAGAACTAGTCCGTAATAAAACGCACTATTACCCAAAAAAAAAGCTTCCAGACCCAGCTGTTTAGGTTGTATGAGTTGTCTGGAAGTGAATGAATTTAAAACTTTTATTAAAGAGATGGAGATCAAAGTGAAGTCCTGTTTTCGATTTCCAGGTCACTTAGTTGTTTTCTGTAGCGAAATATCAGCCTGGGGCTTAGAACGATAAATTATAAACAACAAGTTCGTCCCTTTTACAATATAGGACTTATTACTGCTGTGTTTTTATTTTGTACCTGAAACCATAAAGCGAAATTCAATTATTACTGTCGCATTTCAGAGCAGTAATATCGTATGTTCGGTCGAAATAGAGATCCGCCGAACAAGGGCATATCGAAGAAGTGTCCTGACAAAGTAGTGGTTTTCGAAGGTGTGTGTTATAATCAGAGATCGGATATTCGGATGCATATTCACCTAAAGTTGAGATGGAACATGGAATGCGCTTTTGTATCGAAAAAGTCTTAATTTAGGTAAGTAATTTGTTTATTTTTTGTTTTAACTAATACTAACCACCTCCAGTACATACACATATTTGTATCGGGTTAAACATTAATTTTAAATGAATACAGATCTGAATAGTTATGCAATCCAAGAATCCCGGGGTTTTTAATAAATATTACAAATAATTTATAAAGCCGCTTCCATACTTTCATAGCTAAAAATTATCTTTAGGTAAATATGCATCCGAATATCCGATCTCTGGTTATCATAGTATGTTCTGTCGGACTAAGGCCAGTCGAATATATGTTCTGTCGAAGCAATGAGTTGTTGAACTATTGTTTTTCGAAATTGGGACCAAAATAATGAAATGTCGAAATTCAGTATAACACTTGCTGAAACATGAGTGTGATACACGCCTGCTAGCCTTTTTGTTGGAAAAAGCGTGATACTATGATATAATCTTTTTTTAAATATTTTCTCTTTTATAAAACTACTAGCTTTTGCTAGTGGCTTCGCCCGCGAGGAAGTCGACAATTATCCCACGGGAACGTGTTACCATAAAAAGTATCATTTGTATTAATCCAGGCTATAAATCTATCCGTGTGCCAAATTTTGTCCACAGCCGTGTAGCCATTTTTGCGAGATTGCGTAACAAACATCCAAATATCTAAACATACAAACATTCACATTTGTAGGATATAAATATATTTTAAAGTTTAAGGTTTTTACCTTGGCAAGAGGCTGAGCATTACTACACAACGTGGCAATGCCGCCAGTCTCTTGGGTACATTACCAGTCGACAGCGATGCGGATGAGTTTTTCGACGCTTTGATTTAGTTTATTCGTTTTAGTTAAGTTAGGTTATAGGAAATTTGTTATTGTTTTGATTAAAACATATTAATTTTTCTAAAGTAGGATTTTGTTTCAAGTTTTATTTCCCGAAGAATGAAGAATTTCTTTTTTATCATATTTTTTTTCGTTCATAGTACCAACGTTTTCAAATTAATATAAAGTTACATAATATATGTAGTGACTTACTTTTTACTTCTTTTAAGTCAGTCGTTTGCGACATCAAAGCAGAAGTTTCATTAAAATTGTATCTCACTGAAGAAGGCCTCTACTTTTTCTGGAAAAATATTTGATGTTTTGCATGCCTAAACTACTGAAGTTGTTGCACAAGGGCGTATTTTGCATTACTATTAACTACATAATATTGATAGCATATTGCAAGATAATGGTACGTCATCTTTAATGTCATCAGAAATGTAGAGATATTCAGGAGAACCGAAGAATTGCCAACCTTAAGTGCCAGTGGGCAGGGCACATTACCCGCAGAACAGGCCAGGGTTTCGCGTAGCGACCGTGTACCGGAAGATGTAATGTTGGACACCCACAAAGTGAAACGATGATCTTGTTAAGGCCGCACCCGTCCGCTGGATGCGGGAAGCTCAAAGCCGGTCAAAATGGCGGTGCCTTGGAGAAACCTTTATCCAGCAGTGGACCTCTTTCAGAGAGAAAATATTTTTTTAAATGTTTTTAATTACGCTGACAAAACGGATATGGATGAAATTTGGCACATGGATAGATCATGACTTCAATTAGGACATACAATACTTTTTGTCCCGATTTTCACACAAGATCAAGACTTATGCGAGTGAAATCGCGGGGCGCAGCTAGTCATAAATAAAAGAACACACACACCTAAAATTTTTCGAACTAAGCAGCTAAAACACGTGTGGAATTTCTGTCACCCTACATAAAAACAGGAAGAGATGGCGGATACTCTAATAACCTTATCCCATTACTAATAGGTACTCAGAAAGATGCCACTACCTGAGACGAAGGAAAGCACTCACCAAGTTCATCGATTGTGAGAAGTAAACAGCCAATGAACTCACTGATGGATAAAATAGCCCCCTTAGAAATAAGATTATAGGATCAGCGAGCACAAACTCAATTGCCTATGCTCAGTGGGTACTATATTTCTAGAAACTGTTCTGACGTTGGGTATATTGGATTTTAATAATTTGGCTGCGTTGAAAGCGAATTCAGTAAAGGCGGTTTTTTTGCAATTTTCAGTTCAGTATTAGGTTGTGTGCTAAAAAAATTAGAAGAACCCGTAACAAACGTGGATTAATCTATACTATAATATTTTAAAGATGAAAGATTTGATTGTTTGTTTGCATTGAATAGGCTCCGAAACTACTGAACCGATTTGGAAAATTATTTCACTGTTGGGAAGCTACACTATCCTTGGGTGACATAGGCTATATTTTATCCCCGTATCCCGACTTAACGGGAACTACGCGGATGAAACCGCGGAGCGCTGCTAGTACTTTATATGTACCTAGTGCCAATTACACCAATGAAACTGAATCCGATCAGCACATCTGAGGGGCAATTCTCATAATTTTAAGAACGTTCACAGTCTGAACTCAGTCTCAATCTGTCAAAAACTTCCAATTTTTTTTAACAAGTTTTTGACATTTGACTGTCACCGAGATGAGACCGCGACTAGACTTTTTTTTTTTTTTTTTGGTTGGGAAATCATCAAATAACTTTCCCGCTCTGGGTGGAGCGGGAGGGCGTGTCAGACTTTTACTGACTAAAACCCACCCGTGTTCCCTCAGTTGCCTGTGTGCCGGGGGCCATGGAATCTCTTTCGAACAACCCGCACTCCTGACAACCTGAACATTGGTTAATCTATGACCGGGTTATGTTCCTTAGCCAAAAAGAGATGAGTCCGCGACTAGACTTTGAACGTTTTTTTATTACGAGAATGAGCCATCAGAACTGCGTCCATCTGTCAGTGTCAATATTGCACAACAATGATGACAGTGTTAGCTCTTCCATCTTGATCGTCACCTAATCATCATCATGAACAGTGTACAAACTTCTACATATCCTTGTGTATGATCTAAACGTGGCTACACCACATTACAAGGATATGAACGTAATATAAATATATGTATGTAGATATTTTTCTTATGTATGTATATTATTTTGTTCAGAGAGTCTTGGGTAAAATAGTAAATATTGGTTTTGGCGACGCTTGGATAAGGTTTAGTAAACACCAATTTACTTTTCTTCCGCTGAAGGTATATTTGCCGTGTGGCTTTTATTTGAGGATGAGCTACTTCGATCCGGATGCCACTGTGAGGGTACATATTAAACCATTTTACTTGAGAACTAGTAATCATTCTGCATGTCTGCAGACTGTTTCGTTGGTCTAGTGAACGCAAGCGCTACTACTGAGCAAGAGGTTTTTTTTTACGTGGAAAAATGCTCATGCATACTGTGCTACCACGGGGAGATAGTGCAGTTAAGTGGGACTCTAACCCACTTAATACTCCACGGAGTCCTCCAGTTCCGCTTGTGGTGGGAACACAGGAGTGCGCAAGCCATCCGCGAGCCCGCCGCGGCAGTCCGAACAACCCCCATCACCGGCGCACCAGAACACATGGCACGCCATGACTACCCCAGGAACCAAATAGCATAAGGGCACCAGACGACCCCGTATATGGCACCCTTGGTCCCCCTGCGACGGGTCAGCACTGTGGCCCCGCCGCCTACCACTTTTCGGCCGCAGGGGATAGGGAGAGCGGCCAACGCTATACCGACACTCCTCCTCCCCTGCAGCTCCACCGCGTCCGCCTTCAAACGGTGGCGGCCCCGTCCAGGCCACGAAAGGGAAGAGCGCTGCTCAAAAACACCGGCACTCCTCCTCCGCCGCAGCCTGTAACCCTCAGCCTCGATGCCTCCCATACGACATCGCGGCCCGCCTCAGTTACGATGCACCGCACCGCTACCTACTTTTTGGCCGCTATGTCGTGTTGTCGGCTTGTGGGCAAAAGCTCTGACGAGCAGCCCCACCTCGGAGTTCCTCTTCGCTTCACCGTGGGTGGGCAAGCCACGGCTACTGAGCCCCCCCGCAACGACAATGTGGGAACTCACCGGGGGGAGCAAGATTTCCGGGTACGGATGGAGGTGCTCTCATCAAACACGATGAAAAAAAACACAATTCCTTCCCGGTAGCAGAATCTTTTCGCCCGGCGTGTTTCTAGGTACTTATTTGAATTTGAATCTTCTGTAGTAAGTATACCTACTCAAAATAATCAGATGGAACGGCTCTATTCATTGTACCTAATTATGGTCGCTGTGTCCAAGTAGGTCATATTATTCAATATTATTGTATGTCCGTAATCCCCATCAAACTTTATAACTTCAAAACCACGCCTCTAAATAAAGCCAATACACACAGTCACATAGACAGCCCACTAATCAATACCCAGCTTAATTACTCTTAAACAAACTGTTCCAGGTCACTTGGTTCCGTATTTGCGAACCCTTGATTGTCTTAAATAAGTTCAATATGTTCGTATGTAAAGTGGGGAAGGAATAAATTGGTTGGTTTTGGGTTAACCGTTCATTAATAAAGGTCTTAAGAAGGTTTGCATATTAATGTCCATCTACTTTGCTCATAGATTCCTACCGTTATTAAAAAAAGATATTCTTAAATGTCTTAGTTTACAAAGTACTTTTAAAATGATCCTTATGCTATACGCATAGTCACGATAATTACAGTTACGCTAAATTCAAGAGCGTTTTCCACATGAAATAAAATATCAATTTTGAAAAAAGACCCTTTTTCACTATAGGTATGGTTTCGATAAGGCTATGTTCCTAACACCATTTAATGTCTATAAATAATTTCGGAGAATATCGCTTTTGAATCTTGAGTAAGTGAAAGGTATAGTATCATGACTGTACTCACATCAATTATTTATTTCTTTGGCCCGTCGTTTTCAAAAATGTAAACCGCAATGACCGCCCGCAATTGTCAGTGGTTTAAAATGCGGAAGTATTCATTTTAAATTCAGGTGTCGTCGATGTTAGAATTATATTCTTAGTTGATGTTTCTAATGCGGCTATAACGTTCGTAGTATTCCCAAAGCTATATCCTAGTATTCGCAGAAAAAAGCACTAGACTATTACATGTCAATCATTCAATTCTAAACATCAGCTTATGATTTTATACTAGTCTGTAATCTAATATAACATCACGCCATTATTCCTGGCAGGGTACGGCAGATGTCTATACTACATCCATATTTTGCCAATTATGTTTAAGTCCCATATTGTAGGAGATCGAGAGACAATTGCTACCAACCGGGCACATATTATCTAGAATCCGGGCTGCTACTGAAAAATTCATTACAAAAATACCCAATAACACTTTGCGCCCACCTGGAAATTGAACTCAAGATGTCATGCCTAACAGTAGCGTTAGCGATCACTAAACCAACGATGCATACGACGATTTCTTCTCTCTCTACTTCCAAACGATGTCCGCAAAAGAGACAACTGGTCTTAAAATAACTAGTTATTAACACAAAAGTCAATTTAGTTAGCAATTTAGTTAGAAAACTTTGTTTTAGCCATTCGATTATTTAGAATTAGAGAACAAAAGTTTTCAAATAACTATTTAGTTTTAACTATAAAACTTTGTATAATTGATTGATTGATTGATTGATTGATTTGATTTGATTTATGTATTTGTAAGAATGTAGTTTTACATAGTATGGTGTTAATATTTTTTATAAGTTCTGTACATTCTACCACAACATGTGGTGTACAAATGTCATTATTACACAGCTTAGTACAATTCATTTCAAGCTTGGCGATTTACAATAATAATTTTTAATTAATAATATTATAATTAGGTAATTTTTACTTTAAAATAAATGTAAACATTTACTACTTGTCATCTTGGATTTTTACAATACTCCATAAATTCGTCAATGTCATAAAAACAATTATCCAATAGCCAATTTGTCAGCTTTTTATTGAACATGGGAATAGGAAGTTCCTTAAACGAATTAGGCAGCCTGTTATAAACCTGAATGGCATTAACATATACATTCCTCCTAAATATTTGCAATCTACATTGAGGTACATTTAATTCGTATTTATATTTATTTCTTGCAGAAGCCCTTTTGTGGCTCACTTCTGATTGGACGCGAAAATAGTGCGGATATTGTTTTACTAGCATACAAAGTTCTTTGATATACATACAGGGTAAAGGTAAAATTCGAAGTTTTTTAAATAAAGGTTTACAGCTGTCCAAAACCCAGACGCCAGATATTGCCCTAACACACTTTTTTTGTATACGAAATGCCATTATAATTTCAACTGAATTACCCCATAGTATCAGACCATACGACAGCACCGACGATACGTATCCGTGATATGCAGTGACTGCTGCTGCTACGGACACTGTTGATCGTAAACGTTTTATTGCGTATACGAATTTGTCTAGCTTATCACATACGTAACTGATGTGTGATTTCCAGTTACAGTTTTGATCCACTATTATGCCCAAAAATTTTGTGTGTACTACTTGTTCTAGAATAATTCCGTTATATTTTATACTAAGACTCTGAAAGTTTGATTTATATGTTTGAAATTGAATTATTTTTGTTTTATTGACATTGATTTTTAAATTGTTGTTATTAAGCCAAATTATTACGTCTTTGATTGCCTCATTAATTTCCTGTTCCATTTTATTTTTATCATTACATTTTATTATTAGAGTCGTATCGTCAGCAAATAAGATTGTTTTGTGGCGGGTTGCATTGGGAAGGTCATTAATGTAAAGCAGAAATAAAAACGATCCCACCACGCTGCCTTGGGGTACTCCTACTGCGTTAGTTTTATAACTAGATGAATACTCTACCTTGTTTTCATCAATGATTTTTGATATTTGCACACATTGACGCCTATCACTTAGGTACGATTTAAACCAGTCATTTGCTTGGCCCCTTATGCCATATTTATCTAATTTGCTCAGTAGTATCTTGTGATCAACGAAGTCAAAGGCTTTACTCATATCTAAAAATATTGCTACTACTGGTATGTTGTCATTCATTGACTCAGTTATTATTTTTATTAAATTAAAGCAAGCTAAAGAGGTCGTGTTATTTTTCCTAAATCCAAATTGCTCTCGCTTTAGCAAATCATATTTGTCCACATAGTCATATAGCCTTTTTAATATTGTCTTCTCAACTATTTTGGATAGTATAGGAATTAAAGTTATCGGTCTGTAGTTCGCCATTTCAGATTTATCACCATTCTTAAATATTGGTTTGACTATTGAGTTCTTTAATGTGCTTGGGAACATGCCTTCTGAAAACGATGCGTTAATTAAGTAGCTCAACGGTGCGCATAATTGATTAGCACAAGCTTTTATAATTTTGGTACTTATTTCGTCATAACCAACAGACGCAGTATTTTTTAGGTTTTGGATTACCCTGAAAACTTCTATAGGATCAGTAGGGTTTAGGAATATCGTATTATTGTGATCAATGTCCATAGTTCTATTTACAGCGTCAATATTATATGTAAATTCATTATTATTTGTCAATTGGATATAGTATTCGTTAAACATGTCACAAATTTTTTGAGGGTCAGTGATGTTGTCGGTTTTGAGTACTATTTGTTTAATATCATTACTGTTTTGTTTGTCACCAATTTTTTTATTGATAATATCCCATGTAGCCTTGCACTTGTTTTTACTATTCTGTATATATGTTTTGTTATGTATTTGCTGCGATTTGTTAATACAACGTTTAAGCATGTCACTATATTTTTTATACCTTTTTGTTGATCTGTTTTTGTTCGTTTTATTATGAATAGTTTTTAAATACAAATATCGTTTCCGTATACATGACTTTTTTAAGCCTTTCGTTAACCACAGAGTATTATTTTTTCTGTTTGACCTTTTTATCTTTCGTATGGGAAAGCAAAGTTTATAAAACAGTTGTAATGTCCCATGAAATACTTGAAATGCATCTTCCACATTATCCATACGATACATGTCAGAGAATGAAAGCGCAGAAATACAGTCACAATACTTTTGTATATTTTCTTCATGATAGTCCCTTTTGTACTCAAACCAACTTAGGTTTGATTGAGGTTTATTAGTCGCCACTGTCAGGGTCTGCCCTGTCTCATGGTCAGATAGCGCTAGGTGATGAACTTCACCTATCGCTTTTTTGATATTGCTTGCAAATAAATCTAAACACGACTGTTTTCGTGTTGGTGTTTTTATGTGCAAATCGATATTGAAATTTTTCAACAACCCTAACAGTTCCTGGCAACTCTTATTTGGTTTTATTGTATCTAAATTCCAATCACCACAAATAATCACCTTCTTTGATTTCTTTGTGACTCTAATTAATAATTTTTCTAATTTTTCTAAGAAAACTTTTGGATTGCTATTTGGTGTCCTATAAATACAAATAATAATGATTTTTTCAATTGGTAATTCTATTCCGGTACATTCAAAATTAAAATTACATGCAATGTCATATAAAAACTTGTCTAATTTAACACAAGTCATCTCATTCTTAATGAGAATGCATGTACCACCTCGTTTAGTATCTCGACAGTATGAAGCGGCGAGTTTGTAACCAGGAATCTTAAGAAGTGATTCTGATTTGCTTTTAATGAATGACTCACTTAAACAAATTATGTCAATTTCCTTAGAACTCAGGGCGAATTCACTTAGTGCCACCGTTATTTCGTCTATCTTATTAAATATACCTGCAATGTTTTGATGGAACAGTATCAGACTAGATTTACTGTGAGGCCCGAAAAAATGGTGCGTTTAATTTAGAGGTTTCTTTTATGTCTGACTGATTAGTCATTTTCATTCTATTAAATAAAAATGGGATAGTTCCTTTCTTAAGCGACCTTTGCGGTTTGTCATTAGGTTGCATTTGGCTTTTCGGTTTGAAATAGTATAGAATGGTACCCTTATTATTTTTCTCTGGGATTTGGGATATGGACAGCTTATTTTGAATGCAAACACCTGGCTGGAAAAGGTATTTTGTTTTATTCGAAAAGGTCAAGAATTTTTCATTGTAGGTCATAGAATCTATTTCCAAATTAATCTTAGAACTTAGCATACTCGTAAAGTCATTTATTTTATTCAGGAAAACATTTCTGTTATTCAGGTGAATTAATTTACAGTTATTATAATTTTTAACAATCAGATACAACTGTTTATTAAGCATGTATTCATTCAGATAAGGGTTGTATTGTACATTTGTTATGAAAACTTTTTGCTTTCGAAATATGTATAGTATATTACTTAAATTTGACAGATATTTGTAAACATTTTTGTCACTTAAACCAAAACACAGTATTACAACATCTTTGCTTGTGATATTTTTTGACATATTTTCACACGTTTTTAGTAGTTCGCAGCTTGTGGCAGATGATTTTATCATTCCAAAGATGCCATAGTCGTCATTCCATTTACCTTGCCTACTTTCAAGCATCCTTTCAGCAAGATTTTGTGCTTGTTCGTCACCAATGATGTAAATCATTTTTCTTTTAATACTGTCATTATTTTGTTTGTTTACCTCTTCAGTTAAGGTTTTAGGTTCCACTGTTTTTTGTTCACGGTCGCTTCCAACTATAACAGGTAAGGTCCAGGTCGATGGGCTAGGTAGATTCTTTAACAGATACTCTGCTTTGTTGCAGTTATTTGTAAGTATGTCTGTTCTGATACTATCCGACATTTGGCTGACTAACCGTTGTGGAATGCTGTTAGTATGAGTTTTAGGTGTTTCAGCATGATTTATTATCCCAGAGTGATTCATTTGACCACGGGATAAGCGTATCTTGACGTTCGTCAGTTTGTTAAGCAGAGGTGTGGAAACCTTTTTTTGTGGTGTGAATGGTGTGTACACTGGGCTCCTTGTCACGGATTCATTTGAGACTTTTTTTAGGAGATGTATTTGCTTGTTGTTGTTCTCTAATTTCTGCTTAAGACTGCTGCATTCGTGGTTTAGATTTGTTATTTCTTCGTGTGCGGTATTAAGTTCCACACGGAGATCTGTAACCTGTTGGTTTAGATATCGAAAGTCAGCCAGGCTAAAGCTGGCGCTTGTAAGCACACTTTTCGTCGACAAATCCAGAACCTCCGTATCAGATACTTCCGATAAAGTTGAGCTGAGCAGTGTGCGATCCATGGTTATTGTAGATAGATCGCATTCAGATTTATTTCTCCTTATTATGTTTCTAAAAGTAATGTTTTCCATGACAAATGAACTTTGTGAAATCTCTGTTATTATATTTTCTTTTCGAGCCACAGATGATTAATATTCACAGATTAAGCAGTATCATATGAGTGTTTCACTAGCGGATTAAACAACCGAGACTTAACACCACAGAACATTTATACTCCTAACGTTTAACACTGGCAACAATTAGTGATTGCTTCGTCGTCTTCGTCGGTAAAGCAGATGACGTTTCAACTACCCGTTTTTAATAATAGATGGCGTTAATTAGTATTGTTTTTTTTTTTTATTACTTTAAGATTCATTTGATAACGGATTCGTAACACAATTTATGTTTCTAGGTACTAATAATTAAGTTTTGAGAAACGCGATTCGTAGGAAAAGTTACCTACGTTTGTTAGCCGTAGCCTATAACATTGTTAACTCACAGTTTTAGGTCCACAATCGGTAAACGGTGATTTTCAACGTTTCTAATTGCACTTTGTGGAAAAGCGGTTTATTTGAAATCCACCAAGTTTTTGTTGATGATAACAATCACAGCACTGTATTGTCACTTTATATACTGGTCTTTTGTATTTTTGTGCACTAACAGTATCTTAATAATTTTATTTAGACAATTTATATACAGGTGAATGTTTACTTTCTCAGTGTTGCCACTATTCACTATGATATCAAAGTGGTTGCCAAAACAATTATTATCTTTTCATTATTAGTGACTTTCAAGGGAAATATAATTTTCAGAGGCAATTTTTCCGTGACGTAACAAAGGAGCGACAAAACAAAACATAATAATTTCTACATTCATTTTTTAAATGACAAATTATTTTATTTCTGTAAATGGACTTGTTACACTTATAAACACCAATCAAATTTTAAAAACAAATGAGGTCGGCGTTCCATCTAACTATTCTGAGAAGAAAGGCCGAAACAAACTCAGAGGTGTCAGTCCAGACATAGTCTTGGTCGAACCATGTGAAGACCATGTATATCGGTGTCTGAAATGTTCTTTTAAAGAAAGAACCACACAGATCCTACGAAACTCAACGATTCGACAACTAAAAAAAAGGACATTTGGTTAGGCCGCATACATTTCTCATTGAAACATTGACCATTGACGACATATCCCATTTGACCATGATATGAACTAAATGAGAAATATTGTTGTATTATTATTAATCCCCCTAGTTGTAATACATTTATTTATTATAATATTTACATAATTTAAAAAGGTACTGTAATCCAAAAATAAAGAAAATAAAATAAAAGATATCTCCCAATAACATGGGACTTAAACCTTACTGTATTCTAAACACCTCTGCCAACCCCATCAGGAATAAAGTCACGTTGTTTATAAACATTTTAAAATTCCATCACAGCACCCTCTAAGCATAATCGAATACATAATCATCAGAAACTCGAAATTACTTTTTGAAAATTCCTATAATGAGATACCGTCATACCTCTGGAAAATGTACAGCCGTAAGTAATCCTTCGTTCACCAAACCCATCTGAACAGGACTGAATCCTTCAAGAACCCCAAAATGGATTAGAATAGATCCCTCTAATCAAATTACATCTAACAAGAGCTTTCCTGTTTTTTAATCTCCGCGGCCGAGTCAATTAGAAACGGGGCGTTGAAGATAACCGTGGTATTGCTGCCAAGGGGATTATTAAGTAATCAGAAGGTGAAACAAGTGAATGTTTTAAGTAACTTTTGGGAAAGAGTTTTAATGTTGCTTGGAGACATTGAATTGGTAGGAAAATTCTGATTTGTACCTATATTCTTTACATAGTATAAAACAAAGTCGCTTTTCGTGTCTGTACTATAATGCGGTTTTCATCAATAGACAGAGTGATTCAAGAGGAAGGTTTTTATGTATAATACACCGACCTCCAGGCGGGCGAAGCCGCTGGCGAACGCTAGTAGTAACTATACATATAGTACGGTATCGAAAAGTGATGGATGTTTTCAAATAAACTTTAATTTATTCAAAGAAAATATGGGATGCATGAAGAAGCCTCCTCGTGTAGCGCTTTTTGTTCCACTAGTAACTTGAATGAAACCGAACGCTCGGCGTATTCTGGACAGTCAAACCCAATACATTGATGACTGGCCAATTCCTCACTTGCGGTGGTAGGGCTAACGCCCGCCTGGTTCGCGACCACCCTCCCACCGGAGCAGCTTGCTGTGTTTCAGTGGGAGTACCAGTGCCTTGAACAAGAGTACATTTTCATGGCACGCTCGATCCATCATAGACCTCATCAACCGCTGTCCATCAGGCGTGATCGAGGTCAAGAGCGGGTCATTTATTAATAATAAAATATTTTTTTATAAAATCTAATTTAATTCGAAAACATCCCTCGGCTTCTTACTCGACTTCAATCTATATCCGACAACCCTGGTTATTATTTAACTCTATTGGTGATTGTCCATTAAACGATGGACTTCTTGTAACAATATTGATGTACATTAAAATCGTATTCTATTCTAGATTGTAAAACTTTTGCTATGAGTTGTAAAATTCGGGTAAACTTAAACGTACCTACTTGCGGGTTTTATATTTATATCTATTTATATATTATATCTTTAAAAAAAAACCATCAACGTATATAGGTTGTAAGTACGTAAGTTTGATTTCGATACGTGTTATCAAAATCTTTTCAGTTGCTAAATTTTTCAGTAGGCACATCTTAAAAGTTTAAAGACAAACTCACTTCACATTGCTGTTAATAATTGTATTAACACAAGAAACGTTGCAGTAGGTACAACACTAACGTTATTCTACACGAATACAATTATGGTCTGCTCTCAGACGGAGATTAGCGGTTAGCTGGTTAGATTAGACACGATACGAGGCCCCACCTCAATGTGTGTGTTTAATTACTCACTGCACGCTAAGTTTCTCACAGGACAGGCAGCCGTTGGCCACGAAATTTACCGTATTTACATAATAAATGTTCGGGAGCATGCAAAAATGAAATCAATCAAAAGAAGCTTTGTTTTTATTTTAGTTTTTGAATCGAGTTTTGGGCGTATTGACTCATTCATCATCATCATTTCAGCCGAAAGACGTCCACTGCTGGACATAGGGCTCCCCCAAGCTCCTCTACTTCGAAATTATATTGTTTTATTAAATTAAATAAAAGGAATATTAATTGTTTGGATGCAAACCAGCAATAAACGTGTCTGGGGCAGAGAATTGAAGCGAAAACGCAAACATGAATTAAATTTTATTAAATCAAATACTGGCGAAAGCATTTAAAACCAAACACTAGTATGTAATATTATGTTATTGGCAAACAATGAATGAATCTGCAAATAACGAACTCTATTTTAACAATGAAACGGATGTGGGCAGCTTCCCACAATTATTTGTAAGGAATTATGAAACTGTGGGTTTAAGCTTTCAATTAGTGAATTGAATAACATGGCATTTACAAAAATATGAAAAATCTTTCAATGAAATGCACTGAAAGTTTTTTCTTATTTTTATTCCTGTTTACTTTACTTCAAGGCCGTATTGTATTCAGTCGAGAGTATACATTGGTCGAGCATAGCAATTCAAAATCATTCGATATTTATCCGAATCAAAATGACACATTTTCGCTTACCTTATTGGCTAGTCCCTGATGAATAGATATTTGGTTTAAACTGTTAACATTTTTGGGTTACCATTTATTTGGCTCCTTCGATACATTGATTCATAATTCGATTATGCACGTAGATAAGTGTATTAATTGTTTTACTAGCTTTGCTGATGCGGCAGTATCCTAAAAACGTACTTACCGGTTCTGTCATAGACATGTATTTTTATTTCACCTTTTACTTCTGGCTCACTGCTGGACAAAGGTCCATCTCAAAGCCTTTCACATCTCTTTGTCTGCATCTTTCTCTTCCCAATCAGTATTGAAAAGTCGTCCTTCAAGCGCTTCCTAGGCTTGCCTCTTCTTACTAAACGCTGGACATATTTTCAAGTCAAACAAATGTTCGAAATATATTTGCCGTTAAGGTTTCTATTTTTTTTTTCTGGTGCGTAGGTAAGTAACTACAACCAGGTGGAACAACGAATGTATTTATTTATTTCTTTGCTACTTAGAATATTTGTATCACAATATTTTCTCCTAGCCAATGAAGGAAATAATAAAAGTTGAACGTCTCAAAGAGTACCCTTTTTTTTTTTTTTTTTTTTTTTTTTTTTTTTTTTTTTTTTTTTTTTTTTTTCAGGGTGGGAAATCATCAAATGACTTCTCCCGCTCTGGGCGGAGCAGGAGGGCGTGTCAGACTTTTACTGACTAAAACCCACCCGTGTTCCCTCAGTTGCCCGTGTGCCAGGGGCGACGGTATCTCTTTCGAACAACCCGCACCCCTGGCAGGCATCGGCCCTTGCGGACCCCACCAGTCCGGCGCACCAGGACACATGGCACGCCGTGACCACCCCAGGAACCAAGTAGCACAAGGGCCCCAGACTACCCTGGCACCCTTGGCTCCCTTGGCCCCCTGCGACGGGTCAGCACAGTGGCCCCGCCGCCTACCACTTCTCGGCCGCAGGGGATAGGGAGAGCGGCCAACGCTATACCGACACTCCTCTTCCCCTGCGGCCCCACCGCGTCCGCCATCAAACGGTGGCGGCCCCGTCCAGGCCACGGAAGGGAAGAGCGCTACTCAAAAGTACCGGCACTCCTCCTCCGCCGCAGCCTGTAACCCTCAGCCGCGATGCCTCCCATTCGACATCGCGGCCCGCCTCAGTTGCGGTGCACCTCACCGCAACCTACTTTTTGGCCGCTACGTCGTCGGCTTGGAGACCAAAGCCCCGACGAGCGGCCCCACCTTTGGGTTCCTCTTCGCTTCACCGTGGGAGCGGACCACGGCTACTGAGCCCCCCCGCAACGACAATGCGGGAACCCACTGGGGGGGCTATACCCTCAGGCTACAAAAACACGAAGCTAAGATAAAAGAGAGTGTACATTAATGTGTGCAATAACACCATAAGGTTGTACTGGAGTATTGCCAACATAGAAAATCATAAAACCCACATAAATGGGTAAATATCACAGAGCACGGATACACTTTTCTAGACAAAATCAAACAGGTTGCTAAAATTGTATTATTTATTATTTTGTGTGACATTGATGTACATTCTGTGATTACTTTTATCTCACACACTGCCTTATTACTCTTATTTTTTTTTTTAAAGCTTATACTTAATTTTACAATGTTTGTAAAAAATGTTAGAACCATGTATCTAACATGTTATTAATATGTCTGGCATTGCTTTATTAAAAGTGCTCTTATATGTGCCCATTTGAAATGAATGCTTTGTCTTTGACGCCTCGGTGACCGCTGTTATAGGCGTCAAAAGTTTCCATACAAACCAAGAGTGTCACGGTTTTCTTGCAATACTACAAAAATTACGCATTGAACCTGATTTGGCTTTGAATGGAGTCCGCAACAGAAGTTGTGCGCCCAACGCACTTTCGGCGTCACGAACTTTTTAGTAGCTGCTGTTAGGGTTGTCTGCAAAAGACGGCCTTACGTTGTACAGGCTGACTATAAAAAAAAACTTTTAACACATTCGAACTGTCAAGCTAATTTAAAAAGGTCATCATTTCAGCCGAATGATGTCCACTGCTAGACATAGGCCTCCCCTAAGCTCCGCCACTTCGACCGGTTCTGTGCTTCTCACATCCAGCGGATTCCTGCATCCTTTACGAGGTCATTGGTCCACCTTGTGGGAGGCCTTCCAACTCTACGTCTTCCAGTACGCGGTCGCCACTTCAGAACCTTTCGGCCCCATCGGGCATCTGTTCTACGAGCAATGTGCCCTGCCCACTGCCACTTAAGTTGCCTTGCCTTTAAAAAGGTTATTGCATAATAATCAGTAGGTGAAAGACTGAGCTGACAATCAAGAAAATAAAAAATAAGAAAGGAAGAAGATAAACAATAAGACTTTTAGAGTGCTCTTATAGAAATACTTGCTCAATATGCTCAACAGACAAGTTTTATTACTCGATCCCTGTACGGAGTCCCGTAGGTTCACACAGTACTGCCGGCTCCTCGATTCCATGTTCTATTGCTAATACATATATAGAGCACGGTATAATACTGAGTGGAAAACGTTGTTTATAAAGAATAAGGAAACGGTTGTATTTGAAGTAAGACGGCAGGAGAAAATGATTTGATATTTTATTAGATTATGTTGTTACATTTTGCTGTTGAGAGAATAGACGGTTATTTGTTTTTATAATTTTAAGGCCAAGTATATATTTCTAGAGGTTAAGACTAGATCCTGATTTGGGTATTGTAGGCAATTAGAATAGAGTTTGTTCAAAGGGTTATAAATCTTATTGAGAAAAATATGGCTTCTAATTAATTGAGTCTATTTGTAAATCTGCTAATGTGGTTGAAGCTGATACCTATCATTATTAAATAATTACTAAACGGATGTATCTTCCCATGGGAAGATGAATTGAGGCTCATAGCAGGGTCAAATTGGACAAGAGTTCCTAGAGATAGGATTCAGTGGGGCCTTTGATAAAAGACACACTGAACTAAGAGACATTTTATAAACTACTGATAAAATACTGCAACGCAAAGATGTTCACAATAAAACGATGTATTACAACAATTTGAGGAGCCTTGTAGTAAAAAAATCACCAATTTTAAATAGATGTCCGCCAAACCTGGGATTAATGACATCAAGAATAAAAAGGAAATTAATTCACAGCGACAAGCGTATTGGTACTAGCGGTACTTTTCTACCTTCGTCGTTGAAAGGGTTACTATATTTGCTTGATGCATTAAGATTTTTTGGGCTTCACACAAAATACAGGATTATCCCATGAAAACAAATGGCCCCAGTGCGATTACATATGCAAAGAAAACATTTGAGAAAACCCTTGAGGAAGATTTAGTATAGAGAGACTCAATTCGAGTAGATATCAAACAGAGACGAAGGTTCATACAATTGTGATATTTGTATACTTTTACATACGAGTTTAAGATGTTTGCATGACGTTGAATAGATTGTTTACGCGACTTATACGAGAAGATCATCATCGTCGTGCCGTTATTCATACCATCGCTGAAAGTGCCAGATATCCTTGGTGTAAAGTATTCAGTCGTTACGACCGATTCCCAATCGAAGTGCATTGGTGAGAAGTTTCACATCCTAAGATTAAGATACAGTTAGCTACTACATCTGCTTTTAATAGATTTATAGGTAGGTGTTCTGAGTAGAGTGTCTATGTTTCTGAGGTGGATAGGTTTGTACATGACATGTGGTGGTGTGGTATGTTGTGTGGTGAGGTGTTGTGTGTGGTGTGGTGTGTGGTGTTGTGTGCCGTGGTGTGTGGTGTGTGGTGTTGTGTGCTGTGGTGTGTGGCATGCATAATGCATAGATATAACATTTTGCCTACATAACTAACCCTACAATATATACTTGATTGTATGAAGTTAGGTCTCTGTTAGATATCTTACTCTTTGTGCTGGCTAGCCGTAATAGATTTTTATCGCAGCGTTTCTTCTACGACATCAACGCATTTTGTTTCGTTTTATAGTTTTGAATTTTATGTTTGTTTGGAGCGAGGTGTAAATCTTTAAGTTGTAAATCAATCGATAGAAATAATTCATTCTTCGCTATTTTGATTTCGGAGTATTTTTTACGATAAATGCTTTAGATTTTTCTTTTAAGTGCTTTGAAACGGTATCGTTGTCTATGATGCCTGGAATGCGAGTAAGATTTTCTAGGTCTACGTATCTAGCTGTCTACGGGTGATCGCACATCGGCAACATCGTTAACTTCCAGTTAGTACGCTCGACGCACTGACGCATCATCGGTTGAGTGTGTACTATTACTGTTTTAGATGCTTGTCTGTCTTGTCGTTACGCTACCAACGAAACGTGACTCATTTTCCGTTAGATATGCCACCACCCATAGGCTATCAAGAGGTAACCGAATTATAGTATAAGGTAGGTGGTATAAGTAAGTACTTATACCAACTTGCGCAACCTATAATTCGGTTGAACTAAGTAGTTCAGCTTAGTTTTGTACGTTCAACGTCATATTCCCGGTTTCAGAATTGAGTACTTAAAGTTAAAAACTTGTCAAACTCCACTTTGGCGTTCTCAACTTCAAATTCTCAGCTCATAAACCAGTTGCTAGTATTGCAGCACTAAAATATTTAAACATTATTCGTTGTACAATACCTACTAGTTGACACTACTAGTCGTTGGACTCCTTCAGTTCTTACTTGAACAACATGATTACTGTAAAATGCGTGCACTGATTGGACAGGTCCACTCAATCTGTGTGGTTATTTCCTCAAGAGACCATTTCAGTCATCAATCTACATGATCTGAACAAGATTATGTCAGGACTTTTAAAGAGACTGTAGCCACTGAGTTTGTTTCGGCCTTACGTCTCAAAGTATTCAGATAGGAAACACGGACCGCATCTAATTTTTAAACGGTTTTATGTAGCTTGCCCTGTTTGTTGTTGTTTTTTTGTTTGGGTCAGATATAGTACTTGAAATTTTACCCCCTTCCTGTTGGCAGATTGATCTGATATTTGGTACACACCTTTAGTTTGGATAACAATACAATTTAATAAATAAAAATTGAAAAAGAAATATTAAGTAACGATATAAAAACTAAAAACTTGAAATTAAAATAAGTATTTTTTTTAAGTTAAACGGTTTTAACTAAAACCTAAAAAATAATTCGGTAAAATAAAATCGTGGGGCGCGTGAAACATATTTATTAAGGTTACGCTACTCCCCACGATTTTATTTTACCGAATTATTTTTTAGCTTTTAGACAAAACCGTTTAAATAAAATAAAATATGATTGACATATAAACGTAGGTACAAATCTACTTACAAAAATGAAATTATTAACCATTTAGCTTTCTAGGCTAGGCTGATATCTCTTTTGATTCCTGTATGTCCTATGATTGTCCATTGTTTTTTTTTCTTAGATTAGGCAACTTAAGGGGAATCTAGTGATGTGTGATGAATCACTGGTGGGTCTGGCTAAAAAGCGTGCTGTTTCACCAGACATCGTGTCCGACAGAGGTAGTATCAGTGATGAGCAGTTAGATACTAGACATTCTACACGCACAACGTTACTGAGCGCAGAATAATTTATAGTAAAACAGGCGAGTAAAAAATTAAGAACAGTCCTTCCGAAGATCGGGTTTTGTGAAAAAACCACTGAATAAATCAATGACCCGTAAAGTTAATTGAATTTTTCGATAGTTGAACTTTGTCGGTACTGACTTTTTTATTACTTAAACACACTCAAAGTTATGTTAAATTAGCAAGAAAAGCGAATCTTTGTTGGCTCCTAACTTTTTAATGGCTTTTTATTTCAATATTTTGTCTCCTTACAGAGAATACTATTAATGAGACAGAACCATACCATGTTTAATTTTTCATGTAGGTTGTCGAACAGTGGAGTAATACACTCCCGAAGTTTTTATGGAAAAAATGTCGACTAGATTCACCTTAAATAAACTTACCTTGTACAGTAATATTACATCTATCACCAAATACTCTAATAAATGTTTCCCAAATCATATTTGTCCAGCTTTATGGTGCGTTTGACACTTAGGACAACAAATTGCCGATCATAAACCGTTCAGGTCTAACCAACAGGTTGCCATAGAGATAGGTCATCAACAAATAACAAACGGAATAACTTTACAACGACACGCTTGAATAGTGAACTAGGTAAAGGAGCGTAGATAGAACGATATTCCGACAATTATATGAAGTAGTTTCATTCTAAATGTGTAAATTTTGACGTGCATATATTTAACGAAATGGAGCTCTTGTGAAAAAGGAGGAACATCTGCAGATGTAGATAACACCATGCCATATGTATTTCATTCCTAATTGCGTAACACACGATTAATCAGAATTTGAATGATATTGAAGGATATTGCTAAACCATGGTTCATGTTCGAAAAATTTATCTGGTCGATAAAATTAATGCCATTCCTACTATTATACGCAATTGCTTCGCAGGCAGAAATTTATATGGGTTCTAGTTTTTTTTCAGTGGCTTCGCCCGCGTTTAGTTCGGAAATTATACCACGGGAACGTACTACCGGGATAAAAAGCATCCTATGTGTCAATTCAGGTTATAAATTATCTGTGTGGCAAATTTCATCCAAATCCGTTCAGCGTTTTTTGCGTGATTGAGTCACAAACATCCAAACATCTGCACAAACTTTCACATTTATATATTATAATATAGTAGGATATAAATAGTAGGACAGTAGAATGGATACCTTAAAAACTGGTCTAGCACTATTCTACTGCAGGAACATATCCTTCTCTATACAAAAAAAGGGGTGTGGCTGTGTCATGGACACGGCCGTGTGTTGTACGTGAATACGTTTATGTAACGGGTTATATTTTTTTAATAAAATATTTTTATTTATGTATTTAGGATAAAAGCAAGTTATACTAATTACAAATCTCGATACGCAGCAAAATAACCTCAAAATGGCGGCGATTCCCCCTCCACCGCGCGCGATGCGTCACTTCCTCGAAACTACAACTCCAAACTGTATCCCCCGATTTTGTTATCATTAGGTTTTTTGGATTGCCCCCGTATGGTAGCAAATTTAAAGACGTATTCACGTCAAAAAGGAACTGGCAGGGCATTGGTGACTTCTTGTACTACTCCAAGAGTAGGTAAACGATTTACAAAGATCAGTGTTGAACCGAGCATTGAGCGCGTCGTAAAAACAGTGTTCGATTTTTAACTCGTGGGGATGTGGGCTAATAAACATTGAGGGTGTTCATGAATATTCAAGCCACCAGTTGGCGCCACTTTGACAAGAGGTCTTCCAGTTCGACAATGAACTTAAAATATTTGATGTCATTCGTTTCATTCTTTCGTTCACCATTCAGTCCGTCGGCGCTTTGATACTTTTGACAGGTGCCCGGACCTAACGTCTCAGTACTGCCACCTAGTGAACGTCATTTCAGAAAACCCTAATTTACTCAGATTTAAATCAAAACAACCGGCGTACTGCATTAGCCGTAAAAATGTAAACATTCACAGTTATTTTTGGAAAATTTAAATCATAATCCTGTTCATGAATAAGTCTAAAGGTTTAAAAGCCAGTACCAAGCCTCCATAACGTTAATGTTAGGTAATATCGCTCAACACATCACAAAATTGAGTTTACTCTCAATGTTTCATTTTGGGTTTAGATTTTATCAATTTTCCTACAGTACTGCGAAAATGTACCGTAGCTGTAACAGTGTAACGTCGGTATTAGATTGTTTTGATACTCTTCCCGGGAGTACGCAACAGGTCGAGTAAAATAAATATTGAGTGAGTTTCGTAGGGAACTAAAACATAGGTTCTTATAAAGTTTTAAGAATGGGTCGTTTGAGGAGATATCTATCTATTTTGAATTAGAAGAAGAAAAACAGAAACTGAGACCTCCGAGAACCATTTTGATTTACGGACAATCATCCTACCCTTTTCCCAACTATGTTGGGGTCAGCTTCCAGTCTAACCGGATGCAGCTGCATACCAGTATTTTACATGGAGCGTCTGCTTATTTGACCTCCACATCCCAGTAACTGAGTAATACTTTACTTCTTGGTAAGATTGTCAGACTTTCGGGTTTCTGACAACCCGTAACGACTAAGGACGTGTCTTTCGAGGCACGGAGGGCACTTGGTTTCTAAAGATGGTACCCATCCACGGATCAACGGCGGTCGACACCTAAGCGATCGACCCGTGCGGCTATTATGACTTACCCACAAAACCCTCAGTTTACCTAGAACCTAAAACAAAGACACGTAAAATTTTCGTCGGTATAAGTAGCAGGAAAATATAACACAACAAATCAATTGTTTTTTCCCGAAGGGATAAACCTAGATGTATGTTATCAATAGAAACACATTTTGCTAGTTCGTGATAAGATACCAAAAAGGCGTGATGTATACGTTAATAGAAAATCTACACAGTAGTACACAGCAAGGTACTCAATACTCAATTCTTTATTGCATTCCATATGTATTAAATAGATGGTATAGATAGTAACATCGATATTAAATGGATGGTATAGATAGTGACATCGATATTAAATAGATGGTTTAAATAGTGACATCAATATTAAATAAATGGTATAGACATCAATATTAAATAGATGGTATAGATAGTGACATCAATATTAAATAGATGGTATAGATAGTGACATCAAAATTAAATAGATGGTATAGATAGTGACAGCGATATTAAATAGATGGTATAGATAGTGACATCAATATTAAATAGATGGTATAGATAGTGATTTCAATATGGCTGTCGGGCTTAGCAAAATTAGGAGAGAGGAAGGGTTTTTTTTTTGGGTGGGAAATCATCAAATAATTTCTCCCGCTCTGGGTGGAGCGGGAGGGCGTGTCAGACTTTTACTGACTAAAACCTACCCGTGTTCCCTCAGTTGCCTGTGTGCCAGGGGCCGCGGTATCTCTTTCGAACAACCCGCACCCCTGGCAGGCATCGGCCCTTGCGGGCCCCCCATTTGGTGCTGACATCTCTTTGAGGCTGCGCGTGGAACACAACGCGCCGTCGACCCGGGCTTGGTCCTTACCGGACAGCAAGCTACCCATTACTCGCCGTCCGCAAGCCCGCGCCTACGGTGGCCGGGAATCAGCCTGGGATTCCCGACGCCCAGGGCGTCTCCCGCGGCGACTACGGCCGTGAGGGCGCATATACTGCCTCTCCCTCACGTGCGCCGCCTCCCTCTTCGCGAGCATTACTGCTTCGCAGAAGGAGGTGACAGCTAACCATTCACTCTCTCTCCGTACGATGGCCTGCACCAGGGCCGGACGCGAGAGATCGCCTCCGCCGATCGCCTCCACGAGGTTTGTGTATATAGGTATAGTTGTTGTTATTTTAATTTTATGTATTGCATAAGAATAATAGGTAATTTTAAGTAGTAATTAATATTTTCATTAATGATGTTATTATCTACGTCATCGTATTTTCATATTTATATTTGATTTTCTATATACAGTATTATATTGTATATATTGCATCATGTTGGTGAATTATAGACAGAGTAATTTTTATTTTTCAATCGATTTGTCATCTAAAAACTCCTTTACTGAGTAGTATGACTTGGATTCTAGAAATTGTTTCAATTTATATGTTGTGTGTGTGTATGTTGTGTGTATGGTATTTGTATGTCTGTTGAATCTGATCAAATTATATCTTACCATAATCAGCCTATAATGTTCCCACTGCTGGGGACAGTGGGCTAAATCTATCAAGCAGGCCCAGTGCGGGTTGGTGTTGAGGTCACATATCTTAAATTAATTGGTTCTTGGAGATGCCAGTTTATCACAATGTTTTCCTCCACCGTTTTTAGAGCCGTGATGATGAAATTATTTATACAAAGTAAATCGCCTGCCTAGATTCGAACCCACGACTCGTAAGTCAGAGCCATTACTGCGCCATTTGTATACCATCACATAAATATTTATCCCAATCGATGGCGGAATGCCTCAACACTGAAGCTCGCATTCTTCGCATTCATTTTACACACCTAAGCGCATACCAATTGCCAATACACAGCAAATTGAGCCAACAAACAAAATAAAACGATAAACATCAAGTTAGTTAATCCTTCTATTTATTTGGTTTCGGTAATTCTGTTGCGTGACTATTAACTGACACCACATAGCTTAAACCACTGGATTTGTTTTAATTAACATATTTATTGTGTAAACATATTTGGCTTCTTTTCAGAAATTTTAATTTGAGTTTGATAAACCTAGGAAGTGGACCAAAATAGGCTATAAGGAGTGCATCTTCCATACCAGCTTATATACTGTATACATAGTTACATGCATAGATACATACTATTCTACATTATACTATACATATATGAAATTAAAGTATCTGATTGTTATTTGTCCCAATAACAGCTCTCTTCTTACTAGATGCTTACGGTGCTGACAACAGTTTTTTTTTTCTAAATGTCTGTCAATCTGTCTGCTGTTTGTTCTGGCTAATATCCGGCTGGACCTATTTTGACGGGACTCTTACTATCAGAAAGCTTATGTTATAAGGAGTAAGGTTACTTTGTGTGGTAGCACGTTCTCGAATAATAATTTCAGCAACAACCACGCGGGCGCGGTTAAAAAAAATCGTCTTTCATGTCTGTCTGTGGGACTGCTTGGATCTCATAAACTACACAATGCTGTTTCCAGCAGAATTTAGATAAAAATGTCAATGTTTTGACCTATCGCTGTAGGATCCGTGAGGAGCAACTTTGGGTCACACAAACCAAGTGGAACTACATTAAGCTTTTAATAAGTCGCAAACACCAACAACTGAACCAATGATCTTCAAATCAATTAATTTTTGATCAACACTAACAGCGGGCGGTCAATACACAATGGCCAAATTTGTGACCACAGCGTGCCACTATTGAACTTATTGCTTCCCTACGTGTGTGGCTTAAGCCTCAAGAGTACGCAATTAGATCTTAATTGCCAATGTTCGGTATTTATTTAGGCAGCCACATGTATAAGTGTATTTATTTGATGTTCCGACTTAAATGTTTTTCCTCCTAGATCTATGTAGGTATATTTTCATGTTGTTTAGATACGGATAAGATGATCGTGATATTTATTTTGGGTGTTGCTTTTAATTATGAATATGATTAGCACATCAGCAATCATCATAATCAATGTTGGGATGCAGACCTTATCTCTTCGAGAGGGTGTGGGTTGTAATGTATACAAAGTGGGCCCCGTGTGAGTTGGTAGATGTCACACGTCTTCGAAGTTTTGTTTCTAAGACATGTCGGTTTCATCACAATGTTTTCATTCACCTTTTGAGAGCAGTGATGATGAAATGATTTACACAAAGTAAACCGCCTGTCTGGGTTCGAACTCGTAAGTTTGGGCCGTTACCACTCGGCCACCACATCCCTCATTTTTGATTCCATGTTTCTTAATAATCGAAAAACATAACTTTATAATACTGTAAGATATAATGACAAGTTCTACGTGGTTTCCTACCAATGTTTTTGGCTGCCTTTTTCCCACCGCGAGTGTCGTAAAATGTGGTAAAGTTTTTGTAAGAATCCCTGCGGGTCACAAGGAACCCGCAAACAATGGTTCTTCTAATAAGTCTACTGCTATATAGAAATTTACTAATATATAGCGGAACTCCTAATGGCAAAATGTCATGTTCCTAACTATCCATACTTATCTACTCTAAATGGCAGTAAAATCGACGTGCAAACTGTAACCATAAATTCAGCACGGAGTCTAGACCCCCTAGAGTAGAAATGTTTCGTCGGAAATTAATTCAGTTGTTTCACAATAGTGCATTACATACGCGGTCCATATATATGGAACAGCTACTTTTTTAAATAATAGCCGAAGCATTTTTTTTTATTTAATAACCTCGTACAGAATAAATAATCAATGAACCCTATGCTAGGAAATCCGGTGTTACAGGGGTCATCCATCCATCCATTATGGATGTTATAAGAGTTACATTCAAATTAGTAATGTGCACTTTACAAAATAATAAAATAAGAATAAAAACTATACTAATACCATTTTGAGGATTAAAAAGGGGGGAAAAGTAAAAGGAGTTTAGATTAATTAAAAGCAATGAAAAGAGTGTCTATTTGAGTGCTGGGTGTGCGTTAGTTCGAGTGTAGTTGTGTTTGTGCGAGTGTAGAGCGAATTGCAATATTCTTCTTATCCGGTACGCTCTTGACAGAGCGATCGTGATCGTTACGTACTCGTAGCAGTATTGGAAGGGGCAGATGTGATGCACTTCACGACATTTCGCCACCGCTGCCTGCTAGAGGTCATCCTGCGGCAATTGCAATATTACTTTGAACCATTTCGAAATGTTCACGTAAAAGAAAATGGTAACACAACGAAATTATAAAATTAAGTTTCTTTTTTTTTCCTGTGCGAGTCTAATAAATACGTTTTCTTTCTTTCTTTCTTTCAAATCAAACTCGATGAGTCCGCATTTCAGGCAGCTGCTGCGACGCTCAATAATTAGCTTGAACATCGCGAACAGCTTCCCTTCCGTGCAAATATCAAAGGCGACAGACACGTAAAATACATCGTGACATTTGCCGTAGTTTTATTAAGGAGAGTACAGCAGAGTTTTATTTTACGAAGTTTAAGGCGTCATGCAGCAGGTCAGCAAAAACGTAATAAGTTGTGAAGAATATTTTTTTGATGTGTATGTTGAGGGATTATTTTATTTCTAAATCGCTTTTACAGCGGCTTCGCCCTCATTGAGGTCGAAAATTATGTTACGGGAACGTTCTACCGAGATAAAAGTATCCTATGTGTCATTCAGGTTATTATGTATCGATGTGTGCCAAATTTCATCCAAATGATGAGCCAAATAACATGGTAAAGTGACAAATACTGTTATTAGGGCCAAAAAGCTTCAATCAATCGAAATGTAATAATGTTTTTTTTTAATAATAATAAATCATTTATTTGCATAAAACATGGTATAAAATGTTCTTAAATATAATGGTATGGCACAAACATCACAAATCTGTGTCATAAGTTTAAGATTATTTTAATAAATTATATTTTACAAAGTTGTTCCAATTTAGTAATCATAACATAACATGTTATCATAACATAATGCCCAAAGGGTTTGGCAAAAGTGTACCTAATAATTTATTAGAATATTGAATTCGTCGCCCTCTTCCTCTCTTCAAATTTTTCTTTGTCCAAGAGCCCATAGGTTGATCTTGATCTCTTACAGGTATACCATCTATGTAATACAATATAGAATGCAATAAAGAATTGAGTATTGAGTACCTTGAGTGCAATTTAATATTTATCTACTTTTTTCCACTCTACAAAAAGACAGAACGTGTTGAAAAGCTTAGAAATATAGGTTGAGAGCTTCGCGTGTACGAGTTGTACCGGCTTTCCTAATTGAATACCATTTGTAAGTGTAATGTAGTTGGGAAAGATAAATAATTCAGGTCATACGTTGAATTGTCCACGGTGTGATAATATTCTTGCTACTTGAATTCCTACATACCGCATTGTAATGTCAAAATGTTTTAGAGACACTTGAACACACAGAACTGTATGGCTTTGTTTAAAATGGTAGCAGATATATCGTGCGATTATGCGTGTGCGCATTCTTTTCTTTTTCTTTTTCACGCGCCTGCCTGTAAAAAGAAGTCTGATTAAATTTTATGCTAATCAGCGGGGTAATTGCGTTACATTCTTACAATGGCAGTGCCCCTATTTATTTTATTTTATTTGGGAATGTCGTCTCGCAGGTCAATCTTGGAGGTTATTGGCTGCTTAACCAGACTTGCCTGTGGTTTCGTCAATAAATAAAGGCCTCCAGCCAGGGCTAATTATTCATTTTGACAGTTCACCAACATTTATTGCGTTATTTACGTTGTTGAGCACTGACAATTTTTTTAAACATACTTTATAAAGCAATGCATTAGGAATTTCCTTCAAACCCTTCGGATTGTGATTAAAAGTAGGTATGTCACGCAACTCGGGTGCACGATAAATTCATAATATTAGACACGACTGTGTCTATTTATTATTATTATCCATATTCTAGGATAACCAGCTTATGATATTCCCGCTGCTAGGATACAGGCCTCCTCTGTGTGAGAGAAAGTAGATCGTAATCCACCACGCGAGCCCAATGCGGGTGGGTAAATGTCACATATCTTCGAATGTTTGGTTCTGAAACAAACCTTCACTAAAATAATTTCTTCTCAATCTTTAAAAGCCTGATAATAATACCTGCCTAAAACTGTTTGTGAAGTAATAAAATACATTTCTTCCAGTATTTTTGTAGTCGTTTCTATAGCAACAGTCGATCCCTGTATCAATAAGTTCTATACAGATAAGCTAGCAAGATATTGCGAATAAATAAAAATGTTATCAGTTCGAGTGCGGAGAGAGCCCTATTCATCTTGTACGGGTCCCCAAGTAAAAGGATACGATAGAACGACGCGATCAATCAACATCTAAAAGTGGTTTGCGTTTCTACTGCCTACTAGGTATCTCTATTTATTTTATACGCTACGTTTTAGTGACGTTTAACCATAGATTTAAACGTCAAACTTATTAGTATCAGTAATCCATCCAAATGGGTTTTAAAATATTCTTCTTCTTCTTCTGAGCGTGTCAATAGAAAACTAAATACAGTCAACCCAGAATTTAGCTACGAGCTTGGCACTTCCAGCAACATCCATCACCTCTCGTAGCGTGCAGACAACAGGACACGCTGGACAATACGGCACTTAATATCTTTATTACCATACTGAACCATCCGTACTGAATCCATGGTTACAGTTTGCGTTTATACCACCTTGAATAGTTTTTATCTATCTATATATCTAGAACTAGATATTCACATTACAAAGATTGATTAAATGTCTTCTTCACGTACCTTCATAACATAAATCACAGCAATTTTTTATCCAACTAATATTATAACTGTGAAAGTTTGTATGTCTAGATGTTTGATGTTTGTTACTCAATCACGCAAAAACGGCCGAACGGATTAGAATGAAATTTGGGACACAGATAGTTTATAACATGGATTAAAAAAAACAAAAACAAAAACAAAAACTAATATATAAAAAAACTATAATAAAAACTTTTTCTACCTGAATACGGGGCTTTTAGCTACTTTGTATGTGTATCTGTTTTATTATATTTTTTGTGATGTGCGTTTTGTTTGTGCAGAATAAACATGTTTTCTTTCTTTCTTTCTTTCTTTTATTAACACATATGATTCTTTTTATACCGCTAGTACGTTCCCGTGGGATAACTTCCGACCACAACGCGGGCGAAACCGCTGGCAAAAGCTAGTTCTTTAATAAACTCATACCAGCTCCGTAATAAACCCGTCACTCAAACGAATATGTTCCAGACGTGCAAGTGTCAATCAAAACGAATAAAAAAAAACCATATTCATTACTGGGATGAAAAAAAAGCGAGGGTTGTTTTCCGAACTGACGTCACGTTATGTACAGTCTAGACCCACGATTCCACGGACGTAGTAAAATCGCTGTGGGATTTTTTCGAGCACCACTGCTTTGCCCCGGGAGTTAAAAAGCGAAGCCGTTGTATTTTAGACGCATCGGGATACACTCTGTTGGATTCTTAATCCACGGTTTAACACAGAGAGTTGAAAATCTAGTGCACAATAAAATCCCGCAGCGATTTTATTACGTCCGTGGCAATGTAAACTAATACAGGTTAGTTCTAAATTTGTAACAGTTGGACTTTTTAGTAGTGACAAAAAAGTCCAAGTCTCAGTGTCGTCCCTTAGTGGTAGGACATAGAGAGATAATTCAGAACGTCCTCCTTATTTTGAAGTCTGCTTCTTTGGACGTAGTCCTAGTCGTACACAATGGAGACCTCTTCTACGAAACCAGAGCTTTGCCTCAGCTTTTATTTGGCGTGAGATTGGCAATGCTCGTGCTTGCTTGTATTTTAAACTCTGAGTAGTTTATTTGGATATTTGATTTCTATATAATATGTACAAAAAAAAAATGTGAAAGTGTGTATGTGTAGATGTTTGTCACTCGATTTGGGTGGAATTTGGCATTCAGAGATAGTTTATAACCTAGATTAACACATTGCATACTTTTAATCTGGTAATTCAACATTCACTAAATCTATTCGGGCAAAAACGCGGCCAAAAGCTACTGTTAAATATGTATTTACTTTATAAGGGCAAACATGGTATTTACTCAGTGAAAGAATTTCTAGAATTTAGCTTAAAATAACGTTTTTCTCTAATGTACAAAAGTGGCGATCTGTCCAATACAAACAATAAGATTTAGTCTATCCTATCCTATTTAACTTGATAATTATGATACTTTAATTATAATTTATACTACCTGAAAAGGATGACTTGAATATTGCTGAATAATTGTATTAAATTCATTATTATTGACATTAATCTGGTCTTAACTATAATCTATAATATAAAAGAAAATAATAATATAATAATAATCTTTAGTGCATGCTAATTTAGGATGATAAGGGCAGGCGAATGATAAAATTGCAATGCTTGTAAAAGGCTGCTAAGTCATAAATACTAACATCAGATAACACCAACATTGTACACTTAGTTCGCAATAAACGTTTTGACTTTGACTTTAGTAATATCTACAGTAGACCAAGTTGTATTTTTGAATTAATATATTAATATCATATAGGTACTGCTTAGGAGCAGGTGCTAAGATCATGAAATAAGCATGAAAAGAGTGTATTTTTTGTATGAGCATGTGTGTCAGTAGCTTTACGCCCGGGTACGGTATCCGAGGACCCACCCACTCGCTGGTTCACAGAATAGTTCATTAAGTGGAGATACGGGGTTCGTTTGGTGTTAATTGAGATGTATGACAATATCGTGGGCGGTGACGTGTTCTGATTTATAAGTAGCTACTGAGGTTTTCTGGTCATGTTTTATGCTGCTTAAGTGCATATAAGTGTGCTATATGAATCAACTGTATATCTACTGACAATTTTAACTTGTAAAAAGAAAATTAAATTCTGTGCATGTTTTATTGGAAGCAATGAGTAACGTTTTCTGATTTTTTATGGCTGCTCTTCCTTGTTTAAATGCACTAGAAAGCGGTGATTGGACTATTTGAACAATCATTATCATCCTACTGATGTTATTTTTGGATATAAATGTGAAAGTTTTTATGTTTGGATGTTTGTAATTCAACCACGCAGAAACAGAAGTTATCCTGGATTAACACATAGGATACTTTTTATCCCGGTAGTACGTTCCCGTGGGATAATTTCAGACCTCCGGCGAAGCCGCTAGCAAAACCTAGTGTTCAATCATTTTCACGTAAGTAACGTAGCAAATGGTGGCGTTCTCTAGTTTCTGCCTACCCCCATAGGAAGAAACCGTGAGTTTATGTATGAACGTACTCTAATTTTAAACTTTTCGCCGCATGTCGCAAGACGTTTACGTGCAATTAGCAAGACCAAGACTGCATGAAATAAATTTTTACACGCTTTATATTAGCTTCACTTGTATGTTTGTAACCGACTGGTTTTTTTTTTTTTGAGGATGGGAAATCATCAAATAACTTCTCCCGCTCTGGGTGGAGCAAGAGGGCGTGTCAGACTTTTACTGACTAAAACCCACCCGTGTTCCCTCAGTTGCCTGTGTGCTAGGGGCGACGGTATCTCTTTCGAACAACCCGCACCCCTGGCAGGCATCGGCCCTTGCGGACCCCACCCTTTGGTGCTGACATCTCTTTGAGGCGCGCGTGGAACACAACGCGCCGTCGACCCGGGCTTGGTCCTTACCGGACAGCGAGCTACCCATTACTCACCGTCCGCAAGCCCGCGCCTACGGTGGCCGGGAATCAGCCTGGGATTCCCGACGCCCAGGGCTTCTCCCGCGGCGACTACGGCCATGAGGGCGCATATACTGCCTCTCCCTCACGTGCGCCGCCTCCCTCTTCGCGAGCATTACTGCTTCGCAGAAGGAGGTGACGGCTAACCATTCACTCTCGCTCCGTACCATGGCCTGCACCAGGGCCGGACGCGAGAGATCGCCGCCGCCGATCGCCTCCACGAGGACACGGCGGTGCTCCGCCCAAGCCGAGCAGACCGCCACCGTATGCTCCACCGTGTCCTCAGGGCGATCTTCGCAATGGAAGCACCCGGGCGTTTCCTCCCGCCTTATACGAAACAGGAACCTCCCGAAACAACCGTGTCCGGTGAGGACCTGCGTCAGGCGGAAGGTGAGGACGCCATGCCGCCTCTCAAGCCACTCCTCAAAGAGGGGACTTACCGCCGCTATCGTGGCGTGCCCATTGTAACCGACTGCTTAGGGCGCAACTTTGACCCACTTTAAACGGTTAGATTTCATTTAAACTTTGTAAACTTGTCGAGGACCGATGATAATTCATAATTAAAAAAAAAATAGCGAAAAATAGAAAAAAACTGAAAAATCACGCTTTTGTAGTTAGCAGAACTAAAAAATAGAAAATAAATAATAGTTTAAAAAACCAAAAAACACGCTTTAAAAACCAAACTAAAAAAGTAGAAAATAATTTAATTCAATTAAAAAGCGTGGGGTGCTTGGCATTTAATTTATTATAAAAATACCTCAAAAATCACTCCACGCTTTTTAATTGAATTAAATTATTTTCTACTTTTTTAGTTTGGTTTTTAAAGCGTGTTTTTTAGTTTTTTAAACTATTATTTTTATAAAACTGATAATGTTACTTCATTAAAATTCAATAACGCGTGTCAGCTATTACGACCACTTAACTAAATGAAATACCTACCATTTATGGAAATTCATGACTATCTCACAATTTACTATAATATAGATGGGAAACGATTTTTTTGAAAGTAAAATATTTATTACTTCGATTGGAGAAAGCCTGAAAGTGACACCGGTGTCTGAAAAGTTGTGTAGAAACCGGCTGTCATGGTATCGGTTTGTAATGTGGAGGAATGAGGAAAATGTGGTGAGGAAGGTTGAAGTATGAATTTTCAGAGCTATAAGAGTAGAGAAAGATCAAAGAAATAATGGATGGACTGTGTGAGAGATGTTATGGCTAGAAAAGGAGTAACTACTAAGATGAAGAATAATCCCTACTAATATTATAAATGAGAAAGTAACTATGTCTGCCTGTCTGTTACGCTTTCACGCCTAAACCGCTGAACCGACCATCATGAAATTTGGCAGAGATATAGCCTGCGACATGGAGAAGGACATAAGATTTTTTTCGCGATAACCGACATCCACGCGGGCGGAGCCGCGGGCAATAGCTACTAATACATAAATGGAAGAAGCAACATGTTGCGCCGACCCCAAATAAATTGGCATAAGGGCCCGATAACGATGATATTTAGTACAACGATTTAGCACTAGCAGACCATCTCTGGTTTCCATCCTCAGATCAGTTCATAAGACACCGTTAAATAATGGGATGTTTTTATTATTTCACGTGTGTGTAAAGTTTCAACTCGATTGCTTTCAGTAATCACTGGAAGTGAGTGAAAATGAATGGTAAAAAGATTCGAATGTTAATTTGATGGGTGTGAAACTGAATAAAATAATAATAGTCTGAAATTCAAACGATTATTATTTCACCCTTTGAAATAAGGTCAAAAAACATAAGTCAGTTATTCAAATTAGGCTAAGAATCAGTACTTTTCGAAAGTCAGGAACGGTCAGAAATATGTCGGTCACAAAATCAAAACGAATTTATTCAAACTAGCCAAAATTACATGAGACAGTCTGCCCTAAGGCTAGAACAATTTGATTCTATACAATTATTTTGATATTCTATTCCCCAATACCCATTCAATCTTCCTAGCTTTCATTGAACTTTGTTCGGGTTGGCTTGCAGTCTCACCGAATGAAGCAGAAAACCAATATCCCACTCCACAACTTACATAGATAGATACTGGGTAGCATGCTACCCGAAATCATCAAAATGATCTATAATTTCATAACACAGTGTTTCCTAGAAATATAGACCACAGGCTGAAATTCGATAATCCAATAAATTACCTAGACGAAATTCTGGGAACGATTTCTACGCTGGAATGATTCAGATTTCGCTTCACGTTTTTCTAAATTCGTCAGAGGAATTCAGGTCGATTGAGCCATTTATGAGATAATTTCAGACAAACAAACAGGCAGATAGATGAAAATTCCCAGAAACACTGTTTTTATACTAAGACTAGTGTAAATAAGCTAACGTCATATTTATTTTGAATTATCTAAATTTTTATAAAGCTAAAGTTTTATATTGTTTTATATTTATTTTTTGTGTTAACTTTCATTATGTTGATAAACACAAATGCTGTAACGTTTTTCATCAAATAAGGTTACAATTCCATCGTTCATCTACGCCTTTTAAACCTAGATTTTTTTTTATTGACAGATTTAATCTCTCATATACTTAAACTGTTGTTAAATACTTAAAATCCAATGATGATGATACTTAAACTAGGTACATTAAATACAGGCGCATTTTTTTTTTCAAAACATTAATGGCCTTTACGTGGTACGATTGATACCTCGCCAATCTCTTGTAGAGCTCTGTCAAATATTTCGTCATAACACAAAACACTGAACACGAGAAATGTATGCAATATTCAAAATTTTTGACGAATGTGTACGCCGAATATTCCGGTATCGCGTACATTTTAAACTAGTGTTTACATGCAAGTATGTGCCATCGGCCTCGTACGGTGATTTACATTTATATTGCCGAAGTTCCACCGCTGACGTTTTGACTGATGGGTAAACACACAATGTACGGGTATATTGCAGCGTCGGTTTGGACGCTTGGATAAAACCGGCTAATATAAACAGCAATGGTCCCGTCGGTGTTTTAATTTCCATTTTGATTTTGCTTGTTACGTTGTAGCTGCGTGTTTGTACAGAGATTGAGGAGAATGGATAACGGAATTTGTGGCGAGATGTTTTTGGAAATAGCTACGGAAGTACGGAGGAATGCACTATTTACAATTTTACCCGTTTTTTCCACTACTAGAAAAGTGGTCCCCATAGCTTTCTGGTTTTCCCTGTTTGCATAATTATACGAAATAAAGAACAAAACACAGAAAAATTCCGAAACTACGTAATATTCGGTCGTTTATGACAAGGTAGGCAAGGTAGGTTTTTGTATATTATCACAAAACTGATAATGTAATTATTGTTAATCATAAAAACTTCAAGATACACAGACCTGGTTGAAGTGGCGGTGCTTGGGGGGAATAAATGATTATGATTATGACACATGTCTAGAAGTGGATGTAGTTTGGTTGAAATGAAGATGATGTAATGAACTGCAATCAAAATCGAGTGATGATTTTATTCAAAATACTTTTTTTTTTACAATCGTGAAGAACGCATATAATTTTCAACAGGGTATTTTACGCTATATGAGAAAAAATCTAAAAATATATTATTGAGATAACTTAGGCAAAATGCAGCCGGAAAATTTTAGTTTTAGTTCATGAAATGTCAAAATAAATTTTAAAATTCAATTCCAAGGTTTCAGGTTTTTAATCTGTTTTTGAACACCATGAAATAGTAGCCGCCATGTTATTACGGCATCATACGGTGTCAATTGAACAACTTTGTATTTTTATTATTTTAGTAACCAAAGTAATTTTTATTTAAATCTAATAAAATATTTTTTGCATTCAGGAACAGAAAACCATCGATAAGTAGAATAGTAACAATTGTTTTTAATTATAAACAATTATCATACAAAATATCAGCTCATTTGTTTACTTAGCAAACTGACGTCATACCCCCAGACCAATAAGGCGTCCACTACGTCCAGCGTTTTCGTCAAATTACGCGCGAAATTTGAAAATGTAAAATTTAAATGCATTTTTACGGCACTAATCGATTAAATAAAATTCTTGTGTTTTTTTAGTGGTTTATTAGCACTTTAGAATCTAATTAGGACACTTTTCAAAAAAGAGTGTAATACCCTATTCCATTACCTATAACATAGCAAAATATCAAGCCTATATGCTCCAAAGGGACTTCTACACACACACACATTTTCCATTGAACTACAACCAATAAAAAGCACACATGCTTTATAAATCAAATGTTACCTACATCCAACGTATTTTTATTCCGTACGTCTATGACGGTGTGTAGGTGTTATACGTCACGTCTTACTAATCCCGGATCACTCAGGAATGTGAAGGTAACTGAGACATGCATCGCGGTAATCCAATCAACTTCAAACTTGAGATCATTATGATGTACCTATTTTGAAGGAGTAGGAGTCGGGAAACAATTTCAATTATTTTATAATCTTAACCATAATATTATATTTTTTATTTGTATTTAAAGAGAAAGGTTTCATTATAGTATGTTTGTTTGTTACGCTCTCAGGCTTTAACGGTTTCACGGATTTTGATGAAATTTCTGGCACAATAAAATAGAATAGAAAATATTTATTCGACACAGACACAACACAACAGCAACAAACATATTAAAAAAAACCACTTTGTAGACCATGGCCTGGATTAGGACATAGGCTACGTTTTATCCCGATATTCTTGCAGGATCGAGACTTATACAGGTAAAACCGCGGAGTGCAGCTACTACGAAAATAAATTATGTTTAAAAGAACCATACCGATTTGAGTGGACCTTTCCGTACAGTCAGTGCACGCATTTGTTAGTAATGGTGTAGTTTTAATCAGAATTTAATTTTTGAACAACCCGCACCCCTGGCAGGCATCGGCCCTTGCGGATCCCACCAATTAGTGCTTAAATCTCTTTGAGACGTGCGTGGAATACATCGCGCCGTCGACCCGGGCTTGGTCCTTACCGGACAGCGAGCTACCCATTACTCGCCGTCCGCAAGCCCGCGCCTACGGTGGCCGGGAAACAACCTGGGATTCCCGACGCCCAGGGCGTCTCCTGCGGCGAATAAGACCGTAAGGGCGCATATACTGCTTGTCCCTCACGTGCGCTACCTCCCTCTTCGCAAGCATTACTGCTTCGCAGAAGGAGGTGATGGCTACCCATGCACTCTCGCTCCGTATCATGGCTTGGAACGGGCCGCACGCGAGAGATCGCCGCCGCCGATCGCCTCCACGAGGACACGGCGGTGCTCCGCCCAAGCCGGGCAGATCTCCACCATATGCTCCCCCGTGTCCTCAGGGCGATCTTCGCAGTGGAAATACCCGGGCGTTTCTTCCCGCCTTATCCGAAACAGAAACCTCCCGAAACAACCGTGTCCGGTGAGGAGACTTACCGCCGCTATCGTGGCATGCCCAAACAGTCTATAGGTTTGTTAGTGATGGGTTAGTAACAGGAAGTACTTATTGTCTATATTATTATTGTTTCTAAGGACACAAACACAGTTAAATTGCCTAAGCCCGCTCTCGAGGTTCAGTGTGAAAGCACCATAGGTACATTTACGCCTCCGCCTAATTCTTGGGGAATCTCAGGCTCTCTTGGGGGATCGGTATGTGATGAAATGATTTATTTGCATGTACCTACCTAGCTATTTCCACCTAGTGCCGTTGTCTAGGACAGTCTGGCATGTTAACATCTAAACTAAACCATCGAGATAATTCTTTATACGTAGATACACATTTTGCTCCTGTACATAAAAGAAACGAAAATATTCATTACACATCATTTATAGGAACAATGTTTAACAATATAGTCGTGAATTAGCTTTAAATCTAAAATATTATGAACAATTCTGAGCGAAATCGATAAATAGTTTGAACTATTCAGTGCAAAAGTAATCTTCATGTACTAAAACCATATCGCTAAATAGAACAAAACTATGTGAAAATAGTTTTCAAAGTAATTCGTGCCTCAAATAAATTATTCTAAAACATAATATGATACGTACATTAACATTATTTACTTGTGCTAGATAAGACACTTTATTAAGCGTAGGTGCGTAATAAATTGCGCTGTTCTTACTTACACGTTTCATAGCGACTAAGATTTATAGCAATGTTGCCACTTCTAGCACAAGTAGCTAAGTATTTAAGTATTTTATGTACGAGCGCTACCTACTAGGTAAGTGGGTAGCACATAATATACATTAGATACCTAGTTAAAGCAATGTACAGCATTGAAGAATTTTTCCATCAAAAGTGCAATAAGTGGGCTTGCAACTCAAATCCTCTTGGAAACTTGGAGGTCATTCAAGTATTACGTAAGCAGTTTTTTTGCAATTATTAACCGTCGTCAGCAAAAGTAAGCAAAGCTCTTACCCCTTTCCCATGCTCACGTAAACATTGGTACATGCATTTATCAATGTTTTCTGGTTTATTTATTGATTCATGAGCAGTAGTTATAAGTCTAGAAATAAGAAATAGGCTTGGAATAAAGGACTTGTAATATTTATTTAAGCAAATTGTATTGAGATGGCATTCAGTTATTATAATCTTTATTATTAACGAACAAAACAGACTTATTTTAAAATTTTGTCACATTAATTCAAATTAACAGTCTTCAGTCCATGACACACGAATCCATGACTCTAAGTCTTCGATGACATTGCATGTTTGCTGCTCAATGTTGTGTGTCTGCTCACATTCGGGTGATTTTGGAATATCGTCATCGTTTTCTTCAAGCCATTCATAGACTAGTAGGGTTACCATAATGTGTTCGACTTTTTGACAATTCAAAAGTGCCTTTAAATGGTTTAGTTGAAATAAATGCTTTGAGTTTGAGTTCAAACCAAAATCTACTAAATTTTGTAGAAAATCCAAAAAAGTAAAAAAAAAATACTGCTGACGTAATCACTATCCAGCCTCCCCCCCCCATCCCACATGTCATCAAAAATAAGCAATCAAAGACCCTTCGCCCCCCTGTAGTGCTTACGTAATACTTGAATGGTTCCTAGTCTGATGGGTATATTGTTGCCTGGCTTAACCATTAGACTGTTCTCGCTTCAAGGCATAGCAAAATCAGCCTTTAATGTTCCCACTGCTATGACACAGGCCTCCTCTATTCAAAAGGGAGTAGGCTGTAATCAACCACGCGGGCTCAGTGCGGGTTGGTCGATGTCACACGTCTTCGAATTTTTGGTTCTAAGACATGCCGGTTTCCTGACGATGTTTGCCTTCAATGTTTTGAGAGTAGTAATGAAACAATTATTTACAAAAAGTAAAGCAGCTGCCTGGGTTCAAAACCCACGACCTACAGCTGGTAAGTCAGGCCGATATCACTGAACCACCACTGCTCCACAAAGCATAGTAATTATATCAAATCTTCTTGTTCTCTCTTCTTCAACTCTTGGCCACCCAATGCTGAGTTTAGGTCTCCTCCAAATCTCTCCATTTTTGGCGGTTTTGTGTCATGGCTATCTAGTTTCTTTCGGGCTCTTTAATGAGATCTTATTTATTTATTTATTTAACCATTTATGCACACACATATAAACAGACAAGAAGAAAGGAACAGAAAACTACGTACATAGGTAATGCTTATTTCTACAGAAATCACTTCCAGCACACCTGCGATAGGAGAGAAGATAAAAGAGATGTAGACAACGCCTGTAATAACAGTAGAAGGGAAATCATAAAATTACAAATTAAACTCTAATTTAAAATATACACACATAATATGAGAATATACATACATACTAATACCTTGTCGGTTGTCGTCCCTCATTCCTCCGTCCCGTCCGTTGTCTCCACTCCAGCATTTTCTTTACCCATCTTCTATCCAGTCTACGGTATACCAAATCAGTTATCGCCAAAATCTTCGAAATATGCTGTCAATTGTTATTTCAAATTAACATGATTTTTTCATAAAGGAGGATTTTGTTGGACCCCCAACATAACGACGGTCCCTACGTATAATCCCCTAACTACAAATGACAAATTTTACAGGAGAGCGCTTCAATGTTTCAAACACGCGTATATCATGTTCTAGTTAATGGAATGTCATGTTGGATTTAAAGTGCTTTTTGCCATGTTAGACTTATTTTTGTTGGACTAAACGATAATATAGGCTGGCCTGAAGGTCTCGAAAATAAAACATGCAAATCACGTCTCTAACAATTAGGGGATTGTACGTAGTAGGGACCATTGATAATATGATGCTTATGTTTATTAAATATAACTCCAGAAAAATATATCATCACCGTTCCCGACACGTAAATCCTACCCAGAAACTCACACTCAGGAACCAAGTTTGCGCTTACTAATCGAACATGAGGCAAATAAGATTATATAATCAGATAAGACAAACTATGGCGTGTCTTGATTAATTAATATTGATTTCCAGGTGATTAAGGGTTAAGCCAACATCCTCAAGGGTATTTCCCATAATTACAGGTGAAGTTGTGTTTTATCATATTAATTATTACATAGGTTGAACATTCTCACCCTTCGTTGTGACATAATCGTTTGGCAACTATTTACGATACACTTAGGAATCTATGGACTTATCCTATCATAGGGTACAAAATTATTAAATACCTAAGGTATTTTTAAAATACAATGGATGGAGTGTATGAAAGATGATTTGGCTAGAAGGGGTGGCCACTAAGATGACAACTTACAGAGAAGTATGGAAGAAAAGACATGTTACGCAGACCTAAAATAAATTGGGATAAGGCCATCCATAAATTACGTCACACATTTTTTTTGGTTTTTTGACGCCCCTTCCCGTCCTTGTCACATGTGGTCACACTTGTAGAACCCCTTTTTGTGACGCCACATATTTTTCAATTTTGTATTTAGAAGTACATAATTAAATGAAAAAAATAAAATAACATAAAGTCAAATAATTTAGACACTTAATGGTGATTTTAACATGTCACGTCACAAAGCTTTTGATCCCCTTGGCCCTTGTCACACAATGTCACATTTCGTTGAACCCCTCCCACTCCCTCAACGTGTGACGTAATTTATGGATGGCCCTTAAGGGCAAAAGAACGATAATGATGAAGGTATTTTGAAAATATGTTAATAAAATTCATACAACATTTTCCGTTTCATCGTGGTTTCAGCTTAATGAATAATTAATTAATGATGCTTACCTTTCAACCAGTAGGAAACCGCGCCATTGTGTCAACTTTTAAAACTAAAGTTTGAAAGAAAATCAAGTTCCTATGAAAGTGTGCCGCGGTCACATTTCGCGTAGCAGGTACTCGTAGCATGTCGTAGCGCGTTCGTAGCCCGTAGCGCTCGTAGCACATAGTTGTTTAAATAAATTGTTACACGACAAGTTTATTAAGTTTACACGTGTAGATTAAAATTAGGTTTTAATTATGTTTTATGTTTAACTAACAGGGAGTATATTAATTAAGTGTTTAATTTATGTTTTATGAATTTGTTTAAGTGTACTTTATTAGGGTTTACACGTGCCGATGGGTTTTTTCTTTTTATTATGGAATGTTTAAAAATGAGTTTATTTATTAATTTATGAAAAACTTTAGTTCTGTTGGTCTTTGTTTACAGTCACACAAAATAAATAAGATGCATATCTATTTTGATATGTAGTTTTCTTTTTGGTGGTGGAAAGTTTAAAAGGATTTGTATCAGTGTTATCAATAAGTTTAATCATTTATTTATTTAAGAATTTAGGTCGGTTGGTCTTTATTTACAGATAAATAAAACAAATTTGATGCTTACCGCTATTTTAATGAAAAAATAATGTTTTAGAAACAAATTCAATTGGTTTTCAAATGTTCCAAATCATTTTTTTTTATTAAATTATCTTCTATAACTATATTTTTTTTGGCCAAAGAATCAACTTGCCATACAACGTGGCAATGCTGGCAGCATTATGGGCACTCTACCGGTCGAATTTTTTGATGCCCTATCGTTATTACCCCTCCTTTTTACACGCTTTATATTAGCTTCACTTGTATGTTTGTGTGTTTGTATGTAACCGACTCCTTAGAGCGTGATTTTGACCCACTTTAAACGGTCAGATTTTATTGAATTACTTTGTAAACTTATCGAGGACCGATGACAATTCAATAATTTAAAAAAATGAGATTTTTTTTTAATAATAAACACGTTTTCGTAGTTAGCAGAACTAAAAAATAGAAAATAAATAATAGTTTAAAAAACGCTTTAAAAACCAAACTAAAAAAGGAGAAAATAGTTTAATTCAATTAAAAAGCGTGGGGTGCTTGACATTAATTGATTATAAAAATACCTCAAAAAGCACCCCACGCTTTTTAATTGAATTAAATTATTTTCTCCTTTTTTAGTTTGTTTTTAAAGCGTGTTTTTTAGTTTTGAAAACTATTATTTTTTAAGATACTTGGCTAGCTATTATCTTGAAAATTGTAATATCTAACTATCTTCAGAAAACATTCAAACATTACTATTATGCTAACTCCACATATTGTTAGTTCACCTACTTCATTGTAACAACCAGACGCGAGACACTTCCCTATCTCACCACTAAATAATGAAACCGCGAAACTTTCATCTAAATAATGCGAGTAGTTTGAAAAGTTAGAAATATTTACAAAAGAATGTTAGCACAGTGATAACAAGTCGTGATAATACGGAGATTGTGACGTTTTACGATTTAGTATACCAAGTTGTTGGCATACGTTTGAGTTCGTGTTTAGGATAACAAGTCCTAAGGTCTTGTGTTTGAGTGATATTGGAACAAAGTTCCTTATCGCGCGTTTTGAAAGGGGGCTAGATGGAAAAAATTCATACGAAAAGTTGTAACGACACTTTTTGCTATAGTAAGCTATTGTAAGCCGTGCGGCGTGCGCATGTTTCTCTGTCTGTCTCTCTCTCTCTCTCTTATAGAAAGCAAGCCAGATATTTTAATTTCGTCTTTTATATTATTTTATTATTTTGATTTTTATTATTATTTTTTTAACATCGTTCCATCCGGGTGTCCCTTGACACCTCTCAAGTTTTGTTTTAGTTACTTACTTTTATGTACAATGCGTTAAAACTTTTGTAACTCGTGCTTTGTAATTTTTCCTCTAAAAGTAATATCTAATCATTTTTCTTTTGGTTTTTCACTTGTAAGATGTTGAATACTTTTTCAGTAGGTATTCAAATTGGCATTTTGTAGTTCCGAAATCCGTTGGATGTGGGAAGCAGAAGACCGGTCGACGTGGAGGAGCCTGGGCAGGCCTATGTCTAGCAGTGAACGTCTTTTGGCTGAAATTTTAGTTAGTAACATAACATAACGACTGTTTTTTCACGAAAGGTAAAGCAGAGATGAAGCAGTAGTAATTTTAAGTCCCATGTTATTACATGGGACTTAAAACACACGGAACATTTGAATATTAGGTTGTTTTAATTGTAACACAGATGTGTCAGAGGATTATGAACATTGAAGAAGACTGATTAGCATAGCACACTGTTTGTTCGACAACTTAATTGCTATAGTATCAATAGTACTTAAAATTTAACGTCTATAACTACGCTTGAGTATGCTTGCTCTCAGTGAGCTCACCACTAAAGCTCAACAGAGTATAAACTCCCAATTAATAGCCAATCAGAGCGCGGGTACTTGAACTGTCGTTTGTCGCTTCAATTAATATTATTGTTAACTTGCTGTGTCTGTTGTGTCATCCATTGCTTCCGTCACTCGTTTGCTTGCCTGTCGGGACGTCAATTAATGCTAAACGCTTATTTTAGAGTTATAATCAAAACCCTTTAAGATCATGCTGACTAGAAATCAAAACGTCTATGCCAAGTATTGCCTAAACCTTATATTGACTAGGAAGCACAATGCATACCTCGCAATATGTCTTTATAGTATTTGAACTAAACCTTATTCTACTATGAAGCAAAATGCCTGCCTTGCAATATGAAGATGCAGCATTTGAACCAAATCTTTTTATTATACCAGTGATTTTCATTTTTAGAAAACGAAAACAAAACAAAAAAACCAAGCGAAGCTCGCTTGTCCATCCAGATATTAAAGTTTAAAATTATTAAAAGTCAACGAGCTCTATGGCATTGCATTGCATTTTGATCTCCAGGCGATTTACTACTTAGAAATTATTGCATTTTAGCCATTTTTCTTGTTAAACATTTTGAACTCTAGGCGATTTACAGCTTAGGCAATTTGCTGTGTAGACATGAATTTTAGGCATTTTGCTTCGTAGACAAATTGAAAGTTAGACACTCTGATCATAACATATCAAAACTACGTTATTCGGTTATTGTTTTTTCTTTATCTACCAAGTACTGACAATGATTTTTGATCTCGCTTCAAGTATGTAAATATAGGTGTTTTTTGATGTGTCATATCAATACGTGCTTACCTATTTAACTTCTACAAGACAGAGACATTTTATGACAAGAATAAAAAGTGATACCTATGTGTGTAAATATAATAAGTTAAGAATTCTTGGTTTTTTAATTCTGCCACATTGTAATCTTTGAAAACAATTAGATTCCCCAAAAAAAAAACAATCGAACAATAAATCCGGTTTCAGTTTAAAATAAAACATATTAAATATTCTTTAATAACCCACTTCAAAACAACCCTCTTTATATTTTCCTAGTAACCGCTAATAATAACAACTGTTGCATTTCCAGTACTCGTCAGGGATCGAGTATAAAATAATGGACTAATTTAATTGTCACGCTAACAAAGGACACAATTCTACTAATATTATAAATGTGAAGGTTTATGAAGATGTTTGGATGTTTGTTATTCAATCACGCAAAAACGGCTGAACAGATTTGGATGAAATTTGGCACACAGATAGTTTATCACCTGGATTAACATATAGGATACTTTTTATCTAGGTAGTACGTTCCCGTGAGAAAATTTTCGACCACCACGCGGGCGAACCCGCTGGCAAAAACTAGTATGAAATAAGATGAATTTTCGAGCAGTGGTGACCCAGTAAAGGCTGCGAAATGCCAAAAACCAAACCACAAAACCAAAAGTTCGAAGACATGTGACATCCACCAACCCGCACGGAACCCGCGTGGTGGATTATGGCCGACTTCTTCTACAGATAGAGGAGGCCTGTGTCCCAGCAGTGGGAAAATTACAGGCCGATTATAAAGACAAACTCATCTTGCACTAAGCTTCCCTCCTTCATTAATGTGGAATGTGATCATTTATCAGAAATAATTTATACTTACGCTCGTAAAACTCAAACTTATAACTATAATTTAAAATAAAGATAACATACAGTTTAATAACCCAGTTCAAAACAACCCTCTGTATATTTTCCTAGTAGCCACTAATAACACCAACTGTTGCATTCCTAGTACTCGCCAGGGATCGAGTATAAAATAACGGACTAGTTGTCTCGCTAACAACGTGTGGGAACAACATTAATGGGCTATTTATTGCTTTGGTGGCTAGGGATAGTTTCGTTTGAGTTTTATAGAGGGAATTTATTCTCTTTATTGTTGACATAAGTTATATTTGTTCGGGTTGGGATTGAATAATGATAGGTAGCAAATTAAATTCATACATAACCACTATCCATACTCACCAGGCCACTTAGAAAGTATTGCGAAAAAAAGTTTTTATGTATGAGAGACTGGCTAGTTATAATCTATTTAAAAAATATGAGTAACTAAAAATAGGTACGTTCCAATTTCAAAATTTCCCTCCACATTGTTTGCGAGCTAATTTAAATTATCGTGTCTCTAAAAATGGATCTGCGTGGGAAACATTTTTGCGCTACGATTTTTTACGATTTCAAGTGTCACCTGAAGCCGGACGAATCGTACGATAGACTTCAAATGGCATTCATAGATGACTATTCATTGTACATTTTTTTTTTTACCATTTTGATGACTAGAGAAAACATCAATTTATTATAATGATGATCGGAAATTAAAATCCTGTTATGCACATTGCATACCTATAGAATTATTTATTTATTTTATTATAGCGATTTTATGCCTGTATTTACTTAAACCACATAAAAACTCACAACACAACCAACTAAAAAATACAACAACAAGACAACAAATAAAGGACATCGTTCAGGCCTCGAACATTTTGTGCCCAACAATTAAAGAGGCCATCCTGAAAAAGAAAACTATTTTCTTATGGGAAATAACACCTCCAAAATTTTTAACCATTACAGCGAGAGAATACAATTAACCCTTCCGCTGCTATTTTAGAGTGAAAATACAAAAAATCTTGTTTTGAATATACATTAATAATACAGCGCCTGCACTCGCTGCCAAGCACGGAAAAAGAATGACGTCACCTTCTAGCATAGCCATTGATGTAACGTGCACTGAAGTTTTGGAAATAAATTAGAGATGGGGGCATGTAGGTTGAATCAAAATCCCACATTTTGGTTCAACGTACGAGCCGCGGTCTGTAATATCACGGGCAATAACTGTTCTAAATATTGTTTGGAAAATGTATTTATTAACTCATCTAAATATATGATATAATATATGTAGTATTATCAAACTTAAAAGTAGCCAGGAAGTTAATTGTAGACTTTTGTTGTAATATTAAAAAGAAGTTCAAAATGTCATTTCTCATTTGAAAATAGCTTAATTTTTTTTGGCTGGCATTTTAAATTTTTGTTATGTAATTAATGATGTCCTTTGTAGATACAATACCAATACAAACAAACATCAATAAAAATAACATTTTTTTTTTTTGGTTGGGAATCATCAAATAACTTCTTCCGTTCTGGGTGGAGCGGAAGGGCAAACAATTGAAGTTGGTATTCAATATAACCTAAAAAATATTTTCCCTGATTGTACATTGCATAACTTATACTCGTAGGTAGCTATATAGAGGTTGTGCATGGTGTACAAAAGGCTGTGGTAATAAAAGGGCCGGATTATTTTGTATGACATGTGTTCAAATAAAATGAAAAGGATCTTCATTCATGATAACAAAACTTGACATCAATGAGTTTGATAAGAGTCCTTGATGTGTTAACTATGGTGTAACTGACACAGATACGTAAAATTAAAGGCAGAGACGGGACAGCTGAGGCCCTTTTGACATTTTAAACATTAAGGTGATGTTTGTTTTTATTTTGAGTTTTATCTGTAGTCTATTGCCGTGATTTCTTTGATTTTATAAAAAAAAAATATTTCATATGATAACATACCGAATTTTAAATATCCACTGTGGCAACACTTTCAAAGTGCAAACTACTTACATTGTAAAAAAATAGAAAATAAATAATAGTTTAAAAAACTAAAAAACACGCTTTAAAAACCAAACCAAGTTTTTTAAACTATTATTTATTTTCTATTTTTTAGTTCTGCTAACTACAAAACGTGTTTTTTTTCCATTTTTTTTAAATTAGTAAATTGTCATCGGTCCTCGACAAGTTTACAAAGTTTCAATGAAATCTGACCGTTTAAAGTGGGTCAAAATCGCGCTCAAAGATTCCGTTACATACATACAACCCGAGCTAATATAAAGCGTGTAAATTATTTATTAGTGAGAATAAAATAATTATTTATAAATATTATAAATACGGGGAATCAGAGTTCGATTTCGGAGAGGGAGCCTGAGAAACGGCTACCAGAACCAAGGAAGGCCGCAGGCGCGCAAATTACCCACGGAGAGTTACATACTGACATACTGACATACAAGTGAAGCTAATATAAAGCGTGTAAAAAAAGAATGTGTTTTAATTATGACACCTGAATTTATTATTCTACTTTGGCAACACTTAATAATAACGGTTATGATATTATCGTTATTTCTGCGTGAGGCAAAAGTACTTTTAATATGGTAAACTATAGTGCAAAGTTAGTCGTTGTTGTATTGTGAAGGCAGTGCGATTAAAAAATATTGGCAAGAAAAGAGTATTTTCATCATACTATTGAGTAAATTGTTTACAAACTCCATTGATATACATAAAACTATATCAATGGCAAGTCACATACAATAAACATTGTAAAATGTTATCAAAACTAAAAAGACAGTATAAAACAACTTTAAACACAACCCTGTGTCTTAGTATAAGCGTTCGTCGCGCTATTGTTCGATCGTCGCGTACATTCGACACTCATTTGTTCAGAAAATCGGAAGGCGCCATCTGTCGCAACCGAGATTTCGGATTCACTGAACAAACGCAGTTGTTGCGTGTCCGTGCGACGTTCACTTTGATTAGGACGCGGCCTACTGTGAGAGCTGGAGTATGATTTTATTTTAATTTCCGTTACACTATTGCAAATAGAAGTCGCTCAGGAATGAGGCTATGTCACTGGAACTAGAACATTTACTTTTTTATTTAGGCTGGAACTCAACTGAGTATAGTTACTGCCTTCTCATTTTTTATAAATATCATAAAAGTATTACGTAAGAGCATGGTGGCCTAGTGGGGACGGGAGTTGCAGATCGTGGGTTCGAACCCTGATGCTTATGATTACTTGCCCTGATGATTACTTTAGGTAAATATTTTACGTTTGTGTAAAAAACGGTAAAGGAAAACATCGTGAGGAAACCGGCATCTCCTAGAACCAAAAATTCGAAGATATGTGAAGATTACGCCCTGTTCCCTCTCACAGAGAAGAGGCCTGTATTCCAGCATTGGGAACATTATAGGCTGATTATGCATGTATGTATATTATTATATGTAAAGTTCGCAAGCTGAGTTTAGTAAGCATTTACATATCAAAATGCTATACTAGATTTGTAGGTAGGCGTATCAGTTTCTGCAAAGGTCAACGTAGTTCGAGATTTACACACCAATAAATCCACAGGCCCATTTGATTTGTTATCCAATAACTTCAAGTTGTAAGGTGTTTGACCTTAGTTTGACGATATGGGCGCACCGAGGGATTTACGTAATAATTGCGTTGGATCTCTGGCTGCAGCTTTAGTTATGCAATTAATACGTAAGATATTTAAGGATTTGCTCTATAAATTTTACATTTTAAAAACACGATTAGGTATTTGTAGTTTTCTTGGTAGAAAATTAATCCAGGGTAATCTCTAAAAATGAAAATAAACCCTCAGTGCGGCGTAAATACTTTACTGAAGTTCATAAGTCTTTTAATAATAACAAAACTACATACATGTTTTGTATAGCGTATACATTTTACACTGTCAAAATATGTGTTATTTTTTATAATACGAAGGAAATACCTAAATCAGCGCGTGAATCGACGATTGTAGCCAGAGTCGTCATGCTTCAATTAGTGTTAGAAGTTCGGTGCTCTCTTAAGTCGACCATCCACTGCCACGTAGAATGTGCACGGAGAGATTTCCACGTTAGCTGCCCGATTCATTTGTTTTCCAGCTGCGCGGTCAATTTCTTTAACAGGCACGCATTCTAGCGTGTGACTACAATTGCGTGGCACCCGTAGATGATTCAGTCTACATTTTCATAGAAAGTCAAGCTAAGTACACGAGTGTAGCTTATCCGTGGGCTGCTAAAGAGGGACGCCTTTCTAACTTGCTTTTCTATATTGCGAACATATCCTCTTCTCGATCAATCATTGCTGGATAAGTTACACTCCACTACAATTAAGAAGACATGTCCGTCTTTATTGGGATTCGGAGGTGGTATTTTTGGCTCTGGGTAATAACATTAGGTTGATTATCAAATAAAATATATACGCCACGCTCCTCACGTCTTCTTCCCACGGGAATAGGCAGAAACTACAGAATGCCATCTGCTATAAAATCAAAATCAAATCATTTTTATTTCAGGCATTGTATAAGTACACACAAATACATTTCACCCATAGTGACTACATGTCATTAATAAATAAACATTAAATAGATATATCCTTTATTTCATTGAAATTTACATATTATAAATTATATTTTTAAATATTCGAATATAAAAAATGTACATAAAAGCATTTAAAAATATAAAAAATGGTAGCCCACCGGTATCGGGAACAGGGCCCAAGCTACCGGTGGTCAGGGCTGTTGAAAGAGGAACCTCCTCACGATACGCACCTTGTCCAGTAGTACTGCTTTCTGGATCAAGCTCTTGATCCAGCTGCCTAACGAGAGCCTCCTGAGGTGTTAGTAGAGGCTCTTGGCTATAATTCCATTGGCTGTCACGACTATCGGCACAATGATTGCTGTATCCACATCCCACATGTCGACAACCTCGCGTGCCAGGTCAAGATACTTGATCTGCTTATCTTTTTCAGCTTTCACGAGGTTCTTGTCATGTGGGATTGCTATATCAAAAATAATCATTGTGCGACGCTCTAATCGATATATCACCACTATGTCCGGCTTATCAGCAACAATAATCCGGTCAGTGATGATGGATCGATCCCAATACTATGTGATAGTGCCATTTTCGAGAACTGGGTCGTGCACATAAAATATTATATTATTAATAAGTTAATAATATATCTATTTTATAATATAGCTATGAACCTAACATACTCTTTTTGATTTTTTTACGTTCATATGCACGCACGCCTCCGGACGCGAGTACTCATACCTGACCTTTCTAAAGAACATCACTAAGAAGTCATCACCATTATCAAATTAGTTAAGAAATAAACACAAATAGCAACCGATACAGCATACCTACATACAAATGGTCAGAGGCGATATTTTAACAATCACGCGGTAGTTAAAACGCGGTATCTACCTAAATGTTAAATGGAAATATTTTTTGCAGAGAAAAACCACGTAGTCATGATGATAGATGGTAATCATTTGAAGTACCTACTTCAAACTGTATTTTTAACAAAGCATGCATACAAACCTACCCTACTCATAACATTATGTTTGTAGACAATGATAAGACTCATAGCGGGAACAGCAAAGTGACCTAAAAACCTAAATTCACCTTCACTAGCTCATAAAATAAGTTTATATAGGTACCACAACCCATATTCACTCATACGAGGAGACGGCAGAAAAAATAAGTGCAAAGTTCCAAAGGTCCCTTGCGTGGGAGCTTATAAATGTTGCAAGAGGTCAATGGCCTTACAAGCGAAACGCTAATGTGACGTCATAGGAACACCTTTGGTCTGACCTTGAGTCTGATAGCTGTGATTGATATCATGCTATGCGGAAAGGGCGGTTATTTTACCCTGCAACTAATGTGGAGTTTTTGTTGTGATTTTTTTCGTAGTAGGTAAATAGTGATTTTACCCCGCAAACTTATATTTAAGGAGTTTGTGTGCTGTGTTTTTATTAAAAAAAATATGGCATATACTGTAGGGATAATTTTTTGCTTACATAAAACCTCCGCGAGTCCGCTGATAGGTATTAGCAAGAAATACGAATCCTTACATTTTATAAAACAAAGTCGCTTTTCGTGTTTGTACGCTTAGATCTTTTAAACTATCAAACGGATTTTAATGCGGTTTTCACCAATTGGCAGAATGATTCAAGAGGAAGGTTTATATGTATATATACACCGACTTCCACGCGGGCAAACCCGCTGGACAAAGCTAGTAGGATATAAAACTGAGATTCAAATTCTTTTTGGCCTTCAGGTCAAGGAAGAAAAATGAAACAAATGGTTTAAATAGTAGAAGCATTCTAGGATTAAACCTAAACTAAACTAGGTAGTAAAATATATAGGTAGTTAACGTTCATTCGAGTCATCGTTCAACATTAACAGAAAAGAAGACTATAATTTTTTAACGAAATAATATGGTTGGTTACATACAAAGTAATGACAATAGTTAAAGATTAAATAGTAGAAGCATTCTAAAATTGAACTTAAACTAGATTGGGCAGTAAAATCTAGTTTAGGTTCATTCAAGACGTCTTACAATATTAACAGTAATTTAGCATACTAGATTCTCTTGCCGAAGTAATATGATAGGTTCGTTATGCAGTTATTTATCGCAACCAATTCTATTTTCTATCTAAACCATAAAAACACTTTTTACTAAGCTTTTTCACAAGTTTTATTCAAAATCAATCAAAAACCATTTGCCAGGAAAGCCCATACAATCCTTTTCATGTTATAAAATCAATAGCTTCAACAAAAGAGGTGTCTAGCATAGACAGGTACAATCAAGCGCAGCAGCTGAAAAATTGTTGAACAGATTTTAGCAAAAGCTGTGGACAATAGCCCGAGGTTCTATGTTGTTTAGGTTGATTTTCCATCGTTTTTACAGGACAAAGGCTCTTTATCAACGCAAAAACTAAAATACTGTTAAGCTTATGTTAGCTGCGGCAATTGGCTGACTACAATATTAAAAGCCAATTATGTCAATTTATGTGCGTGTGATTTTGACATCTAATTGATAGTCCTTTTAGACTTTTATTTATATCTGCTTGAGTTTTGTTGGTATATTGACGTATGCTAGCTAATATGGCAAATAATTTAATTATATGTTTTGTGTTTAGTAATGTTAAATCTTACCTATTATTGTATAGAATCAAGTTATTCTAACTTAGCAGACCGCTGTGCTGCTGGGAAGTTTGTTGCGCCACTTCTTCTTCCCAGCTAAAGTACTAGGAAGTGGTGAAGGGCGGGCGTTTTGGGGAACTGTCTTATGTAATTTGGACGTTCAAAAAGTGCTGATTCTCAGCCTAGTTTGAATAAATAACTTTTTATTTTGAGACACGATGTGTAAATCTATACTTTATAACGATAATTATTTATACTATACTCATTATAAAGCTTACGAGTTTGTTTGTTTGTACGCGTTAATCTCTGGAACTAGCAGTCAGATTTGAGAAAGGTTAAACGCTAGGACCTATATGAGCCGAACAAAGAAAGGGCAAAAATAACGCCAAACAAAAACGAAGTAGTAGTGCGGACATCAAATAAGGCTGTTATTTCAGTATACTTTGGTGTCTTACGACTTTCACGCAAACGAAGTCGTCACAGGCAAAAGCTTGTTCACCAAAAAGATTTCGTTTTTCGATAATTATCATCTCTCAACGTGGTCTTGGTCATCAAAAGTGTTCAACAAACCGAAATGTTTTAACTCACATGCCAAAAATAAGCAGGATTCGAGAAGTGTAATCTAGGAGTAGTTATACTACATAGATAGTTTAGTAAAGCTCAATCTGAAGACGACACAATCGTTCAAGGGTGTAGCCTTAGCTCCGCTTTCGTCCACTGCGGTCCTTGGATATCCTGCCCGCTTTGCCACACAGCTACTTACGACAAAGACAGATCCTTTCACAGCTTTGCTTCCCTCGCACAGCTCATCTCTCTGTTGGAAACGCAGCTTTAACTTCGTATATTTTCTAGGGCATATTCTATTCAAAAGATGAGGTATATTTTCAAACAGTGTTCTCAAGTGGGGGAACAAATACATATATTCATGAGGATAAATGCTTGTCTGCGAGTGATTTAACGTTTTTTCGTTTCAGTATGGAAGTTGCCTGTTGAGTTTTACTTTATTTTGAGGTCGAGGTCCTTGTTTTTGAGAGAAATAAAGGAATGAAATAAACGAGAGTTTATGTTACGGGTATGTGTTTCGTAATTGTGATGTTAATTGCGTTTCACTTCCTAACTTGAACATAAGTTGCAGTCGTTGTAAATTACAAGAGTGTGTTAAGTGATTTTTATGTCATTCACACAAGGTTTGAATTGCAGTGACTGACGTGCGCTCGTTAAATGCAAAAGCTCTACCTAGATTTTATGTTGTAGCTCAAGCACAAACCTCTTATTTTCCTCTCTTCTTCAGTCTTGGTTTGTTGTAAGGAGACGCTACAAAACTTGCCGGATATTAGAGTGTTGACGATGTTGACGATTACGATGTTCATCAGTACATTTTCTGTTTAAGTTCAGAGATTAATTAGTATAGTGGTATTAGTAATTGACTCTTCGAAAATAAACTGTACACAAGTTAAAGGAGCAATTCCTCTCGTTTACCCGTATCCCAATTCTGCCCCACCAGTGTATATTCTGACACAATTCATATCATTAAGTAAGTCGATCAGAATCCTATGTTAACCTACATTCGACTTTACACGCTCCACAAAAAAACAAAAATCACAATTCAAACCAGCACAACATTATTCTTTTAAAATGTGATACACAATATTTCAGAAGTGAAAATTACACTACATTCTTACTACATACAGACGAGGAATACGACCATGATTGCAAAGCATTTGTTCCTGTCGTCGTTCTGACGGGAGCGTGTGTGTTTTTATCTTTTTTGTTTAAAATAATATGGAATACAATGTGAGTAGTGTTTTGTTTTATTTAAATCAGTATTGTTTTTTGTAAAATTATGGTTGTTTTATATTGCAGCGTGTTTGGGTACAATGTTTGTACTGATTGTGGTACATGGGTTTATTCTAAACTAGCTTCCGCCCGCGGCTTCGCCCGCATGAAAGTCGGAAATTATCCCGCGGGAACGTACTACCGGGATAAAAAGTATCCTATGTGTTAATCTAGGTTATAATCTATCTGTGTGACAAATTTCATCCAATTCCATTCAGTAGTTTTTGCGTGAAAGAGTAACAAACATCCATCCATCCATCCAGACTTACAAACTTTCGCGTTTATAATATTAGTAGGATTTTAAGAGAATAATTTTTCAGGTTATTATTAGGAAGTAAATACACATTCCGCGTAGAATGCCGATGGCCGATAGCGAATTGCCGATGGGGGTGAAAGGTTCTGGAGTGGCAACCACGTACCGGCAGACGTAAAGCCGGAAGGCTTCACATCATGTAGACCGATGACCTTGTGAATGCTGCAGGAATCCGCTGAATGCGGGAAGCATGGAACCGGATGAAGTGGCGGAGCTTGGGGGAGGCCTATGTCCAGCAGTGGACGTATTTCGTCTGAAATGATGATGACTGTAAAATAAAATGCAATCATTTTAGATGGCAATTTTTACTTTTACCAACAAAATATATCAACGTTTTTCTCAACTGACATTCAGTGGTCTAGTTTCTTAGTGGCTTAGTAGAATATACAGGGTGTATAAAAAGCTCATCGTACATCAAACTAAATAACATTGAGCGTACATTATTACTGAAAAACTACTTTTATTTTTGCTGTGAAAAGTCACTATGTATGAAAATCTTGTGCATTCAACGGTACGGGAGTTGTGAGGGTATTTTAAGTTATGTTATAACCTTTTAAAATTAGATTTCGTGGATAAAAAGTGATAATAACTTGGAATTTTGGGCTTCATTAACATGTGTGACTTGTCTTAGTTATGCATCTGTCTACATCCGTTTTGTAGTAACTTAGTTTTTTTATTAAAAAAAATCATTAAAAATACCCTTTTTCGAAAATTATAAAAATAAGCTCCAAACAATGACTGTCTTGCGTTAATGAATCGCCTATGAGTGTTAAAGTACGTAGCTACACAATGCAAGGAACGGCAATCATAACAGCAGGTTTTACAATAAATTCAAGAAATTCAGATGTTGCGCTAGGGTCGTGACATTCACGACCCAGGATCAATATCGGCTATCAAGGTGTTATTAATAATAAAGTATAACCTATGCAATAAAAGTCATCCAAACACAAATATAGCAGGTACTCGAAATAACACGATATACTTCGCCGTAAACCATAGTTAGTTCTAGGATGCTCTTCATCAAAAGTTGGCGAGTAACTTTGCAGGAAAATAACGAGTTGTTACTTACCTAGACCGGAATTAAAGAGCTCATCTTTTCAAGAGCTAGGTATACTTTAAGGTGGATGCGCCAAAGTTGCTCGTGAAATTCAAATTTTCTTACGTATCTTATAATTTGCACTTTTAAGGATACGTAAGTAAATTCTAAAGTAAATTCTAATTTACTTACGTATCTTGCAATATGCAGGTCAGTATCAGGTTGTATGTTGATTAAACGAACGTAACAAATATGGCTTTTGGAATTACAAAATTAGAATCAGCAATAAATCCTAAGATAAAATATTGATATTTTATAATATTTTGGGTGGGAAATCATTTAATAACTTCTCCCGCTCTGGGTGGAGTGGGAGGGCATGTCAGACTTTTACTGACTAAAACCCACCCATGTTCCTTCAGTTGCCTGTGTGCTCACAGGCCACGGTATCTCTTTCGAACAACACGCACCCTTGGGTGTATAATCCCGTTAAATGATTATTTTGTGAAGTAGTTTGCTTCGTCATAACTATTAAATTTAACAAAACTTATTCTTGTACCTAGATGGTAATTTATCATCTCTTATACAGCATGTATTAAAGAGGTTTGGTTAAAAAAAAAATAGTTTAAAAAACTAAAAAACACGCTTTAAAAACCAATTAAATTATTTTCTCCTTTTTTAGTTTGGTTTTTAAAGCGTGTTTTTTAGTTTTTTAAACTATTATTTATTTTCTATTTTTTAGTTCTGCTAACTACAAAAACGTGTTTTTTTTTCATTTTTTTTTTATATTATTGAATTGTCATCGGTCCTCGACAAGTTTACAAAGTTTCAATGAAATCTGACCGTTTAAAGTGGGTCAAAATCGCGCTCAAAGGAGTCGGTTACATACAAACAAACAAACAAACCAACAAACATACAAGTGAAGCTAATATAAAGCGTGTAATAATAAGCTGTCCCATACATGTGGGTCGAGTAGGTATTGAAGTGTTGTATGGGATAGTTAATATTTTTTTGCGATTACGTTATAGGTCCCGTCGAGAAAGTAGTTCAGTTTGATGGTCTGGTACCACCCACACCCTTAAAATTACACAGCTTCCTGATACAATTATGCTGTTTTATATGTTTTTTTGGGTAATAAACTTTGTTCGTGACACACATAAATATACAAAGAAAATCTGCTTGCTTGGAAATGGTCTGAATAATTCCTTCTATTTTATTGTTATGATTTCTATCCTGATAGAAATATAGATAATTATGTGTAAAAAGTTTATATCATTCCTCTGGGGTATCATATCCTCCCTATATTAATAAATTCGGTTAAAATCCAATCATCTAACTAATAAGACGGTCTTGAAATCCCTTAAAATCTCATTATTAGAGTCAACAGACCAATTCCAGTTTAAACACCCTTTTTATAATTAATTCCTGCCATCAAGTTGATTCGTAGGAATTCTCCAACTTAAGCTTAGCACGGTTATTGCGTAACACGGTAACAATGGGTATAGCTTTTATTTTGACGGTTCAACTTGTTCAAATTCTTTGCGTTATTCACGTTGTTGAGCAGACAAATTTTTCGAACTTAAGAAGCGTGGCCCTTGAAAAGGATAATTGGAGGGATTTGGGGGAGGCCTTTGTTCAACAGTGAGACAATGTAGGATAATTTAAAAAAAAGCCAGATATCGTATTACCCAATAAAAGCGTGGTGTAGGTACTAGTATCCAGCTGCATCCGGTTAGACTGGAAGCCAACCCCAGTATAGTTGAGATAAGGCTAGGCATATGGTGATGATTCATAGGTAGGTACTCGTCAGAAACACAAAAAATGCATTATTTGTAATATGTTACAAAATAATATTATAAAAATAATGATAAGTTAATAAGAAAATAATAAAATCAAGATAAGAAAATCAAGTATCTTGACTTAGCTCACGAGGTTGTCGACATGTGGGACGTGGACTCAGCAATCATTGTACCGATAATCGTTACAGTAAATGGCCTAATAGCGAAGAGCCTCGACCAACACCTCAGGATGCTCTCATTACGCGGCTGGATCAAGGGCTTGATTCAGAAAGCAGTACTCCTAGACACGGCACGCATAGTCAGGAGGTTCCTTTCTCTAGAGCCCTGACCACCGACATCTTGGACCCTGCTCCTGATGCCGATGGGCCACTATTTTTAAATGTTTTTATATAATTTTATATTCTAATATTTAAAAATGTAATTTATATGTATATTTAGTGGAATAAAAGAAATGATAAGTTAGTAATAAATTAAGATAAGAATTTAGATGTACACACTATCGCATTAGGTGCAATCCTGTAATGATAGTTGTAAGTTGGAAATAAATAAATAAATAAATCCTTTTTCATTTTTTCGCTCCATGAACTAATATTTCTTGAATGAAATAATCAAAGATGTTCTTTAAAACATTCACAAGAGCGCTCTAGTAGAAATGAGTTTACTGATACATTACCATTGAAGTATTAGTGGCTGTAACTTTACAGGGAAAAGTTCATAGGAAGTAGTTTGAAAATCCCCTGCTCGAATAGAACCTTAAGAGCGTTCATCCCACGCGGGCTAGCAACAACGCATTTATAGCAGTTTTTCGTGATTATTTAACTACCTAAATACAAACAAAAGTACTTTTTTTTCAGCCAAATACTAGATTGTTGATATTTATAATAATTATTTTTAACATTTACTCTTTAATAAAAATGTTTAATCGTACTAAGTAATGCAAATAGAAAATAATTGACGGTAAGTGTGTCGAATTTTATAAGTAAATACCATAAAAAACTGTAAAAAAATAGCACACAAACTTGTAAATACCAACGATATAGTGCTCGGCTGAATTTTTGCAAACGTTTTTTTTTTGTATTTTATGAAATAATTATCGAATAAATAATAGTTTAAAAAACTAAAAAACACGCTTTAAAAACCAAACTAAAAAAGGAGAAAATAATTTAATTCAATTAAAAAGCGTGGGGTGCTTTTTGAGGTATTTTTATAATCACTTAATGTCAAGCACCCCACGCTTTTTAATTGAATTAAATTATTTTCTCCTTTTTTAGTTTGGTTTTTCAAGCGTGTTTTTTAGTTTTTTAAACTATTATTTATTTTCTATTTTTTAGTTCTGCTAACTACAAACATGTGTTTTTTTTCTCAATTTTTTTTTTAAATTATTGAATTGTCATCGGTCCTCGACAAGTTTACAAAGTTTCAATGAAATCTGACCGTTTAAAGTGGGTCAAAATCGCGCTCAAAGGAGTCGGTTACATACAAACATACAAACAAACAAACAAACATACAAGTGAAGCTAATATAAAGCGTGTAAAAACTGCTATAAATGCGCCATTGCCAGCCCGCGTGAGGTGAACGGTCAGAGTCGGTTTGAAAGCAAGCTTGTGGACCTCTTTGACAAAGTTTTGCTGCATTTAATGAGCAGTTTACATAGTTATGTATGTACGTTTGTCCTTACAGGTTTTGTGGGCTAAAAACTTTGTAGTTAAGAGTTTTCTGTGGCACATACGTTTTGTATTTCGAAATGTGGGACGGTTTAAAATTATTAAAAATAGTTTCTGTACCGTCGTAATTTGACCGGTTGATAGCTATTACATGAGACTGAAACATAACTGGCACTTGGTACCCTCAGCTCAGACCTTTGCGGAAACAAAGCGTGATGTTTCTGAAAGTTTACGAGTACTGACCGCCTTTACATTCGTGATTGTAAGTCTGGAACAAACTACCGTTGATTAGGAAAGTACGTACCTCACTTATTAAGACAGGCTCGGAGGGATTGCCAGGATCACACAATAATATACATATCATAAAAACAGTTATTCGAATAAAAATAATATAATACTAGCTTTAGCCAGCGGTTTCACCCGCGCGGAGGTAATCATCCCACGGGAACGTACTACTGGGATAAAAAGTAGATAATTTTCAACAATTACCTTCATATTTCAACCAATTTACACAAAACCTTAAAAAATTATACCCAACCTTCCTCATTAATCATTCTATCTATTGGTGAAAACCGCATGAAAATGCGTTCAGTATTTTTTGAGTTTATCGCGAGCAAACTGACAGGCAGACGTGGCGGGGGACTTTGTTTTTTAAGTAGTGATATAGTATTTGTTTATCTGTGCCTGTAACATACCAACACTAGAAAATAAGTAAAATTGTTACTAACCCTATGGTCTGAAATAAATGTTTTCTATTCTTTTCTAATAATCCTGTCAAACAATGGCACAATGTATTGAAATAGAAAAAAACAAAGAAAAAGTATTTATTGTGACTCGCACAGGCAGATCACATACTAAACTAAACCCACAATTGTACAAAAATTCGAAAAAACAAATTTTTTGGAAGTAATTTTTTTTAATTAAATAGAAAGTCTTGCACGAGGCCAAAACGCTCCTACCTCAGTTCAGCATGATGCTGCGACATTTAAAAAGTGTCGCAGCGCTGGTATTGTGATAGGGCCCGAGCGATGTGATGTCATGGGCAGTTACAGTATAAATAAAAAAATAGTAATAAATAGGGTGGCGCTATCCAAACCTCGGTTAGACGATTACCTTCAACATACCTAGCCATGGTAAGATCTTTAGCTCCAACTATTCCATAAATCCCTAACCAAGATGGCTTCCAACTCAACTATTCCCATCGCTCGTGAAAAGAGCACGCAGCATCCTATCCACTGATAATCTCATACTGCAAGATCCTGATTTCCCACAGGATGTCTGAACCTATCTTAAGCAAAGCAAATACTGGCAATATTTTTGGGAATAAACTTTATAAAGAAAACTTGTTTTTTGTGTTGCCTTGTAGAGAAAAAAATATTATGGAATGACGACGGTGCAGTATGCAAAAGATCGATTGCACATGGAAGAAATTAGCCTACAGCAACACAATTAAATGGAGGAGACTCATGCTCATTAATGAAAACGATAAAAGCTATCTATTGATAGTGATGAATTAGGGATGATGTTAAATACAATGTGTAACTGAATTCCTTATACGTGTGCAACTGTGTACGTGCGTACATACTTATAAATGAACATTGTTTTATACATAATAGTAGAAATTCAAAGTATGTATTATTAATGCAACATAATATTCTAACTGGGGTGTTTGACGGTAGATATGCGTTAATTCCGGGACATACAATATTTTTTTTTTCTGAAAATATCTAAATGAATTTACTTTATTATTAGCTAAGAGAACCACCGATTGGGTTCCACTAATTGCACGACGCCATCGCGGCAGGCGAGACATAGATCGCGGGACAAGCTTAACTCCTACCGAAAGGACTCGCCAGCATTGGAAAAGAGAATTCTGTGGAAACGGGAGAGCGACGCCTTTGTCCTTCAGTGGGACAATACAATATAGTTAGATTAAAATGAACTGTTGTCTCCAATTTGAACTGTCCTCTCGACAACATTGACAGACAGCTACGCTGCTGGGGAGTTTATTGCGCTACTTCTTCTTCCCAACTAAAGCACTAGGAAGTGGTGAAGGGCGGGCGTTTTGGGGGAACTACCTTATGTAATTTCGACTTTCAAAAAGAGCTGACTCTCAGCCTAGTTTGAATAAATGACTTTTGATTTGATTTGAGCAGTAGAAAAAAACAGTTTCTGCATCTACACAGTTACAAGTGCCAATTGATACGAACAACTTTCGTTATGGGTCGATAATATTTTGTTTTATTTGTAAAGGTGACAATAATGAACCAGTAATTAGCACCGACATCACTCGAAGTTAGAAGGAACAGTTACGGATTACTTTCTAGTTTAAGCTATCTAGTTTTTAATAAAGCAATGAAAACAAAATAGTGGCCACCTAAGGTTAGATATACTAATCTGTACATCTATACCTACAAATAAATAAAATTGAATTGTCAAAATAACAGCTTTTTACTGTCTGTCTGTTTGATCCTGCTAATCTCCGAAACGTCTGGACCGTTTGATGTGTACTGTAGAGGTGTGATACCTCTGTGAAGTGTATGGGACACAAACTATTAAAAGAAACAACGATTGAAGCTTAAGTACGTGTGACCACGTATAATTCAGATAAACGGTACACGACAATGCTGCGCTAAAATTAATAATAGAATATTTTAATATTAAAGAAAATTATCCGTCACTGTCTTTTTATTCTTTATCTCCAATTAAATACTTTCTGGCTGTTCGAACAATAGCCATTATTAGCTGCCAGCAAACATAAGGTTTCATGCTGGGCATACAACCTTTACATGAGCTACGCCCACCCTTGAATAAATGGATGAATGCACTCCCATAATTGTGCAATCCTTTTATTCACAACGTTCGAACAATCAGAAGGTTCCTACCTAGCCCTAAGAGAATTTAATTTATTGACTCGGGAGACGTTGAAACAAAATGAGGTACCTCCCTTGCAAGGGAAGGCTCAAGGACAGGACAAACAAACCACAAGTTTGACATCATAATAAGTGTCAATGAAGTTAAATATTTAAGTGTGCCATAATGCACCTTATGCAAACTATATTTGTCATGCTTGAACCTCGTCACGCCAAAACCCGAGGAAAAGACGCGACGAGTCCTCAGACACAATCAAACAATCAATGTGAAAGTTCACATTGGTCCGGAAGGGTTAAATCGAAAAAGACCTAATCATCAAAAACTTTTGCTCCATCGGACGGCATTAAGTCAGAGGGAAGGAAAAGGTTAAGAAGTCAGACCACCCTATAAATTATGTTCACACTCCAGAGGTAAAATCTAAAAAAGATAATATAATCACTCCTCTCTAGTTAATAATAGTTACGATGAAAATCTGTGAGTCCATAATCAAAAGCTGTACCAGCAGTGTCTACTCAACACTCTTTGCGAAGACTATGCTTCTTTAGCAAAGTTGGTCCCGGCTTGTGGTGCAGGTAGAGAGTCCCCAACTATAAGCTGAACCACTGGTGTCAACTCAACACCCTTTGCGAAGACTATGCTTCTATAGCAAAGTTGGTTGCGGCTTAGAGTGAGTATCCTCCTCCCTCTATGTGGAATCACAGATTTGAAGATTAATTAACTCGCGTAGTTACTAAACACACGTTATTATCTTCTGGAGTACGTTCATACTAGTTCACCGTTGTGAACCCTAATTAAAGAAGACGTAGGGGTGGTCTCCTTCCCGCGGACTCTATGGCTGTGAGGAGTGACACCCGGTGACCCGGTGTGGCCTCACGTTGTCGTCCGATCTTGTCTCATGTAATAAATACAAAATAACAAACATTAATAAAATGTACAGTTAACCAAACTAAAATAATGGATTGATGTTTACATCTTGACATTGACAAATCAGTCATAAAAGCAGAAGAGAGAAAAAAAAAAATATTATTTACATTCTTACATGAAAGGCTTTTAATCTAACATGAAAAATCTCTCTGATCTTTCTATTATTTAATCTTCTAAATTTATACTTTAAAATGAAAAATGTTTCTATAAATTGCCCTAGAGAAAATGTCTTTATAAAATGTTTATCAAACTTTCTAGAACTTATATTGAGTTTATTTAGTTCTGAAGTTAAGTTTTTTATTTTAGTTTGTCCAGCATATTTGTATGCGAAATTTTTGTTAATAGGCGCTATTTTTATATTATAAATGGTGCGCTTTCGTCGTAACGAAACAATACTGAGTTTTCTTTTTCCTTGTTTTACTATTATTGGACAATATCGATCCATAGGTTTTCCAGTTTTATAACTCTTAATATTTTTTAACTTTTCAACTATAACTTTTATATCATTTCCATTGCTTGTTTGTGTATGAGGCATTGGAATGATCTCAATTTCATTTAATGAGCTGTACGACTGCTCAGGTGAAGCTGTGACGACCTTAACTATCTCCTGCTCAGCTTTACTTTCCTTTGACTCTAAAGCAAACTTAAAATCATCACCCTTTGGAGTCACGGATGACTGCTCGTCCTCCTTCGTTTCGGTCGGCAATGAAAGTTGGTTGGTTTCAACCATCATGGACATTCGTTCATACTCAATGTTATAATCGACGATGACGTTATTTTTATATGTTTCGTCATCGCGAACATTGTTTTCCTTGGACAAGGATTCATTCCGAGGCTCTGAAACATAGCTATTAGGATTAATAATTGGAATGCTCTGACCCGATTCGTCCATCTCTTCCTCGTGTTCGGTCTCGAACACTTCGCTTAGATCTTCTTCAGCATTCACAGGGCTGCATTCGACTTCCTCATTGTCATCATGGCTGTCATCGTGGATGTCATCCTGATTGTCATCATTTTGTTTCATTCTAGAAAATAATTCAGCATCATTATTTTTATCAACAATGCTTTCCTTTCCGACTTCCTCAGCCGTTGTTAGTGCAATGGTTTCCTCTTGCACTAAATATTTGTGCCATGGGTGGCATCTGCACTCGAACTCTTCCCTCAATTTGTTGCATAAAGTTTCAAAGGTCATACCTTCACAGTATATATATCTATGATACATTAGGGCAGCGCTATCCATATATGCGCTTATTATGAGCGCCCAATCGCTCTTACGCCATCCATAATGGTTAGCTTCTTCAATAAACTCGCTAATAAATTGTTCGACACATTCATGTCTATGCGTGCCCGAAAAGAATTTATTAATTTCTGGCCAAAAATATTGATATGCCATCTTCCTTACTTTCTTTCAATATATAAATAATAAAAACCACTTAGCTTTGTTCGCCTTCTTCTTCTAGGTGCGATAGGCCTTGCCTTATCGTATATTACTTACGAGCTTTATAAGTATCTAAAAAAAAAGTTATTGCGCAGTATTTAGGCTTTGCACACGTATAAGGGGGTTTTTACAATATGCGCTTTGTGCGCGCACTAATATCGCGGGGGTGCTCCGGTGTCGATCGCGGCACCTCCACCAAGTGTAGAGGTGTGATACCTCTGTGAAGTGTATGGGACACAAACTATTAAAAGAAACAACGATTGAAGCTTAAGTACGTGTGACCACGTATAATTCAGATAAACGGTACACGACAATGCTGCGCTAAAATTAATAATAGAATATTTTAATATTAAAGAAAATTATCCGTCACTGTCTTTTTATTCTTTATCTCCAATTAAATACTTTCTGGCTGTTCGAACAATAGCCATTATTAGCTGCCAGCAAACATAAGGTTTCATGCTGGGCATACAACCTTTACAGTACTAAGTTACTTCTTATAAACCTTAAAGTGTCTAGTAAGTAACACAATTACTTTTCTATTGTTATCAGACTCAATGAGTCTATCTAACAGCCGAGGGGTAACCTCAGCTATCTGTCAGTCAAATTCCCGTCAAAATCAGTCCAGCTGTTTCACAGATTTCGCCCGCTTCGCAAGAATTGAAATCAGGACCTCGTGCTCACTGTAGCGTTTGTGACCACTAGGCCAACGAAACAGTCACATTTTTCAGATGTAGTTAAAATAGTAGAATAAATATAATTTGAGAAGAACGCAATACAAGAACAATTAGACCGTGTTGATCTCCGGATCTCGCCTTAAGATAAAACATCAAACAACCACAATATGACAGGATTCGTTTCACAAAATCCAACGTGGCTTCAAATAAATTTCACGCGACTTGGTTCCGTCGTGAATTAATTATTATCCTTGAGTGCTGATGCCCAAATGATTAAACTTGAGCTTCAATATTGTGGACATTGGGTTGGATTTGGCATTTAATTAAAGTTTTATTAAGGTAATGAACGAACTGCAGTCGTTCGGTTTTAAATTTTCAGCAATCTTCTCTTCTTAGCATGTCGATAGCAATCTAAATACAGTCAGCCCAGAAGTTGGCTACGATTTTGGCACTTTAAGCAGCGTGCATCAGCTCCTGTAACGTACAGACAGCAGGACACGCTGGACAAGATATTAAGTGCCCCATTGTTTATGGGACAGCACCACATTTATTCCGCCCTGGAGTCAGGGTGGAGTCGTCTGTGACTCTCCACCTGAGCAAGTAATTAAACATCACAGAGAATCGGGTACCTATTCGGGCGCAACTATTGGAAAGTTATCCAGTAGTCACTTGCGTAAACATGATAGAAAGATAGAAAATACGTTTATTAGCACAGACTAAAAGGCACACAATATGCAGCAGATAAAAAAAATCAAACAAAATATGTAAAGTGCGACGTATGAAACAAGCATTAAAGTGTGCGTCAAGGCTGTGCCAAAAAAGCCCAGTTTAGCAATTTAAATGTCAGACAACTAATATCTGACGCTCGTTTTCAGCTGGACAGTAACCATTTATTTTCCAATTCATCTTACAGTTCACTGAATGATGGACATAAGTGCACTTTCTCTTTACAATGGGCAAGCGGGTTGTTAACCCAGCAAGCTTTCAGACTAAATAGTACTAAAATCTTTAAATAAACTTTACTAAGACCTTAATCTAGATTATGAAGCCAACTAGTTTTTGGAACGAAGTTCTTTACCGCGGCTTGTGGTAGGAGTGATCTGGTAGAAATCGTCACGTAACGAAAAAGTGGTATGCCCCCTCCTTGCGACTTCCATTATCTTTTTCTTTTATATACAATAGAAAAAGAGAGATCGTTTTCATGGCTTTCGAGGATGCTAAAGCCGAAAGTGAGATCAAAATGAAAATCCAAGATGGCTGCTGCGATCATTTAAAAAGAGTACATCATGGGTGTCGTTTTTATGGTTTTCGAGGATGTTAAAGGCGATACCGAGGTTAAAATGAAAGTCCAAGATAGCGACCCCATATTAAATCCACGTATTAAATTCATACTTACTCTCTCTCTCTCTTTCTCTTCTTTTATATACGAGTATGTGTGCGTGTGAGTATCCCGTAAGGAACTTCGTTCCTGATGGAGTCCTCCGACCGTGGCCGTTTTTATTTCAGCCATTTTATTTTTTCAGTTATTTTTAGCATACTTTTTTTTCCTTACCCAGAAAACCTTCTTCCTTAAGTTAAGATTTCCAAAGGCTGCGTTGGCCGTCAAATGACGTCACTGAAACGTTATCTATGAAGGTAATTTGGTATGTTTTCCTAGCGACTTTGACACCGTAAAGATAAATCCCGTTGCCATAATTTTCATGACACCTGTCACTACAGCTGTTATGTGGCGGTTACCGCTATCATAAGAAACCAAAGCTTTAGTCGTGATTCTGTCAAATAACTGACAGTGGAATCAATTCGGGACTGTTACCAATTTGGTCTAGGGGTCGCAAACGCTACTGCTGAGCATGGGATCCTGGGTTTGATTCCCACGTCGGGCAAAGAGTTATTGGCTATTACTCTCTGGAATTTCTCAGTAGTAGGACTCCGGATTTGTGCCCGGTTGATTGCAAAAGTTTTTTGTTTTTGGTGGGAAATCATCAAATAACTTCTCCCGCTCTGGGTGGAGCAGGAGGGCGTGTCGGACTTTTACTGACTAAAACCCACCCGTGTTCCCTCAGTTGCCTGTTTGCCAGAGGCTGCGGTATCCCTTTCGAACAACCCGCACTCCTGGCGGGCATCGGCCATTGCGTACCCCATCAGTTGGTGCTGACATCTCTTTTAGGCGTGCGTGGAACTGGTATGTTTGTGAGTAATCAAACGACTAGGTGGCGTCCAAACTAGTTTATTACTGAAGGTGCGCGCGCGCCGCGGTCCGTGCGCCGCGCGCTATACATAGGTACATGTACATACATACACCACAGGAACACAACGCGCCGTCAACCCGAGCTTGTTACTTACCGGACAGCGAGCTACCCATTACTCGCCGTCTGCAAACCCGCGCCTACGGTGGCCGGGAATCAGCCTGCGATTTCCGACGCCCAGGGCGTCTCCTGGGGCGATGATTGCAATAGGTTCGCCTTCCATTACATGGGACTTAGACATAACTGGTGAAATGTAGGTGTACTATGGTACACCTCTGTGCAACCCCTTGGAGTAACGAGGCGTGATGTTATGTATTATAAATTCGTCACCGCCATTGAAGACCGCGACCCTAAAATCGCGGTGACCCGACCGGCTTGCCCATTAGATATGTATATCAAATTCGTGTCCATCTTTGTTGCCGCTAAAAGCTTTTTTATGCACTAATCGCGATGCACGATGATTAATGATAGTATTAAAGGTTGTTGAACATCGACTGGAAAGTATGGGATAGTAGCCTGAAGTTATAGTCTTTTTATTGGGCCGCGCTGTCCATTAAAAGGCAGTGTTCCAAACAATTGTAAAATTATACATGGACTAAGTATTTACGTACAGGTCAAAGGAACTGTGTAAAAATATGCGGCTGGCGGGTAATTCTGTAAAACACACTTACTATGGCAATGCCTTTCATTTTAACAGTTCAACAACATTCATTGGTTTATTAAATTACCTAATACTATTTATCTATGGGTCTGTGTCGCCTGAAATAAATAGTTATTAATTTTTATTATTAACTAGCTGTCCCGACAGACGTTGTCCTGTTTTAACTATGAATATGAAATTCGCATTCAACACGTGGTGGTTATGCCATTAAAATAATATTGCGACTATAAATTGAGATTTAAGCTATCCTATCCTTCAAGTAAGATCAAACTGCACACGGTGTGCAAATTTGATTAAAATTGGTTAAGTAGTTTAGGAGCCCATCGCGGACAAACAACGTTTGTATGTTTACATGTTTGAATCTTTGCAATTCAATCACCCAAAAAAGGCTGAACGGATTTGGATGTTTGGCTCACAGATAGTTTATAACTATTTTTATCCCGATAGATTTTTCTTTATTCAAAATAATCAATTTGTCGAAAATCGATTTCTGCGAAAAAAAAAACGATTTTTTCTATTATTCAAAAATGTACATGCTTTTCATATTCCAATAATAAACCTAAGCGATTCATATTAACAATTTATCAGATATTTTTAATTTTTAATTTCCTGATAGTAAATTACTGTTGGGTAATTTTCGATTGCCACGCGGGCGAAGCTACTGGCAAAAGCTAGTTTTATTTATATAGGTTTAAATAATTGTTCTGCCCGCAATACTTTTGTGAAACTGAAGTATGTCTTGGCTCATACCACGGCGCTTAATACAATTATTATACAGGGTATAACAGAAACCCCATTGCTATCCTTAAGCACTAAACATAACAGCTGGTATAGAATCACTATACATAGTTTCAGCTCAAAATAAAATACTCTAAGAATTGATACCAAATTTTCGGTTTCATAATTATGTTTCTTTAATTAAAATCATAACAAACGTGTCACCGCACTACATAGGTCAATAACTTTTCACGTTACTTGCCAATATCACGATAAATCTCTTCAGAGTGATGTGTTTATTTCAATTTTCAAAGTTTGGTTTCTGGTATCAATGTATTAACAATTCTCATAACATCCGAACATGTAGAGATGGGATTAAAAATCCCTTCCAATATCGTTTGATATCATCCAAAGAAGCCGGGCCTTTGGTATGTATATACCTTTTCTGTTACACGTTGTATAACTTAGTTAGACTGGCGCTTGGTTTATCCGGGAATTTTTCACACATACCTACCTACCTAGAGAAAATACTACATAATAATATGGTGTAATGTAAATAAACAAGAGTAGCGCCCCCTACTGCTCAACTATGCGTCTTTCCTATGCTAACAGGGCTTCAGCATAACTCAACATCTGATAACGAACACCCCCCCCTCCCACCCTAATACCCAAATTACCCTAAAAATTAGTTTAAATTTTCCTTAACGTCGGTTGATAAATTAATTAAGGGAAATAATTGAAAATCATTTATAACGGGCATTGTAAGTCTCCGTTGGGCCGGATATTTGTTCTGTGCGAAATGCTTAGCCGTCTTATCTTGGTTTATTTGATTGGACTTGTAATAAATATTCAAACTGTTTTAAGATTGTTATTAAACAAAATATTGTTGGATTGTTTTGTTGGGAATTTTAATGCGAACATACTTTAATCGTATTTCTTGTTGTACAGTCTAGGGAATTAATTGTTACGAAAACCTGAGCTGACCTGACTTGACTTTATGTCAATCTACAAACATACATAAAAACTACAGAACATCACTTACTCCTCTAGTCATACGTAATTTGCCATATTAAACTTCATAAAACTGTCTAAAAATAACAGTTTTAAATAGTAAATTTTCTTTAAAACTTATTTCCTCGACTTCAAACTCGCGAGCATCAATAAATCCAGGTGTATATATTTTATCCTCGTATTTTAGATAGCAAAAATCGAGGCAAAATATTAACCAGCCCTAAAATTACCAAATACGACACATAAATTGTATTCCCATGAATAGTTCTATATGTTGGGTTTTAGGTATGTCAGAAATAAAACAAAAGCAATCTTGAAACACCTGAACAATAATTTTCCTCATAAAATAATGGGAAATTGGGGCGTGAGCTGAAACATATTATGTTACAGCCACCTTAATACGTACGTCACCCCAAAACGCCACGTCTCGTCAACATTTCGTCATTATCACAACCGCAACGAATCGGGAACCTAATAATGTTCAAATTATTTGTAGTGAGCACCCCTGCCCTTTGATTACTTCAGCACCTGTGGCTTTATTATTGTAAAATGTATAGATGAAGCAAATTTGAGGTAGACGATATTATTAGTTATACTCCCAACTTATTTAATAAGGGAAATTAATAATGAATTAAACAAGAAAAACAAGAACTTCGATTATTAAATAAGTACCTACATTGTGTCTTCGATCGTAGGTTAAGCTACGCTTGCCGCAGTCGGTTCGTGTATGGGTGACCATCCATTACTTATCGAACCTCTCCGTGCCTCGGAAATCAAGTTAATCCGTTGGTCCGGCTGTCATTTGTAGACCTTTGGCAATCGTGACGCGTAGTCAGAAGGCAGAATGACTGATAACCAGTCTCACCAAGGGGCAATCAAATAACTTCTCCCGCTCTGGGTGGAGCAGGAGGGCGTGTCAGCCTTTTACTGACTAAACCCATCCGTGTTTCTTCAGTTGCCTGTGTGCCAGGGGCCGCGGTATCACTTTCGAACAACCCGCACCCCTGGCAGGCATCGGCCCGTGCGGGCCCCATCAGTTGATGCTGACATATCTTTGAGGCACGCGTGGAACACAACGCGCCGTCAACCTGGGCTTGGTCCTTACCAGACAGCGAGATACCCATTACTTGCCGTCCGCAAGCCCGCGCCTACGGTGGCCGGGAATCAGCCTGGGATTCCCGACGCCCAGGGCGTCTCCTGCGGCGACTAAGGCCGTGAGGGCGCATGTACTGCCTGTCCCTCACGTGCGCTGCCTCCCTCTTTGCGAGCATTACTGCTTCGCAGAAGGAGGTGACGGCTACCCATGCACTCTCGCCCCTTACCATGGCCTGGACCAGGGCCGGACGCGAGAGATCGCCGTCGCCGATCGCCTCCACGAGGACAAGGCGGTGCTCCGCTCAAGCCAGGCAGAGCTCCACCGTAGGCTCCATCGTGTCCTCAGGGCGATCTACGCAGTGGAAACACCCGGGCGTTTCCTCCTGCATTATACGAAACAGGAACCTCCCGAAACACCTGTATCCGGTGAGGACCTGCGTCAAGCGGAAGGTGAGGACGCCGTGCCGCATTTAGCTGCATCTTAGACTATGTTGACCATGTTAGACTGGAAATCGACCCTAATATTGTTGAGAAAATGCTAAGCAGGTTGATATTGTGTTATTTCATAAATGTTGAAGAAAAAAGCTAAAACTTGAAATAAACAAAATACGCTTTAATATATTTTTAGATTTCTGAGTAGCTTCGTCTTTTGTGGTTCTGTACTGAAATAAAAATATAATTGTACATTTTTCCGAGTAATCCTCATAGCCATTCCGAAGTAATAATATTGGGTTTGCTCAAACGTTTACCTAGAATGTTCCTCGTCAAAATTAAATCTAAATCGGTAACCTAACAAGGAGTACAGTCAAACAAGTTATTCAAAAAAATAAAAGGAAATATTTAACTTACCATCTAAAAATTAATTGGCTTTCTAGCGATGTATGGTTTTTTAAAATTAATAAACCTGTAAAAAGTTTTTGGGCTCTTTAGCCCAAAAACTTCAGGTTCAATGATTTTAAAAAGAGCGCATCTTTATGCGCTCTTTTTAAAATCATTGAACCTCTTTCTTTATAACTATCTGGCCTTGTATCACAGTTTGGTCACAGTATCTAAGCTAGGGTACCTACCACGTTCAAAGGGGTAACGGTTAGATTGGAACCGTGAGTGTGCTGCGGCAGTGGCCGGCGAGCGCTACATCAAAGTTAGTCGAAGTTACTTGGCCATTTAGTATATTTAGGTCCCCTAAATAGAAATTATTTGAGGTACACAAAAAGAGGCGCATTTATGAAATGAATGATATTTTTTTTGCAACGAAAAATAGGCATGTTATGAGGTTCGATTAAATAAATACATGCCATTTGATATTATATTGTTATTGTGTGCGTATGGTATGATGTAAAACAATTGACTACCTACTCATTCTAATCCCAAAATTGTTTAAAATAGTTGCGAGTTAGCTTCCCGAATACCAAATAGCTTGTTTGATTGTACTTTTGCCCGGTTCCTATACAAATTACGAATCGTTTTTCTTACCAACGATAACATTTTTATTGCAAAGCTTGAGATTTTTGCTTCATTATTGGTAAAGATACAAGAGTCTACGGTCCGTAAATAACAATAATCGGCCATTTCTCTCTTTTATGTAGTAACACGTTTATTCTCTTGTTAGTAGAAATAACATCAGCGTCACTACCTGTGACGCTGATGTTATTTCTACAAGCTGACAATTTGATGTTATTTCAACAATTTCTAGTGACATCGATGACATTGCTACAAGTAGGTATACACACATATCTGCACAAACAATTTCCTAATAGGAGAAAAAGTGATCGACTTGTTTTGTTCGGAAAACTATCTATACAATGAAGTATTTATAAAATGAGACACTTGGAGCTATACCTAAGTTCTGAATAGCTCCATATCTTTTCCACACTGAAGTAGGAATAAAATACATAGTAATGATATAAGAGATGTTGGTCGCCCCCCTGTAGTACAACGTTGGGGCTTGTGCCTAAGTAATAACAGTCGCATGGGTCGATCGATCAGGTTAAGCTACACTTGTCGCGGTTGGTTCGTAGATGGGCGACCATCTTGTCATAGCAAGAGCCCTCCGTGCCTCGGAAAGCAGGTTAAGGCGCTAGTCCCGACTGTCATTCGTGGATATTTGATAGTCGCTATGGTTGGTCAGAATCCCTGAAGTCGGACAACCGGTCTTGCCAAGACGTATCGTATTACTCAGTAACTGGGTTGTGGAGGTCACATGTAAAATACTGGTATTCAGCTCCAGATAGACTAGCAGCCAACCCCAACATACTTGGGCACGCCACGATAGCGGCGGTAAGTCTTCTCTTTGAGGAGTGGCTTGAGAGGCGGCACGGCGGCCTCACCTTCCGCTTGACGCAGGTCCTTGGAGGCGATCGGCAGCGGCGATCTCTTGCGTCCGGCCCTGGTCCAGGCCATGGTACGAAGCGAGAGTGCATGGGTAGCCGTCACCTCCTTCTGCGAGGCAGTAATGCTCGCGAACCGGGAGGCGGCGCACGTGAGGGAGAGGCAGTATATGCGCCCTCACGGCCCTAGCCTCCGCTTTAGACGCCCCGGGCGTCGGGAATCCTCGGCTGATTCCCGGCCAACGTAAGCGTGGGCTTATGGACGGTGAGTAATGGGTAGCTCGCTGTCCGGTAAGAACGAAGCCCGGGTCGACGGCGCGTTGTGTTCCATGCGCACCTCAAAGAGATGTCAGCATCACCTGATGGAGCCCGTAAGGGCCGATGCCTGCCATTGGTGCGGGTTGTTCGGAAGAGATACCGCAGCCCCTGGCACACAGGCAACTGAGGGAACACGGGTGGGTTTTAGTCAGTAAAAGTATGACACGCCCTCCTGCTCCACCCAGAGCGGGAGAAGTTATTTGATAATTTCCCATACACAAAAAAAAACCCCGACATACTAGGGAAATAGCTAGGCTGATGATAATGATGATGATACTTACTCTAGATTACCTCTTAGAAATAATCTTCCACACCTCATTAGACACTCGCGCCCCACGCACAACGGACCGAATGGGAGTCTACGTGTGGAAAAGGGAGTCCTTTCATCATAGACACTCGCACTGCTCTCTTGTAACTCAAAATCACACTCAAAACTCAAATTACCAAAAGCTTTAAACATCTTCACATGTTGGGAACATCCAATTTCAAAGCAGTTTTGATGATAACCCTATTAGGGTTGCACGATCGGTGGTCCCTATTTTGTTTCATTTTGATACGTAATAACGAGGTATTCCACTCAGAGCACAGATTTGAACGCCACGTGCTTGAAAGGTAACAACCAATAAGGCGTTGCAGTATGGCCCATATTTCTTTTGAAAACTCTTTTTAAAGATGCCTGGTAGGACTCGATTCGTTCGATATTAATCTGTATCAAAGAGTACACAGAGTGCTTTTTGATAATAACCCTATTAATGGCTGCACGGTGGTGCCTATTTCATTCAGTTGAAACTCATCAAAGTTGCAGCTAGCTTCTCGGCATTGGTGTTTGAAAACCTTATGAATGGAGTGGCCTATTTTTGAATCACGCACGTCTTGTACTCGTCAAGTGATTTTAAGACGTTTTAAATCGAAATGTAAGGAATTTTCCTGCGCTACTCTATAGAATAAACACTGAATGAAGACTTTTATGGTTTTACTACGAGCTTGGTTTTTGGTTTTTATGTACTAGCGATTTCGCCCACTTTGATGTCTGAAATTATTCCACGCGAACGTACTACCGCGATGAAAGTATAACATGTGTACGTCCAAGTTATAAACTATTTGTGTGACACAACCAAATCCGTTCAGTAGTTTTGATTGAGTAACTAATACCAAACTTTGACAGTACAAATATTATGTAAAATATAAATAGGAATAGTAGGGGCTTGTGGCCGAGTATTAACAGCCGCACGGGATGATCGATCAGGTTAAGCTACGCTTGCTGCGGTTGATCCGTGGATAGGTGACCATCTTTACATATCAAGACCTCTCCGTGCCTCCGAAAGCACGTTAAGCCGTTGGTCCCGGCTGTCATTTGTTGATCTTTGACAGTCGTTACGGGTCATCAGAAGCCCGAAAGTCTGACAACCAGTCTTACCAAGGGGTATCGTAATACCCAGTAACTGGGTTGTGGAGGTCAGATAGGCAGTCGCTCCATGTAAAATACTGGTATTCAGCTGCATCCGGTTAGACTGGAAGCTGACCCCAACAAATTTGGGAAAAGGCTAGGCAGATGATGATGAGTAGGAATAGTAGGATTAAAATAAAAAAATATAAAAAATTGTCACATAAACCTACATGGGCACTCATGAAACGTCAGAAGCTAGGTGCACGGTTCCAATTTTTCGCTTCCTATGGAGAAGAGCCGGCAAGAATCTCCACGGTTACTCTTTTAAAAATAATTGGCTTGTACAATGTTTATATGTGGACTTTAACATGAAGTATGAGCTTTGAAGATCATTTTCTTCTTGTTTTCACGTCTACGAAGTTGCTCCAGCAAATTTTATTTGACTCCGTAGAATAACGACGACAGATAGTTTAAGCTTTATTGTCAACAAAATTCACGTAAAATAAATCAATAACACATCCAAACAACATACAACTATACGCGGAACCTTTCAATAATAGACTTACCGAAAATCAGTCAAAAACAATTTCTTTGAACCCGTCTTCAGAATCATAATAATGGTAAGTTGACCCTTGTCAGGGCAGAGGGGCATATCTATCATGACACTACACCATTTTCTAGATCTTCTTCTTTGAAGGATAAGAAAGCGGTTCTCAAATATTTACGACTTCTTTTTATGACGAATTTTCTTTTTGTTTTTTTTTTTTGTCATAGTAACAGAATACCTACTTATTTTTATAAAATATGTAAATAAATGCTAACAAGTTAATTTAACTTGAAAAGTGTGGTTTTCAGAATTGTCTATTATTGTTGAATTTTTTATTTGTCGCTAAGGATTAAGTTGATGTTTTGTGAAGTGGATATTATCCGGTCATCCTGTAACACAATTCTATGTTTTTATTTGATTAAATAGCTGTACTGGTGGCTTTGCTCGCGTGGCTGTCTGAAATTATCCCACGGGAACGTATTACTGGGGAAAAAACCTATCCAACTTCTTATAATAGCAGCTATCTGCCAGTGAAAATCCCGTCAAAATCGGTCCAGCCTTTTCGGAAATTCGTCGGCATAAAACAGACAGACAAAAATGTTAAATACAGTTTTTTTGTTATTAGTAGGTAGGTAGGTACTGTATACTTTCATATGCATTTAGTTAAGAAGCTGATATTTTGACATTATAAACAGACGCTTCAATTTAATTTATTGGTTTAGTTATAGGCTACTAAACGTATGTGTATAGTCTATAAAATGAAACAAAAAAATCAATGACAAGAGAGCTTTCTTACATAAAAAGACCTTACTGATTTTTTTTCCGTAAATCCGTATCTTTATTAGCAAAATAATCTTACCCAGGGTGACAGCAAAAACTCCAACATTTTCAATCATGGGGGCTTGTGGCTGAGTAATAACAGCCACACAAGTAAATCCATTTGCAGTGGTTAGTCCGTAGGCTTATTCCCAAAGTGCTCCAAAAAGAGTTCCCAAAGTGCTCCATGAAAAATATAATATTTTTAATAAGGTTTCATTCTGCTCCATAATAATATTAAAATGTTCTCAAAGTGCTCCACCGCATTTTAATCAAAAAGCTCATTTAAATATGTACCGTATTACTATAAAAGGGTAGCTGACGTACAGTCAGGCTCAAAAGCTTTTCTGTTCTTATTTAGTTCCGTGATGAAAGCAACTGATCACTTAACTTTGACCACACATAATATTTATCTTATTCGGCTTATTGCTAAAAATATATAACTATAGGAACTACAAACATTTTTAACCAGAACCATTAACCGGCTTTCATCACTAATCCCGCCGTCCGTTGTTAATCATGGTTAAAAACGTTTTATGACGAAACTTTGACGCCTTGTCTTTAAAAAAAAAAAAACTATTATTTTTTTATTTTTGCTAGAACGGGTACAATCTAGCTTATTGCCCCGTACCCGCTTGACGTTGAGTTTCGGGCCACCCTGTATATCAGCCATCATACTTACCTATTTAAACACAAGAGATATTTTTTCAACTTTATGAATCATTCACAATATTATATATTCTTATATGTTCTTATTATAGCGACTATTCATAACTTAGTAAACTGCTGACTTCTCTGAAAAGTTGTTTTCATTCTCATTTGTTTTACCATTTATAAAAGTTGTAATGAGAAATGGAAAATGTTTTTTTTTTAATATTTTGTTACCTCAATTCGTGTGTTAATGAATTGCCGTTTTTATTTTCTTAAAGAAACTTAAGATTTACATAGTGTCGTGGAATATTTTAATTTGCGTTCTTCAATGCTTATGAAATTTTATACTTCTCTCAGTTTTATGCTTACTTTTGTGATTCTACCTTCATTAAGTACGAAACTGACGTTCTATTTATATGAATTAATGTTATTAAACATAACATCACATATTGTTTCCCCGAAGTGTTGGGTCCGTTTGCATTTAGGTTGTATAAAACCTACGTTGTGGCTTCGGAAGCATTCCCCTTACACCCTGTATATCTGTATATATAACATAACATCACGCCTTGCTTCCTCAAAGGGTTGGGCAGAGGTGTACTGTCGAGAAAACTTACATCTGACCAATTTGAAAACAAAATCCCGTGCACACAATGACCACATCTGTTAGCAAGCGTTACTATAGCGGCTCAGCGCTGCAAGCAATAATAGTCCTTACGGTGTATAGATATTAGTTTCCCCGATCTTATAGTACACCCACATTGCACCCAGTTATGTTTAAATCCCATGTAATAAGGGCAAGCCTATTGCCATCCAGCGGAGATAAATGCAGACTCCGGGCTGCCACTGAGAAATTCCAAATAGAAAAACCCAATAACACCTTACCCAGCCTGGGAATCGAACCTAGGACCTTATGATCAGAAGTAGCGCACTAGACTAACGAGGTAATTAAAATGTACAAAAAAGAAGCACAAGAAAGCACGAGGATTCCGCATTCTTAAGTATTTTTTAACACGCTTTTATTAGCTTCACCAGTATGTTTGTTTGTAACCGACTCCTTTGGACTTGATTTTGATCCACTTCAAACGGTCAGATTTCATCTAAACTTTGTAGACTTATCGAGGACCGATGACAATTCAATAATTATTTATACAAAAAAAACTGAAAAATCACGCTTTTGTAGTTAGCAGAACTATAAAATAGAAAATAAATAACTGTTTAAAAAAACACGCTTTAAAAACCAAACTAAAAAACTAGAAAATAATATACTCGTAATTCTATTAAAAGCGTGGGGTGCTTTTTGTGGTTTTTTATAATCAATTAATTTTGTCCTTTTTTGTGTCATAATTACCGCAGATAAACGTTAATTCTTTTTTTGGAACGAAGTTCCTTATCGCGCGTTGTGAAAGGGGGCTAGACGGAAAAAATTCTTACGAAAAGTTGTCACGACACTTTTTGCTATAGTAAGCTATTGTTGTCACAGTCACTAAAGGCACCATGAAAGGCACAGACAAGTAATAGATGTTACGTGGGGTGCAGACAAGCGAATTACAATATTTTTATTTGATTTTTTATTTTGTTATTTTTACACATATTATCTTATTTAAATTTAATTTCTTTTTTGTTTCTGGATCTGTCCGTGACATCACAGCGGACCCTATCAGAATACCAGCGCTGCGACACTTTTTAAATGTCGTAGCAGCATGCTGACTTTGTTTTTTAGTTTAACTTTTTATTTATTTTGTTGTTTAATAATTTTATTAAGTGTGTTAAGCAGTGTTTTAGTTTATTTTTTATTCGTTTAATAATTGTATTGTGTTGTAGTTAAGTTTGTGATATTCCTGTGCGAGTCCAATAAATACTTTTTCTTTCTTTCTTTCTTTATTGTATGCCGTGCGGCGTGCGCATGTTTCTCTGTCTGTCTCTCTCTCTCACTTATAGAAAACAAGCCAGACTGGCGGCAAGTACTGGCGGCAAGTACTGGCGGCAAGTACTGGCGGCAAGTACTGGCGGCAAGTACTGGCGGCAAGTACTGGCGGCAAGTACTGGCGGCAAGTACTGGCGGCAAGTACTGGCGGCAAGTACTGGCGGCAAGTACTGGCGGCAAGTACTGGCGGCAAGTACTGGCGGCAAGTACTGGCGGCAAGTACTGGCGGCAAGTACTGGCGGCAAGTACTGGCGGCAAGTACTGGCGGCAAGTACTGGCGGCAAGTACTGGCGGCAAGTACTGGCGGCAAGTACTGGCGGCAAGTACTGGCGGCAAGTACTGGCGGCAAGTACTGGCGGCAAGTACTGGCGGCAAGTACTGGCGGCAAGTACTGGCGGCAAGTACTGGCGGCAAGTACTGGCGGCAAGTACTGGCGGCCAGTGCTAGAGGCCAGTGCTAGAGGCAAGTACTGGCAGCAACTACTGACGGCCAGTGCTTGAGGCAAGAACTGGCGAAAAGTACTTGCGGCAACACTCGCCGCCAGTAATGGCACCTGCCGCCAGCACTTGCCGCCAGCAACCGCCGCCAGCACTTGCCGCCAGTAATGGCACGTGCCGCCAGTAATCGCACCTGCCGCCAGCACTTGCCGCCAGCAACCGCCGCCAGCACTTGCCGCCAGTAATGGCACGTGCCGCCAGCACGTGCCTCCAGTAATGGCACTTGCCGCCAGCACTCGCCGCCAGTAATGGTTCTTGCCGCCAGTAATGGCACGTTCCGCCAGCACTCGCCGCCAGTAATGGCACTTGCCGCCAGCACTCGCTGCCAGCACTCGCCGCCAGTAATGTCATTTGCCGCCAGTAATGGCACGTGCCGCCAGCACTCGCCGCCAGTAATGGCACCTGCCGCCAGCAATTGCCACCAGGAACCGTCGCCAGCACTTGCCGCCAGTAATGGCACGTGCCGCCAGCACTTGCCACCAGTAAAGACACTCGCCGCCAGTTATGGCACTTGCCGCCAGTAATGGCACGTTCCGCCAGCACTCGCCACCAGTAATGGCACTTGCCGCCAGCACTCGCTGCCAGCAACCGCCGCCAGCACTTGCCGCCAGTAATGGCACTTGCCGCCAGCACTCGCTGCCAGCAACCGCCACCAGCACTTGCCGCCAGTAATGGCACTTGCCGCCAGCACTCGCCGCCAGCACTCACCGCCAGCAACCGCCGCTGGCACTCGCCGCCAGTAATGGCACTTGCCGCCAGCACTCGCCGCCAGCACTCACCGCCAGCACTCACCGCCAGCAACCACCGCCAGCACATGCCGCCAGTAATGGCACGTGCCGCCAGCACTTGCCGCCAGTAATGGCACGTGCCGCCAGCACTTGCCACTAGTAATGGCACTTGCCGCCAGTAATGGCATGTGCCGCCTGCACTTGCCGCCAGTAATGGCACTTGCCGCCAGCACTCGCCGCCAGCACTCGCCGCCAGCAAACGCCGCCAGCACTTGCCGCCAGTAATGGCACGTGCCGCCAGCACTCGCCGCCAGTAATGGCACCTGCCGCCAGCACTTGCCGCCAGGAACCGTCGCCAGCACTCGCCGCCAGTAATGGCACGTGCCGCCAGTAATGGCACGTGCCGCCAGCACTCGCCGCCAGCACGCGCCGCCAGCAAACGCCACCAGTACTTGCCGCCAGTAATGGCACGTGCCGCCAGCACTCGCCGCCAGCATTCGCCGCCAGCAAACGCCGCCAGCACTTGCCGCCAGTAATGGCACGTGCCGCCAGCACTCGCCGCCAGCACTCGCCGCCAGCAAACGCCGCCAGCACTCGCCGCCAGTAATGGCACGTGGCGCCAGTAATGGCACGTGCCGCCAGCACTCGCCGCCAGCACGCGCCGCCAGCAAACGCCGCCAGCACTTGCCGCCAGTAATGGCACGTGCCGCCAGCACTCGCCGCCAGCATTCGCCGCCAGCAAACGCCGCCAGCACTTGCCGCCAGTAATGGCACGTGCCGCCAGCACTCGCCGCCAGCACTCGCCGCCAGCAACCGCCACCAGTAATGGCACGTGCCGCCAGTAATGGCACTTGCCGCCAGCACTCGCCGCCAGTAATGGCACTAACCGCCAGAATTGGCACTTGCCGCCAGAAATGGCACGTGCCGCCAGCACTCGCCGCCTGTAATGGCACCTGCCGCCAGCACTTGCCGCCAGCACTTGCCGCCAGCAACCGCCGCCAACACTTGCCGCCAGTAATGGCACGTGCCGCCAGCACTTGCCATACCATGGCAAGTACTGGCGGCAAGTACTGGAACTTCCTGGGTGTCCCTTGACACCTCTCAAGTTTTCTTCTTTCTTTCTTTCAAACATCTAACCATACAAACTTTCACATTTATAATATTACAGTAGCAGTAGTAGGATGACCAAACCTTTTTTTAAAGCATGAAGTACTTAGTAACTGTTAGTTATTATTAAGAAAATCGTGTTGACCCTAGCATTACTTTATGCATTTAAAATTGAGTCTTATTGCGTTGCAATAAAATTGAATTTTCTTTGGCTCATTCGGTGGTAGGAATGGCAAAATTCATGTTTTTTGGAAAAATACCTATATTAAAAGTTACTGAAATCCATTCAGTAATCAACTATGAACAAACTACTTTCAGGACTTGCGTTTATTCGGTTACACCTTGTATATATTCTAATCATGATACCTATAAAATATTTTGGTCCTCTAGATTGTCTATGCGCCCTATCAGATTATGTAAATCAATCATTGTCGTTTCCTCACGACTTGCTTACCTTTGATTAAAGCATTCGGCGATATTGCCCGATGACCCGTAATTTGGTAACACGGTAGATATTTTGGAAATTGGGTCATGGAATTGTAACGGATTTTACCCACAAAATGTTCTTGTGCGTTTGATAAGATAGAGTTGGTCCTTTATTTCCGTTCTTTAGCTGAGAAAAGAGTGATAATATAGGTATGAACATTTTAAAAATCTACGTAATAAATAGCTACGTATTTTGGTTAGATTTTTCGGTTCTGTAGTTTCTGCCTACGGTCCATGGGATGGGACAATACGTGAGTTAATGTGTATATCGCAACCATCTGGTTAAATTAGCCAGCTAATTGGATGCCTAGGCCGTTTATTAAACGCCGGCATCTAATTAAGTAGCTGAAGAACAACTAGCCAAGTCATTGAACGCAACGTTTAACCAGATGGCTTAATGTCGTATAGTCATTTAGTTAAATTGGATATTGATGAATTTGTGATGTTTCGTCAGGGTGAATATGAGTTCACAAATTATGTACGACTACTGTTTACTAATACCTACCACTAAGTAACTAGTAATAGTAAAATGTTTTTAAATCTATCTATACATATAATAAAATTGTAGAAAAGTGGTGTCTGTACAATCGAAATATATAAAAAAAAAGTAGCAGGGGTTGTTATTATATCGATGCCGAACCCGAGATTGTAATTAATTTTTTTTTTGTCTGTTTGTCTGTTTGTCTGTGTGTTTGTGCACGCTAATATCAGAAACGGCTTATTCGATTTAGATGCGGTTTTCATTAATATATTGTAATAAGCTTCACTTAACATTTAGTGTTTATTTCATGTCAATCGGTTCATAAATAAAAAAGTTATGTCAATTTAAAGAATCACGGCGAACATTTGTTAAGGTATTCTATCAGAGTACGTACACGCCTCGCGCCTGCGCGTCCGCGGCTATATAAAGCGCGCTGAGAGCCGCGCCGCTGCCCCAATTCGATCCAGCCTGTCCCCAATAGTGATAGCTGTCCCCCTATCAGTGACGCCCTGAGCCGAGGTCCGTACCCCACAGGGGGTGCCCTCAGCGTGCAGTCGCTTAGTTTATAAATTTAGTTTGTAAGCCCTGGCTGGAGGCGTTAAGATTAACTTCTTAATGGCAGCCCCAGGAAAGCCCGGTTGAGCAGTCACGGCCTCTCAAGGCCAACTGCGAGATGCCCTACAAAAAAAAAAAAAACGCGCCGCTGCCATAAGGATTCAGTTATTCGTAGCGAACGCACGTATCCTGGAGAGTTTAAGCGAATAGTTTCATTCGATTATTGCGATTCACTTGAATGTTTGCATATTTCATTTATAAAGTACATTTTTTGCTACCCAAACGACGGTATATTATTATGTAATTCAAAATATGCTGCCCAAAAAGTCACTATTCCACGCGGACGAAGTCGCGGGCACAGCTAGTAAATAAATAATTTCACTTAAAATTGCAAACAAGAACGAAAAATAACATATACGGTTAGCGCTATCGACGCCATATTTGTTTTGCTAGCGCCACAGTGGAAAAAAACTGAACAAAAATTGAATCACTTGGCTGTCTTGGTCAGTTATTCTCAAAGTTGTTAAACTTTGAATGATTCTAGTTCAATTAACTATAGGCCTAGGCATCCAATTGGATGCCGGCGTATAATGAAAGGCCTAGGCGTCCAATTAGCTGGCTAATTTGACCAGATGGCTGCGAAATATATACAGGGTGGGGGGAACCTGTTGTGGATTCAGTTCATGATTCCCCCGCCGTGGTTTTTTTTTATAACCGACGAAAAATTTCTACCGAAGGGGGTCTAGAATCATGTGCTGTATGGTGGTTTCATTTTGCACGTCTATGTTTCTGCCAACCTGTATGGTCCTGTATAAAAATATCAATTTACAAAGGCCATTCCCCGTATTTAAAAACGTTCAAAATCAAGTTGCAATCTCACGATGCACGCAGTGAATATTCCTATAAAATACGGGATTACCCTTGTGAAATGTAACCCTCTTTCGAACGAGTACGAACCAAGTTATGTTTATTTTCTTTGTTTCAACAAAATCTCTGATAAAAGAAACATGCAGCTGTAATCAACCTAGCAAAAGCTGTCGAGTTAAGTGGTTCTAAGTTAACGCTAAGTTCCTTGTTCTAGGCTAAGTGCCGAAATGCGGTTAAAACTAGGTTCAACTTAGTAACTGCACTTCCGCGTTTAAGTAAGTAGGTAACATTGCAAGAAGGTACTAAACCTGTGATAAAAAAACCTATGTCAAAAATTAAATTATAGGTACTTACTGTGCCGTAGTAAATGATAATGATAAATGATATTTTTTTGTAAATAGATTTAAAAATAATATTCAAACAAATACTAATATTCAGCTGCATACGGTAAGACTGGAAGCCACCCCAACATAGTTGGAGTAAGGCGAGGCAGATGATGATTCAAACACGTCAAAAAAAAATACGTCTAAAAACTAGACGAGGTCGGTGTTTCCGCTCCGACTTCTCTGAGAACACAAAAACTAAGAGCACACAGTGTCTTTTATAATCCAAATAAGATCTTGGTCTTGGTCACGCCTGCTTCCGGGCGTGTCAGACTTTTACTGACTAAAACCCACCCGTGTTCCCTCAGTTGCCTGTGTGCCAGGGGTCGCGGTATCTCTTTCGAACAACCCGCACCCCTGGCAGGCATCGGCCCTTGCGGGCCCCGCCTGGGCGGAAATCAGCCTGGGATTCTCGACGGCCAGGGCGTCTCTAACTACGGCCGTGAGGGCGCATATACTGCCTCTCCCTCACGTGCACCGCCTCCCTCTTCGCGAGCATTACTGCTTCACAGAAAGAGGTGACGGCTAACCATGCACTCTCGCTCTGTACCATGGCCTGGACCAGGGCTGGACGCGAGAGATCGCCGCCGCCGATCGCCTCCACGAGGAAACGGCGGTGCTCCGTCCAAGCCGGGCAGACCTCCACCGTAACCATCACAAGGTTTAGAGTGTACTTAGTTTCAAACCCCATCCCCACAAACTACGCCCAAAATTAAGTTTTCACCTCTACAGGTAAGTCCGTCTGTCCCTAACTAAAAATACGTAAACAACACGAACTGTAATCAACCTGTTGATACAGGCTACAAATTAAATAAGTTTCCCTCTGATAGACTTTGATCCTCCGGGAGGGGCTGCTACTGCCACTTTGTTGATAAAGTTGGAACAGATGTTTTGTTAGTTTTTTTTATTATTATTATTGTGGGGTATACTGGACCGTTTCGTGGTACACAGTGACTTAAAAGTTGAAAAGTATTTAGGATTTTTTGAAACATATGGTTATTTAAATCGAATCCTTATTGATCATGAATTCTTTAGTATTATATTAAAGAATGCTTTGAACTTTTCTGTTATTTTATGTAAATAAAGCTGCCATTGAAACTGTACCTATTCTTTCAGAAAGACGAGATTATTTTTATTGTACGATATTTTGCCTACATAATTAAGTTAACTTTCACTCCGCAAAATACATAAGCTATGTAGATACAGGTACTGACTCATGCTATGGTTATTGTATTTAAAAGAGTGTCCGCATAGTTTCTTGCCCCCCCGACCGACCCTTGCTCGTTGAAGCGCCAGCCCGCGCCGCAGCTGAGCCAGTAGCTTTAAATTCCCCGATTAATAATAATAATGCCAATATTTTGATCCAGCCTGTCCTTAATAGCTGTCCCCCTATCAGTGACGCCCTGAGCCGAGGCCCGTACCCCACAGAGGGTGCCCTCAGCGTGCAGTCGCTTAGTTTGTAATTTTTTAGTTTGTAAGCCTGGCTGGAGGCGTTAAGCTAACTCTTAATGGCAGCCCCAGGGGAGTCCGGTTAAGCAGTCACGGCCTCTCAAGGTCAACTGCAAGATGCCCGACAAAAAAAAAAGTTTCTTGCCCGTTCTTCTCCATAGGTAACCTCTACGCTTTGGAATGATAAATGATTTTATTTCTGTAAGTAGGTTTGTACAAACACTTTTACACGTCAATCATATTTTTTAAACTAGATGAGGTCGGCGTTTCCTATCTGACTACTCTGAGAAGAAACACCGAAACAAACTGGACAACCTAGCTTCATCGTTGTAACTGACCAACCCCTTGACAATTCAAAGGTGCTCGTACTTGGTTAATTGAAATAAATGCATTGAGTTTAATTAAGTGGACTCTTACAATATATTGACATTTTATAATAATTCGTTAATTTAGTCTTCACTTTCTTCTCCAATAATTTAAAGGAGCGTCAACAAAGTAAACGGCGTCCATTACAAACGAAAATTGAAATAAATTACGAACAATACCAAACATCCCTCTTTCCAAAAGATAAAGAAAACTTCTCCGTATCTTTTTAGAATATTAATGTGCTAACGTACCCATACATTGTGTCTTGTTAATAATTCGGAGGCTTCGATTTATAGCGAAGGAGTGGAAAGAAAGTTGTTGCTTTTGTAAAAAGAAACAAAAGAAAAATACCAGCGTTTCTCCACAAAAGAAAAGAAATGATCTTTGCTTTTGCGGAAAAACGCTGATGTGTTAAAAAAAAAATTAGTAACTATTAGATATTTTGTATTACATTACACTATGCGATGTAACATTATTATGAAAATTCATAAAAATGTCGTACAGTTAAAGCGAATGAATGCTGCTTTTGCGTGTAAGAGTCTTAGAAAAAGAATTAAGGCGCGTTAAGAAGCGAATTTTGACGTATTTGACAATAGCGCATCGCGGCAACAAATACGGTTCAAAATAGCGATGCGTTTGATGTTAGTTGAATCGAATGACCACCAAAATAAAAGTAATTTTGCTGTTATAATTAAATTAAAAAATAAAGACACGACCCAGTGGGATAATATTGGTATTTCTTTAGTTGATTGAGTTTCCTTTATTATCCCAGCTAAAGGACTAGGAAGTGGTGAAGGGCGGGCGTTTTGGGGGGACTGTCTTATGTAATTTTATTTTGACGTTCAAAAAGAGCTGACTCTCAGCCTAGTTTGAATAAATGACTTTTGATTTTGATCATTACATAAAATATGTCAGTTTACGGTCAAAAATTGATAACTATGCGACGATGAATATGTTTTTGAGGTCTGTTTTATGATTGTTTAATCATAAGACTATTTTAGTTTTAGAAATATTTTTTAACAAGACTTTAATTCGAATATTTGACAATACACGAATTTTTTTTCTAGCTTGTAACTTGAATATACTGTGCGACAAAAACTGAGAGTTTTACGGTGTCCTACGAAGCTTCATCGCTCTGCTCTAAGCTCCTCAAAATGTTCTTGTTGATGATTCGGAGGCTTCGATTTATAGCCGACGATTGGAAATAAAATTGTTGCTTTTGGAAAAGAAAAGAAAGAAATAGTCTCTGTTTCTTTTTCCCTGTAAATCTACGTGAACAATACAGTAGATGACGTTTGATTATTACCTCAAGAATTTTATGTTTTTGTTGATATTATCTGCAAAAGAAAAGTTAAAAATCATTAAAAAACAGGTATGTTTAAAGCGTTTTTGTTTGATTCAATGCCGTATGCAAGGAACACTTAACAAATTAAAAACGAACACAAAATAGAAATATAGGATTATGTGTGCCTCCCGGCTATGCCAAATAGGTTCATTTGGGGTTTTATTTATTAGTATTGGTAATACCAGACAGATGGTTTTGTGTAAGATTTTTTGTCTCCGAATCCTTTAAAATAATTGAAATTAACGTAAAATCTCCACAAAGGCAATAAAACGGTGACCAACCTGTCACTGTTGAAAGTAATTTCATCGACCTTTTACCGTTATCTAAATTATGCGTAAAGTAATTTTCATAACAAGGATAGACTCGACTAAAATATTGTTATTTGAAAGGTAAATCACTTTCTTTGTTAACGAGAAAATTGAATTCATCTCAAACTCTGGGATCTCAAAGATATTAAAAATCTTTGAACCCGAAAACCAACTTTATTTTAAGTTTACTAGAGACAATTTTTTTTTTGTGGCATCATTACACGTTTCACTTGTGCCTTTCAAATTATTTGAAGCAACCAAATTGAAGATTATTCGTATGTACCTATGGACGACAGTAATTGAAACTTAGTATACCTAATAAGTTAATGTGAACCAGTGAGCAAATAAATGATCGACAAAACTCATAGTTGTCAGTATGCAAACGGACTTTTTTTCTTTTTTTTTGTTGGGCATCTCGCAGTTGGCCTTGAGAGGCCGTGACTGCTCAACCAGGCTTTCCTGGGGCTGCCATTAAGAAGTTAATCTTTAACGCCTCCAGCCAGGGCTTACAAACTAAAATTTAAAAACTAAGCGACTGCACGCTGAGGGCACCCCCTGTGGGGTACGGACCTCGGCTCAGGGCGTCACTGATAGGGGGACAGCTATCGCTATTGGGGACAGGCTGGATCGAATTGGCATCATTATTATTATAAGGGGAATTTAAAGCTACTGGCTCAGCTGCGGCGCGGGCTGGCGCTTCAACGAGCAAGGGTCGGTCGATGCAAACGGACGGCGCCGTTTGTATGCAAACGGACGGCGCCGTTTGTACTCATATAGTGACGAATTCTGCAAACTACCTACGAGATACTACTTAAATCCAAAATTAACTTTGCCTGTCTGTTACCTTTTTACACCTTAACTGACCCAATCGTTATGAAATTTAACATTTAGGTAGCTTGGGGATTGCGATCTGGAATAGGATATAGCCTACTTTTCATCCTGGTTTACTTATCTATACTAATATTCATCATCATCATTTCAGCCGAAAGACGTCCACTGCTGGACATAGGCCGTCCCCCGGCTTCCCCACTTCGACCGATCTTGTGCTTCCCACATCCAGCGGATTCCCGGGGCCTTCACAAGGTCATCGGTCCACCTTGTGGGAGGCCTTCCCACTCTACGTCTTCCGGTACGCGGTCGCCACTCCAGAACCTTTCGGCCCCATCGGCCATCTGTTCTGCGAGCAAGGTGCCCTGCCCACTGCCAATTAAGTTACTATACTAATATTATTAAGAGGTAAAGTTTGTGAGTTTGTGAAGTTGTGAGGTTGTAGGGGGTAATCTCTGGATCTACTGAACCGATTTTGAAAATTATTTTACCAATAGAAAGCCACGTTACTTGTTAGTGTCATAGGCTATATATTATACTAACCCGAAAAATTAAAAGACTTTTCGTGATAGTTGGATTTGCAAAGTAAGTCGGAGAAAAATCAGTCGAACGAAAACGTTTCTTACGAACGCTGCCTTAACAATGAGAGATATAATGATTGAGTTCTAGAGAAAAGTTGTAGAACTTGATAATGCCAACCAAAAAGTTAGCGACTGCATATTATATGTCTAACCTTTATATTTAAGTCACAAAAAGTAGTTTTTTATATTAAAAAAATAATTTAAATGGTTAGCTCTTATTTATTCGTCATATTATCAACAATTATGAATTCTTATCAAAATAAGTAAATTTTTCGTCACAAGTGTTTAAAACAAAAGACTTTTCTCTTTTACTGCATATAATTTGGACGAAAAGTCCTTCGGAATATCGGGTTTTATGAAAAAACCCCTGCATAAATCAATTACTAATAAAGCTTATTAAATTTTTAGATATTTGAGCTTTGTCAATACCGACTTGGTTTTGAAGATTTTACACTTTTTTTGTTACTTAAACACGCCCAAAGTTGGGTTAAATTAGCAAGAAATACTAATCTTTGTTGGCTCCTAACTTTTTAATGGCTTTTTATTTTAGTATACCGTTTCTGTACAAACAATATTAATTATGAGACAAAACCATACCATGTTTAATTTATGATGTACGAGTACATTGTCGAACAGTGGAGTAATAACTCCCGAAGTTTGTATGGAAAAAATGTCGACTAGATTCACCTTAAGTCCCATATAATAGGGGACGAGCCTATTGCCATCAATGGGAAACCAATCCAGATCTGGACTGCTACTGTGAAATCTCAAAAAAAAAGTCCAATAACACTTTGCCCGACCCAATTTTACTTTAGGCTCACCCTGGGCAGTCTGCACTTTTACATTGAATTGCCGTTTGCCGTAGGTCTTTTATACACGGCCTGAATTATTCTAGTATCTTCAGGGAAAAAAGACGTGATGCTTCGTGTATGCTATATATAAACTTTCTTATTAGATTCACTCCAGAACTACCCAAAAAAATATAGAAAGGGATATTTTCTTTAATACGAAAACATCATAACAATATTCCGAAACAGAATATTGTTTAGTGGAATATTATGTCGTCGATAATAAAGCCGAAAGCTCGTGTCGTAAATATTTTCCTTTCTGTCCTGTTCATTGAAATTAACGGCTTTATGGCCGGCTTTTATAGAGATTTCGTACCAAATGCGCAGGAGATTGATTTTCGCAATGAACAATAATTTTTGGGTGTTAATTAATTATTCGTTCATAATAATGTCATGGTGTGTCAGACAGGATAATTAAAATTCCTGACGGAGGCAATGAAACACGCTTTTCGTTAGAATAGGTCATAAATGATTCATTTTGATACAATCGAACCTAGGCACAGCTTGATTTGACGGTACCAGCGTAGCTTGGATGACAAATAGTTAAATTACCTTTAAGTTCTGAGTTGAGCTACATGATTATTGATAAATGCGTGCACTAGAACGGTCCACTCAATTTATAAATAGGTATTTGATTTTTTCTATTTATATATGTACGCCGTTGAGGCAAAATATGAATGAATTAATTTAATGTAACATATTGCATGATAAAAGTATCTTATCATGATCTGGCCAAGATTATATCTGGACTTTAAAAGACACTGTGACTTCTGAGTTTGTTTCGGCCCTTCTTCCCAAAGACAGAAGTTACATTGTCTGTGTCAATGTCAGTGTGTGTAGTCAGAAAACGCTAACATCGTCTAGTTTTTGAAATATGATTGACGTGTAAAAGTGTTTGTTCAAACCTACTTACAGAAATAAAATCATTTAAATTTTGATACACAAACTTATCACATAAGATCACGCCTTTTTCCAAGAAGGGTTGAGCAGAGGTGTATCTATAGTACACCCATATTTGGCCAGTTGTGTTTTCCACATTTAGATAATAGCTAAATATCTATTTAAATAAAAATAAATAAGAAAAACTTTTTTCAAAAAAATAAACAACGGAATTCCGGAAAAACACCAAATTGTTTAGTATTTTTGGTACACTATGCTGTGAGAACAGTTAAATGAACCATTATTAGATCAGATTAAACACATTTAAAAACTTTCTTTTTTTACAACTCTAGCAAGCAATGTATTCAAAAATAGAAATCAGCTGAAATGGTCACGCATAACCGCGCTCGTCGAGAGCCTCGCGGCCGACGACCCCAAGTATTGGCGGTGACTTAGGTTTAGGCATCCTTTGTAAAGCGCCTCCAAAATAAAATAAGTAGAAAGAAACATTACAAAAGCGTCAAACGTTTTAAATTTATGTAAAATAACCAATTTAAGGTGAAATGTTATTGGTATCCGTTTGCATTTAGGTTGTATATAACCTACGTTGTGGCTTCGGAAGCATTCCCCTTACATCCTGTATATCTGTATAATAACATAACATCATGCCTTGTTTCCCCGAAGTATTGGGCAGAGGTGTACTGTCGAGAAAACTTACATCTGACCAATTTGAAAACAAAATCCCGTGCACACAATGACCACATCTGTTAGCAAGCGTTACTATAGCGGCTGAGCGCTGCAAGCTATAATAGTCCTTACGGTGTATAGATGTTAGTTTCCTCGATCCTATTGTACACCCACATTTCGCCTGTTATGTTTAAGTCCTATGTAATAGGGTCGTATTGCCATCAACGCAAACTCCGGACTGCTACTGAGAAATTCCAGATAGAGAATAGATAACTCAATAGCATTTGCCCGACCTGGGAATCGTACCCAGGACCTCGTGCTCAGCAGTAGCACTTACGACCACTTGACCGACGAGCCAGTCAAAACTCTATTAGGTACCTTTTCCTGAAAATAGGAGAATAAAACAGTTTGAAAAACAGTTGCTTATCTCTGCTCGTTTAGTATAAATCAAGGGTAGGTATATCGCCTAAGGGCGCTATTAGCCGTTACACGGCGATAGAAACCTTTAGATTTATTGACGCCAAATACAAAGATAGTAGAACTAAGGAAAATATCCTTTGTTAGAACGTAATCTTAAATCTAATTGCGACAAGGCTTTTAATTAAGGGCTGTTGTTGTATAGTCGGACTCAAAATCACTTTATCATTATTGACTACAATTACCACTAAATTGAAAATTCGTTAAGGTTGAAAGTATCTAACTTAATTGAAAATGAAATTGTTTATTGAAATAATAAATAAATATTTAGAATAGTAGGGCCTTATACTAGAGATTAATAATCACTGGATTCTAATAAATCACTATCATTACATATTATAAAACAAAGTTCCCCTTCCTGCCAGGGGTGCGGGTTGTTCGAAAGAGATACCGCGGCCCCTGGCACACAGGCAACTGAAGGAACACGGGTGGGTTTTAGTCAGTAAAAATCTGACACGCCCTCCTGCTCCACTCAGAGCGGGAGCTGTTATTTGATGATATCCCACACACAAAAAAAAAAATGTCCCCTTGCGTGTCTGTCTGTTGGAACGTGATAAACTCTAAAACCATCAAACGAATTTTCATACGGTTTTCCCAAATGATCGGAGCTAATCATGAGGGTTTAAGTGTATCATTCATTAAAGAAAAAAAAAAGAGAGAAGAGAAAGAGAAGAGAAGGTTTGTATAAATTGGCTGAACTATGACGATGATTGTTGAGGATATCGGAAAATATCATGCCGACACTGAGCTTTACTGACGTGCGCCGCGTAAATCAATAGTGTTATTTTATAAACATCCACGTGAGTAAAGCCGCCTGAAAAAGCTAGTATTACTGTCACATAGATAAAACTCCTTGTTGTTTTATAGCATGCAAGTCACTGTCAACCTTAGGGTGATTACGCAATTACGAGGTGGACTGTAGTTTTCTCGGACGAGGTCTGTCACAAAGAGCTAAAATCTGCTAAACACATATCGTTATAAAGGAAGCCGCCCTAAACATAGAGGCTCAACATAACTTGGCAGATGATGATATTAGGATGTCTACAGATCTATAAACAAGTTCTACAAGTATAAGATTACTTTGTAAGTGACGCCTTTTTAACGATTGGCTCAATATTCTACTTATATTAATACCAGCCTAATATTGTCCTACTACATGTAAACGCTTCTTCTCATACAGAGAATCGAAATCATACGAGCATTGATCACTACCAAACTTAATTCACGTGTACTATTTATTATACAGTCATCATTAATTTTCATTTTCAAATTCAATTCAGGCAAAAGACATCCACTTCTGGACATAGGCCTCCCCCAAGCACCACCAATTTTATCAGTTCTGAGATTCTCGCTTCCAGAGGATTATACCGTGTGAATTGTAATTTGAAGTATTTATTATTTTTATTTAAAAAAAGATATAATACCGTTTATTTGAACACAGTACGCGATTTCTTATTTTTTTACTGTTTGATGCTTTAAGTAGAACTTTTCGACACATCGAAAGGTTTGTTAAGGTCAGGGTACCCAATAAAATAACAATGAAGACTATTTATTTTGAGAGTTTACAGGAAAGAGAATTCTAGGTTTCCAAGTATACATTGGGTTTTGCCAAGGCTTTTATGGGATGCTTCATTGTTTGCAAATGGACCACTGTATTGCGCCTTGTAAGGAATACGTCAAATTGCAAGTAACCACGCCATATATTTATCAAAATATAACATAAGTACCTAAGTATTTCAGAAATAACGTACATTACAAATAACATTATCTCGTTTTACCGCAGTCTTCCAAGCAGCCCATAGCAACACAAACATCATATTTCAATTCACAATTCCTTAATTCCACCCAATCTGTTTAATGAATGGGTCTCCCGAAATGAGTTTGATACAAATGAAACGTTTTCTATTTTTTTTTTTTTTTTTTTTTTTTTTGGGTGGGAAATCATCAAATAACTTCTCCCGCTCTGGGTGGAGCGGGAGGGCGTGTCAGACTTTTACTGACTAAAACCCACCCGTGTTCCCTCAGTTGCCTGTGTGCCAGGGGCCGCGGTATCTCTTTCGAACAACCCGCACCCCTGGCAGGCATCGGTCCTTGCGAACCCCACCTATTGGTGCTGACAACTCTTTGAGGCGCGCGTGGAACACAACGCGCCGTCGACCCGGGCTTGGTCCTTACCGGACAGCGAGCTACCCATTACTCGCCGTCCGCAAGCCCGCGCCTACGGTGGCCGGGAATCAGCCTGGGATTCCCGACGCCCAGGGCTTCTCCCGCGGCGACTACGGCCGTGAGGGCGCATATACTGCCTCTCCCTCACGTGCGCCGCCTCCCTCTTTGCGAGCATTACTGCTTCGCAGAAGGAGGTGACGGCTAACCATTCACTCTCGCTCCGTACCATGGCCTGCACCAGGGCCGGACGCGAGAGATCGCCGCCGCCGATCGCCTCCACGAGGACACGGCGGTGCTCCGCCCAAGCCGGGCAGACCGCCACCGTATGCTCCACCGTGTCCTCAGGGCGATCTTCGCAATGGAAGCACCCGGGCGTTTCCTCCCGCCTTATACGAAACAGGAACCTCCCGAAACAACCGTGTCCGGTGAGGACCTGCGTCAGGCGGAAGGTGAGGACGCCATGCCGCCTCTCAAGCCACTCCTCAAAGAGGGGACTTACCGCCGCTATCGTGGCGTGCCCAAACGTTTTCTATTTACACTCGAACAAATAGGTAATAAGATTTTGAGGTGCTTCAATTTATTTAATAGAATATCTGATTACAAATGGATTGTGAATTAAATATCCGACTTCAGACAATTATATTGTCTAAAATCGGATATTTATTTCACAACCGTTCCAGTAGAACTCCTTCCCTATTCGTGGGTACGTAAAAGGGTACTGAGGTGTAACATCGTCTTTCTGTCTGAAAGTACTTTCGTTACGTTCCCACTGCTGGGACACAGGCCTCCTCTGGGTGAGAGGAAATGAGCCGTAATCTACCACGCGGGCCCAGTGCGGGTTGGTACATGTCACACGTCTTCAAATTTTTGGTTCTAGGACATGCCGGTTTCCTCACGATGTTTTCCACCGTTTGAGAGCAGTGGTGATGAAATAATTTATACAAAGTAAAGCGCCTGTCCCTTAGCATGCTGAATGAATATGGCTTTTTTTTGAGGTTGGGCAATCATCAAATAACTTCTCCCGCTCTGGGTGGAGCGGGGGGCGCGTCAGACTTTTACTGACTACAACCCACCCGTGTTCCCGCAGTTGCCTGTGTGCCAGGGGCGACGGTATCACTTTCGAACAACCCGCACCCCTGGCAAGTGCATAAAATATTGAGGCCAGCACTCGTTTATGATCACTGTGACGTCAGTGGTCAATTATTTAATAATTATTTCTCTTCTCACGTTCCCGTTCAGCTACTTTATTTTATTAAAATAGGAAAAACAAACAGCTACATAATGCATTATACGAACAGACAAAAATAAGTACCTAACTTAAATAACGATGTAATCCACAGTGCTGTTCACAGATTACCACTAGGAGATGAACTGTTCATGTATGGCATTAACACTAATATAATAAAAACAATGAAAAAAATGTACTTTACAAATAACAAACAATAGTAGTCGAAGAGCTCAAGTGTCTCCTGCAAAAGGTTACGAAACCTTTTCAAAGAGCATCCATCAACACCACCACATCTACCACACCACCACCTATGGACCTTTTCTGTGTGCTATCTATTAGGTTTACTTTCTATAATCTGGTTCTATATCGTCATTTAATTCAATAGGTACACATATCACCTTTTATACCAGTGTAATTAATTATGGGCACAGTGTATATCTAAAATCACGCACATACCGTTACCATATACTGGCTGCTTTTAACGAAGCGTTTTCAATACAGGATCGTATTTAACGTGGATCTCATATATTCTTAATAAACAATGAAATCAACTCGATTTCGTGAGTCAATTCGCGCTTGATCGAATATCAGGGAGTTGATCAAGACATTTCGTTCAGAGCAGAATAGTCGAGACACCCTTGGCAAAAATCAACCCTCATAAACATGGTTTCTATATTATATCGTAAAAAGAAAATTGCTGGACAGCCAGAGCAATTTCTGTCGAATTACTGACAAAAATAATGTACTAACCTGTACCGTTCAGATTTTTTATGTATAGGGAAAATTACTTCTAAAATGTTCTTAAGAAGGCGATGTCGTATTGAAGTTTTTCCTCTGTCACAGCCGCAAGATCTTCCTAGTTTATGTCCCAAATAAATAGTTTATGCACCTTACTAACTAGGAACTTTAAACGTGGCAAGGTTTCTAAGCTGACATCTAATTATTTTGACGTGTTTTCTACTTACAAATAATACCAGATCATACGTGAACGTACCTATAGCAGCTGCCTATCTTAAAAGGCCGTGTGAGCCGGCTGGCCATGTACCTATGACCAGTGTAGCAAACGAGTCCTGGGGAGGAAACTTCTCAAAAAGGTGGCTGGGACGGACTGGATGCGGAAGGTAGAGGGCAGTTTATCGTGGTGCAGCCTGGCCTATGACCGTATAGGCGGAGTTGATTGATTGTTTTTATAAAATCGCAAATCAGAACAAATGTTTTGACTTTTCTTTCGATTGCTGTTGTAACTTCAGTTATTCCATGTACAAATTCAGCAGAAACAACTGAAGAAATTTATTTCAAAAACCACCTTTGTCAAAAATTCTATGTTATGTTAGTTACTGCTATTTTTTGTACCGATTCTTCTTAAGGTGAACCTAGTCCACATTTTTTGCATACAAACTTCGGGAGTGTTTTAATCCACTGTCTGACATGGCACATCCAAAGTAAAATATGATATCGTTTTGTCTCATTATTAATATTGCCTGTACGCAAACTGAATACTAAAATAAAAACCCATTAAAAAGTTAGGAGCCAACAAAGTTTCATTTTTCTTGCTAATTTTACTTAACTTTGGGCGTGTTTAAGTAACAAAATAAGTGTAAAATCTCCAAAATCAAATCGGTACCGACAAAGTTCAATTATCGAAAAGTTCAATAAGTTCAATTAACTTTATTGGTAGTTGATTTATGCATTGGCTTTTTCATAAAACCCAATCTTCCGAAGGACTCTTCTTAATTTTTTCGCGAATTTTATACTATAAATGATCCTCCATCTCACTCAATAACGTTGTGCGTGTAGGCTAGCGTCTAACTGCTCATCACTGATACTATCTCTGTCAGACACGAAGCCTGGTGAGACAGCGTGATTTTTACCCAGGCCCACCAGTGAGTTCGAGCCCGCGACTAGGTTCCCCTTAAGAAGAATCGGTACAACGAATAAAAGCAAATTTCTAGTGACTAAACTTGTTTTTAGAGAGATTATAATCAGAAAGCTTACAAATTCCTCTACAAGATGGCGTAACTAACTCATAATATGGAATTTTTGACAAAGGTTGTTTTTGAAATAAAGTCTTCAACTATCATTCACTCCTTTTCTATTACTACTACTATACTATACGCGAAATCCTCTTTACATGCAGCATTTACAATAAACAAAGGTTGAAACAAACAGTAAATCCAATTTTATTCGGCACGTAACAGTGCTATCATTGGGCGGCAGTCGCCAAACCTAACGTTATCCTTAATACAATAGCCGGGATCCAGCTCAACACTTCGTTCGTATTACGGCGATGACCGGGATCTCAGAAGTTATGGAGTGGATTTCTAGTATAGTGAATAAATAGATTTAGCGTTTATTTTTTTGGTCAATCAATCAGAAGTCATTTATTCAAACTAGGCGGAGTGTCAGCTCTTTTTGATCGTCAAAATTACATAAGACGTCCCCCAAAAGCGCCAGCCCTTCACCACTTCTTGGTGCTTTAGGAAGTGGTGAAGGGCGGGCATTTGTCCGGCAGAGAACCAAAGTTGTCGACATAGCTTACAGAATAAGCCAGCTGAAGTGTAGAACCGATAACCGTTGGGGTAGACGTGTTCTTCGCCAAACGAAAGATAGGACGGGAGCGACGATCTTCGCAGGTTGGCTGGTAGCTACCAGACACGACACGACACGACATTCACCTCGATTCTCGGCAACTCTCATAGAGCTGTATGAGAGTTGCCGAGAATCGAGGTGAATGTCGTACAATTGGAGATTTCTATGTTCAGTACGTATGTCGACTGCTGTAGGCTGATGACGATGATGATGATGAATTGTGTTGGCAGTTTTGGAGGTGAGCTCATATGTTCAAAGTATTTATCTGGGGAAAATTAATTTGATATTGTATTAGGGATCTACCTATCCATTTTCCATAGGATGGCCAGAGAAATATATGCACGGCATGATAGATAAGTTACGGCCGTAAGCAATTAAATTAGTTGAGCTTTTCCATGACTTTCGCAAGTACTGATTGATCAAGTTTATTCTATACATTTATACAAATAAATAAAATTGATCTGTCTGTTTGCATTGTAATAGGTTTTTACTTAATGATTATTAGGTATACTTTATTCGAGTAAAAAGCTGGTTACGGTACTTAATTATAAACAAGTTTTTTTTTAAATGTCTGTCTGTTTGTTCCGGCTAATTCCCGAATCAGCTAATCCGATTTTAATGGGAATTTTACACTAGTAAAAGTAATTAAATTAAAATCAGACCAGCTGTTTTTGCCCATATTTTGTATTTTATTTTTATTTTAGAAAAATAATTAGTGTTCTGCGCAAGAAACTTAAAACCCATAAAATCCAAAATGCATGCGAACGAAGTCGCGGGCACAGCTAGTATCCTATTTTCCTACATTTCCTACAAATATTATAAATGTGAAAGTTTGTATGTTTATATGTTTGAATATTTAGATGTTTGGATGTATGTTACTCAATCTGCGGCTGAACGGATTTGGAAGAAATTTGGCACACGTATAGTTTGTTCCGTGTGGCGCCGGACGTACAGAATGGCACCATCCCATTTCTTCCCGTGGTTGTCGTAGAAAACGACTAAGGGACTTACTAGAGAATGGGCAGCAGCGTTCTCTGAGCATTTTACCACCATATTGCGATCGCCAACCCGCCTGCCAAGCGTGGCGATTATGGCAAAACCCCGCATTTTTTTTTTGGGGTAGGCCTATGTTCAGCCGTGGACGTATATCGGCTGAAATGATGATGATGATAGTTTGTAACCTGAAATAACACATAGGGTACTTTTATCCCGTAGTACGTTCCTGAGGGATCATTTTCGACGTCCACGCGGGAAAAGCAGCTGGCAAAAAGTAGTCCTTACTAATATTATAAACGCGAAAGTTTGTAAGTATGGATGGATGGATGTTTGTTACGCTTTCACACAAAAACGGCTGAACGGATTTGGATGAAATTTGGCACACAGATAGATTATAACCTAGATTAACACATAGGATACTTTTTATCTCGGTAGTACGTTCCCGCGGGATAATTTCCGACCTCCACGCGGGCGAAGCCGAGGACGGAAGCTAGTCTTAAATAATTTATTACAGCTGTTTGTTTGTTTAACCTTTTATTTGCCTTAGACAAATAACCCGTACATGTTTCGGGTTCTTGTTAAACAAAACGAAATCCTAGTTCTATTGCCACCTCCACACAAATCTCCGTCTTCCCACCTCCATGGCAAGATAAAGTTAGAGGCACCGCGGCTCTGACACCAAACTGCGATCCACAGAAATCTCCCAAATTGATCTACCTGTTGATTCGGATCGTTCTCGACGTATGTGAAATTTGTACGGTATACTCGTGTAGGATTCATTACTGAGATGCCTGTTGCTTTCAAATGAATGAGGCGTTTGATAGCGAAAATCGAAACATAGTTTGTGATTAATTGATTTATTTTGTACTATTTTCCCGCGAATTTTCTCGTGTATACTGCTTTCTGAGTTGATTTTTGTTGTAATTAATAGCTTATGTAACTTACCATCATCTCCTTAGTCTTTTTCTCGTCTGTCTTGGTATGTAACGATGGTCACCCGTCCACGGCTAGCGTAGCTTAACCTGATCCATCGACCCTTACGCCTGTTATTACTTAACCACAAATCACAAGCTTATGTAACTTTCCAAAACGCACAGACCTTGCTAAAACGCACAAACTTTGCTAAAACGCACTCCGTTGCTGTGTAAATAAAGGACAAACTAACAAACACACTATACAATAGAAATATGAGTAGGAAGTAGGATTTATGTGAATGTAAATGATAAATGATTTTATTTCTGTGACTAGGTTTGTGCAAACACACGTCAATTCTATTTAAAAAAATAAATGAGGTCGGCGTTTCCTATCTGACTACTACTGAGAAGAATGTCCGAAACAAACACAGAGGTAGTTTATCCTTTTTAACTCTATATGCCTATATGCTCCATTTACAATAGCATTAGACAGAAGTTAAAAAAGGTTCTTTTTAATGTACACTTTGTAACAAAATTACATTAAACGTGTTGTAGTTACGATTAATGCCAAATTTATTATAATTTATTAAAATTTTAGCTGTAACACTTTATTGTAATCATGTGTATATATTTATCTTATGAAATTATGTGGCTTTCATTTATATAATTATTTCATTTCAATTTAAAATTAAAGTGTCAATGCTAAAAACCTAAAAGAAGCAGGAGTGAACAATACCGAGTGACTAAATTAGCTGATGACGACGAAGTTCTACCAACGTATTGTGGGTCGTAAGTTGTTATTTAAAATAGAGTATTGTAAAAAAAAAATACTTATTTCCTTTAATCTTAATTAGATTTTTTTAGAGTTCAGTCATTTGTTTTGTTGTAGGTTTGTAATGTGTGATGAATTTTACTTCGTTTATCTCAGTATTTAGTACTGTCTTAAATCTACCTAAAAAAATTATAGCTTAACTTTGAAATAAAATGTTTTGCACTCCTGCTTCTGCGAGCCTCTTTTTTCTAAAGCTATAATAAATGGAGTATAGATAACTAATAATTCGTGAACAATTATTTTTGCAAGCATAAGGCCAACCCATATTAATTAAGGCATTCAGTCGGATTCCATATGCTATGTAAATGAGTAAATGAGACCTAACAAGGAAGGCATACAACGTTTTGTGTTTAGAAATAACAGTTTTTTTTATTAGTCAAATTATTGCGGCATGTCTGGAAGCCATTAAGAATTAAATTACTAACAATGCAACGTTTCCTTAATTTAACACGACACTTTACGATAAAACTAATTATAGGGCACTTATTGTATAATGAAACTTAATTTTACAGCGATAAGTTATATTGTTAACGAGCACGGAAAATATATTCTAAAGGGAACGAAAAGCGTTCATACAATAGGTACAATCTTATATAAAATCCGGTAGATTCTAGAAGTTTGGAAGTATACTTCAGCCTATCCTTACCAATAATATTATAAACGCGAAAGTTTGTATGTATGGATATAATAATTATGTATGGTTGTTACTCTTTCACGCAAAAACGACTGAATTGATTTGGATGAAATTTGACTGACAGATAGATTATAGCCTAGATTAACACATAGAATACTTTTTATCCCGGTAGTACGTTCCAGCGGGATAACTTCCGTCTTCCACGCGGGTGAAGCCGCCGGCGGAAGCTAGTACCTAATAATGTCGAAATCCAAAGGTTAATGGCAAATAATAAAACAGCTGTCAAAATATTAGTGAGAAGTTACGCAGGTAGATATATAAAAAAAAAAACACATAAGCCTGCATGGGCACTTACGAAACGTCAGAAGCTAGGTGCACGGTTCCAATTTGTCGTTTCCTATGGAGAAGAGCCGGCAAGAAACTCCACGGTTACTCTTTTAAAAATAATTGGCTTTTACAATGTTTTCAAATTACAGTGATAATAGGTATGGGAGGACAGTGCAGGCCAGTCAATAAGTACCAGGTACTTAGAGGAATGAAAATACAGAATAGAAAAACGTCTACAAATCTAGTCTCTAAGGCCTACAACGATCTCTCATTCACAATATGTAAAAGAATCTACCTATATAAAATGAATCTATTTGAACCAAGTGACATGATTTCGATGACAATCACTAATAATAAATAGTCGAAAGTAAAATTGATGTATAATGTCAAATAATGACGAGAATATGTCAGAAATTGTAAAAAATAAAAAGAATAAAAATTAACATTGCAATTTGGGAGCAGTTAATAGACTTTCACACAGTTTTGCTGTTAATGACAACTGACTGACTGACTGTTTATAACTTGAATATGTAGTTATTGTAAAGGTTTCTAAATGTTGGGACAGTGAGATACTTTGATGTTGAGATTCAGCTAAGTGTGGCGCCATCTACATCGCCACATGTGAACTACGCAGCATACAATTGTGGAGCTCACCATGACCCTTTCTCAAACCTGAGCCACAGAACCTGTAGCTTTAAATTCGTCCCTAAATAGTTGCGAGACTCCTCCCCCTGTCTTTGTTACTAGTCTATTAAATACAAATAAAGTTACAAATTCTTCTTACGTTTGGCAATTTTTCGGGCTATGTCGGTTGCCTTGGTACTCCTGCGGATCTCTTCATTTCTGATTCGATCGCGTAGGAAACTCCGAGCATAGCCCTCTCCATTACCCTTTGGGTGACTTTAAGCCTTCTGATAAGGCCCATTGTGGACCCAATTAAGTGGCAGTGGGCAGGGCATATTGCTCGCAGAACAGATGATCGATGGGGCCAAAAGGTTCTGGAGTGGCGACCGCGTACCGGAAGACGTAGAGTGGGAAGGCCTCCCAACAAGGTGGACGGATGACTTTGTGAAGACCACGGAAATCCGCTAGATGTGGGAAGCACAAGACCGGTCGATGTGGCGGAGCCTGGGGGAGGCCTATGTCCAGCAGTGGACGTCTTTCGGCTGAAATGATGATGATGATGAAAGTTACAAATACTATACATTTGAAGTTACCGTATCACCAGTGATATAATCTGTATCTCATCTTCTTTGACACAGATGTTTACCTCTCTCGTGCCTACTGACTCGAGAAACTTAATCAAAATTGTAAATATACATTAATGGAAATGAGATACTGAGGTCCTTTTGCGTGAGAGGTTACCAAATGGTTGCTGCCTACGCATTATCGTTATCTTATCACTAGCTTTTGCCCGCGGTTTTGCTGTCGGTTTACGTGTAAAAAAGTAGCCTATATGTCCTTCTCCATATCCCAGGCTACATCTCTGCCAAATTTTATGATGATCGGTTCAGAGGTTAAGGCGTGACAGAAAGACAGAGTTACTTTCGCATTTATAATATTAATGTATCCCGGGATTAACTAGCGACCCGCCCCTGCTTCACACGGGTGCAATCAAAACATCGAGATTTCTGTGCAATATTTAAGTTAAATATTAATGTATCATAGCTCTCTTTGATACATTAAAATAATATTATAAATACTAGATTGAAGAGTGAAGATTTTTCGTTATCTGACCAAAACTTCCAAAGATTACCTCTTACAGAGAAACAGATAATTTTACCCCTTATGATAGTCCTCCTTAGTTTATGTGTAGATGTTTGTTACTCAATCACGCAAAAACGGCCGAACGGATTCGAATGTAATTTGCCGAACAGATAGTTTATAACCTGGATTAACACATAGCATACATTTAATTCCGGTAGTACGTTCCCATGGGATTATTTCGCCCTATAAGCGGGCGAAGCCGCTGGCAAAACCTGGTTTAGAATAAAATAACAGCGAGCTCTGTTTTCTCCATATTATTAACCATTCATTGCCTACTAATCTTGTATCCAACTGCAAAGTTATCATCAAAATTGGTAGATTTGACTTGACAATAATCAAAGGATCTCATTGCCATGGAAATCATAAAATTAGCTGTCTTCGGACTCAAAGATCTGAGGTCACTTTGATTAGAATATTTGATGGTTTCCTTCAATGAGCTCCACAAACGGCTAAACTGGAAAAGGTTTGAGGTAATTTAATTTTCAATGTACCTAAAGGTTTCTTGTCGATTCACAAAACAGAATTGGAAATAGGCATGAAAAGGATATTGTGTTCCCAATGTAAGATGGCATTTATTTAACTGAATTATGTGAAATAAATTCCGGAAATAATGGATACATTTGGTGGTTTTAAAAATGCTATTTTATGATAGAACTTCTTACTTAAGCGCCAAGATAACCCGAGAAATTCACCCAGGCTGATTCCCAGCCACCGCAGGCTCGGGTTTGCGGACGGCGAGTAATGGGTAGCTCGATGTCCGGTAAGGACCAAGCCCGGGTCGACGGCACGTTGTGTTCCACGCGCGCCTCAAAGAGATGTCAACACCAACTGGTGGGGTCCGCAAGGGCCAATGCTTGCCAGGGGTGCGGGTTGTTCGAAAGAGATACCGCGGCTCCTGGCACACAGGCAACTGAGGGAACACGGGTGGGTTTTAGTCAGTAAAAGTCTGACACGCCCTCCTGCTCCACCCAGAGCGGGAGTAGTTATTTGGTGATTTCCCACCCACAAATTCAAAGTTTCTTTCGTATTTTGTAATTTTCCGGTCAGTGTTAGACTGTATGTTGGACCAAATATGATTGACCTGCGAATTCCAAAAAACTTAAGACAAATGGATTTTCTTTGGCTATACCTTAGGGTTTTTAGACTGATCTGCCTGATCTGATTAGGCATATTCCAAATGCTGGGACGTAAGCTTCCTCTTTGTGACAGTCTTCACTTTGTCGTTCAGCTCAGGATGCCACCATGTGAGGTCATGAATGCGAGCTATGTTTGAGTCCTAAACTAGACAATCACACTCATACCACATTCATGATTACATAAAGTTGTACGTCTAAGATAAAGCAATGACATGAAGAACAAATGATCCGAACGACAAACCCTGCAGCAATTGTGACATGGAGACAAGACTAAATGACAAAATGATTAATTACTTTATTTCTGTAAGTCTTGTAGGTTTATACAAACGGTATTACAGATACATCAATAATATTATACAAAAAAGTAGATGAGGTCGGTGTTTTCTTTACGACTATTCTGAGAAGAAAGAGCGGAACAAACTCAGAGGCAACAGTCTATTTTAAAGTCAAGACATAATCTTGGTCTGATCATGTGAGGACGATGTAGATTTGTGTATTTTGAGGTAAGAACTACACAGATTTGAGTGGACCTGTCCAGTCAATACACGCATTTGTCAGTAATTATGTAGCTCAACGAGTAACTTCCTGTGCCATGTAAACCAAACTAACTTTCTGTCTTTTTTTCCAGGATGCTGGGCGGCGTGGGAGGGCGGCACGCGTCCGTACGCCGGCGCGGCAGCTCCCCGGGCGTGCGCCGATATGCGGCAAGCGCGGCCGCCGCAGACGAATCGCCGCCGGCGTCGCCACGACCGGTGCGCCGGCGCCGGGCCGCAATGGCTGCGTCTGACCACAAGACCTGCGCGCTCATACATACGAGGCTCAAATTGGGAGATATTATGTAAGTGTTTTGTTTAATAATTACTTATTTTTATTACGAAATAGGCTCGCTTTGACGTTGTTCTCGCCAGATGGGAAGTGTATACTTCTTCCAGCGGCAGACCAATTTATCCCAGGACCGCGCTGGCTGCGTCAGACCTGCCATGGGTGTTTCAATAAGTTTCAACTTGATCTGGCTGTTATTTATATCTGTAAATTATGTAGTTTACAGTCACGAGCAATAATGTGTGTCTAACCACTTAGCACAATTCAAAAAGGGTTTTCTTCCCGTGAAAAACGATTGCAACTTGGATATAAGACGCATTTCTATACTAGTATGGGTTCCAAAAATCAAAACGTTGAAGGAAAACATGGTGAGGAAACAGCATGTCCTAGAACTAAAAATTCGAAGAATTGTGATATCTCCGTACTGATACTGATACTGTTTACTAGGATCATTATAGATATAGGCTAATTATTAGAGATGGGCCGACTAAGACTGGCCGGCTAGCTGACTAGTCGGCTGCAAAATGGCGGCCAAGCCGATCATTGATTTCGGTTGAGTTCGGGTAACATCGTCTATGTTCAAAATGGCAAACCTACTATTATTTGCTATAGAGTTTCTTCTTCTTTAATTGATTTTACTTTCCGTATTTAATTTTTGGATCTAAGCCCAATTAATTAATGGACCAACCAACTTTTATACTTTCTTTCTATTCCTTACTATCCTAATTTCCTGATTGCACTGAAATTAAACTGTAAAACTAATCCTATGATAAAAAATTATAACAGTAAAGATTTCAATTTAATTTCAATTACCGTCTTTGCAATTTTTAAGCATATTAATACAAGTAAAAAATGGGCAGACTAGTCGCCGACTGCAAATATGACCGACTAGGCGTCTTTCCCAACTACTCGGCGATTAGTTGGTACATCACTACTAATTATGTTATGTTATGGGTATGCAATGCATTTCCCAACTCACTTTCAAGTGCTACATAGCTAGACTACACTCGTCTAGCCTCTGAATACATTATAACAATTATCCAGTGACTAGTATTTTATATCTATAGCGTAGCTATCACAACTCGGCTTTGTGAATCAGACCCTTATCTATGTAGCTTATATCCTCATAAATCATTTTGTAAACATTTAAATCTCAACCTTCTCTCAGTAATCTGCATGTTAGGTTTTGCTTCTAAACCCTTCAAAGGCTTAGGAGAGCAAATAAGATATAAAGCTGAGGTCTGTCTAAAAATAAAACCTATTTGGTTGTTATGTTGTTTTCATAGTATGTCAATGTATAGCGCACTATATTGATTCTTTTAAGAACGATAAACACATAGAATTCGTACTATTTTTAGAGACGTTTTAAGTTTTTAACTAGCTCTATAAACCACTTAGTTAGGATCTGTTCTACACAATCTCCTATTTACTTATCTCCTAAAAATACGGATTAAACTTTTTGTAAAAACATAAGAACAAAGTAAAAAAAACAGTTGTTCAAAATAAAAGTCGAAAGTTAAGCTTAACCGCAGTCGCCCTCTACCAATTTCATGTCAAAGCTTTTCTATTTTTAGAGACGTTTTAAGTTTTTAACTAGCTCTGTAAACCACTTAGTTAGGATCTGTTCTACACAATCTCCTATTTACTTATCTCCTAAAAATACTGATTAAACTTTTTGTAAAAACATAAGAACAAAGTAAAAAAAACAGTTGTTCAAAATAAAAGTCGAAAGTTAAGCTTAACCGCAGTCGCCCTCTACCAATTTCATGTCAAAGCTTTTTTAGATCCAAAGCATACTCAGCGCCACTGTAGCAGAGCAAGCGGAAAACGGTGGAACTTAATCATAACTGCGATGCCAGAGCACTCTAGCGATAGCGTGCTAAACTACTAAGTAAAATTTTCTTTTACCGCCATCTAGCAGCCTGGCGCTAACATTGGGAAAATTTTGTACTAAAACGGTCCTGCGACATCAGCGCCCTGTGCGGGAAAATGTGTTACTGCAAATCTGCGACACTAGAGCCATCTAGCTTCAAAAATGTTTCGGGGAAAGCTCTTTCATACCGTAAGTTTGTAATTTCAGTGGGCGGGTACTAAGCTTGAGTGAGTTGTGTTTTGTTCATGGCCGGTAGATGTCATTACGAGTCTCAGACGAACGATGATTGTTGGAAGTCTTTGACTCGTGCTTAGCGTTCTTGGCCTAATTTCGTGTTTATAGAAACGTGTAACATGGCTTCTGAGTAAAGTTAAATTTAATAATAATACGTTAATTCCGATTTCTACACAAACATAAACTCACGCCGTCGTCCTATAGGGTAGGCAGAAACTACAGATCGCCTCCTGCTACGAGGCTTACATATTTTGCCTGATTTACGTTCATACATTTGGTCATACACGCACGCTGGTTGCGAGTACTACGCACCTGACCTTTTCGATTCCGATAACTATCTAGTATTATTGTTTTAAATAATATACTAAATCAAATCAAGACTGGAGCTGTAAAAATATCTGGCCCATCCAAAATCAGAGTCAACATACGCCCGAATACCGCAACATCGACAAAGGCCTATTCGTCGAAGTATTCCGACCGATGCTATCGATTGGAAATTCAATTTCCATTCGGAGTCCAAAACAGAAGACGGTCGGATTCAATTCTGTAATAATAGTCTCGTGAAGTCGTCCGTTCACCACGTTCGGCCAGTGTAAATGGAGCAGACTTGCTTCCTGCCTCCACGTGGTGAGATGCCATTATTGATTTCCGGCGCGAGAACGAGACAGCGCCATACCATAATTTGTTGCACTATTTTCCGTCCCTTTCTTTCGCCAATATATGACCTATTTTTATGCCGCTTTCCCTATAATACAGCCTAAGTAATTAGGTGAAAAGTTCGGTAGGCGCGATGTAATCTAAACAGTGGCTCGGTTATAATGATGTGTTTGTTTTTTGTATTTGGTTTCGTGTTATGTTGAACTACGATACTGCTTCGCGTCATTGAGTACGGAATAGAATCTTTCCGAATTTGCTCGAAATTGTAGATTGAATAATAAAGCGGTTAAGGTATACCTTTACGTTTTATAAGGCATTGTGTTCTATTGCTTTCAATGTAATGTCCATAGTCGATATTTGGATTTATAAATCTAATTAATAAACATTCTAATGCGAAGAATATAAGCAGTAGAATGCGTGTTATGAACCTTTGGTCCTACTTAGATGACATGATAATTTTATTCAAACATGATTTGGTTTTAATTCGTTAAATACACTTTGGATACTACCCAATATTTTATGTATTTTCGAAAAACAATTACTGTAATACCAGTAGGATTTTTTTTATATCTCTCTCATTATTTATCGTGATAAAAGTGCAAAACATATTTTCTGTTTCCTTAATCATAAAATAAAACATTTATAAAGTTATCAATATTATCATAATCACCATTCTCAGTAATCACCAAACGAGCAACAATTGCCGGTTGAACAGTAAATCAGCGGATTACCGGTGGCCGGCGGTTCGACGCACCTGCACCTCACGGCTTACGGGAATAAATACCCGGGATTAGCACCGCGTTAATTGGACTCATTTTATACGATATGTAGGGAAATTGTTGAAAATATTTTATAATGATGTGTCATTAAATAATTAAGTAGTCTTATCAAAGAATAATGCTTTTTAAACGGTTTATTTCATGCTCGTTTCTTTGGTGTTTCGTTTTCCCCAAGTTAAGATGCAACGAAGCACTTTTGGTTGAAAGTTAGTTTATTCCAATCTAGATACTTCTAGTTAATCTCATCATCATATTATCATACTTCTATGGACTCACTTTTACTTCATTTTAATACTTACACTTCTGTCCATAGAAGGACGGTATGGGACAAATAAAGTAGTATTTACCTGGAAAACAGGGTTGTACAGGCTTGTAAATCATGCAAGTAAGGCAAACAACGACAACAAACGAAATCTTACAAATATATATACATTCCAAAGTTAAATAAACTTACATTCAAAAAACTGCTGACAATAAAATCCCTCTACAATTATGAATGAAAAGTATAGATTTTCAATGTTTTTGGCAGCACTTTAGGTACTAGAAGTCTCGTTTATAAATAAGACCTCTGAACCGAACCAACTATGTGAATAGTGTCGCGGAATTAAACTAATTCTTAAATAATAAACTTCAGAGACATGCCAATCACGATTGAATAGATAGAAAAAAAATAAACCTGCATAAAATGGCCATGCGGGTTTTTGTTGTATCTAGGATTATTCAGTCAAACGCATTCTGTTTTTCGGGTACAGACCACTACATACAAGTAATTGCGTAATATACTATCAGTAGGAGTCGCTTTCTTTTTGGCAGTTCCACAACATTCATGGCATTGTATGTTGCTAAGCAGACAATTTTTTCGAACATAATGAAAGAATGGATTAGCAATAACCATCAAACGATTCAGATTCTGATTAATAGTGTTACGCAATTAGGATACAGGATTAGTTGGTACTTGGCACGCTTAGAGTTTTATGAAATAAAGTTTAGAAAAAAGAACACTAGCGTACAGAAGTGATAAGAATAAAATATTTCTTAAATTTTCAAACGTGCCAGTTGCCTAATATTCTGGAGTTGTTGATTCGCCCGCAAATAAATAAACTTCGTGTGAATCACCTACATAAAATAGTATAATATTAAAATGTGTCGATTGCCCCGTTCCGATCGAGTAAATTCGTGCGGATCGACTAATAATCCGAATATTCATCGAGCTTTTTTAATACCTACCTCGTACAGTAAGCACTGTTTATGTACCTAAGTATGACCGTTATACACATAATCCCCATTAAAAGTAATCACCGATATAACTTACTCATTAATTCATTAAATGGCTACTATTCATGAGTTAAAATCATAGAGTTGTGGAAGGATAACTTCAAATTACCACCGGCCAGTGTTACATAGCAAAATAGCAATACGATGCTTACTTAGTGGATAAATAAATTACTAATGCGAACTAATTAAAATTCAATAAAGGAATCGTTTATGTTTTATTAAAGATTGAACACGCGCAAATAAATGCTATTCTGAATAAATAACACAAAATATTTTAAAATACATTAGCGGAATAAAATTCAGGTCTAGTTCAAGACCAGCTTTGCGAATGGGGCATTTACAAAGTATGCTTTGTTGACACAATTGGTTCGGCTGATGATAGAGAATCCACAGTTCAGTCGAGATGCACTGATAGTATTAGTAGATTAACATTTGAGATTCCGCGTTAGTATTGTAAAATGTGTTTGTGTGCGATTATCGTACGTTTTGGGTGGCAGGAAATCGTCGAAAATCACCTACACGCATCAAAAAGCATGAAGATAAATTGCTTGTTCATTTAAGATTAACAGCTAAAGATAACTTTCTAAGGAACTCAAAGATTAAAACACCAGTTTCAGCAACAATCTCATTAAAATTCTAATTTAAAACAAAACGGGAAAGAAGGGAAAAACAAAAGAAGATAGCAGCAGTGTTGTCACAAATCAAACAAGCTGTAAATGAGTGCAATCCTTTACAGCGAGGCGATAACGAAAAAGTTTGCGAAAGAAAACGGAACTTGAAATAATTGAATCTTGCGAAACAATGCGACGACACTTCCGTTTCGTAATAGCTCTCCTAATAAATAGTAGCTTCAGTAAATATTGTCACATGCTGTAATAAATTAGACTTATCATAATATAGCTTCCTACACGTGCAAATAATATGCTGTGGTTCTTAGTTCGTTTCCGCCTCGAACGACAAAACACGGGGCACGATTTTTACCACATAGCGTCCGTTCAAAATCAAAATATTTTATTTCACATACCTACATGGTCACTTATGAAACGTCAGAATCTAGGAGCACGGTTCCAATTTGTAGCTCCCTATGGAGAAGAGCCGGCAAGAACCTCCATGGTTACTAAAAATAATTGGCTTTTACAATGTTTTCAAATAACAGTGATAATAGGTATGGGAGGACAGTTCAAGCCTGTCAATATTTACCAGGTACTTATTATGAGAAATGAAAATGAAGAATAAAAAATGGTCCACAAATCTACAGTCTGCAAGGTCTACAACGTTTTCACATTCACAATATTTAAAAAAATCTACAAATATAAAATATATGAACCTATTTAAACGAAGTGACACGATTTGTATGACAACCACATATAAAGAGTTCATATTAGAATTGGTAAATAATGTCAAATAATGACAAGAGTATGTTATGTACAGACGCCAGCACATAAAGATATCCCAAACTGTAAATTTTTCCCAATTGAACATGAACCTTATGCTTTTGTCATAAAGTTGAAAATCGATCAAAGAAATTTGACAGATTGAGGTAGCTTGATGTGCTGGCGTCTGTAGGTACATTGTAAAAAATAAAAATAAAGATTTTCATTTGGGAGCAGTTAATAGACATTCACACATACGTTATTTAAAAAAAATATGGACGAGACATAGCTCAAGTGTTGTGAGCCTTTGTCACTTTTTAAATGACGCATAGTGACAGGTTTGGCAGTATTTGAATACTGCATCTGCATTGCCTCAAAGGACCAAAAAACATGTGGGTACGATTTTCACCACATTCCGTTTGTTGATTAAAAATTATGGACGAGACAGTTCAAGTGCTGTGGGCAATCGATTGACAGTTGTTAGGTGACGCATTGGGATAGGTTTTGCAGTATTGAACCTTTTTGCAGTATTGAACCTAACGATTCAACAAATAAAATCTGGTACCGTGTAAAAATGTCCCTTGTATGTATGAGCAGTCACCAAAAGAGATAAGTAACGCGGATCGTTGGATATAGTGGTAGTTTATTAAGAAACCGATCGATGTTTTTGAATTAAAATAAATTTTGTAAATTAACTGTTTGTTTTCTAATAATTTCATTCAAAAACATCCAACGGTTTCTTACAAAATTTCACCTGTATCCGACGCCGCTGGTTACTGTCTCTTTTGGTGACCGTACATACGCTAGATTTATGGTTAATGTTCACCAGAAGGCCTAGATAAAGTGTCATTCTGTCACCTATAACTATGATAAAAATCTCGTAAATGCATGGATTGACATAAACTACCGAAAGACTAATGTCAATCCTGTTGAAAGTCTCCGTAGAAATACGAAACGCTTTGAAAACGATTGCCCCTTGCCCTCAGGTGACACGATTATGAAACAGTTTGCAATGGGAATGGAACTAAAAATATTTGAAAATCGCAAAACAAAGATACTACGTTACGTAGGCCATCAAGTTTGCTTTTTGTCGCACTAGCAGGGCAAAGTGATACTGAACACTTTATATATAAGTACCATAGATCTGTGCTTGGCACTGTTCACTATACTTTACTGACTGTATACTCATCATGAAGTAGGGCGCTTCATCATTCTCCTGCCCTTTTCCAAATTTATTTGGAGTCGGCGCAGCATGTTTTTTTCTTCCATAGTATTTATTATACACCGAATTGTGAAAAATCACCACGTGCGACAGTTTATTTTGCTTTGAAAATGTATACATCACTGTTCCCTTTGTTGGCGGCGCATGCAATTCGTTACCTACAAGTTACCTCTAGTGTTACTATTGATTCTCACGTTTTCGAGTTGATTAATATTTTCTAAATTATTTTAAAACAAAAACATCTTTATTTTTTTACTTTTACTCTATGCTTCAAAAGGAGTACCTTATGGCAAGTTGTTCTACTGCGGAAAAACAACCATTAAGATTTCTCTGTGTATAGATAGTATCATTAGAAAAAGGAAAAAAGAATAATATTCAGACGTAAATCGTGTATCATCAACATACCTTAACTACGGACCCATTTACTACTTTGTTACTCTATAGGTACTAGCTAATACTACAATATATAATATTATAATATGTACAAGTATAAGAGAAGATATTTTTTTTTTTTGGGGTGGGAAATCATCAAATAACTTCTCCCGCTCTGGGTGGAGCGGGAGGGCGTGTCAGACTTTTACTGACTAAAACCCACCCGTGTTCCCTCAGTTGCCTGTGTGCCAGGGGCCGCGGTATCTCTTTCGAACAACCCGCACCCCTGGCAGAAGAGAAGATAATTTCATTACAAAAATTGTGAATTAAAAAATTTCACATTCAGCATTGGATTTTTGCCGAGACAAAAATTTGAACCCGCGTTGGCTCTGAGCTCTGTAGTCATTGACCTGCTTATCCAGTGTACGCACTTTTTACTGGATAATTTAGACTGCAACAGCGTTGAAATTGTGCACTGCAATTTTAACAGAACTGTGAGCATCAAGCAATTGCTAAAAGGGATTGCTATGGCATGTGAGTCAAAAAGTTTCTTTTAATAGGTTTAGCGAGCCAAATTGTGCTTTGTTTTCCTATAGGTACACGAAACTATTTTACTTATGGATTTAAAAAAAACTGCCTACCTAGTTGTACTAGCATGTGTAAGCAAATGCTTCCAAAGCTCATGTTGGAATTTAAATTACTACGAAGTGATGTATTTTGTTAGTTAATTTTAGATTGTTTTTTGTTTCGTAGACATGCAATAATGTAAAATGCCTAGCAGGATCTAGTACTACTGTCAGCGCACTTACAACGTCCACTGCCTAATTGAGTTATTTTTATCGCAAAACAAATTGAATTAAACGCTACACAGTCTTAAAAAGTGCTGATATAAATCACTACTTTTCAGTCAATAAACAGCATCTTTCTTTAGGTACAACAGAACCTACTTACCTACCCCATTTTTTCCTTCTAATATTTCCATGGATCCACCCAGAAACAAGCTGAAAGCAAACACTAAAAAGACTGCACTAAAAAGGCACACGTAGACATGCCCAAAACACCCCCCTTTTAATTTATGGCAGCGGCAGCTTTGTGAACACGACGTGTGAAATTATTTCCCTCTTGTCGGCGGAGCGTAGAACGATGCCCATTTCTCCCTCCCTTGTGCCTTCACCGCTCCGGTGCAACCGCAGCCTAATACGTGCCGAGTTTTGTTTTATTTAGGTTAGTCCTGCTTTCTATATTTGCTCGTCAAATCCGAGAGAAGTTTTAAAATGTGCGCTGCGGAAAATGGGCCTCTCGATGGCCGCTTTTATTAAAATGTTCATAAGCTCCAGTTTTGGACGTTGGATAAACATGCAGCTGTTTGTTGTACTAGTTCACGATATATAGTTAACTGCCCTTATGGATTAGGTATATCTAAATGATTGCCCATTGAGACCAGCATGGCGAACACTGGCTGGCCTTGAGGCAACTGACCCCCTAAAATTTCCTATCGCCTTTAGTTCACTCCTATTTCAGTTTTCAGTAACCACACTCGTCAAAACAAAATTCTGATCCGCTAAATTAACCAAAAATTTTCTTATTCCATAAAAACGTTCACATCAGAAACCTATTGTTCGATAAAACAGCAACTCTGCAAGAAACAAACAACTACGTTTTTTCTTAGGAAATGCTTGGCGCTAAGCCAATTAATACAGCCGGTACTTAACATGAAATCAGAGTGCCAATGGAAACGCACTAACTCAATCACTTACACTTCAATATTTAATTAGTAATCAATTGCCAACATTGACTAAAGCAGGCGTTAGTCCGTACAGTATCGGGTGTCAAAGGGAGTCCAGTGGATCGTTCAATGCAAATTACTTGCACTAACGTTTGAGTGAATGGGTTAGGTAAATTCCTAGAGAGTGTGCAGGGTTAAGGGTTTTAATTATTTCTAAGTTTATTAAAATATAGCCTGCCAGCATTGATTTATTGGCATGTATTTAAACGAACTTTTAATCATTCCTATTTCGCACTCCTAGTATTATTGAACACTCTAATATAATGGTTGGGCCATGACAATTTTTGTGAACCTCAACAATTCCTATTTAGGGGTCCTATAAATACTAAATAGCCAAATGTAACTACGACCAAGTTGTAAGAAAAGGCCAGAAAATAAAAATAAACTCGTTTATTTAAAAAAATGCATCATAGGACCGCAATTTTTTTTTGAGGTTCATTCATTTAAAAAAGTGTATGTCATCAAAATCAATAAGTTTTTGCAGGAGTAGTTAAATGTTTCCCTTAAAATTTAATGCTAAAGTGATCATTTGATATTATTTGATCAAATAATCGGTATTTTAAGGTAGAATGCCCATGCCAAGATTGCGCCTTTAGTATTTGATGGACATTGCATTCTGCATACACCTAGTAATCATTCTGCACCCTTGCTGGCATACACTGATGAAACAAAAGACAAACGTAATAAATTGTTTCAAGTACGATTCTTATAAGTATAGATTCATTCCATTTCTGCAAATACGGGTTACTTTCTATTAGAACGATGATGTAGCTAGAACATCTATGTTCTTCTATACAAAATGTTTTAGTATTCCTTTTCAAAACTTCTCAAAAGTAGATAAGTTAAAAGGTGGGAAGAAAATGACAGCCGTATGTACGTACTTATGTAATGACAGCCAATTACTTAGAAGCACTACCTACAATCCTTTTCCGGAGCCAACCTTTAAAACTTGTGTGGGCTGAAGCATTGGTGGTGCACTTAAACTTCTGCTTACATTTGCACATTTTTCACATCGGATTAACATGAAAATAGGAAGAGACTATTCACTGAATTCGTGGATGTCTAAATATTCCATTTTATAGTATATTCTTGGTAGTTAGGAGGCAATATGTTTTGGTCTGACATGTTCAACACCACGAAGGTTTGACGTCATAATTGTCAATATTTTGTTATGAGTGTATTTCAGGAAATTTCTGTCCCTTCTAAGAGGTTGCCCAATCAAATTATTATCACGACTTTGTATTTTGTATTATTCGTAAAAAAATAGTAAAATCTATCTCCATGATTTTCTAATAATCCTTGACGTCAACCTAAGTGGTTTATTTGTTGGTAAATTGTTTGGCAAAACTATTTACAAAAGCACATGCATAGCTCTTGGAGATAAAATCTATATGGAAATGGTAATTTATGGATCTGTTTACGGTTATCGTATTGGAAACTGTCTGAAATTACAGTCATCCTTACAAACACAAGCTTTTGCCAGCGGTTTTGACCGCATGGAGGTCCGAAATTCTCACGCGGGAACGTAGGTACTACCGTACTACTGTACATTTTAGTGTTGCTAACCAGCTTAGTTAAAAATTTGCACAAAAGTGAGACTTATGAGCAAAGACAAACTAGAGCTAGCATATGTAAGTAAGATTTGCCCAACACTATTCAACCGAAATTAAAAGTTGTCAAACATAGCCCGATGTATCAGTCTGTATTTTTATATACCAAGTTACCTATAGAATTCAAAACTATAAATCTACAGTGTTAACTTATTTAAAAACAAATTGAAGACCTATTTATTGAGGAAAGGCTATTACAGTATCAATGAATTCCTAGATGACATATGACATTGTAACTTATGATCTATTGTACTTGAATTCTTAATTGACTGTTATTGTTTTTATTGACTTTTCTAAATCATCATCATCATCATTTCAGCCGAAAGACGTCCACTGCTGGACATAGGCCTCCCCCAAGCTCCGCCACTTCGACCGGTTCTGTGCTTCCCGCATCCAGCGGACTCCTGCGGCCCTCACAAGGTCATCGGTCCACCTTGTGGGAGGCCTTCCAACTTTACGTCTTCCGTCTTCTTCTTTTCTAAATATATTTAATGAATTTTATTAAATTGCAATTGTATAATGTTATTTTTTTTTTCAACACAATGTACCTTTATTGTTATGGAATAAATTGTGTGCCAAATTTCATCCAAATCCTTTTTCCGTTTTTGCATGATTGAGAAACAAACATCTAATTATACAAACCTTTACATTTATAATATTAAGTAGAATTCTGCATACTCAAAACAAGCCTACATGAATTTTACTAAGCGATCCGAATCTACCTCGTTCAACGTACAAAGAGATGCGGTCAGCCCACAGTCCCGAGAATAGAGGACGCAGCCACAGCAGCTCGGCGCACTGCAGCAGCCATTAATGTTAAGGTGTGGCCGATGTACTCAGACACTGTGAATGTGTGGGAATATGCGTAAAGTAATATAGGTTCACTCTCATAATCTTCTATCGTCACATAAAAAGCCATATAAAGACGCTTCATGTAAAATACTGGCATTTAACTGTATCTATCACTGCAAACTTGTCAAAAATGTATGGAAACTTGAGGTGTTTTTGACAGATTGAGACTGAGATCAGAGGGGCGATTCTCGTAATTTTAAAGAACGTTCAAAGTCTGATCTCAGTTTCAATCTGTCAAAAATACATCGAACTCGATGTATTTTTGACAGATTGAAACTGAGATCAGACTGAGAAGTTGTCAAAAATGTAGGGAAACTTCCCTACATTTTTGACAACTTCTTGACGTTTGATTGTCGCTGACATGAGACTGCGACTAGATTGTGAACGTTTTTAATTACGAGAATTGGCTTTCTGACTATGAACGATTCTTAAAATTACGAGAATTGCCCCTCAGTTTATTGAAAAAGTATGATATTTTTTTTGTGCTAAAACGGAGTTAGTTTATCGACAATCTTTCTAATGTTACTATGTAAAAGAAGGCCAATGTAGTGTGCGATTTCATACCATTTATTAAAAAAAAATATGGAATAAAAGGGCTGCTTCAAGTGCCCTATTAGCACCAGGCCACAGATTTTTTTTCAAGCAAATTATTAATGTTAAAAGAAAATCGTGTAAAGAAAGAATCTTATATCTGAATTATGAAAGTGGCTGTAAATTATGGCAAGAGTCGAAATTCGATAGATTTTGTTTTGGTTTTCCAGTGAGATAGTGATCGAGATCCAATCTCGTAGAAGACTGGACATCTACGCGGGAGAATACACAGATGTATTCCTTCTAAAAAAACAGAAAAAGAGAGAAATCAACATGACGTATTACAGCCTAAAAACATCTCACTGTGGGGTACAAAATTAGGCCATAAAGAGAAAAAAAACTATGTTTAATGGCTTATGTTATGCCATATGAAACAAAGGAATAGAGTTTTCTCGATTTTTCCATGTTGCGAACATATCAAAAAATTCCAAAATCCAGTTTGTATATCACTTTGTTCAACAAAATGTCTATCCCATGTACAGTAGGCGCCTATGTAGTTACAGTGTGAACCGTCTATTGTTCGAAGTTGACACTTTTCTAGGTTCGTGGGTCAAATGCAGTGGAGTCAGGTCACGGCACCTTCATCTACTAACGCCTTTGAGAAGAATGTACTGTTCCTATAGTATATCTTCAGAATGTAACTTGTAGCTTTTTATTTAATTAGGTTAATGGGAAAAATAGCATCACGTGCAGCGAAAAGATAATGGATTTTTTATCCAGACTAACAATGAAATGGATTATAGACACAGTAACAAATAGTAGCATAGTATTTGGAGTCCATAACAAATTACCAACTAGGTCTTTAATAGGGTATTACACTAATTTTTGAAGTGTCTTAATTAGATTCTAGAGTGCTAATAAACCACTAAAAAAACACAACATTTTTATTTAATCGATTAGTGCCATAAAAAATTTACATTTTCAAATTTCGCGCGTAATTTGGCGAAAACGCTGGACGCAGTAGACGCCATATTGCTCTGTGGGTATGACGTCAGTTTGCTAAAAACAAATGCACTGATATTTTGTATGAAAATTGTTTAAAATTTTAAAAATGAATTATTTTTCTACTTTTAGTTGGTTTGCTGTTCCTGAATGCAAAATATTATTTAAATAAAAATTACTTTGGTTACGCAAATAATAAAAGTACAAAGTTGCTCAGTTGACATGGCGGCTACTATTTCATGGTGTTCAAAAACAGATTAAAAAAACTGAAATCTTTAAATTGTATTTTAAAATTTATTTTGTTGTTTCATGAACTAAAACTAACATTTTCCGACTGCATTTTGCCTAAGCTATCTAAATAATATATTTTTAGATTTTTCTCGTATAGAGTAAAATAAACTATTCTTAATCACACGTTAACGCTACTTTTCCATCCAGTTTTTTTATCCTACTAATATTATAAAATAGCTTTTGCCCCCGGCTTCGCCCGCGTTGATGTCGGAAAATATCCCAGGGGAACGTACTACCGGGATAAAAAGTACCCTATGTGTTAATCTAGGTAAACAATGTCTTCTCTATACCTATACCATAAGGAGACTATCATGCATTACTTTAAAGAGAGGTATTAAGCAAGTATATTGGCCCGCCTTCTCGCACTGCTTATACATAAATAATACCCCGTTATTCATAAACGTTGCTTAAAGTTAAGTTACGATTAGCGTCTGTTTAAACATAAATTTTTGACTTTTAAACATCATTTAACTTTAATCATCGTTTATGAATATACCCCCGAGGAGTGGCGCGCGGTTTGATATAATTATGATTGATGGAGGATAAAAATTCTAAAAACAAACAATAGAAACGGAATATATAACGGAACGGAAAATTACCTACTTGCATGCCAAATTTGAAAGCAACTTTAAAGTGAAGATAATACATCCTCTTTATTCTCTATCCTGTGAGAATTAAAAAAATTGTTACGTAAATAATTACAGGTACAGCAATAAGGAAAATTTAAAATTTAAATATTTTAACATTGGATCTAAATATTCTATTATATTATTATTCTAAATATAAAATTGAAAAATATGTGACGTCACAAAAGGGGGAGGGGGTTTCACAAGTGTGACCACCTGTGATAAAGACGGGGGTGGGGGTCAAAAATCCATAAAATTTGTGTGACGTAATTTATGGATGACCTCTAATGTAATATTTTAAAGTACCCTAAAAAATAAGTTAATCATAAAAACTCGAATAACTTTGTGCAAAAACACCTATTATGTAAGAAAACCACGTGGGTACACAGCGGTCTATTGTTTGTGCCTCCTCACCATGGGAGGCCATGAATCTGTAGGTAAAATACTTACAGATGCTAAACGAACCATGTTTAATCCAAGATGCAATATTCAAACTTAGCTAAATCTAACTTAGCTCAGACTCCGAAGCCGAATCAACTCGCTAAACAGCTAAAGGAACATAGAAGCGCTCTAAGTAAAGTTAAGTTGTAACCTGAACGCTCAAAGATTGCAATACTACAGACGGAGTAAGCCAGTTGTGCTGCTAACCCATTTCTGTAATAAAGTTTAGTTTGAGATACTATTAATAGATGGCGGGGCGATCTATGTATTCGCAACGAACGGCGATGTGGAGGCAAGAAACAGAGAATTTTGAAAGGATAATAAAGGCAGGATTTTCAGGTCTTTGCGTCGATAGATGCTTCAAAAAAATTATTTCATTTTACTCAATTTTGATTTTTAAATCACAGAGTAAATAGGCCCTGAACCATTTGCCTTACAAATTGTTTTCGTCAACTCTAAAAAGCCAAAATAACAAACAAAAAATACGGCTGTAAAATATCAATGGTAATTTTCCAAAGCAAAACTACAAAACAAATAACAAAACAGCATCACGTTAAAATATCTCTACATATTATTCCACAAAAAAAAAACAATTCACAAAAATTCAAAACTCGAACACAAAAATACCACTTTACACGACAAAAAAAAACCGACATGAAAACGCTCGCTCACACGAGTGGCGAGCGCGTCTGCTACGTTGCACGTTGCACAGTTGCAGTGCACCGGTCGTCGACCTCGGTCAGTAGGTCAGCGACGCCGCGGCAGGACACTGCATCCCCTTCCGTACTTGAACTTTGCGATTGACGGGAAACTGGGACAGTTGTAGGGAAAAGGACGGTTGTAGGGATGTTCTCACAATTGAGCGATGTAACTACGTACCTAGTTATAGCTTGTAAATATTGTGAATTTCTAGGAACTGGCTTGCAACTGCGTCTGGATATTTCAAGTTCGTGTTTACGAGTTTGTTTACGCATATTTTTTTTGAATGGGGCTGATTTTATAGAGTTAATAATTCCGTGTTATGAAAGTAGTAGTATGTATAGTCTTATTTTAATTTTGTTTCATTTTTGTATTTTTTATTTAAGAATCGCAAACATTCTATAGAAACTTAAGCAATTTATTCTATTATGGAAGGTTGTTAAATGAAATCAATAGAACTTAGGTATAACTACAAATTGAATACAATTTGTAAATGAACCGAAAGCCACTTTTTAAAATTAATAGACTTTTTTTTCACTTTATATTTTCTGCCCCAATTTATTCCACGTGGAAGTCAACTATATTCAAACATAGACCTTCATAACATCGTAACATCACGCTTGTATTCCCCGAAAGGGTTATTCAGAGGTGTATCTCTATAGTACACCCACATTTCGCAAGTCATCTTGAAGTCTCAAATAATAGGGGGCGGTCCTATCGACATCAACCAAACACACATCCAGCCTCCGGGCTGCTACTGAGAAAATCTCAGATGGGAACACCCAATAACACTTTTCCCGACCCGGGAATCGAACCTAGGACCTAATGCTGCACAAGACCAACGAGTCAGGCGAGGCTTCACTTCCTTACAATCCTAGTAATATTATATGATGTTAGATGTTTGGATGTTTGTTACTCAATCACGCAAAAATGGCACAATGGATTTGGATGAAATTTGGCACACAGATAGTTTGTAACCTGGAAAAACACGTAGGATATTTTATATCCGGATTACTATCCGGATATAAAATTATACCACGGCAACGTACTCGTTGCCGTGGTATAATTTTCGACTTCCACGCGGGCGATGCCGCTGACAAAAACTTGTAATTATTATATTCAGAAGATCAAACAGACAAAACAGAACATCACGCTTGTCTACTCCAAAAAGGTAGGCAGAGAACTTTCATACACACATTTCTTTAACATACACATATTTTTCCAGTTACTCTCAAGTCCCATTTAATGAGTAAAGAGGCCGATGCCACAAAACAAAAGCACATCAAACCCCCCTCCATCACTCAGGTCCGCACATAATTGTTTGTGCAGCACATAATTGTGTTACGTGAGCACTTATCTGTTATAAAGTATTGGACGGCATTGTCAACAGCGCTCCCATCCCATACTTGCACTAGACTAAGGAAGGGAAATTGTGTTAAGCACTATGTCGGTAGTCGCGTGCACTGGTTTTAATTGAGTGTATAATACTATAGTTATTATAGTATACTTATCTAAATGTTTGAGGGACTTCTGGCTCAGTAATAAAACCAAAAGAAGCTGGCAGTATCTTCACAACGATAATGTTTTCCCATTGTTTGACTTATTTGTTTTATTATATTTATGTGTATTTATTTATGTATGTTTATTTGTGCTTATGCAAATGGAAATCTTTGGAGGAGGCCTTCACCTGAGAGGGGTCCATGCATATAAAAATTAAAATAATAACTTGAATATCCTATAAATAATACGAGTAATAGTTTACCTATATTATGATATATTTGATTAATCATTTTTTTCTAATAGATACATATAACCGAATAGATTATTTTTTCTTTTGAGCTATTTTCTGTAATATTTTAAAGGAAAATAATATAATATTGCGAACGAGTTACAGGACCTATCGAATAATTATAACATGAAAATCCATATCAATGTGCCCACACGTAAGTCGTCTTGTATAGACCATATTTTAAGTAACATCCCAGATGCGATAGCAACAGTATTACCACTTCATCTATCTGACCACGACACTGCTCAAATGCTAAGTATTCCTCTAAAACATAAAACTCATAAATTAGCCACATATTATATATATAAGAGAGACTATAATATGGAGAACATTCAAAAATTTCGGGAATGCTTGAAAAATTTATCATGGTCCGAAATACTTATGGAAAATGATTTAAACATAGCATTCAATAAGTTTCATGAAATAATATGCCTGTTCTATAAACTTTGCTTCCCAAAAATAAAGGTAAAAGTAAATATTAATAATAAACATAAACAAAATTGGATAAGCAAAGGGCTAAGACGAAGTTGCAAAATTAAAAGGACACTACGCTACAAATACTATAAAAATAAAAACTCAGCTAACAAAACGAAATATACAACATACTCAAATTTATTGAAGAAATGTATTTATTATTCAAAAAGAAATGCTAATATTAAGTTTATAAATAGGAGTGAAAACAAATGCAAAGCCACTTGGACAGTTGTAAAAAATGAAATACTTAGTACTAACTTCAAGGATAACATAGATAACATTAAGGTTGATAACACAATACTTACAAACCCCGTCGAAATAGCATCTACCTTTAATAATCACTACATCAATTTGGCACACAAAACAACACAAACAAAGACACAAATTAGCTGTAGTAAAAACTCAATTCAAGATTCGATGTTTCTTAGACCGGTATCGGAAAATGAGGTAAGAATAGAAATATTATCGCTATCCAACACTAATTCAGAGGGCTACGATGAAATTAATACTAAAATAATTAAATTATGCATTAATGAAATAGTTGGAATTCTAACACATTTAATTAATTTATCTTTTTCTTCGGGAACTTTCCCAGATACCTTAAAACTTTCCATTGTTAAACCACTTTTTAAGAAGGGAGAAAAAGATTGTATAAATAATTATCGCCCAATAACCTTAATACCGATTCTTTCAAAAATACTAGAAAAATGCATGTACAAAAGACTAGTTAATTTCTGTAACAAATTTGACATAATTAATAAAGATCAATACGGCTTTCAAAAAAGCAAATCTACTACATTAGCCACCTTCTCTCTGATAAAAGCGATACTATCCAATATTAATAAAAACTATCTGACTACAGGATTATTCTTTGATTTGTCTAAAGCTTTTGACTTAGTGTCACATGACCTGTTGCTACAAAAGCTGGAGGTAATTGGGATAAGGGGACATGCACTTCAGTGGATTTCGTCATACTTAAATAACCGACAGCAACGTGTTATTATTACAAAATTAGGTAGAAACAACATCATGACATCATACTCATCCGAATATAGATGCAACATCTATGGCGTCCCACAAGGAAGTGTTCTGGGCCCAATATTGTTCCTACTCTATATAAATTCAATCACAGACATAACAAATCATAAATGCATACTATTCGCTGACGATATTTCCATTATAGTGACGTCCGATAAAAAGACTAATACAATTTATGACCATGAAGCAGAAATTAACAATACAATTGACAAATTAATTGAATGGCTTGACATGAATAACTTAAAAATTAATTTAGATAAATCCGTGTACATACAATTTAACAAATCGAATAATAATAAATACAATCTAAAGCTTGACATACCAAAACTGAACGCGGTTACGCAAACAAAATTTCTTGGAGTAATAATAGACCAGGACATAAATTGGAAAGCACAAGTAGATGACATATCTAAAAGAATAAATAAATTCGTATACGCACTCAGAAAGGTAAAAAATATAACAAACATTAAAACTGCTATTACTACCTACCATGCTTATGTCGAATCTTTAATACGATATGGGTTCATCATGTGGGGTAACAGTACCGATAGAAATAGGGTATTTGTTGCGCAAAAAAAGTGTATTCGTGCAATATATGGGCTTCACCCTGATGAATCTTGCAAGCCAATATTTAAAGAACTTGGTTTGTTACCGCTACCCGCTCTCTATATTTATGAAGTAAGCATGTTTGTTAAAAAGCATAAAGACCTATTTAAAAAGGCAGAGGATGTATACCCTCGAAACCGGGGAGATCCTCACAGGCTTATATTAAGTGACTTACCGAGACTGGCTAAATACAATAAAAGCTGTTTAGCCATGTGTGTTCGGGTGTACAATAAAATTCCAAATGACTTAAAAACTTTAGATCTTAGATTGATCAAAAAAAAACTATATGAATGGTTAAAAACGAATAACTTTTACACCATTAAAGAATTTACTGACGGGAAACATTTTTAAATGTAAACAACAATATTTGCATGCTATTATTTAAGCTAAACATGTATGCTCTATAATGTACTTAAACCAACTTTATATACCATGTTTTATGCAAATAAATATTATTTCTATTTCTATTTCTATTTCTAATAATAATCAAGCATGTGATTTGAATTCAATATTGTAAAATTATTTAGCAAATGCATGGAATAAAAGGCATTTTTTATTTATTATTTGTGCTTATATATTATTTACTGTACTACGGTACTGTATACATAAGTATAATATGTGTATATTTACTTATATTTGAATAAAAATTAATTACACGACTTATTAATAGCACCTACCACTGTTTGTCTCTGCATCGCCCAAAGGTCGACTGGTAGAAAATGCCTATGGCATTAAGTCCACCTCTGTAGGTCCTACATTTCTGTGCGTGAATTATTAAATAAAATAAAAAATAACAGCCGTATGAGTCGATCGATCAGGGTAAGCTAGGCATGCCGCTGTTGGTCCGTGAATGCATAGTGACTGAACTTTACATAACACGCACGTTAAGCCGTTGGTCCCGGCTGTCATTCGTGGATCTTTCAAAAATGGTTGTTACGGGGCGTCAGAACTTCGAAAGTCTGGCCACTAGTCTTACCAAGGGATATCGTGTTACCCAGTGACTGGGTAGTGAAAGTTAGATAGGCAGTAGCTTCATGTAAAGAGTTGCCCTCATTGGACTGGCAGCTAGGCAACCTCAACATAGCTGAGAAAAGGCTAACCTATTAGCCACAAGTCCCCTCTTAGAGTGAGACTTTACCTATGTTTATCAAATAGATACTTAGGGTACTCAATGGATAAAAAAAAATACGTTGACAAAAACAATCGATGTTTTGCAAGGACAAATGACACGACTCTGTCTTACTTCAAAAATATTAGGGCTTAATTCAATTAAGCTTAATTTATACCCTTGAAATATTCCCCTTGGTAAACAGGTATTTACAATTTAAATGAAAATACAAAGGCCATCATCAATTATTACGAATACAAGCTATAAAAAATGCAACCCACACGTTAACTTAAAACACTACATGACAGCACAGGTTGTGCTGACACGCAACTGATAAATACAACGTTTTTCTTTCATATTACTGTCGTAAATAACAAACACATCACTTGACTACACTGTACATGTAAAAGGCGAAGTTAGAAAGAAATGCACTATACTGAGAAGGTAACACAAACCCGTGGGATAGTTGTGTATCACGTTTCCAGTAGAAATGGCTGTCATTTTGACAGTTCAACAACATTCATTGCGTTATTAACGTTGTTAAGTAGACGATTTTTTTAACATATGAAACAATGGATTAGCAATATCTTTTAGATTGTGATTGATAGTGTGTTTCGCAATTATGGTGCTGGGCTTAGTACAAAGCACAGATTTAAATCCTTAGATTCGCCCTACAGCGTTAAAAGACAATTACGTTTCTGTGTCATTTTGAGATCCTGACACACACAATGACGCAGTGACTGACTTGGTTGTGAATTTGTCATGGGAACGCTAATAATGTGTATCTTCTGATCAGTAAGGCATTGATATATAAAAAACCCAAGATACACAATCAGCGTCTCAAAAACGTCCGCATAAATTATCGCAATGAGCGCTGGTGGCAATAGCATCGTCAGTCATCTTTCAGTGTCTTTTTGGGCATTGCTTTGTAAAAACCACTTTAAGTTATGCGTGTAAGGTTGAATAAAAAAAAAAGTTTTTAGCATAACTGACGTGTAATTGGGGACAGTTTTGAGTGTTACTTTTGTTCAAGACTATGCATCTTGGGTTTTCTGTATATCAATGAAGTAAGGACACTTTTTCGTGAGACTAAGTACGGTGAGTTCGAATCTAGCGATTAAATTATTTGCAGAGCTGGGCCTGTTGAAACCTTTGCTTGAAAGAAGCTAAACCCCAAGCTCCTATTACGGGATCAAACTTAAACGTCGTCATAGACGGAATCTATGCAAGCATACCTTAAATGTACGTCATATCTCCTCTCAAATTCAAATCCTTCATTGAAAATATGCTTACTGGAGAACTCGGTAATAATGCGGGATTTTTAAGTCAAAGGGATACTCATGCTTTACAGTAACTTATCAGAATGTAAAAGACAATAATGCGGCTTAAATATGAATATTTTAACATATAGCAACTGCCATCTCAACCTCCGCACACCATTCCCTGCGCAATACCGACACCATTCTACAGTTATCAGTCGTATTTCGCGTATTTCATTCACACTGCAGAACAGAAATTATTTCAAAATTGGGCTATTGTTTGTATATATTCTACCGTGTTTTGTTTTATAAATTATTAATATAGAATAAAACACTCCTGCACTCCAATATCGAGCCACCCTGCACTTTTTGTATAGAAGTCTATAAGTTTTTAACTGGTCGTGAAATTAAATTCTGAACAATTACGACACCAAAATGATGGTAGTCTTACGTACAAACTGCGGTGCGCGTATAATTTATCTCGCTCTTTTTACTTGTGATGTCATTGAACCACTAAAGCAGCAATTCTCTTCCTCCATCCATATGTATATTTGCCCACTAATTATTATGAACAATTTGCGTAATGGAGTGTATAGTTGTACGCAACTAGATTGCGTGACTACCCTCGGTTTGCGCTCCCGTAGGAACGCTGAAGAATTGGCAACTCATGTTGCTGTAATGGATTGGTTTCGATGGAGCGAAAGTTTACACGTGAATTTGTAGTGGAAAAGGAGTTTGTGTGTTTATTTGAAGATATGTGTGAGTTTCCGTACTTCATTGTTTTCCTGTCCGTATACCAATTCGTAAAGACATAGAAGTAAAGTTGGAAGGCCTCCCACAAGGTGGACCGATGACCTTGTGAAGGCCGCAGGAGTCTGCTGGATGCGGGAAGCACAGAACCGGTCGAAGTGGCGGAGCTTGGGGGAGGCCTATGTCCAGCAGTGGACGTCTTTCGGCTGAACTGATGATGATACCAATTCATTCGGGGTTGGCATAGCATGTCTTTTCGTCTATACATCTCCATAAATCGTCGATAGTCACCCTCTTTCTAGCCATATCATGTTTTACACAGTCCCACTATTGTTTCCGTAATTATTGAATAACTAGCTTTGACCAGCGGCTTCGCCCGCGTAAAGGTCGGAAATTATATCACGGGAACGTAGTACTGGTATAAAAAGTATTCTATGTGTTAATTTAGGCTATAAACTATCGGTGTGATACAAACAAACAAACAAACTCTTCAGCTTTATAATATTAATATATAATATAGTATAGATAAGCAATTTAATTTTGGAAGCGGCCATTCGGTATCTGGTGATTCCCAAAAATCCATTGCTATTTGCAGTAGCTTTCCATGGGCACAGCTATTTGGTCTGCATAATGTATGCTACTACAAATAGAAAGAGAACAATGGATTTTAAAGCTCACGTCCGCTCCGACTAAAAATATTTATGAGGTCAACGTACGAACGCTGCTAAAGACTATTTAAGCAATGAAGCAGATATTTTTTTATTAATTCTGTAGTGGTCAAAATTATATGATGATAGTTAGGTCATGTATATTAACTTAGAGCCAGAGGCTTATTGATTAAAACCACCAACTTTTGTGATTTATTCAGCAGCTACCTATTTTTCGGTTCATAACTTAACTCAATCAGACAATAATACAGTCTTCCACCAACATTCCAGTCTTGAGATACAGTAAAACATACGTACTATTAATAATAATGATTTAGACCGGCGCCTGCACTTATGAATTACAAATTCTCAATTGTTTGCCAAGCACTAGGTTGAACTGTTGAACGGTGCTTACATTATCGCATAGTTTACTACGGCTTATTATTAAATCATCTGACTACGGCAGTTGGAATTGCAGTGGAATTCAGTGTAACTAAGTTGGATGTATTTTTATGATGATTTGGTGGGGAGAGAATTTATGAAAGACTCTTTGGTGGTAGTAGAGTTTCAACAAACGAATTTTGGGGGTTCGATGTTTGATTTTGAGGCTATGAGTGCCTCGTGGTTGGTGGTAAACTGTAGTTCCTAATGTCAATAATACATTAGCAATCACTGACTTCGCAGACTTTGGCTGACCTGCTTAATTTCTCGCTATGCTAGCCTGGGACGGTTCGGGGGACACTAAAATTCACAAAGATATTAAAGCACTTCAAGGATTTTGTATCACTGGACATCTTGCGGGGTAACGGCGAAAGGCGCCATTTAAAATTAAACATTACTCATTCCATTATTTACGTTGTCGTTGACAAATTTTAAAAACACATTAATTATAGCAGTGTATAAGGAATTTCCTTATGTGTTGCGCGATTGGGGTGCTGGAGTTCCACCGTATGTTCTGAAACCATTTACCGGGGATGTAGTTTAACCTGAGGGGCAATTCTCGTAATTTTAAGAAACGTTCACAGTCTGATCTCAGTCTCAATCTGTCAAAAACACCTCAAGTTTCCATACATTTTTGACAAGCTTTTGACATTTCGTTGCCGCCGAGATGACACTGCGACTAGATTTTGAACGTTTTTAATTACGAGAATTGGCCATCAGATAGAAGTTTAGTATAACCCCTAAGCAGCGACCCATGAAGACAAACTCCACGTATCACAGGCTGAGACACACTTTAGATTATTGAGCCAACAAAGTAAGTATCCTACACGTTCCCTGTTTCCATTTCCCGGGTCATTGTACATATTTTACTCGAGCGGAAAACAAACATACTAAAATATTCCACTATAGCTATGGTATGGTACGTTTAGTAAGAACAGGGTTAATAAAAAGAAAACTAGCCGCTTACAACGCGCCGGCTATACATTGAAATACTTTATGCGAAGACAGTGTACGGTGAAAAAGAAGAAAACAGTAGTACGAGTGGGATTTTACTACTACTGATAATGTTAAATGATTTTTTTGACTAGGTAAATTTGTCTGACCCACTGCCTTGCTTGTTCTTCGTGTGTTGTCATTCGTTCGACAAGCTGATAAGGTCATTTATGGACTAGTAACAGGACACTTTACCTTATTGTCAAAGCTTGGTTCTGGAGCGAAATCCGTTCAAAACTATTAACTAGATACATTATAGAAAGGACACTAGTAGTCAAGTTAGCTATTGTGGTTGATGTACGTAAATAATGACTTTTCTAAAACGACAGATTGATTCGTGGATATAAAACATCCGCAAGATTCGATCGTTCAGATTAAGCTACGCTTGATGCGGTTTTTTTTTTTGGGTGGGAAATCATCAAATAACTTCTCGTCGTGTCAGACTTTTACTGACTAAAACCCACCCGTGTTCCCTCAGTTGCCTGTGTGCCAGGGGCCGCGGTATCTCTTTCGAACAACCCGCACCCCTGGCAGGCATCGGCCCTTGCGGACCCCCACCAGTTGGTGCTGACATCTCTTTGAGTCGCGCGTGGAACACAACGCGCCGTCGACCCGGGCTTGGTCCTTACCGGACAGCGAGCTACCCATTACTCGCCGTCCGCAAGCCCGCGCCTACGTTGGCCGGGAATCAGCCTGGGATTTCCGTCGCCCAGGGCGTCTCCCGCGGTGACTACGGCCGTGAGGGCGCATATATTGCCTCTCCCTCACGTGCGCTGCCTCCCTCTTCACGAGTATTACTGCTTCGCAGAAGGAGGTGACGGCTACCCATGCACTCTCGCTCCGTACCAAGGCCTGGACCAAGGCCAGACGCGAGAGATCGCCGCCGCCGATTGCCTCCACGAGGACACGGCGGTGCCCCGCCCAAGCCGGGCAGACCTCCACCGTATCCTCGAGGCGCTCTTCGCAATACGCTTGATGCGGTTAGTCCGTGAATAGGTGACCATCTTTACTTACCAAGACCCCTTCGTGCCTCAGAAAGCACGCTAAGCCATTGTTTCCGGTCATTCGAGGATCCTTGACAGTCGTTAAGGGTCATCAGAAGCCCGAAAGTCTGAGAACCAGTCTTATCAAGGGGTATTTCGCAGTAACTGGGTTGTGGAGGTCAGATAGGCAGTCGCTCCATATAAATACTGGTATTTAGCTGCATCTGGTTATATTGGAACTGAACCGCAACATGGTTGGAAAAAGACTAGGCAGATAATAATGATGATGTGCAACACTGTAAACCTAAGAAAATCACCTTCTTCTTGTCATGACCCCAAACAGTCTTCTAAGTCTGAGCAAACCAGACCAAGATATTAGGACATCTAACAAAAATAACAAACAAAGCGACTCCTCCAAGATTGCAGATCGTACAAAAACAAAGCAACATCGTACGAAACCCTAAAAAGCAGTCCAATACAGCCTACATGAACAAAGAGTTTGTAGCAAAGTGCAGTGCAATATTCGCTGGACACGGATCTGGAAAACGCGGACACGGCTCGAAAATATTTATACGTAGATTTGGACTTCGTTCTCCGGTTGTGAATGCATTGCGGGTTATTTATGCAGGGTAATAACAACAGCGTGGAGCGGTGATGGAATGAATTGTGAAAAGTGATGGGTTTTATAATGTCGGGGTTTGGATGCCATGGTTGCTTTTGAGGTTGTGATATAGGTATGATGAGATAAGATAAGGTAAACACTGCTCGTGTTTACCTTTTTTTATCAGTTTCACTGTTTTATTCTGAAGTACATCTCACAGGTCAATTTAGGTAGTTTCTGGATATCAGGCTATTCTATGGATGCCTCATAAAGAAGGCCCCCAGCTAGTGCAGGTCACAGTGCGCGAAGCAGAAACAATAGTTAAACAATTCACAGGTCATAATAATATAATATGGTGGTTCATATGGGAATGTGAAGCGGTTATGCTTGCAAATGAAAGTGACGGTCAACAGTGTGTCCCAAAATAATAATAATTATTATTATTTTGGGACAATTATAATTAAATAATAAATAATATTTATTTAATTTACTATAATGATAGGTATTATCAAGCGGTGCGCGTCGTTAGTGCGCAGGGTGCGGGCTAGCTCTAGCACCGTCCTGGCGATAATCGCTGGGCGATTTTACTGCCCTTATGTACGCCAATGTTGTAATAGACATGTCATGTGTAGCCCTTAATTTTTTGACACTATTTTATATTGATACTGACCTACATTTAAAATGTCTTGTTTGACTTGATTGTTTTGTTTATTGTGCAATTTCACCATGTGTTTTGATAGTTTAATTTTATCTCTGTGACCGTTAATTTGACATTTTATTGAAATTCCAATTTTGTGACTTTTTATTTTAAATGTTTAATGTCTAAATGACATTTTATTCTTTTCTATGGCAGCAATTATGCAATTTTACCATGTGTTTTGTTAGTTTAATTTTATCTCTGTGACCGTTAATTTTGATATTATATTGAAATTCCGATTCTGTGACTTTTTATTTTAAATTTTTATCTCTAAATGATATTTTATTCTTTTCTATGGCAGCATTGTGAAATTAATTTTATTTTGTAATATGGGTTTTTCTTAAAATAAATGAAGTGTATTGTTATTGATGCTACAAGAGTAGTTTTTCCACAATTTATGTAAATAAAGACTAGGGCCAAAACACATACACATGACACGACATCGCATCGTGACAAGACGTCCCAACGCACCACTATGCGACGTCTTATCGTGACAATGTGTATTGGTCCTATAGAACATAATATGTAGTTTTCACGACATGACGATGTGCCGTGCATCGTGTCACGATGCGACGTATTCTCGTGTATTTGTTTTGGCCCTTATTCCTTATAAAATTTCCTCATCGCCTGTCGATTGCACCATCCTTTTCCCTAACATTCAAGCCATCATTACACCAGCTACTAAGCTGCATAAAAGCTCTTCAATTTATTCAAGAACAGTCTTTTATTTTTCATTGAAAAATCTTTAAAGCTCCGTGTAATGTAAACTGGGACCCCTTTTAATCGTGCAAGCAAGGCCCGCCTCTGCCGCGGTACGTTTGTGACCCGCTCTAGTTTAGACCGGCTGGTCAAGTACCTTTGGAAGTTCGGGATTTACTCGTTGGACTCCCGATGCAGTTTTTCGATTTAATGGAGTACGTTGTCGTCGCAGTTTGGAGGGAGGTTCATTTTTGACTGGTAAATGGTGATATGTAGAGGTTTCACTTGTATGTATGAGTTTGCTACAGTTTTGACGCTGTAAATGCACTTTTACATAATTTCGAAAGAAACCTTATTTTTGAATAGTCTTTTTTATGTTTTAGTTTAAATGCTCTGTCAGCATCAGAGTGTACAGTCAGCGTTGTACGAGCGTAAATACCTAACACTTACGCAAGATTCAAAAGTGATTTTCTCCTAAATTATTGATAGATACTTTATGGTGTTACGAATATATTATTATCAAAACCATTCTATTATTTAATTTGCTGCTGCCCGTGGCTTCCCCCACGTGAATGTAGGAAATTATCCCAAGAAAACGTGCACCTGGGACAAAAAATAGCTTATGTTACTTCCTCATAACAACAGCTCCCAGTCCCAACTTTATCTGCCAGTGAAACTCCAGTCAAAATCGGTCCAGCCGTATCGGAGATTAGCCGAAAAAAAACACATGTTTTAAAATTTTCTTCTGCCTGCCTGAGGCAGAAGAAAATTTTAAAACATGTGTTTTTTTTTTCTTTTTAAGTACCGTATAATACATTCATATGCATTTAGTAAAAAGCTGTTATTTTGACATTACACACAGACACTTAAATTTTATTGATATTTATATAAGGGAACTATCTTAAAATTGCAATTGTATATACTTATTTCACAAGAACATGCTCATGACTGTAAGATATTTATGCTCATGACTCTACTTTGATTCCAAAGTTCAAACTATGATCATTAATCTAAACATGAACATCGTTTTTAGAACGAAAAATATAGAAAGCTATTATAAACAAAAGGTCAACCAAAACAAACACTGATTACCAGTTTCTGAAAATCAATGCCATTTAATATGAAATAAGCTTCTTCGTATTACTTTGTTGACTAACATTTCTAGGTACAACAAAACACGGTGACGTCATCCTCGTCATCATGATGCATCGTGTGCTTGGGTTGGGTTTTCTGGAAAAAAATAGTCATCCTGTTACCTAGTACGTACTCGTAGAAGGTGACCAAAAGATATTCAGCGATGAGATTATATTATACAACATTAGTTTTTGTTTACCCTAAACCCGAAAACGGGTAACTGTACTAATAATTTTGAGCAATTTTTTCTATGAGAACATCCTTGAAATCGCGAAAAAAAAATTTGCTGTTCCATACATTTTGTCGAATTGAGTGAACACAAATTTATGGATCAGCTGATTTTTTTTCGCGATTTTAAGGTTGGTCCCATAGAAAAAAAAATTCAAAATGATGAGTACAATTACCCCTTTTCGGGTTTAGGGTAAACAAAAACTAATGTTGTATAATGATAATCCCGAACGGATGCGGATTCGGATCCGTCGTCAATCTTTAACAGCCGTTACGATTTGTCAGGAGTCAGTCAATGTGGGTAATCGTGTAATAGGGTATCGTATTAACCAGTTAGTAAGTTGTGAAGGTCAATTAGGCACTCGTTTAGTGTAAAACTAGCTTATGCCAGTGACTTCGCCTGCGTTGACCAATTTAAATAAAACCTTAACAAATTATACATACGGTGGCGGTCTGCCCGGCTTGGGCGGAGCACCGCCGTGTCCTCGTGGAGGCGATCGGCGGCAGCGATCTCTCGCGTCCGGCCCTGGTGCAGGCCATGGTACGGAGCGAGAGTGAATGGTTAGCCGTCACCTCCTTCTGTGAAGCAGTAATGCTCGCGAAGAGGGAGGCGGCGCTCGTGAGGGAGAGGCAGTATATGCGCCCTCACGGCCGTAGTCGCCGCGGGAGACGCCCTGGGCGTCGGGAATCCCAGGCTGATTCCCGGCCACCGTAGGCGCGGGCTTGCGGACGGCGAGTAATGGGTAGCTCGCTGTCCGGTAAGGACCAAGCCCGGGTCGACGGCGCGTTGTGTTCCACGCGCGCCTCAAAGAGATGTCAGCACCAAATGGTGGGTTCCGCAAGGGCCGATGCCTGCCAGGGGTGCGGGTTGTTCGAAAGAGATACCGCGGCCCCTGGTACACAGGCAACTGAGGGAACACGGGTGGGTTTTAGTCAGTAAAAGTCTGACACGAAGAGCGGGAGAAGCTATTTGATGATTTCCCACCCAAAAAAAAAAAACCCTTCTTGATCATGATTGATCTCTCTCCGCTATCGCTCTGTCTATTGGAAACCGTATGAAAATCCGTTCAGTAGTTTTTGAGTTTATCGCGAACAGACAGTCAGACAGATGCGGCGGGGGACTTTGTTTTATAATAAATAGTATATAGTGATACTGGTATTCAGCTGCATCGAAGCCAGTCATAACATAGTTGGGAACCTGTAGACCAATGGGAAGTCTTTATTCAACAGCACATGTTTACATAATTGAGGATTGGTTTAATTGCTGCTCCCTTCTTATGGAAAAACACTAAATTGAACAATATTTTAAGTGTCGGCTCCTCGAAAACGAGTTGCATTCACTTTTTCCTTTAGAAATTCCTTGTAACTATTGGTTGTTTATATGAACCGATCATTTAAATGCCAACTAGGTACCAAGCCATTACCTGCAGCAGGCTGACTCAATTCTCACTAAACAAGCTTTCTAGGAAAACATTGCCAACAAATTATGACTTTACACCCATGTTCGATACCTACATATGTTACGATCCCCCAATCTGAAATACATGGAATACATTGATTTTATATGTCCATACTTGAACGGGCTAAGCACACATGCTACAGAAACTCTGAACTTATGTGCTAATCGCAACGATTTATGACCGATTTCTATAATTTACGGACCTTAATTCTTTTATCTTTCCCAATAATGAAGCAAATACCTCATAGCTTTATTTGCATGGTAGACCTTCCCATATGAATGTTAGCTACATTCACAGATAAAATTACCTTACGAATCTATTAAATGCCCAGTTTGACAATAAAAAAGTAAGCAAAACTACTCATTTTTATTTATAGGAACCGAGAATCAGTGAACATTACAACGCAGTTGCACTATAACGCATCAAGTTGCCAAAACGCGCAGCATCGAATCAAAGGAAGACGCGCGATTTTGCTATCGCGACCGAACGCATAAGGCAAATTTTTACAGATCTCACTTCACTTTGCTAAGTAGCGTTTTGTTCGAATATGAACCTTAAGCTGATTTAATAAATGTTCAGATTCGTATAAACAAACATGAGGTACCGTGCTATACGAATATGAACGTAAGCTTTATTAAAATAACGTTCAAATTCGTTCGCGACGCTTGCGCAACTTAGCGCAGTAAAGTTAAAGTATAAAATGTGAATTTTGCGCATAGAGTTCCTAAAACGCGATGCCAAATCGCAAAATCGCCGTTACTAACAGAAATATGTCTGCGTAACCCTAAGACCATCTCTCCATAACCGGGTCGACAAAACTTGCAACGATTCCTTGGCAGCCGGGGTATGGGGGCCAATAAAATAGCGGGTGCACTGAAGTGAGCAGTGTTCGGGAGATGTAAAGTATTTTTAAGCTTATTCGATTGTTAAGTCCCGCCGCCTAAAAATACTTTACGATTCATTATCACGTAGTAAAGTTATATTTTGGCTTAAGTTTGCATTGTGTACTTCACTGTAACAATACTAGGGTATCAATTTCAGAAAAATAGAATGGTTACGTGGTAGAAAACATTAAATATTCTCAAGCTTGCTGCTATGGCATTCTGTTGTTTCTGCCTATCCCCGTGGGAAGGCGTGCGTGTATATTCTAGCTTGATAATTCAAAAAAGCATTCCCGTCGTATCTTATTTAAAGAGTTTTCTTTTATGTGACTTCTTAATTATGTGAGATTAGATGCGAGAAGCACAACTTTACGGGTCGTCAAAAGCCTGAAAATCTGACAACCAGTCTTATCTTACTTAAAGTTTTGTATTACCTGTTGTGTGCTGGGTTAAGGAGGTCAGATAGGATCCATGTAAAATACTGGTATTCAGCTATATCTGGTTAGACTGGAAGCCGACCCTAACATAGTTGGGCAACAAGAAAGGCTAGGTGTGCGAGAACCACAGAACCGTTCGAAGTGGCCGTGCTCGGGGGAGGCCTATGTCCAGCAGTGGACGTCTATTGGCTGAAATGATGATGTGAGATTTGCAATATTTTATCTTCAGTTTTTCCAAAGCAATATTGTTAGTCGAAATCCAACACAAACACACCGTAAACCAGTCATGAATAAATGAAGGTATGTACGTAGATACCTATTCGTAATGTATATGAGGCGCTGCAGCCGCCGCTACTTTTATGGCTTCATCCTAATAGCTGTAAGTTGCCAGCATCTGACCCGGGAGTTCGCAAATATTGTCTTTACCTTTAACTATTGGTTTTTGATCAAGACATAATATTTGCTTCTTATTTTTCTTCTTCTTCAACCTGTGTCCGCACACTGCTGACTCGTCTTCAGCTGTCTTCTGCCTTGCTAACATTAACTACCCTCGAATGACTGTTTTCAACAGTTTTATTAATGACTAACTGTTGCCGACTTCGTTCGCGTGGATTTCGGAAAACAATAATGGTTCTCTTCAGTAATTCTTTTTCTAAAATTTAAGCCGAAACTCTTCTTATAACATCAGCTCTCTGTCAGTGAAAGTCCCGTCAAAATAGGTCCAGCTGTTTCGGAGATTAGCGGGGGCAAACAGAAGGACAGACAAATTTGAAAAAAAAAGTTTTTTGAAACATGCAAGGTATATATGCAATTTGTAAAAAGCTGTTATTTTAACATTACAAACGCACATATTTATTTATTAGTAGCATAGATTTACTAACCAGAGATCCCTCTTCCACGTAACTGAGTTCACATTTTACTTAGCAGAGACTTGATCAACTGATAAACCAGACACCATGGAAGCTTATGAGACAGTAGGTACTTATAAATTTTACATTACATGGCAAGGCCCCAATTCTGTATGGTTATTATGATTCCCCGCGGAATCTTACTTACTAGGTTCAAACTACGTCAATATCGTGTCTTGTAGAAACCAATGTAACGGCAAGGAACCGAAATATCATATTCTTTAAGTTCTAAGACAATTTTTCGATATTATTAATACGAAATTCGTGTGTTATCTAACGAATTGACATAGTTTCGAAGTAAGGAATCGTTAAGTGGTCATAGTGAATTAGGGCCTAGGTCTCTCCTAAGTTTCACTTCTGATTTCATAATCTGCTGTATAATTACGAGCATTTAGTCAGTATCTGGCTATCTATATATATCAGAACATCACGCCTGTTTCCCGACAAGAGTTCGGCAAAGGTGTACCTATAGTTCACCCAATGAGCAAACAGTCAATTATCAACAAATGCTCGTATCCTATAAAAAAATAATAGCTTAAAAAACTAAAAAACACGCTTTGAAAACCAAACTAAAAAAGGAGAAAATTAATTTAATTCAATTAAAAAGCGTGGAGTGCTTTTTGAGGTATTTTTTATAATCAATTAGGTAAGGTCCAGCATCCCACGGTTTTTTTAAACTATTATTTATTTTCTATTTTTTAGTTCTGCTAACTACAAAAACGTGATTTTTTTTCATTTTCTTTTTCCCTTTTTTTCATTTTCTCATTTTTTTAAATTATTAAATTGTCATCGATCCTCGATAAGTTTACAAAGATTCGGTCACATACAAACAAACAAACATACAAGTGAAGCTAATATAAAGCGTGTAAAAACGCGTTCTTTTGCTTACCAATGGTAGCATTTTTTATTGTCAAACTGGGTATGTAAATATGTAGATTCGTTACCAATTTTTTCCTGTGATAGCTACTTCCATATGGGAGGGTCTACTATGCGACGCTATGAGATCTTTGCTTCATTATTGGTTAAAATACAAGAGTCTTAAATTTAACCAATAACGGTCCGTAAATTATAGGAAAAATAAACCAGTAACACAACATGGGGATCGAATCCAGGTGTTCACGATTTGTAACCTCCTGCGGATACTAGGCCAATGAGGTAATTTCTAAGACGAAGTGAGCTGTTTGGGTTAGTGGCGCAGTTTGCGAAACGTCTTCTTGGTCATACAATATTCAATGCTGCGACACAAGGTGCGACGATGATGTTCCCGTCGTTTTTGTTGTTGTCGTGTGTGTAAATAGAATGTACGAAGGTATAGTATGTTTTGCTCTTCTTGTCATAATTGGTAAACAAATATTTCATACTAGCTTTTGTCATCGGCTTTGCCTGCGTTAACCAATTTACACGAAACCTAAAAAAAAATAACAAATTAAATAAAATGAAAAAAAAAAAAAACTCACGCCTTTTCCCATGAGGGTAGGCAGAAACTACAGATCTCCACTTGCTACGATCTTTACATACTCCTTTTGCCTCGTTTACGTTCATAAATCTGGTCATACGGGCACGCCAGTTTGCCCTGACCTTTCTGAAGAACATCATCACCAATAAGGTTTATATGTACTCCCAGGGCGTTCCTCCGTCTTCACTTGCCTTGTAATTATCTTTTGCTAGCCGCTCTTCATTCATCCTTTCAACATGACCAAACCATCTAAGCATACTCTTTTAACACATCATTCCTCAGTCTATCATTCATAGACACACCACACATGCTTCACAAGGAACGCATTTCCACAGCATTTATTCTACTTTCATGTTTCTTTTGCCCCACCCAACATTCAATTCCATACCCATACGTAGGCACCAGCACACCACTGTGACCCACCAGTCAAGCCTTTTCGGACATACACTGGTTGATCACAATCAAAAGCAAAATCAATCAAAAGTCATTTATTCAAATTAGGCTGAGAATCAGCACTTTTCGAGTATCAAAATACATAAGACAGTCTCCCTCCAAAAACGCCCACCCGTCACCACTTCCTAGTGCTTTAGCTGGGAAGAAGAAGTAGCGGAACAAACTCCCCAGCAGCACAGCCGTCTGTTTAGTCGGATAGACTTGATTCTATACATACATAGACAAAGTAATATAAACATTACGAGACACAGAACATTAATTAAATAATTAGTCATACATATGTCAGCCAGCTATGCCAATATACCAACAAATAAAATGAAAACTTAACTCGAGCATATGTAGAACATCATTTCTTTATTTTCCACATTTACTCTCCTTTTCACCTAAACCTTCTTCATGAATAACTCAGTGTTTTGGTAAAAACCGCATGAAAATCCGTTCAGGACTTTTTGAGTTTTTACGAACTGACAGACAGACAGACGCGGCGAAGGATTTAGTTTTATAATATGTAATGATAGTTCAAAAATGTTTACTTAATTAAAAGCAGTTTTTGATGTACTTAATTCATAACATAGGTACTTTATCATTTTAAAAGATCAAGACAATAATAACTAACTTAAAATGTGTGATTGATGCGATAGTTCACTCACAATACCACTTTTGTGGGTCAGGACTTAGCTAAACTATTCCCACCCGTGATTCCCACACAAATCCAGGTATTTGTAAGTAGGTATGACGTTTTGAAATAGATAAGTGCACATTTTTAACTCGCTCAGTTCATCTTTACCCCAAACTTTTTTGGATCTTACACAAAATTTGAATTCAGAACGTCGCTCGGATGTATGTAATTTAAACCATGCTCCGAATGAAACCTGAGAACATACGAGGAGCATAATTTATAATGTTTCTCATGCGTATCCTTTCGAGCAAAAATAGGTTACGTGTGACTTTAAAACGGGCTCCCGTCTCATATAAGCACATACATTATGTGAGATGCAGCGATAGAATTCTTTATTTATGATATTACTTCAGTTGCATTGAATAAAGGACACATTTTATATTACGAATTAATGTCCACATTTCTGTGAAATATTGTTGTCTATAATTTCCAATGAATTGAGCAACCGGGATTTAAAATAGCAATGCGAAATGGCTTTGGTACTTGCTCAGATTATAAAACAAAAGCAGATAGACTGCGCGGAACACCGAGAGTGAGGCCATTTGACCAAATCCTGATTAACAAGTGAAAACATTCTCGAGTCAGTACGTCACGAAACGCCGTATCGCACATACGTCACAGATAATGTCAATCCCACAAAACCCAATTCCCAATCCACAAAATATTCCTAATTATGTAAATTCACTACTGATCCTGTTCTACAAAGTGATTGGGTCTCTATCATACGTAAAAGCAGACAAGACATCGATTGGCTTCCATCACAATTTAGGTTTATGCGTTTATGTTAAAAATATTCCTCAAATTTATGGTGCCTACCACTGTTTGTCTCTGCATCACCCAAAGGTGACAGGTAGAAAATGCCTATGGCATTAAGTCCGCCTCTGATTTGTGTGCTTAAAGTGTTAAATAAATAAATAAAACTTAACATAACACCAGGCCTTTTTTCTCCGTTCATCACGCCTATTTTCCCCAAACGTTAAGGCAGGTCAGGCAAATATTCCATGATGTCTCTGTGTTCAACGCGGTGAAAACCGGAAGCGATCACCGCATGGTAAGAGGTACATTGAATATCAATATCAACCTGGAAATATGTCGGCTGATGAAGTCTACGCTACGTCCAGCACCAATCCAAGTCAAAAACCCCGAGAGCTTTCAGCTTGAACTCCAGTTTCGTTTCGAGTACCTAGGGAGCTCCGTGGATGATTATAACGATGGATTCGTAGAAACTGTCCATACGGTCGGGTCTAAGGTCTTCAAGACCGGGGTACGAGTGGCAAAAAGAAACTTTCTGATCCTAATGGACTCTGAAGCTAATGGAGGAGAGGCGTGAAATTATCCTGCAGTCTTCAGACGATGCACTAAAGTACCGACAGCTCAATAGATGGATCGCCAAGTCCTTGAAAAGCGACCTACGTTAACCAAACCGAACACGTAGGAAGGTGTATCATGTCAAAATCAACTGACATAACACAAAATATGTTGTGCTTATAACCAGGATTTATTCTAAGATTATTATTTATCGGTTTCATTTCAGATTTATTAGAAATCTGGTTCGGGATTAGTTACATATTTAGATTTATTTCGGTGTGTAGCATTTTGGCGTGTTTGTATGACCAGATGTATAAGAAGTAGTGAGTTTATGTATGTGTGTATGCGTAAATATAAATTTTCACGTAGTTTCTCCAAGTATTCAAAACAGAATGTTCTATTGTATTGGCAGTCTTGTGTCCCGGTATCCGACAACATCATGACAGAAGAAGAAGATTCAGTCAAAACAACATTTCTTCTGACAGAAAATATACAGCATGTATTCATAAAATACGCAGCCCCAACTCTGCATTTACAAGCTTTACACAGATTTATAGCTTCGCACCCGGCGTAAAATCGAGCCAGTCTTCGAAGCCACGTGCTTCGGAGATTAGATTGCACTAAACAGAGAACGGAAACCTGCTCAACACCAAACAATATCAACACCTAACTTTGTTAGCTTGAACTCTAGCATTATATACTACAGACAGTGGATGAAATATTGTCTGCTTCATTTTGCATACATTGACATGCGCGTTTGATAACTTTCATTTGTAAATGAAGTCAGTTTTGTGAACGAACTACGTGTGGCGCTTATCAATTACCTACATAAATGATAAATGATTTTCATTTCTCTATGTCGGTTTGCACAAACACTTTTACATGTCAAATATATTTTTGTAAACTAGATGAGGTTGGCGTTTTTATATCCGGCTCATCTTAGAAGAAAGGCCAAAAGAAACTGAGGAGTTAGTCTCTTTTCAAGTCCATACATAATCATCGTCAGATCATGTGTAGACCATGTAGGTTGGTGTCTGAAATGATCTCTTAAGGAAGTATCAGATGGTTGGTTGGCTATTCTATTCTGTATTTTCATTTCTCCAAGTACCTGGTACTTATTGACGGGCCTGCACTGTCCTCCCATACCTATTATCACTGTAATTTGAAAACATTGTAAAAGTCAATTATTTTTAAAAGAGTAACCGTGGAGTTTCTTGCCGGCTCTTCTCCATAGGAAGCGACAAATTGGAACCGTGCACCTAGCTTCTGACGTTTCATAAGTACCCATGCAGGCTTATGTGAAATAAAATATTTTGATTTTGGCTGCATAAATGGTGGGTGAGTATAATATCAAGTAGCACAAAAACACCACGAGTTACCTATATTATTTCACCACCTAGGACAAGCCTTATCTAATCTATTTCTATAAATATTATAAAAAAAAGTTGATTTTCGAATCCGTCTGCTTGAATGCACATTGCTTTTAAACTGCTCAATGGGTTTTGATGCAGTTTTCATTATCATTAACACATTCGATGCCATGCACGAAAAATAATTCGTTCGTGTGCCCACAACTCGTATCCGAGTCGTCGCTATAAGTAGTCTGGCTAGTCGGGTCCTGGGCATGAACAGAAGTCATCAATAGCTACTTAAAGTGACGTCTCGGATGCGAGTTGTGTGCACACGAAAGAATGCTTTTTCGACTCATACCCTGGGTGCTGGCATCAAATGTGTTAAGAGGATATGTACAGGTAGATTTATGTGTGTATATTACATTACTTTTTAATTTAGTTAAAGCACAGAAATCTCAATGTTTTGACAGGTCCTAGTCAGGTACAACAGCTTTACATTTTCTAGAAACATGCTTATCAATCAATCAAAAGTAATTTATTCAAACTAGGCTGAGAGTCAGCACTTTTTAAACGTCAAAATTACATAAGACAGTCCCCAAAAATGCCCACCCTTCGCCACTTCCTAGTGCTTTAGCTGGGAAGAAGAAGTGGCGGAACAAACTCCCCAGCAGCACAGCTGTCTGTTAAGTTGGAAGAACTTGATTCTATACAATAATAGGTAAGTACTCGTAACTAACATTAAACAATAAATGAAAAAAAATCATTAATAAAACAAATCAAATGAAATGTTTATAATGCCTTCAGTTTTTAGAACAGTCACACGTAATTTTGGATCATAGTGATACGTCAGATTTCCTTGGATACTTAGCTGATAAGCTTAGTTACTTGGATATTTTAATTTCAATATTCTAGTTCGTAGAAAGGTGGTTTTTAATTATTTCTTTGTACATACTACGTGACTTGAGTTAATGACTATGTGGTTCTTAGTAAAGAAAAGCCGATCTATTCTGTCAAAATTGCACCGTAAGAAAAATTGTGAAGCGAAGCCAGCTGTCAATCGTGTTTTGCCCTATAGCATCAAGTGGAATGCCAGCTCACTTCAAGCTCACTTCACTTAAGTTTTCACGGTGAGATTTTTACAGAATATAGGCCGACAGGTCATCGACGTGAAATTGTGTAACAGCGACTGTGTGGACAGTCAACCCTATCTCTTTAAGACTTTAAGGTTTCATTTGACTTATTGTTCATAATAACCAAATCTAATACTTCCAGACTCGACTAACACTTTTCAGACGCGATTCAAAGCGGAGTCATTCGCACGTTTATCTGAAAACCTAACGGTGGTTGTGCGTTATTCCAAGTTCGAATCCAAGACGAAATCCGAAGTATTAGGACATTAGGTACTTAACTACATGTAATCCGAAGATGTATATCATGATTAGTTTCTCGCATTTTTAACCGACTTCATAAAAAGAGGAGGTTCTATGTTCGACTATATGTTTTATTTTATGTGCGTTCACCGATTTCTGCCCCATTTGTGGACCGATTCTCAAAATTCTTTTTTTATTTAAAAGAATATACTCCTGAGGTGGTCCCATTGTCACCAAGTCAGGATTTGATGTTGGAATCCCAGGGAAATCGAGGGCAACCCTCAAATGTTTTAGGTATTAACAATGCTTTTCATATATTTTCTAAAGCTATTGAGATATTTGCGTATGGTCGTCATTATCTCATGACGAGTTTTATACCGAAAGAGTCCCATTAAAATTTCATGCAGATCTGATGATGCGTTTCGCAGACAACGGAACTCTTAAAAAAATGACAGCAAATCAACCGCGATGGCTGCTATCGCATAAATATGCATTGTTTTGACCACAAAGATGATGAAATTTCGAATTGGTGTGGGGTAGGTACTATAACTAGAAAGTGAAAAATAAAAACTTTTCCAAAAAAAAACCGACTTCCGGAAAAATACTACAAAGTGAAAAATAACTTTAATTTCGGAAGGCAGTGACAAAAAATTTAAATACATATCCAAAGTCACCGACTTCCGAAATTAAAGTTATTTTTCACTTTGTAGTGTTTTTCCGGAAGTCGGCTTTTTTTCTAGGCTCAGTGTCGATAATCGGAGCAGTGCGCAATTTAATAACAGTCACAAAACAAGATTTTTTACAGCTTTATAAAAGTCCTCGGTTCCCTATAGAATAACAACAATATTTATGTACCTACATACATAAACAAGGCAAGGGGAATTGCATAAATTTCAAACAGAAAGCGTGTGTCGATTTAAAAATAACAGGATAAGCAGAATATAAGGCAAAGCGGAGAATCCGATTTAAAAGAATTGTGTCGAAAGGTGCGCTCATGTTTGCTGTAATTGGCTTTGTTCTAGGAACTGTTTTAAAGTTACTTTGGTTTGTTGAACACAACTAACTCACTACTGACACTATGAAACTACGTACTTGAAAATATCTTTAATATTTTTTTATATAATCGTAGCAGCACTAAGCTTACTTATTATTCAGTTATGAATGTACACAAGTTACTTATAACTTTTGAACATTCATGACTACACCTTTGATAATATAAACGCAAGGAAGATCCTCCATTGATGTCGTATATGAGATGATGAGGTGCTCGGTAGCTAGCAGGAAGGAAATCCTGCATCGCATTGTGCCAGATAGAATCTGTTTGGGTTAGCACACTCGAGCGAAATCGTAAAATTTTGACGACGCGGCGACGACGTGTCTCGCTGCAAGCGAACTGGATTCTGACACCAACACCTAGCGATATATACCTACTTATAATGCGTACCGTAAGTATGTAAATAAGCACTTTATTGTACACCTTTATTAGGGTCAATGTTACTTGAAATTAAAAATGATGCTCCGTATTCCGAGTGGCTAGGAAGAGGCCAAGAACACGTATAATGTTTAACCACATAATTACGTCAATCGCTCTGCGTGTTGAGTTTATTACACTTGTCAATCTGGTTCCAAGTGAGAGGCCACGGAGACGACCTTTCGACAGGTGCAAAACCCAAAAGTGGAATCGATAGGTAGCGTGTGTTGTGTTGTTCGGACCGTGTGCGGTGTGGTGCCGGTGCACGCGGTGCAGGCCGGAGGCCGAAAGCTCGGTCGCGCGGTGCGGCCGCCGGCGGTGCGGGCTTGCGCGCGCAGCGGCGGCGGCGTGGCGGGCGCGGGCGGTGCGCGGGTCAGTGGCGTGCAGCGCGCGCCGCGGACGCCCGCACCGCAGTGTCGAGCAGGAGCCCGCCATGCCCGGCCCGCGCTTATCCCGCGCCGCCTGACAGCATGGCCCACCCGACCGCCACCATCACACGCAGCCACGCTCTGACGACGGTACGCATCAGTGAACGCATTTTGCGAAACGTGACCTCCAAGCCCGCAGCGTAACCGCCACCCCCATCGACGCTCCGCGCTACTCCCGATCAGTGACAGTGTTGCCGGAGTCCGGTAGGCCAGTGAGGGTCGGTCAGCGCAAAGGTCTAGTCCCTATTCGATCGTCCGCAGACCGAAAGGAGTAGGCGCGAGTGGTCGCCGCGCGCCCGCTAGATGGCGCCTGGAGTCGCTCCTGCGGCGAGCGCTCTCCGCCCGCGCCCCGCCGTCGCCGTCGCCGCCTTTTGTTTCGCGCCGTTCGTGTACATAAAATAATAATTGGCAGGCCGGTGGTGAGCACCGCCGCTCGGCGCCGAGCCGTCGCTGACGTCAGCGGAGCCCGGGCTCGCGCCCCAGCCGACGGCCCGGCTTCCCCGACCTTCCGTCAGCGCCGTCTACCACTCGCTCGACACACGACACTGACACGTCAGGCTCTACACTAACCCTCCGCCCCTCTTACGTGCCAAATCCAAAACGAGACGTTCACGTTCAATCGACTGAATTTTGAAGACGTTTACAAAATATCCTGTAATTTTAGTAGAATCGTGGCGTATCTGAAGGTCCGCGTCGGGTGCGAGCGATATGATAGCTATGACGCACCGAAAATGTGTAGGTTTCATTCATGTAACCTACAAGGGTTGGCAATTGATCTGTACCTAGCAACAACGGCGACGGCGAGGGCAACCATCTTCTTAAGTCTTTAGCTAAATGTTCGGTGGTTTTATTGAGAAAATGGCGAGAATCGAAGCAGTAAATAGTCGTGGATTCATTTAGTTAAAGGAGTGCGGTGAGTGCTGAGTCGCGCCGCGCCCATGCCCCTAACTCTGGTGAGTGATAGATTGTAAGGCTTCGTGTGCCATTTTTGCGTGAAATACCGCGTAGGTGTTTTTATCACCCAAGCCAATAACTTAGATGTTTCGAAACAAAAGTGGATGAAGTGTAGTTGTATTTACAATATTTTCTGCGTCGATAGGTAATGTTGTGTGCCTCGGGACTGCGTGTGGATCATACCAACACCGTAGTAATTATTCAGCCATTTCACATCCAATTAATTTAATTATAAACACCATTCGTCCTTTATTTAATTTATTAAAGTAAAGTAACAACGTTTGTTCAGTTTTATACGTTACGATTTTCTTTGTTACGAGTAATTAATCATATTTTATCCATCGCGTGAAAAAGAATTGCAATCATACAATGTGGGACACACACGTGAACATAAAGTGATTAGATAAAAATGATATAATATTCATAAACGAAGTGTTTCTTATCACAAAATGATCAATAAACAGGTTATGACAGAGACTGGAAATAACCTGAAAAGTCATGAAACCAGATTTTTCATTCTATATACATTTCGCATGTACAGCAGTTATATTCTTTATACATATACCCGTAACTATTACGGGTATACCTAATCTTTATTATAAAGGAGCTAACTTCACGGCCCTCCGAAAAACGTTTCTTAGATTCAGCTAAAGATGGCGGTAGGTACTATACGTAGCGAAAAGAGCACGAATGAAGACTGAAAATACATGCTTTTATATACAGAAATACGTACAAAAGGCTTTAGCTTATTTTAAGGCTATTTTCGTTGTGTGATACACAAAATTCTATGATGTTTTATGCTTGTTCAGTTTCCAATGCTTTGCTACGCATATTTTGTAGGTTAGTTGCCTAAAGTTCAAACGTCGGATAAAAGTGTGTTCAAATGGCATTTTGTGGTTTTCAGCTATATATTCTTCATTCTTGATTTTATATACAAACAGTATTTTCGTCAGGGGAGGAAATTGGTTGGCTCATCGTTGTATGTCATTTCTAATTTTGTTTCTTTTCAGAGTATAAAGTATAAGATAGAATAAAGGACGGAAATATCACCCTAAAAGTATATTACCATTTAAACCAATCCTGGTATCAAGCTGAATTATTTTAGCAAACAAATTCTTACTGCATCTTATAGTATTATGACATGTTTTGGAGGTTGCTAGACAGCATATTCAGCAAACATAATTTTCCAAAAATTTCCATTTAATGTCCACTAACTCTGGCTGTTTATGATGCTCAAACCCGTTTTCCGAACATGGTCTTTCACTGTTTCATGAATGAAAATCTTGATTTAATTACTAAAGCTCATACCTACTAAGCCATAAATGCCCACCTACCCATCCTTCGTCACAGTAAAGCAATAACACTGTAGTTTTATTACTAGGACTATAATTTATTAATATGAGTAAAAGTTTCCATAACAGCCTGTAGATTTCCACCGTCAACATTAGCTTCTCAAACTCATTTCATGAGGGATCTTAGATTGAAAAATAAATCGTAATGTTATTATAAAATTATCAAATATCTCTGATACGGCTAGTAATGAAGAAATGAGAGACCTATTCTCTTATTTCTGGTTCATGTATCTGCTCTTAGGTTGTCATTAATTCGAGATACCTATACTAATTTTTCATTTAATCTTCTAAAAAAACTAAAGACTTAATGAACGTCTCATAAATATGCTTATTATGTAATGTATGGACGAAGTAGAGAGGTACAAAAAGATAGTGCTACTTTTGTCTTTTTTTATAACAACTTAACTTAACCAAATATTGTACTTACAACAAACCCTAGATCAGCTATTAAAAAGTCTACTTTATCCAGAAACGATAACAGTCTAACCAGATCAGTATTAATATTAACAGATATTCAAGAATTCACTCCGGTAGCACTTAATAAATTCTCTATAAAGAGCTATTTTGATATTCAACTGAGAAACGCTGGCCCACTGAAATCACATTTTAGCCCACAACGGAATTAGGACAAGATGCAACCTTTAGAAATTGGGTCAGTTAAGTGTGATATTGTCTATAGACAAAGTCGAGATACGCTCGTTTAGCGGTTTATCGATTATGTTCACGATTTTGGATGACTTCACAATGATTCGGTTTGTCGATCATTGCCTTGCCGATGAACTTGTATTCATATACTCAGTAACATCATCCCCGTATTTTCAATTCCCACTAGTGACCCACCCCTGCTTCGCACGGTGTTTTTGATTTGCCAAAATATGGAGATTTCTATAATATATGTATGTTTAATATACAACGAATAACATAATTAACGCAAGACTTCATACACCCCAATTAGAGTATTGAGTTAAAAGCATAATACGATGACCAAAAATTTTTTTTTGTTAAAGCTTACTGATATTAGGTCTTTACCTATGAAATTGCCGTTTTGCAGTACTGGCCATTTCAAATCAAAATAATTTTTGTTTGGGTAAGAATTCTAATTTCAAATTAATTTTATTTAAAAAACATGGATTTTTTTTTCCAAAAGTAGTCATTTGTTTATTGATTAGTGTTACATTTTCATCGCATTTCAATCTTTTTCGTCATCATGGATACGTTAAAAATTCGAGTAATTATGGAATATGAGTACCGTCGTGGCAGCAACGCGGCACAAGCGGCACGCAACATCAACGACGTTTACGGAGCTAACACTACAAACCAACGCACCACCTGTTATTGGTTTGCTCGCTTCCGTTCTGGAAATTTCGACCTGAAAAATGAACCTCGCGGTCGTCCGAAGACTTTGGTCGACAATGACGAATTAAAGGCGATTGTGGAAGCTGATGATACACAATCTACGGCTGAATTAGCAGCAGCTTTCGACGTTAGCGTCAAAACAATATTGGTCCATTTGCGTCAAATTGGCAAGGTAAAAAAGCTTGACAAATGGGTGCCCCACGAACTCAATGATCGTCAGCGCGAAGTACGCGTCGAGACGTGCCTTGCACTGCTCAACAGACACACAAATGAAGGAATTTTGAACCGCATTGTTACCTGCGATGAAAAATGGATTCTGTTTGATAACCGCAAGCGCTCAGCAAGTTGGTTGGATCCTGGTTCAGCACCTAAACAATGCCCTAAACGAAAACTTACCCCTAGAAAAGTGATGGTCACTGTTTGGTGGTCTAGCGCCGGTGTGATTCATCACAGCTTCTTACCAAACGGGGTGAGCATTACTGCAGATGTGTACTGTGAAGAACTGAACACAATGATGGAGAAGCTGGCACATCTCCAACCAGCATTGGTCAATTGCTCGTCTCCGCTGCTCCTGCACGATAACGCGCGACCTCATACTGCACAGCAGACGGTCTCCAAGTTGCAAGAACTGGGGTTGGGAGCTCTCCGTCATCCGCCCTACTCACCAGACCTTGCGCCTACAGACTACTACTTTTTCCAGAATTTGGATAACTTCTTGGCGGGAAAAAAATTCAATACCCGAGAGGCAGTACAAAATGCCTTTGAAGAATTTGTTGCCTCCCGTCCAGCTGATTTCTTTAAGAAGGGCATCAATAAACTGCCACTGCGATGGCAAAGATGCATTGATTGCATGGGTGATTACTTCGATTAATACAAATAAAAAATACATGAAAAAAATTCGCTTAAATTTTTTCATACAAAACGGCAATTTCATAGGTAAAGACCTATTATTATTAAGAAAAATGAGCAAGCATTACTTTACGTATTTAAAATTGAGTCTTATTTCTTCTGAAATAAGATTGAATTTTCTTTGGCTCAATCAGTGGTAGGTATGACAAAATACATAATAAAAAAAACTTATATTAAAAGTTACTGAAATCGATTCAGTATTCAATTAGGAACAAACTACTTTCAGGTCTTGCATCTATTCTGTTACACCTTGTATACCTATGTTATTATACACAAACCTTTCGGAAGAAATTCTCTAAATGATAGTGGAAACCGCATCAAAATCCGTTTAGAAGAAGTAAATGGAGAAACAGACACAATGAAAACAGCGACTTTACTTTATACTATCATTTTAGAGATATGTAGATTCACTTACTCTCAAAAGACAAACTCAACAATACGCAAAGTGATTGGAGAGTGCACATCACACGCCCATTCAACAACCCTGTTCCTATATGTCGAAGCTATAACAAAACTATTGTACAACATGTATTCAATACATGTTCTAAAACAGTTGATCACAACCCACACATGATCAATCTCGTTAAGGCAACTAACTGTACGATAAAAATCACTTAATTAACCAAATAGTTTGCTCTAATGTCAATAGCAACTACGTCCCAAAACAAACAACCATACGTAATAACTCATTTTACTACTGACCTAAATAATATGGCATGAAATCTGTTCATCCGATCCCCATTCAATGGCGAAACAATAAATCACCTGTAACTGCATACATAATACAAGCGAAAATCACCTGTAACCACATACATTTATAAATGAAAGTCGTAATCCCTTGTGTGCTTATTGACCGCATTACGATTTTAATTAAAATATTTATACGAGCTTGCCTTATCTTCAGCAGGAAATATTTTCGTATTTATATACTAATAATATAATGTAATGATGTCTGTAGGTACTGTATTTTATCATTGAAAAATTATATGTTTTGTGTATGGTTGCTATCCTGGACTAGGGTTGATTGATCTTTTGTTAAGCGATATGAGACTTTCTTCTCCAAACTGATTGCCAACATTTACTATTAGGATTGACGAAACCACAAAAAGAAAATCCTGTACATTTTGTAGTCAACCAATAGTCTCTGCAACTACCATTTGACCTTTATCCAACTGGTGGCGACACCTTAAGGTCAGAAGTCCAAAACAAGGTAGTACTTTTTATAACAAACTCGTGACTCAACGGACCCACGCAGAAACTGGGACAGACTAGCATCTAGAAGAAGATTATAGCAGTCGTATGGCCATATTATGTCTTTTAAGACCCAGTCAATGTTCCAGTAGGTAGGGGAAAGAGAAGAAGCTATGGGGCAGATGTTTGCATCCCTTTTTCACATTGTCCCAATCACAGATTTAACACTTAAGCCCCTGGGGAATAAAATCGCAGGATGTAATCCATCACCATTATGTGAGTGTGGATGCGTTTATTCGCGGTCACTTTGTTGTATTAAGAGAGTTTATATAGGGCGTTTGGTACAGATGGCATATAAAATCAGTAATTTTTGAGAGTGAAACGTCATTATATGGTTGTGTAAATGACTTTTTAGTGTCCCAAAGACCCAAAGAATCTCAAAATAATTGTTCGAACACCAGCTAAACGTAGTCAAGTAGGCTGCATTATGGAAATACTAGCTGTTGCCCGCGATTTTGTTTGCGATGCAGGATGAAAACTAACCTATGTCCTTACTAAGTCATGGTTTATATGTGTGCCAGTGATTCAGAAATTTGCAGAAGCTCATAAAAAGTGACTTCATCAGCATGTGAACGTTGAGGCAATCCAGCTTCTGGACCACACAAACATAGTTAGAAGACCAAAAAGAACAAATCTGTTTGAGTTAGTGTTTAGTGTTATTGAATAGTGTAAAATACAAAAGTGCAAACAAACACAAGAACGAACAGTGCTATTGGACACATTCTTAGTAACAACAAATTTCATCGTTTAGGTTATAATTAAATTACTTATTAGTCTATCTTTAGAGCTAGATTGTAATAAGATTAGGGTCCATCCTATTGATGAACCCTAGGACAAGGAAAAAAAAATTGTGTGCCAAATTTCATCCAAATCCGTTGAGCCGTTTTAGCGTGAAAGCGAGATAAACAAACTTACTTTCTCATTAAATTTTGTAAAATTATAATTGACTTGCTAACAAAACACGCCCTTATTGGGACCATCTTGAAAGTTGATACATTTTAACCAAAGTGGCACGTTTGTTTAAAATGATCCCCTCCCCTTTTATCACTGATATCGTGCTACAGAACATCCTGTACAGTGTAGTCGTATCGTAACTCACATCTATCACGTATCGGAATTGATACACGTGTTTTGACAGTGTTGTTAGCAGCAGTGCACCCATTTGCGGTAAGGTTAATTTTTTATTGTAACGTAATTTTTACTGGTGTTTTTATTACTGCAAGTGAGTGTGTGTGTTTTTGTGTGTGCTGTAGGCTCGCCCCCTATTAAACCCATAAAGATGTGGGTAGATAAAACAACTCTGCCTTACTCTTCGGGGATTAAAGGCTTGATGTTATGTGCGTTTTTTGTTTCTGTTACTTCTGGGAAAGAATAAGCCTTTTTTCCATGGGAAAATCCTTTTGCATACCCTATGTCTGGGTAAAACGGAAGGTTATGTCGGACTTCTACCGACTAAAAGTCCAGTATTCCTGCAATTGAGAGGTCGGGGGCCCGGGAGATACATGTACATTCGCCGCACCCCCGACTGGTATCGAAAAAATAGGTCTGCTAACTGCCTTATTCTTTGTGTGTTCCATGTCATCAATTTATTATTGATGTACGTATGTGCCCTCACAATAACGTAAAGCTGTATGCGCCGTGGCGTTGACTGACACAGGCAGGTCATTGATCTCAAAGTCAATTCATACTCATCGGTTTTTTTCTTTAGTGATATTAGTAAGAACTGCACGAGAATAATATGCTCATTCATCAGTATCTGGATCATTTTAAAAGATATTGCTAATCCAATGCTTCTTTAGTTTGAAATATTTGTCTGCTTTGCAACGTAAATAACGCAATGAATGTTGTTGAACTGTCAAAATGAAAGCCTTTGCTATTGTTAGTGTGTTTCGCAATAACCCCTCTGGTCCAGTACGGCTAGGTCGATATCCCGGGGCGCGTCGAATGTATATGTATTGTCGATTTATTTGATCAAAATAAAATAGTTTCAAATAACCTTTATTTTTCTTTGGTTTTTATTCATATACAATGGCGACACGTTAAAATACTTCCCGGAATATAAAGCAGTTAGGAAGGCCTCTTAATGATGACGGAAAATAAACATCAAAATACATTGTGTGGTTAAGAAGATCCACAGAAAGACAGTAGATAGAATAGAAACAGAGACTTCAACTTCTAAAAATGTCGTGCATAAACACTATTTGATAAGAATCCCATAAAATCTCAAACAAATGCAATGTCGTGGAATACTGTAATACTACTGAACTTTTTGTTTAATGTAAAAAAATATTTCAGACTGATTGATTGTAACATTGACTCTTCTTAATCAATCGATTCATTCATTCATTCAACTACGTACAAGTTCATTAACTTCCATAGTAGAGAGAGTAAAATTAATTGAAAAGGATTCATCTGGCTACGCAGACAGAACGCCGATTTTTCCAGGAAATCTGATAGGTACGGTACTGCAATTTTATAATAATCAACTTTCTATCTCGACTGCCATGGTCTATTTTTACACGCTTTATATTAGCTTCACTTGTATGTTTGTTTGTTTGTATGTAACCGACTCCTTAGAGCGCGATTTTGACCCACTTTAAATGGTTTTTTTTTTTTTTTGAGGGTGGGAAATCATCAAATAACTTCTCCTGCTCTGGGTGGAGCAGGAGGGCGTGTCAGACTTTTACTGACTAAAACCCACCCGTGTTCCCTCAGTTGCCTGTGTGCCAGGGGCCGCGGTATCTCTTTCGAACAACCCGCAACCCTGGCAGGCATCGGCCCTTGCGGACCCCACCAGTTCGGCGCACCAGGACACGTGGCACGCCGTGACCACCCCAGGAACCAAGTAACAAAAGGGCCCCAGACGTACCCGTGTCTGGTGCCCTTGGTCCCCCTGCGACGGGTCAGCACAGTGGCCCCGCCGCCTACCACTTTTCGGCCGCAGGGGATAGGGAGAGCGGCCAACGCTATACCGACACTCCTCTTCCCCTGCGGCCCCACCGCGTCCGCCATCAAACGGTGGCGGCCCCGTCCAGGCCACGGAAGGGAAGAGCGCTACTCAGAAGTACCGGCACTCCTCCTCTTCCGCAGCCTGTAATCCTCAGCCGCGATGCCTCCCATTCGACACCGCGGCCCGCCTCAGTTGCGGTGCACCTCACCGCAACCTACATTCTGGCCGCTACGTCGTCGGCTTGGAGACAAAAGCCCTGACGAGCGGCCCCACCTTGGGGTTCCTCTTCGCTTCACCGTGGGAGCGGACCACGGCTACTGAGCCCCCCCGCAACGACAATGCGGGAACCCACTGGGGGGGACTTTAAATGGTCAGATTTCATTGAAACTTTGTAAACTTGTCGAGGACCGATGTCAATTCAATAATTTAAAAAAAAAATGAGAAAAAAAAACGTTTTTGTAGTTAGCAGAACTAAAAAATAGAAAATAAATAATAATTTAAAAAACGAATAAACACGCTTTAAAACCCAAACTAAAAAAGGAGAAAATAATTTAATTCAATTAAAAAGCGTGGGGTGCTTGACATTAATTGATTATAAAAATACCTCAAAATGCACCCCACGCTTTTTAATTGAATTAAATTATTTTCTCCTTTTTTAGTTTGGTTTTTAAAGCGTGTTTTTTAGTTTTTTAAACTATTATTTTTATAAAGTAAGTTGTGATGTGACTAGACGGAAGATTTAGGTCATAAATTGTGTTAATATATTATTACATTAATTGAAATAGGTATTAGAATATGCAAATACTATGAAAATAATATTTGACTTAAATTTATGTAATTGTTTTATCTAGGTACAGTCAGGGAAATATCAAATTGACAAACAATGTTGATTTTCTGTGTTACATATAACTAACAAAGAATGACAGATGTGATTTAAATATATTTATGAGATCTGAGTGATCTGTAATTTAGGACCCTCCTAGCTCAGACAACATGTGCATATAATAAGTTACTTTACATTAGCATTTATAACATAACTAAAAAATATATATATAAATATAATTATGATATGGACAACATAAGTCTGTAGTAAATTTGAGAAGCAATTAATTTCCCTGATTTTATGTAATACCTGTCATGTAGTTTACAGAAATTAACCGTAAATGACCGACAAACTTAGAGTAGTTTATTACCTAGTTCTCTATAACACGAATCTGCAATTGCTCAGTTCAAAGCTAGTTCTTATTTATTACTTTTCAAGTAGATTTTTATTTTCCATTCTCTGCTTGCTCACAAAGTGTCATTGACATTATAGTTTTGTGTGAATTGAGGAAGGTAATAATAATATTTTCTATGAGTCTCATTGTATGTTTATTTGTAAATAATTCCCTCGAAAAATAATAAGTTATTCATTCCAAAGAACCGTGTTTTTTTTCAAAAAAATACAATCACCGACTCTCACAATATTTTTTTTTATTTGTTGGATGGGGACAGCTGTTCTATACTCACGTTTATAAATATTTAAAGTTCTATTGTCTTATACCGTCTAAAAATAAGTCTCAATGCCATGTATGGCAATCCACTTGAATTTTAGTCAGGGAGAACGAAATATGTTGATTCTACCTCCGTAAGTCAGAAGCGTAGGATTCAAACAAGCCCCGCGTTGCAATCCCAATCTTGCCCTATCTTTAATTAGAACCAGTAAAAAGTAAGTCTGATTACTTTATAAAACTTCCTTCAACATTGCCTACACAACATAATTACACAAGCATTTCAAACTTTGTTATCAAGAAAACTTATCTGAAGTCTACAATAAGGGGAACAGCACGGAAAACATGCAGATACTTCCTATGCAACGATGATTCGCAAGCTACCCGCTTTTTGCAATAAATGCTGGCTGGTTATACGCTGACCTAGTTCCCCGATGTTTGTTTTTCCGTGTAAACATGTATAGAATCGAAGCCACGAGGATCATGGGGCAATTTGTTGCAGTACTGTTTTAATAACAATGTTTTTAAAGGGATTTGTAAGGAATATAATGTTATGAAGTTCGTAGGAGACGTATTGTTTTTAAAATAATAATGATAGATTCGTTTGCAGCGCGTCCGTCGCGTTTTTATTCGTCAATAGCAAAAATCAATCAAGTAGTAAAGTTGATTTAAATATTAGGAAATAATTGTACTTAACTTTAACTATGATATTTTTCTTTTTAAATAACTCGTTGACTTAATTTAATCTTATTGACGTTTCTTTATGTAATATTTGACTAATTTTCAATTTGAATATTATCCTAATTAATTTAGGTCAAAGTTATATTAGTTCAATGTTATAGGCACCTAGCTAAGAAACTGACCAATATCCTGAAAATATATCTGTACGTCGGAAACGGCACAATATTATTATCACAATATCATGACATATCTTTAACAATATTCTGACAAATAAATGTACTATTACTACACCTATATTTTAGAAAATTTCTTTACTCTCATAGAACTCTATCCATTATAACATATTACACATAATATAGTATTAAAATAAATAGCAGTCAGTAGTTAAAACTAACATGCATAAAATCTCTTACAGATCTCAATCATCTTTGAATAGAAACGACTTGTTTTCAGGATTGTTTAGTAATTCCATCAATATCACTAAACCTCTATTTAATTCAAAGCTATTTGATCTAGAAATCAAAATAAGACCTCAATGGCAAAAATAGCCCTGCTGTGGTTGCTTAACCACTTAATTTACAGCGCTTTATTCAGCGGCCGCTATCAAACGTCGCTGACGCTTTAAAATTAAAATGCACCAAAATCTATTCCGGTATTCTGTTTTGGGCTAATGGAGCGAGCACGGACAATACGCCCGCAGCCTTTAGACCAATTAGCCGATAATGACGGCGCTATAAGCCGGGCGTAATGGTCTGTTGACGTTTTGTGGTCGTTTAATTTATTGGCTAGAATTGATGTACCTACTGAGTTGTGATTTATTTTAGTTGTGTGGGGTAAAAGACGTGTATGACTGTGTAATGCTGCAATTAGTCACTCCCACACCTGCTAGGTATGAATATAAGTATATGAAAGTGGCAGTAAAACCAGTAGTAATTACCGAAAACGGTTTACATTGGTACACACGGCTACACATCAAGCTATACAATTCCAGTATGAGCTGATCTTGAATTGTATAGGATTTCCGTACAGTGCGAGATCAGCGTAAACTGGAAATGTATAGCTTGATGTGTAGCTGTGTGTACTACTACAGACAGGTACCTAACTAGTTTATTATAAATACTCAGGTCATGTAGTTTGTATTTGACTGTAAGTCAACCTAAAAAAATGTTTTGCTAAATAACTATACGAACATTATATATGAGTCTAATATTTTGGCTATCTGACTACAATACCCAGATAGTCAAAATATAAATAAATATTTGAGAGACGAGATTGTAAAACTAACTAACAACACAAAAATTGTGTAGAATCAGCATACATTATCTGCAGTAAACCTTTTAGGTACATACCTACAATAGCATAAAATCATAAAAGTTAATCTTTATATAGTACAAAACAAAGTCGCTTTTCGTGTTTGTATACATATAACTTTTAAACTACACAACGGATTTTAATGCGGTTTTCATCAATACATAGAGTGATTCAAGGGGAAGGTTTTTATGTATAAAACACCGACCTCCACGCGGGCGAAACCGCAGGCAAAGGTACATACACCATAAAAATTACAGACATAAATGTAAAAATGTACATACGGTGACACAATGGGTGGTCTATCTGATCTTTCACAGACAACCTTAAATGACGTTTGTATAAAATAAAAAAAAACAACTTAAAAAAAATACTTTTACTAACGCAACCCTTCACTTTCTATTACCCAAGTACCACAAGCGAGTACATAATCCGATTAAGCCACAACACCGAACGATTGAGGACAGTATTAACTAGCCAATCGATTTACACACCAGTGCGGTACCCAGCGCACCCACTGCATTGATTGTCGGTCACCATGATAACTGAGAGTCAATTAATAAGCTCATATGGGTGATGTTGATGTTGGTTATGTATATAGAAAGTTGTGTGAAGTTGTTATCTTGCGTGTAGTGATGTGGTTGTTTTTGTAAGGCTGGGTTTTTCCGGAATTTTGCTTCCATCAAAAAAAAAAAATCGTTAACAAATCTCATATCGGAGGTATGCTGAAAGAGATTTTTTTTTGCGTGTTTGTCTGTTCTAATCCTATATCTTACTAATATCATTAAAGGAAAGTTTGTATGTTTGGATGTTTGTTACTTAATCACACAAAAACGGCTAAACGGTTATGGATGAAATTTAGCTCACAGATAGTTTATAACCTGGATTAACACATAGGATATTTTTTATCTCGGTTGTATATTGATGTGAGCGAAGTCGCTGGAAAAATCTAGCCTTGAATCATTTTTATTTTGTGAATATCTGGTAGCAAAATAGTTTAACATTTGCTTCCAGAGGATCAAGATTTGATGCTAACAAATTTCCGCCGCTCTCTTCACCAGTTCTGCTAAACAAACAGTTACATTCAGGTGTATTAAACCAACAATGACTTGTACACACGGCTGCTAGTTTCCAACCTGGATTAACAAAACACAGGATACTTTTTATTTTCGACCTCGATTACCATAATTTTCGACTGATCATTATCGAAAACTAGTATTCAATATTTTTATATTTGAATGCAAATTGCTTTTGAAATCCACCATCTTCGCGAATGGCAATAAATAATTAATTATTTTCCATACTCGTATTTTCAAATCGCCTATTCACTCACCTAACTAGAAGAGCAAATCAATCACCGGTCCTCATTAAAAGGTTCCTATTCTAATGTAAACAGCAGATGGTCGACTCGGATAGAGAACAATTATCGAGCGATATCCCGGATTACACCACCCGAGGGAATATGAAGTTAGCGGCCGATTCTATTTGCATAAATTGCGCTTTCAATTAAACTTAGATCTGCGACTGATGCATTGATGAGTCTCTCTACAGCGTGGGATAATCGGAATAGGGTCCAGATTGTGAATGAATGAAGAACTGTGAGTGAATTGATTGAAGTATTTCCTGGTCATCACGTTTATGAACTGTTAAGATAAAATAAGATCGTCAAAACTACAATATTATAGCCCCTAAAAACAAATAAAGAAAAAAAAAACTACAATATTATTGGTGTTATTCATTATTAACTAAGATTTGTTTTCATTCTCTTATTTCATGTTTTCATTAGGTACTTTGTGATGTTTTTAATTCCTTGAAACGTCCAAGCCAAAAGGATGTTTGAATGAACGAAGATAAACATTACAATTTTCAAACACCACACAAAAATGATTGTATAATATCCATAATATTGAATTACTGCGGTTTAGATGATGCCTAAGTTTCTGTCATAGATAGACCTATTTATAAACGCTGATTTACTTGTTTGTTAGTTCTAATATTATAAAATTGCATACATAATACGCGGTCAAGTTATTTGAACCAACACATGTTACCTACGAGTATAAGGCCGTCTACGTGACGTCATCGAACATTGATCGTCAGTATAAATGTATAACTTTTTACCACTACGGAAGAGCGTAGTTAAAGTGGCCATCAGACGTATAAGAATCGATTGAATTAAATAGCTGAACTTTCTGATGTGTAGGCTTCTTTGCGTGGGCACCATAGAACCTTGTGACACAGTTATTAGAAGCTAGTACCTAATAGTTGAGGCACAAGTGCAATTGTTGTATTCACGTTTAAAAATAGAATTTACAAACTTATTCTTCTTCTATTAGTATCTCTTCAATTACTGAAGGTTGGCAATCAACTGAATATTGTATATTAATCCTGTATAAACTTATAAAGGAATATTATACAAGGTTTATTCACGCTCAGTGTAAAATCGTATCTGCTGTCGGTAGATGGTAGATTTGATGTCAATTTCAACGTAGATGTAATAAGACTAGACATACAAAGCACCTAGTTGTTTTTGGAAAGGTAGAAAAACACAGTAGGTACAACTATTTTCTTAATGTCCCTCGGGAATCATCGTATTTCCCCATACAAACGAGCTTTCCTCCCATTTTCAAAATAAATTACATTAAGTTAATAGAGTGATAATAACTCTGTATACTTTCAAAACGATTGAAAGCCTCCGGTCTGCACCAAGTGCAAAGGGCAACTGACAGAAATCTGACGACTGACGAAACACGAAGTATGGCGAGGGACATCAAGAAATTAATTTTGCTGTGGCTAATGAGTGTTTCTATGGACATAATAGTTAGTGCTGTCTGTGGACACCTGAAATACCCAAAGCATTGCCTTTATTATATTTAGATACCACACGGAGTACGGAATCGCCACCCGGGCAACCTCTGCAGACAACAGTATCTAATGAAATTAAATCATTTATTGGTTTGCAGACATGGATTATTAGTACATAGATGTTTTATTTTATAAATCCTCCATGTTCTAACGTCACATTAGCATGCAAATAAAGTATTATTATTATTAAATTACCAGTTAGTAAAAGATATTATAATTTTAAATAACTTTAAGGAAAATGAAATAATACAAACTGCTCAATACAAGTAATAAAAAGTCGTGAGGCCAAAGTGAGTTACGCGCAAGTCTTCTGTTACAGACCGCCTTCAAAGTGGTCAGTTTATACGTCATTGGTCTCGTGGTGAGAATAAACAGTGATACGCTTTCTTTGTGTAGAAAGCGTTGACTATACCTACAATGTGTAACAGCCATTATGTTTTTTTTTTTTGTAACTGAATTAATGCACATAATCAAAGTAGTTGGTCCAAAATCATTAACTGAGTTGATTTCTGTAATTTTTAATATAGGTAATATTTTTTCCCAGAAAAAAATAATACTACATAAATTACAGTTTCATCTCCGCTGTAAAAACAAAACTTTTCTTTTGAAAAAATGGACTAAATACGCTAAAGCCCTTATAAGTGTGTGTGCATAGATTTGTACTGTGAGCACAATTTTATCCCACAATCGGTATAATTAATTCAATAAATAATAATCGATATTTTAAATATAATACTAAGAATTCAGTGTATGGATTATGATTATAATTGTGCTTTAATTCCGGGACGTGTTGTTTATGACCGACTCAGTTCAGTGCTAAGGCGTCTCAGTGTTAGATATAGGTATAGTTGAAAAAATAGTGTCCCTATAATTTCAAAACACAATTTTTATTTGAAGCCCTTTTAGGATTCTGTCATAACGCTTTTTATTCCCTAATAATAGTAGCATGGCGTGCAGCGACATCTTGATTGCTCTAAGTAATTCAAGTCTAGTTGACAATTAGCGGAGTAACATGTTCCATCTGATACTCTAGTGACGTCACCGCTGAGTTGTGACGTGTTGTTCTCTATTGTCGACTGGCATTTGTTTTTGTTGTCGATGTGACTGATTAATATTGAAGTAACAAGGCCATTGGAGCTTGTTAGTTGGGAAGGTCCAATATGAATTCAATGTATTTTTTTTTTCTTTTAAATATTTTTACGAATGATTTATTTAGTGACCCGCCCTTGCTTTGCATGGGTCTATTGTAGTGATGTGACGATAAGTCAAAATATTGAGATTTCTGTGTTCTAACTAAGTCACATATTATAATGTTACAGTACATATAAACCATTTTTTTATTTTTGTGATTGAGAAATCATCGAATAACTTCCCCCGCTCTAAATGGAGCGGGAGGGCGTGTCAGACTTTTACTAACAAACCCACCCGTGTTCCCTCAGTTGCCTGAGTGCCAGAGGCCATGATATCTCTTTCGAACAACCTGAACCCCTGGCATTCATCGGCCCTTGCGGACCCCACCAGTTGGTGCTGACATCTCTTTGAGGCGCGCGTGGAACACAACACGCCGTCAACCCGGGCTTGGTCCATACCAGACAGCGAGCTACCCATCGAGTAATGGGTACTCGTGCCTGCGGTGGCTGGGAATCAGCCTGGGATTCCCGACGCCCAGACTGCGGCGACTAGAGCCGTGAGGACGCATATACTGCCTCTCCCTCGCGTGCGCTGGCTCCCTCTTCGCGAGCATTACTGCTTTGTAAAAGGAGGTGACGACTACCCATGCACTCTCGCTCCGTACCATGGCCTGGACCAGTGCTAGACGCGAGAGATCGCGGCCGCCGATCGCCTCCACAAGGATACGGCGATGCTCCGTCCAAGCTGGGCAGACCTCCACCGTATCCTCAGGGCGATCTACGCAGTGGAAACACCCGGGCGATTCCTCCCGCCTTATACGAAAAAGGAACCTTCCGGATCAACCGTGTCCGGTGAGGACCTGCGTCAGGCAGAAGGTGAGGATGCCGTGGCGCCTCTCAATTCACTCTTCAATGAGGGGACTTGCCGCCGCAATTGTGGCGTGCCCAACATTATAAACCTTCCGGAAAAAAATCTGCAAATTATGGTAAAAACGCATCAAAATCCGTTGCATAGATTGGAATAATAAAGCGGTCATAAATACAGACATGAAAAACTACTTCAATTTACAATATGTATAGTTATTTAAGCGAATGCGAAATGTCGTCAGAAGCCCGAAAGTCTGACTAACCGGTCTTACCAAGGGGTATCGTATTACCCAGTAACTGAGTTGTGGAGGTCAGATAGGCAGTCGCTCCATGTAAAATACTGGTATTCAGCTGCATCCGGTTAGACTGGAAGCCGACCTCAGCAAAGTTGAAAAGGGTAGGCAGATGATGATGATTATGTTAAGCGGTTGCGGAATTTATCACTATACTTTCAATCAAATGTAATGATACGTCATCGTATTCATAAGAGATTTAATCGCATTTAATAAATGCATTTCTACAAAATTTTCTTCTACATACTTTTAAATTCAAATAAAATAACGTTAATTCAAATATCAAGCGATCACACATTTGTCATGCTTGACTCAATTGTATGACGTGCTAGGTGATTTTTATCACACTGACATAAAGTCCAACTTAGATTGATCGACCGCATTGACAAACATATCAACTAACAAGTGGTTTACAGCTTACTTAACAATAAATTACGTTTTCATTTTTCGTCGCTTTATTTATGTAGGTACCTAGCTTACAAAGAAAACAGCTCAAACCGATATTATTCAAAGAACAACGTCATTGGTCGAATTAGGAGCAACCCAAGATCCTTAAATAGTTCATAGTTATTTTGGTAACTAATTGACATTAATCGATCTAAATTATTTTCATAATTTCCTTTAAATTTTCTTCTTAGGTACAGTCACCGTCAATAATATCGGGGCAAACAGACTGTCCAAAATAATCTAAACAACTATAAGAATTAAATCATAGCTCAATAGCACAAGGAATGTTTCATAATGAAGACAGTACACCACAACTGTCATTCTGACAAGAACTTAATCCATTTGAGATAAACTTAAATTTTCTTAGTTATTGAGATAATTTTGAACAGTCTGTTCGTTCCGGTTTTTTTGACGCTGACTGTACATAAGTCAATGTAAGTATATGATATCCTAAATCAATTTGCCGCGTAATAGCCATTTTATACAACTGGAAAAAATACAGTTGTGATTAAAATATACGGAAAATTTAATATGGCTGTCAATTTCTGAACAAACCCCGACGTTACACATAATCGATAAATCAAACCTTAGTGTTACGAAGATCAAGTTTATGAATAGAGAATTTGTCAGTCACAACTAGCCCAAACTCAGCTCACCGTTTGTTCAAATATTGGAACAAACATTTGCTGGTTGTCAATTTACTTGGAGTTTCGAACGTTGCACTCGAACTGTTGAATAGAGATATATACAAACATGTTTCAAGAAGTCTATGGGCTGTACCCAAATATTGGTTTCAAGAGAAATGCGAACCTAAGCGTTTATTGTTTAGCAGCATTTATATCGAAGTTACATTTGTGAAGCTTGCGAAATAGGTCTTACTCTTGGTCATACTGTGTGTGATGAGCAGAGATCGGATATTCTGATACATATTTACTCAAAGTTAATTTTTAGCTATGAAAGTATTTATAAATATGTGTTTTATTGGGGTGCCAGGAACTGCGGGAATGCATAATTACTTAGTAGTAGTAGGTGTTTAGAATGGAAAAACTCGGGGATTCTTTGATTGCATTAATTTTCAGATGCATATTTTATTTAAAATTAATCATTAACCCCCGATGCAAATATGTGTATATTGGGTGAAAAGATTGGTGTGTGTTTACTAAAACAACACACAAAACACGATACAAACGCGCATTGCATATTAGCCAAAATCTCAACTTTAGATGGATATTCACTTATGGGGAAAGAAAAATGGGAAAACTGAAATTACCTTTTTGTATAAGATTTTTATATGAAGTATTGAAATATTGACAGGACAATGTCGGTCGGGTCAGCTAGTTTCATCTATACAAATAAATAAAATTTAAGTATCTGTTTCTAATGCCAAAATAACAGCTTTTTACTAAATGCATATTAAGATATATACGGTACTTTTAACAAAACAACAAAAAAAAAACCTTTTTTTTTTTAATTTTTTGTCTATCTGTTTGGCCCGGCTAATCTCTGAAACGGCTGTACCGATTTTGACAGGACTTTCACTAGCAGATAGCTAATGTTATAAGAAGTAACATAGGCTATGATTAGGCCGTTATCCTAGTAGCATGTTCCCGTGGGATTATTTAAGACCTCCGCACGGGTGAAGCCGCGGGCAGCGGCTTCACCCGCGGCCTACACACAACAGTACCGCACCAATGCGATGCAACGATTTAATTGTCCCGCTGATGTCTTTGTCTATGCTACAACAGCCTTCGCCTATTTATTGGCGAAGTATTGATCGGCTTCTGTAAGTTTCTATTAACAGTCGCGGAATGAAAAGGTTGAGCACCTTTTCACTCACCACTTAGGTTAATTTTTCTGACTTTGAACTACCAATGAAAGACTACGTCCGTCTTTGTCCCTATTTGTTTTCGAGATGTTTATATACTTAATAAATAAATACAAAAAAAAAACGATGGATGGACAGTACCTATATTATACAATATTATTTATTTATTTAGACTACAAATGAGGTCCATTGTATTAGTAACAATTTTACTTAGTCTATGTTTGTATTTAATGGCTAAAACAGATCTCGTTCGATAGGCTAACGCCCACACAAACGGACTATCTGCCAGGGCGGCTATCGAGTGCAGAATGATGTTGTGACTATCTCGCAACCTGCGAAGTAACGAGGCAGATATACAGGTTGAAATTGAAAACATGCGACAAAGTTATCATCAATTATTTTTGGGGTCAAGGCAGCATGTATTCTACTGTCATAATTTCCATTTGTCGTCATTTCAGAAGTCACCCTCTTTCTAGCCATATCATCTTTTATACCTCTGCCTCTTATACAGGTTGAAATTGAAAACATGCGACAAACCGAAATGGGAGATTGTACTCATCATTATGAACAACTTTTACTAAGTGACAAAAGATGCAATCGCAAAAAAAAAAACAGCTGTTCCCTACATTTTGACGAGTCATGCGAACATAAATGTAGGGAACAGATGCTTTTCTTTCGCGATTGCATCTTTGGTCCCTTAGTAAAAGTTGTTCATAATGATGAGTACAATCTCGCATTTCGGTTTGTCGCATGTTTTCAATTTCAACCTGTATAAGAGGCAGAGGTATAAAAGATGATATGGCTAGAAAGAGGGTGACTTCTGAAATGACGACAAATGGAAATGATGGCAGTAGAATACATGCTGCCTTGACCCCAAAAATAATTGATGATAACTTAGAATAACCTACCAATTAATTAAATAAATAATACTGGTTGAAAAGATGAAGTCACATGTACGTTCAGCAAAAATATAATAATAAAGAAAAGAAAGAAAGAAAGAAAACATGTTTATTCTGCACAAACAAAACGCACATCACAAAAAATATAATAAAACAGATACACATACAAAGTAGCTAAAAGCCCCGTATTCAGGTAGAAAAAGTTTTTATATATTGTCCATTGACTGTTAATGTCAAAGCTGGGGGGACCATAGACATTAAGGATCTATCTGCGTTACGACACTGGCAATTATATAATAACAATCACAACAAAAATAAAGTGCCGATAACAGAGTGCAATAATGCATTTTAAAACTGCTTAGTCTTTTTGGTCCGCAACTGTACCTTACCTTACCTATGCTAGCCGATCAACCGACGGCAAACGTTCTATGGCACGTCGACCTTTCCACTACGAACGGTTTGTACCACGAGTAACAAAATAACCTGAACTGCTCAGACACCAATTACCTATTACCTAATTACCTTATTTTTACTAATTTTGTGCAATCGTTTAATGTCTTTTATTTTTGTCTAGTTTTATGTAATTTAATTTGCTTGTTCTATGTTTCTATGATTGTGTGTGTAATAACCTGTATTGGTCGATAACTTGTATGTGTGGTGCAAACTGCTAGTATAAGTTGGTTATTAATAAATAAATAAATTATATGGATAATACAACAACTAATTCTACACGAAAAGTTTTTATTCAGTGCGCAAACTTTAACCATGAATTCAGTATACCATTCTAGAGCCCCCAGCACAGAAATTTTTCGTCGGTTTTATAAAAAAATAATCAGCTGTTTCATAGAAAAACGCAATACCTACGCGGTCAAAGTGTATGGGACAGCTGGTTTTTTTTTTGTATAACCGACGAAAAATTTCTGCGCTGGGGATCTAGAATGATATTCTGAGTTCATGGTTACAGTTTGCGCACTGGATAAAAACTTTTCCTGTATAATTGAAGTTCATGAAACTAATGTTTTTCATTTTGAACCATAATAATATAGAGTTCTGGTTACGTTTTCGTAAATGTCGTAGCTCCATAATATGACTTTGAGATAAGGGTGTGTTTTGACTTCATTAATAAACTGATAATATATATAGATAAGTCGTAACTAAAATAACAGCTAAGCTTACTAGCTTAGCTGTTATTTTAGTTACGACTTATCTATGAAGAGTGTGAGCTGATTTTTGTGTCTGTGCTTAGTTCTGCGAAACTACTTAATAGATTTTGATGGTTTTCCATCATAATTAAATGAGAGAATTTATTCCAAAAGGTTTATGTGTAAGATTTAATTGAGTACCTGGTATAAATAATTATTAAACTAATTGTGTTATACATTTTTTTCAAGCCGTACATTCATATTGACTTAATTATAATAAACAAAAGTCTGTATTTAGCAAGACGCACGTCGCTGCAGTTTAAAAAAAAAACCAGCCAAGTGCGAATCGATATTGAAAATGAAGGGTTCCGTAACACAAGGTAAAAAAACGCCGTAACCTATGAGATACACCCCTCTGGCAGACAGACGGACTAAAGGACGGATAGCAGCAGCAGCAGCAGGACGGGTATAGAACACTAAAAAACATTGTCTGAAACCAATTCAGTTGTCAATTCTGTACTGAACTTGTGTTTATTTTGTTATGTTGTTTTTGTTTATCAACTGGTAACTGTAGACATATGTATATTATCGGTCGGTTGCTCGGTATTGGCACAGCGTAAAGTTATTCGCAGACCGGTCGATGTTGCACACACGTATTTACATAACAGTCTTATGACGTCTGTTGCTGAACATGAGTTTCGTAGAAGTGAAGCTAGACCACACATCTTAAATTGATATGGTTGTTAGTATGTTATATGGTAGCAGATTTTTTTATATATTTTTTTAAACCAGCACCACAATTCAATAACATAATTAAAATATTAATAATTTAATTTAATAATGGTATTCATTTTCGTTAATAAGGGGCTTGTGGCTAAGTACCTAATAATAGCCACAATCGATCAGATTAAGATATGCTTGCTGCGGTTGGTCCGTGGATGGGCGACCATCTTTACATACCAAGACCCATCCGTGGCCCGGAAAACACGTTATGCTGTTGGTTCCAGCTGTCACTCGTGGATCTTTGACAGTGGTTATGGGTAGTTGGAAACCCGAAAGTCTGACAACCAACCTTATCAAGAGGTATAATGCATCTGATAGCAAGATAAAAAAATAGGTACGTGCAACAACACACGGGTATTTGCTAAAAACAAAAGATTTTTTTAACGCTCGAAATAGTTTCATAAAAACTTCCATTACATAAATAACGCTTCCAATATTAATTAACACAGTGTTAATCGATTTTATAACGACATAAAACCGCCATACTTTTTATTGGTCAACCGATGAGGCGACTCCACACGTCATGCCCGCGTCAATCCATCAATTAGAACAATAAAGTGTGCTTTGTTATCTCGTGTATCACAAGTATGGCGAGCGGTGGTCAATTGTTTTCGGGAATTCGTTTGTTTTTCATGTAAAAACGTATTGATTTTCAACTGTTTTTCTCGAGCAATGAAAGATGTTGATGGGAAATTGAAGAAAGCACGTAATTTCATAAATGATAAATGTTTTAGTTCTGTAAGGAGATTTGTACGAACACTTTTACAAGTCAACTGACTACTTTGAGAAGAAAGGCTGAAATAAATTCTGAGGTCAAAGTTGTTTTTAAAGTGCAGACATAATCCTGGTCAAATCATGTGGAGAAATCAGATTATGTAGATTGGTGTCTGAAATATAATAGTTTTGAGTCTATTTTGTAAATTGTAAGTCACACAAACTTACAAGATATGCTAATGCGGGCCAGCCCTTTAGGTAGCAGTCAAAATCTTCCTGCTATTTTTGGCTTCAATACCTAAACATTTCTAAAGACATCTTCAGAATTGGATCAGAATCTTTCTTCAGGTACATATATGATACATCATTATTATGCCAATATGATCTAGCATCATAAGTAATGTAAAACTATAGGTACAACTTACTTGTTATTTCTAAATGGTTTTTTTTCTCTATCAAAGTCCCTTAGCCTACGTTTTCACGGACGCAAGAAATCGCGTCGGGATTTCATCACGCACCGGATTTCCAACTGTAGGTGTTAAGCCTAGCGTTTAAAATCTAACAGAGTGCATGCCAACGCATCAAAACATTACACTATTGGATTTTCGACTCTCGTTGTTAATCATTGCGATGAATATCCATTGCGGGAAACTAATGAAGTCTAATTCTTTCTTCTTGTAAAATGAACAGCACCAACAGAATATTTTTCACTTGTAGAGACTCGCTGTTGTAGTTTTCAGACACACATTTGCTTCACCTTTAAAACCGTACATAATCACCTGATAGCGTGTTCTTACCCATAACAGTTAGTTTTAGATAGCTGCGATATATTTTCCAAATTCTAGACTACATAAAGTTTATTTTTCAGTACATACTTACATAAACTCACGCCTTGTAGGCAGAAACTACAGAATACCACCTATCATGATCCTACATATTTCTTTTGCCTCCTTTACGTTCATACATCTGAACATACACACACGCCGGTTGCGAGTACTACGCACCTGATCTTTCTAAAGAACATCACCAAAGAGGTCACTTTTTGAGTACAGTTTTTTTTTTTTTTTGAGTTGGTTTGTAAATACACTTTGACACGTCAACCATGTCTCAAAAACTAGATGAAGTCTGCGTTTTCTATTCCAGTACTCTCAGTAGAAGGGCGAATACTAACTCAGAGGTAATGATCTTTTTAAGAGTTGAGACAAAATCCGGGTCAAATCATGTGAAGACCATGTAAATTGCAGTGTCTGAAATGGTCTTTTGGGGAAATAACCTCTCAGATATGTGTGACTTACCATCTACAAATACACAAAACTGAACACAAAAGGAAAGTATGAAACTGATCCTCTAGACAGTTAATGACCGTCTAATAATGGCCAGTTTTTTAAATTAATGAAGTTCTAAAAACCTTTTTTGCGTATGTATGGACTTTTAATAATTGAGCCTCTTTCACAATTGGCCGTAGTAGCTGAACTAGAACATCCTGACCAAAAACTTTAGATTAGCTGTGATCAACCACTATATCCAAGTTGGTCGCTATATAGTATTGCAGCACAAAATACTAATTATTTGAGATACACAAAAAGATTACGCCTTCATTATATTAGTGTGTTCAATAATATTCAAAATGTATAATGGTAGGTGTTCAACCATGAACATGTAATAGCATCACAGCATCAGCGTTAAGAGTGACATACATCTTTTCCACGCGCCGGCAACACCGGCACACCGTCAGCGCTAAGAAGTGACCTACTGAGATCTTCGCCTCATCGGCTCGATACACACACAACAAACATAGAAATAGATATCAATGTGTATTGACCACAAAACTTGTATATAATTAAGTTAATTATTGTAATAAATCAGTCATCAAGCTGGAGTCGAGTGTGATTCGTCTCCTACAACCTCCTCTTACTGTGGCCGAGACACCTTTAGCCAGCAACGATCCTATGAGTCTGTGGGATCGGCAGTAAGAAAACCATATCCTGTGTACATCGCACGACGTACGCAAACCCCTATTCCTTCCCAAATTCCGTCTGTTACCGTAGGTCTCCTTGTAACAGGCTTCCCTCTCGTAAGCCAACGTTACTCACGTTCGGTGTAGTTTGTATGGTAGGTTAGGGCGTAGGGATAACTCGGGTGCTAAGTGAAACCTATAGGCTAGGTTGATAGTCAGTTGTGTCTTAGATAACTGACAGGTACTAGGCTCAATTGTCTCAAACATAGCCATACTATACGCAATTGGGAGGACGGCCGTACTAAGCTGTAGTCCCAGTGCGTACAGTACGATAAAATACAAGCCAGCACAAAATTTGGTTAAAAAAAAAAAAAAAAAAAAAAAAAAAAAAAAAAACCGACGATTTTTCAAAACAGCATCACACAGTAGATGGCTTTGAATAACAATATTAAACTGCAGCATGATATAATACAACCCTATTAGCAAAACTTCCAACAAGAATATCGCGTTTGACACCAGGAAATAGGTAAGTACTGTAGAGGTTCTATGATGATGGATCATTCTGACCGCTAGTTAAGACTGGCAGCTTAAAATAAAATAGTTTTTGATTAAAAAAAGAAATTGAAATGATGATAGATTGTCATTAGAACGGATTACAAAAAATAGGAGTTATGAAGAAAAACTACTAGCTTCATCTTCCTATCTCACCAACCTTGACAATTCAAAAGTGCCTGTAATTGGTTTATTTGAAATAAATGCTTTGAGTTTGAGTTTGAAACATGTAATATTGATTTAAAGTTCAAAATATAAGTATAAAATTTAAAAGAAATATAATTTTGGTAGTGTACTCGTAATATCCCATACACTCAACAAGTTCTACAATTCCCACACTCAACACTCTACAGTACGTTATCACGTAATTAAAAGCTAGATAAAGAATATCTGCCCATAATACTTCACATCCGTTTAATTCTGTAATGTGACTTTTATGCGTTCGTAATAGCGACCCATGGGGTTGTTATATAAAATATGATGTTGCGCAGTGTTATTTCCAACGAAGCGTTTAGTGTTAATTGCGTTAATTTAATAAAAACGTGGTGACACTTAGTCCCCGGGTGAGACGGGCGCTATTTAATAAATACCATGTATTTCATTTTTTTAAACAACCGACTTCCAAAAAAAAAACTACAAACTGAAAAATAACTTAAATTTCGGAAGTCGGTGACTTTGGATATACGTATTTTAATTTTCTGTCACCAGTCACCGACTTCCGAAATTAAAGTTATTTTTCACTTTTTATTTTATAGTACCTACCCCACACCAATTCGAAATGTCATCATCCTTGGGGTAAAAACAATGCATATTTATGCGATAGCAGCAATCGCGGTTGATTTGCTGTAATTTTTTGAAGACTTCCGTTGTCTGACTCCGAAACGCATCATCAGATCTATATGAAATTTTAATGGAGTCACTCGGAAAGCACCAGCTTTCAAATAAAATAAGAATCATCAAAATTGGTTCACCCAGTCGTAAGTTCTGAGCCAACAAACATTAAAAAAAAAATATTCGAATTGAGAACCTCCTCCTTTTTTTGAAGTCGGTTAAAAATTGGTCAGGCAAGGGCTATGTTTTTCCCATAGTCATAGATAACTTCACTTTAGCCACCAAACCAAAAATTATCTTAGTTCTCTTCTTCTAAATTTCATGCATGCGAATATTCATAGAGTAGTCAGATTGAAACTTTTCACTATTACTTAAAAATAAATTTCTAGGAAAGATTTGAAAATAAACTCAATCAAGACCTAATTAAACAAGGAACTATTGATTTGTTTTTGTATAAATGTATTTTTGTTTGCTCTACGACATCAAGTGGTTTATTAATATTGTTGATCAAGATCGAAAATAAATGTTTGTTGTTTTTTTAACAAAATCGTCACTTTTAAGAAATATTCATTCGTTCACTTAAAATTCAATTAAATACACCTAGAAAATTAACACCAAAAACGTACCTCAAATTATAATAAAAGTTAAAACTTAACTAACATTTTCCTAATTCACTTTACACCTGACAAAACACTGAACTACCCTCGTTATCCGATATTTTTAATGCCGAAATATCGGAGTAGCCTGCCGTCATGCGATTGCGTGTACTTCATATTTTTATTCGAAACAACGAGGAAATCATTGTATAAACAGAACTCATTTAAACCTCCCCTATCCTGAGAAGGTAGGTTGCTTAAACCTGGTTGACACGCACCATAAGGTTTGTGGTGTCGACTGGTTGTTTGCACCTTTTGAAAAGGCAGTCTAAATGAAATCCTGTCTGGATTTCGTATCTTTCCCGGTACCTCTATATATTAAGTACTTCTAGGCAAGCGTACATTATTGTTTTGCGTATCATCGCTAACTATCATTTTAAATTATATGAAACGGAAATTATCCCGCGGGAACGTACTACCGGGATAAAAAATATACTACGTAACACGTATCCAGGCTATATCTATCTGAGTGCCTAATTTAATGCAAATCCGTTTAGGCATTTTTGCATGATTGAGTAACAAACAGCCAAACATGTAAAACATACAAACTTTCACATTTATACTATAATACATTGCAGGATTATCTATCTATCTATACTAATATTAAGCTGAAGAGTTTGGTTGTTTATTCGAACGCGCTAGTCTTTGGAACAACAAGTTCGATTTTTTTTTAAATCTTTTAGCATTTAATAGCCTATTACCCGGACCCTTAAGATCCGGACAAAAAAAAGTCAGAAAGAATGCGATTTACGGTGGGTCGGGAGAACAAAAAATTACACGCAAAAATTACAATGCAACCACACATATAAAGCAAATTTGGCTGCTGCCGCACTTGCTCCAAGCCAGGCCTACATGGCCCCCCAACGAACGTGCCGGTATTGACGGGCTCCGTATGAAACCGCGGGGCTTTAAGGGCCATGCCCGTAACCCACCTGCCACGCCCCCTGACGGGGACGTAGCGACTACCAACGGTCGCAGTCAGAATCTTGTAAAACATATCCGGTAATAATATAACATAACATCAGGAATGTCTACTGAAAAGGGTTAGACAGAAGTAAATCTACAGTTCACCCATATTTATATCTGATATTGTTTCCACTTGGGTACTGTGTGGTGCTGGACTAAAAGAATCGCATCACCCCATTTCGTCCCGTGAATGTCGTAAGAGGCGACTAAGGGAACTACTAGAGAATGGGCTGCAGCGTTCTCTATACATTTTACAACCATACTGCGATCGCCAACCCTCTTGCCAAGCGTGGCGATTATGGCAAAACCCCCCCATTTTGGGGAGGCCTATGTCCAGCAGTGGACGTCTTTCGGCTGAAATGATGATTATGATTGTTTCCACTAATTTCTAGCCTAGACCCGAAATAAAAGAAACAGTCTTAGGGCTGATTTTTCAAAAGTCAGATAACTTTTATATGAAGAATAAATCTGACAGTTTGACATATTTTCTATACAAGAGTTGTCAAACCACAATATTTATTCCTCAGATAAAAATTATCTGACTATTGAAAAATCAGCCCTTAGTAATATAACATATAAATTTGTCCTTAAACCTTAGTTCAACAGACGAACCACTTTACGATCTTCAATAGCTTATACAATGAAGACACGTTCCCCGTTTTCTCATCTGTAGGTACTACCAACACAACGGTCAAAATTTTGATCACAACTGCGTATAAGCTCAATATATACACAAAAAAAAAAAAACAAAACAAACCCGCTTACACGTGGACCTTAAACACGCTTCACAGTACTGAACCAGTAAAATTACGGAATAACATCGTCTATAATATTAACATGGACCAATTAAAATGCGCAAAGGGCGCCCTCTAGCGTATTTTAAGAGGTTTACAGCCGGAGTGGACCGGACGCGTTTAAAAATTAAAGTTATGGCATAATCTCTATTTGGAGTATGTATCATGGATGTGTTGATTGTGAATGGTCATTTGGTAAATGGGTCAAAATGTTACACCTATACAGGGTGAAATTGAAAACATGCGACAAACCGAAATGGGAGATTGTACTCATCATTATGAACAACTTTTACTAAGGGACCAATGATGCAATCCCGAAAAAAAAAAACATCTGTTCCCTACATTTATGTTCGCATAACTCGTCAAAATGTAGGGAACAGCTGTTTTTTTTTTGCGATTGCATCTTTGGTCCCTCAGTAAAAGTTGTTCATAATGATGAGTACAATCTCCCATTTTGGTTTGTCGCATGTTTTCAATTTCACCCTGTATATATGTATACACTAACAGAATGAACCCGAAGAGTTTGTTTGAACACGCTAATCTCTGAAACTCTCAGTCAGATTTGAAAAAATATTTTTGCATTTTATAGCCCGTATCCTGAAGAAGGTTATAGGTTTTAACATCACGCTAACACCCTTAGAAGTCATGCAAAAAGAAAAAATGTCAGAAAGAACGCCAAGTGAAAATTAAATAATGGCGTGGGCGGCGACGCAATGTGACATGGTGGGTCGGGGAACAAGAAAGTTCACGCGAACGAAGCTGTGGACTAGTATTTGTATAGAATGAAAGAAAATAAAATTGTTGCCGTAAATATATTGGAGTTTTCAGTAGAAATAAAGGATAAAATTTTAACCAGTGCGCAAACTGTAACCATGAATTTAGCATATCATTCCAGACCCCCTAGCGTAGAAATTTTTCGTAGACTACACAAAAAAAAAAATCTGCTGTTTACGTGGTCAAAATGTATGGAATAGCTGATTTTTTTTGTATAGTGAAGTACAATTAATAAATAGCACATCGAAGCTGTGAGATTGCGTTAAATAAGTTATTTCAGAGAACTGTGAACACTATTTTTCGATACAAATAAATACGAGCTGAAAATGGCTGGATTGATGTGAAGTACGGGAAGGTGTTATTTACCGATAATTGCAAATACAAGTTCAACATATTTTATTTATAGGAAAATACATTTTCCAAAATGCTTTTATCGGATGATAAAAGTCACATGCTTTTTTATTACTGAGCAAAACATTAATTGAATCTTATAATGTTGCTTCCTGACAACAAAGTATTCAGAAGTTACGACCTATAAAAAAACAGAAAAATTTAAATGCACTTTAATTAAATTGTAAGACTACTCGTAATGTTTCCAATTTCCGAAGCGTGTAATACAAAAGAAAGCTTACGACCTTGTCACACTATTAAACTACTATCGTACGAATGACCTAAATGACGCAATGGCAAAACCTTCCCTTTCTATAGCGGAGGTTTCCATAGAGAAAAATATATGAAATGCTTATATTTCATTTTCCTGGAACCACGCGTAGATGCATCGAATTTAAAAAGTTTTATTATTCGCATTTTCTGCATGAAAGTGAAACGCTACGCCGTAGCACGAGCTACGAAACGCGTAGACGGTCTACGAGTTCGTAGCGTACAAATTAATCATCGAGCTGTTAATTCATTTATGTTGGGTTAATTTCATCGATTCACTTTCGTTAGCAACTATTTGTTCGTAATAACGTTGTTAGTATGTGTTACAGTTGAGACTTAATACTTTTTATTTATTGTTTAGGTAAGGTTTGCGTTTAGGTGAATTCAAATTTAGCGATTACAAATTCCTGGGGTTTTTTTTTCGTAGGAACATTTTCATAAATTCACTTCAGTTTATCTCATATCTTTTTATGAGATTATAATCACTCAATAACATGTTTACGTCGCCTACGTGACGTATATAACATTATTATTCAAACACCAAGAGCACACTTCTTATACCATACAATAGTTCGTTTTCATATCGAACTGTTAATGGCGTTCATTCTATACAAAAATATAGTGACAATTCTTTGAACAGAGTCAAAGATGACGAGACGGGCGTCTGACGTCACTCGCGGCACTCTGCGGCTGCGGCTATCGATCGGATAAGCTCGTGTCATCTCGCTCGCTCCTGTGATCTCATCTCGCGCTATCCCGCTCGCACTCGCGTACCTTAGCCTCAGTGAAAAGCTGCGTTCCGAAATACGCTACTAATATTTATTTTAACGCTACCACCCGGCCTGATACACGTGGTGGCCGACTCGCTTTTACCTGAATTTTCTCATTGAATTTGAACTTTTATTTAAAAATATTACAATGGAATACACTGTATTTAACTCTAGTTTACTAACAAACACTCAACTAATTTGAACTCAGTATTAATTAATTAGTTAGTGATTAATGCATTATCCTCGGAAGGTTTGAATGGCTAACTACCGCGAAGTATGACATAATCGGTTCAATTTGAACGCGGCAGAATATAATGGACGATGACCTACGTCTTGATGACCTTGGTACGTATGTACTGTTGAATGTTATATGTATAGGTTTAATGTTACTATTGAATGTTGGATGATTAGACAGGCTTTATTTACATAGAAACATAATATAGCATCATGCCTTTCCCACAGGGTTGGGCAGAGTACCTATAGCAAACTCACAATTCCGTCAGTTGTGTTTAAGTCCCTTGTAATAGGGGTCATCAACTGGGATCAAATCCAGACTCTGGGCTGCTGGCAGTTCTCTTAATTTTAAGAACGTTCACAGTCTGATCTGTCTGAATCTGTCAGAAATGTCTCGGGTGTCCATATATTTTTGACAAGTTTTTGACATTTGATTATCGCCGAGGTGAGACTACGACTAGATTTTGAACGTTTTTAATTACGAGAATTGGCCTTCAGATAGAAAATCCCGAAAACGCAATTTGCCCAACCTGGGGATCGAACCCAGAACCTCATGCTCAGCAGTAGCGCTTGCAACGACTAGACCAATAAGGCAGTAAGAGTTTTTTTTTTGACTTTGGGAAATCATCAAATAACTTCTCCCGCTCTGGGTGGAGCAGGAAAGCGTGTCAGACTTTTACTGACTAAAACCCACCCGTGTTGCCTAAGTTGCCTGTGTGCCAGGGGCGTCGGTATCTCTTTCGAACAAACCGTACCCCTGGCAGGCATTAGCCCTTGCGGACCCCACCAGTGTTGGTGCTGACATCTCATTGAGGCGCGCCTGGAACCCAATGCGCCGTCGACCCGAGCTCGGTCCTTACTGGATAGCGAGCTACTCATTACTCGCCATCCGCAAGCCCGCGCCAATGGTGGCCGGGAATAAGCCTAGAATTCCCGACGCCCAGGGCGTCTCCTGCGGCGACTAGGGCCGTGAGGGCGCATATACAGGCATTAACAGTAACTTAGAAACATGATATCGCAATGTCGCGTGTCTTTGTATAGAATCAAGTTCTTCTAACATAACAGACAGATGTGCTGCTGGGGAGTTTGTTGCGCCACTTCTTCTTCCCAGCTAAAGCACTAGGAATTGGTGAAGGGCGGGCGTTTTGGGGGACTGTCTTATGTAATTTTGACGTTCAAAAAGTGGTGACATCAGCTTAGTTTGAATAAATGACCTTTAATTTTGATTATAGTAAACTAGCTTCTCTTCAGAACTTTCTTCGCATGATTTTTTTTCCCCGACCAACCGCGCCGCGTCGCATTGCCCACCTGCGTAATTATTTAGTTTTCACTAAGCATTCTTTCTGAGTTTTTTTGCTCAGCTCCAGCTCTTATGGGTTGTGGCGTGATTTTGAAATAACCTATACTCCATTTGAAATAAGATTAGACATTTAACTAAACCCTTTTTACAGTCCGATCAACCGATTTTGACTTCTACTGCGTTAGTGGCATAACAAATGGCAACTGCAGTAAACAGTTGGTATTGTAACTACTGTTTTGCTTTTAATGCCATCCTTATGCCTACGGTATAGAAGTCAGAATCGGTTGAACTGACTGTTAAAAGGTTTTGTTTAAATGTCTAATCTTATTTCAAATGGAGTATATAACCTTTTTGACGAATTCCAATATCATAATCATAATCAGTCTACAATGTTCACTGCTGGGACACAGGCCTCGTCTCTTATAGAGGGTGTGGGCCGTAATCCACCACGCGGGCCTAGTGCGGGTTGACATGCCGGTTTCCTCACGATGTTTTTCTTCACCGTTTTTGAGAGCAGGGGTGATTAAATAATTAACACAAAGTTAACCGCCTGTCTGTTTTCGAACCTTCGACCTACAATTCGTAAGTCGCAGCCGTTACCACTGGGCCACCACTGCTACGTTCAAGTGTACTGCACCTCAACAAAACAAAACTATAAAAACCCACAATTTCACCTAACTACGCCTCTTTACCTTTACGGGCAAGTCCTGGTCGATTAATAAACAAAATAATAATAATAAATTGTTTATTACCACAAAATTCAAGTACATGCACTGTATACAGATTAAAGATCTTAATTTAGCATTAGGTAGGTAAGTACAATAGGTTCAACCCTGTCCCCTAAACTAGGCTGGGCCTGTATCTTAGGGGGACACAAGAGCGTGGGGACTGGCACAAGAAAAAAGAGGCCTATGCGCAGCCGTTAGTGAAATTGGGCTGTGGATGAGCCTAATGATGACGCCTCTTCACTGCTTATCTGCCATGATCATTACCACCCGGTCAGAGCTTAAGATACTCCTAATGGTTCCACCATATCGAATTGCAAGTCCTGCTTTTTTGAGTCACGCCATATTGCTCCCCGTAGCTATGCACGAGTGCTTCAGTCCAAAGGAAGTAAAAAAAACCAATACGGGCGCCATGCTTACAGAGCAAACCAGTGTGCGTGAACAAATATGCATGACTTAAAAAGCCTGGGCACACCAAAAAGAGCAGCGAAAATAATAATCAATCCCTGCCCAATTTGCTCTACAAATGCTAGGTTGCATGTTTTAAGACTTATTCTATCTCATGTTATTCTGGGCCCACTGCCAAACTTCGCTTTTCACCTAACCGCCGACTTCCAAAAGCTTATTTAAATGGTAACAGTTTTTCGAACTGATATGATTAATGGAATATTTTGATCAAGCTACAAACAACTGGCTCGAATGAGATTTGATGGCTGATTAACTGTTTAAGGACTTAATTAAGCTTCCGGAAACCAAGGGTGAGCCTTGCTGACTTTTATTCATTTGGTGTTTGACCGATGCGTAGTGGTTTCACAGCCGCATGGGTCGGTCAATCAGGTTAAGCTACACTTGCTGCGGTTGGTCTGTGGATGAGTAACTATCTTTACATGCCAAGGCCCTCCGAGCCTCGGTAAGCACGTTATGCTGTTGGTCCTGATAGTCATGACTGATAGTCGTTACCAAAAGTCTAACAACCAGTCTAGGGTATCGTATTACCCAGTAGCTGGGTTGTAAAGGTCAGATAGGCAGTCGTTCCATGTAAAATACTAGTATTTAGCTGCCGGTTAGACTGGAAGCCGACCCAACATAGTTGGAAAATTGTGGAATCTGTATTTTTGGACGATTAACGCAATAAGCTCGGTCCGTATTACTTGGGACCTAAACATGACAGTCAAAATGTCCGTGTACTATACACCTCTGCCTGCTCCTTCAGGGTCCTCCCTGAAGTCCTTCTGAAGTTCATTTTGTTGTATTCCTATGTCATAAGTTATTTATTTCCTAACAAAATACATTGTGTTGAAAATTACATTAAAGAGGGATAAATCATTAATGTAATTCGATTCGATTCGTTTGTTGTCGATTCGTTTTCTCCTCTACCTATCGTTATTTCTCAAGACTAAGTTTATTTTCGTTGTATATACGAGTATGTATGTATCTATGTATTAGTATGCACTTTTTTTTCGAGTAACCCATCCCTTATGTTGGACTTGCCATGTTTTCTCTCTGCATCACCCTAAGGTTGACTGGTATAAAATGCCTTAGGCATTAAGTCCGCCTTTGTACAGTATTTTTACTTGTGCATTAAGTTTTAATAAAAATAATAATAATAATAAAATAAAATTTTAAAAAATGAGTACATTCATATTTAAAATTAATTACGCGTTTAAAATATAACACCAATAAATAGTTCCTGACAAATAATTCAGTAAAAAAAAAATCACCATCATTGATCAAAATAAAATTTTATTGCAGGGGAGATGTTTTGACACTTTATTATTAACTATCAATAGTAGTTATAGATATACTTTTCTTATGGCCCTGGGTTTGATTACTCAGTCAGGCTGTGTTATTGGGTTTATCTATGTGGAATTTCTCAGTAGCAGCTCAGAGTCTGGATTTGGGCCGAGTTGATGGTTATAGGGTCGCCCCCTATTACATGAGACTTAAACATAAATGGCGAAATGTGGGTGTACTAGATACTCTTCTGCACAACCTTTCGGCATAACAAATTGTGATGTTATATGTTTTTCTAATACATTGAACGTTACACAATTACGGATAACTTCGTCATCAAACGCTCACCTCGACCAAATGTCGCATGCCTTTTGAACTTTCACATTTTGATATAATTTTTCGCTCCATTCATATTTGGTTCGACCACATTCGACAAAATTAAATACATTCGTGGTATCGTATTAACATAATAATATGAAAACGTTCAGAAGTGGAGATATTTAAAAGTGCAATTCAATAAATTGATGCGATTTACAAATAAAACAAGAGGATTGCGAATTACTCGCTTATTATTATTTGATCTCTTGCTCATGGCTCTTTTCATTAATGCATTCATTTATGCTTTAGATACACTGAATTACAGTAAAATGTACAGCGAATTCGAAGGAAAAACGTTGAAAAACGAGACACAAAAACTTTTATAAAATATCATTTTTAGGTGTTAAAGCGTTACTTGACAGAAATTGTTGAACAAGTTTTAAAATTCACGATATTTTACGCCTTCAACAGTTCCGTTTTTACCACAATACTTACTCTTCACCTACATTACATTACAACCAACACATCGGTGCATAGCCCACAAAAGCGTTACACAGCTGAAGTGTCCCCCTCTCCCACACCTCCCCTATGTTACCGTGCAAGTAATGGTCTTAACTCGTCACACCCGCCCTACTTCCCCTCTTAATTACTGACCCGGTATAATTGTAACGCATTTCACATTACACTGCTGAATTTGTTGCATTTTCTTTATGAATTGTTTTAACTTTATTATTTTAAATGGGTTTTAGGTTAGTGAGTAAGTTTTAGTCAGAGTTTTTAATGCGTTTTTCCGAAGATGTTTCATAGCATGAAAATTATTTAGACTCATTTAAAGTAATCCAGTCCTTGTTAACGAACGTAAAATAGAGGTGGATCTCGAGGAGTCGACGCGTATTCTTTTTGTATGGGTGACCACGCATCACTTTTTATAGTGTAGTCCGATTTCGACCATTCTTTTTTTTGTTTTTAACATAAGGAAGGCAGTGAAGTCCATGTTTCCTATAAAAGTTTATTGATTTTTAATTAAATGTTATATGATTTATTTCTGTAAGTACACGTCAATAACAGTTTGATACGTCAATACATTACATATTGTCAATGCATTATATTTTCAAACATATTGTTCTTCTAGAGGATATTTCTCTTGCTGACCAAAAAATAATAATTTCGCGTCGTTGGCTGTGAAAAGGCATAATTGCACTTTACTGCAACTTTGGTGAAATTAAAAGTCTATTAATTTAAATAAAAACACTGAGCTTTGTATCGAGAATATGCAATAATAGGTGTTGGCCTTTCGGAAAAGATGTTTTGTATAGTACCGTACATACGTTGCATATACAATATTACTTACATACATAGCCCACAAGTTTTGTTTAAATAGTAACTTTGGAGCTGCTGTCCATTCTTCTCCAAACGAAACTACATTTGGAAAGGGCAACTATGTAGATTCATACAGGTGGTGGCCCTTCGGACAAATTATTTTGTATAGTACCGTACACACATTGCATATACATATTAGTTACATACATAGCCCACTCATTTCGTTTAATTGTAACTTTGGAGCTGTTGCCCATTCTTCTCCATACGAAACTACCTTCTGGAAGGGGCAACTATGTTGATTCATGTATATTTTTTTTTGTTTTATAACGTTCACAAGTGCTTTGTAATAGTCTAATTAAAATAAACTATTTGACTTTGTAATATAAAGTCTATTTTACAATAGCCAAAAACATTCAATAAACTACAACACTAAGTACAGTGGCATACATAAGTGCATGACACTGGGTCACAAGTGTTCTGTATTTAGTCCACTTTGAAGCGACAGACCATGCTTAACCCAACTGCAATACTGAGCAGAGGAACGTACAATCGCGTCCACAAGTATTATTAAGTTGAGTAAATATCGCGTATGACGTCCATAGACACTTGAGTTGCCGCTGAGTACTGTAATCCACTTTGCGTCGACTGATGTTGTGACGTGAGTGAACAGCTGATGGCTTGAACAGTGGCGGCTACGGGTTAAGTCGTATTTGTTAGCTGCATAGAAACGTGTTTATAGGTCTGTGGGTTTATTGTTACAGTTAGGCCGATGAGAGCAGTGGAAAATTTTCACGTATGTTTTGGATTTTATTCTAGAAAATACACGGAAATAGTTATTTGTTGGAGAGATCCATAAAACGTAATTCGTACTAATATGCACATATATTTGTACCATCAAACAGTTTTGTTTTGTAACTGTAACGGTATATGGGGCCGGTAAAATTACTGCCTAAACTTTTCTTAACTAAGATAAGGCCGGCTTTTCACCGCATGCAGCTGTATACCAGTATTTTACATAAAACCATAACAGCTCAGTAACTGGGTAACACGATATAAATTGGTAAGACTGGTTGAAAGAGTTATGAATGGGCAGAAAAACAAAACAGGATCGAAAAAAAAAACATAGCAACACGCATTTCTTGCCTTTCATCTCTTCACTCTAAAATCCAAATTCAAAATCAATTCAAAATTCGATTCTGTAATCCGAAAGCCAACATCTCCGCTGTAATTGGCGCCAGCTCCCTCACCTGACGGTATCGTTGGCAGCTCTGTAGCGGTCATTTTTGGCGGGAAATTGCCCCATATCCGACGATCGTCGATACCTCGACGCGGCTCGTTTTGTCAGTCAAACCTTGTTTGGATACTGCGCCTCTATTAATTTTTAGTGCAGTGATTGACATGTTTGCTCTAATGCTGTTTTTGAGCTGGGAATTTTGAATTTCGTACTGTTTTTGTGCGTTGTTATTGGAACTATCGAAGCGGGTCTATGGATGTGGGTCGCGTTGCTTGTAATGAAAACTTTTTCGTACTTTAGCATTTGTTTTGCCACCATTATGATTTCTGAATCTGATTTTCCACAAAGAAAAGTGAAGGATTTACAACTATGCTTTTATTTTACTGGTATAGAATGAAAACTTTTCCATATCTATTTTTTTGCGACAGAACACCTTGAAAGTCCAATCTTACAATATTATACGTTTGGACTTAAGAGAAACATAACGATAAATTAGGTATTCTAAAGTAGGTATAAGTTTTGTTTTTTTGAGGGTGGGAAATCTTCAAATAACTTCTCCCGCTCTGGGTGGACCAGGAAGGCGTATCAGACTTTTACTGACTAAACCCACGTGTCCCCTCAGTTGCCTGTATGCCAGAGGCGTCGGTATCTCTTTCGAACAACCCGTACTCCCGGCGGGCATCGGCCATTGCGGACCCCACCAGTTGGTGCTGACATCTCTTTGAGGCGCGCGTGGAACTCAACGCGTCATCGACCTGGGCTTGGTACTTAACGGGCAGTGAGCTACCCATTATTCGGCATCCGCAAAGCCCGCGCTTACGGTGGCCGGGAATCAGCCTGGGTTCCCGACGCCCAGGGCGTGTCCTGCGGTGACTAGAGCCGTGAGGGCGCATATACTGCCTCCCCTTCAAGTGCTCCCTCTCCCTCTTCGCGAGCATTACTGCTTCGCAGAAGAAGGTGACGGCTACCAATGCACTCTCGCTCCGTAATATGGCCTGGACCAGGACCGGACGCGATAGATCGCCACCACCAATCGCCTCCACGAGGACACGGTGGTGCTCCGCCCAAGCTGGGCAGACCATCACCTTATGCTCCATCGTGTTCTCAGGGCTATCTACGCAGTGGAAACACCCGGGCGTTTCCTCCCGCCTTATACGAAACAGGAACCTCCCGAAACAACCGTGTCCGGTGTGGACCTGCGTCAGACAGAAGGTGAGGACGCTTTGGCGCCTCTCAATCCACTCCTCAAAAAGGGGACTTACCGCCGAAGTAGGTATATGTAAGCAATTCAATATTGCGAACCATTTTGAAGATTACAGTCAAATATGTTGTTTGAAAACTATAATACTTTACCTGGTATTGAAATAATCTTTTTCTTAAAGTAGATTCAAATATGTGGAGTAATTAAAAGTTTTTAAACAGTAGTGGCCCAGTGGTTACAGCCCTGATTTACGAATTGTAGGTCGTAGGTTTGAACCGAGGCAGGTGATTTACTTTGTGTAAATAATTTAATCGCCTCTGCTCTCAATACGATGAAGGAAAACATTGTAAGAAATCGGCATGTCCTAGAACCCAAAATTAAAAGACGTGACAACTACCAACCTGCACTGAGCCCACGTGGTAGATTACCCTCTCGGAAGGAACATTATAGATTGGAAGTAATTCCGCATCCCAATGCAAGAATTCACAAAAAATCATTTCACTTTGCAATTTTGGCAGTAAACGGTCCGATTCACACAATCGGAGTGGACTAGAGGACGTTAGTTAGCATTGCAGATGCTGTAGCTTCCACGTGTTTACAAGCCCGACTGGCGTGCCAACCGGCAATAAGTCGCCTGGCAACGCCAGCGACCATTCACTAATGGCAACTTAACGTAAAACTAACGACATAAAACGTCACATAGATAATATTACCTATTTACTTGTTTTCAATGACGATGGTAATTTTAACCGCATTTTTTATCCTGTTGTGGCCTTCGATGTTGTCATTAGCCTAAAGTTATCCACTGCTGGAAATACTTAAGCTTCAATACTAGCTTAGTTTAGCTTTTCAATCATAAGCATCATCATCATTACAGACGGTCACTGCTGGACATTGGCCTCCGGCAAGCAGCGCCACTTCTACCAGTTGTATGCTTCTTGCATACAGCGAATTCCTGCAGCCTTCACCAGGTCCTCGATCCACCTTGTGGGAGGCCATCCAACGCTTCGTCGGCCAGGTTTGGCGAATCTTCGGGCTATGTCGGTTACTTTGGTTATCCTACGGATCTCTTCTTTTCTTATTCAATCGCGTAGGGAAATTCCAAGCTTCCATAGCCCTCTCCATTGCCCTTTGGGTGATTTGAGAATGCGTTCCTGACACCTGTCAGTTATATTCAACCCTTTCATAGCTACAATCCGTTCACGGTTATTTTACCTCTGACAGCAGAAACACAACAGCAACTTTATTGTAACAACAACTAACAAATCTGTCAATATCACAGTGATATTTAATCAATGTGTTATTGACAGATTTGTTAGTAGCAACAACACAAAACCAACCTTATCTTAACAAGAATAAAGATAACTTTGCTTTTGTCAGTGACGCAAAATCAGAAGTTAATATAAGTGTGAACAGACTGTATTTTACATATGACTTCAACCTTACAGCAACGACAATAAAGATCACTGTAATGCACAATCAGTAGATGAAAAAGGACTGCAAACGTTCCTAATCGAGTTCAACTGACAGATGTCAGGGACGAATTTTCTCGATGTGGCAGAAATATACTGTGTACGTACAAACACGTTTCTCTTGCCGTGAAAAACTACGGTTTATTCGATTCGCCATGTGCAGGCACGGTCGTTACATGGATCACTATGCAAGCTAGTTGACAGACACGTTTTTTCTAGGGCATGGTTTATACGCTGTACCGTAAAAAAAGCTAGTGGTCTACAAAGTGCCTTAAGCTGCCAATTGGATTAAAAATGCAGATTTTTGATTGTACTTAAAGTACTTTTTTTTCAATTATCATTTCTTTATCGCGTAGCATAATGAATATAGTTAGTAGGTAAGTATATTAGTCATAATTTTGGACCCGAAGTAGGCGAGAGGTGGAAGAACACTGGGTGTTCAATATGATAATTTTTATTATCAATTAAGTAGTTAGTAAGTTATACTGTTTTATTAATACAGAATTGAATTTAAGAATTATGATTATTCTATATAATACATTTTTAAATATTTTTATAAAATAACATTCCAAAAAACATTTAAAAATATAAAAATAGTGGTCCGCCGGTATCGGGAGCAGGGTCCAAGCTTCCGGTGGTAAGGGGCTCCAGAGACAGGAACCTCCTCACAATGCGAGTCGTATTGAGGAGTACTGCCTTAAATTTATATAATTTTGATATTATGATATTTATTATTCTGACATACATGAACAATTCGACGGTACTTACAAACCGAAATTTTTACCTATTCAAGCATACTATTAATTGTGTTTTACTATTAATGTTCAAATTCTATTATGGGATTTATTTAAGCGCGGAAAATATTGCGTGAACAATAACCGTTCACGACATGGCAAACTCGTATTGACTGTTTTCCATGTCAAAAACTATAAGCTATGTAAATTAAAATGCGTGCCGTTCTAAATAATACTCAATTAGAAAACTAAATTAAGGCGAACGTTTTGGCAATTTATTAGAACACCATGTCTGCAATGGCTCTGTCTTCAAAAGGCCCTTCCACATATGTTAGACTCATATAGAATTCTAATAATATAATGTTTGGACTTTAAAAGAGACCATGACCACTGAGTGTGTTTCGGCATTTCAGTCAGTCTTCTTAGTCAGCTAGAAAATGCCAGCGCCATCTATTTAAAAAAATATTGACCAACAAAATATTGACGTGTCAAAGTGTCATATAATATCTACTTACATAAATAAACATTTCATAAATCCACACGTTCAATGTAATCACTGCACTGTATTCCACTTGACGTCTACAATTCCACGTCTACGGTAACAATTTGACTTTGTCTGCATCTTTAATTCGTAGTATATTTTTTATTGTTTGGTTGGTAAATCATCAAATAACTTCTCCCGCTCTGGGTGGAGCAGGAGGGCGTGTCAGACTTTTACTGACTAAAACCCACCCGTGTTCCCTCAGTTGCCGGTGCGCCAGGGGCCGCGGTATCTCTTTCGAACAACCCGCACCCCTGGCAGGTAATTCGTAATATTAGGGCGGTTTACGTAGTACGTTAAACATAATTATGCAAAATCAAAAAATCAAAATCAAAATATTTTATTTCACATAAGCCTGCATGGGCACTTATGAAACGTCAGAAGCTAGGTGCACGGTTCCAATTTGTCGTTTCCTATGGAGAAGAGCCGGCAAGAAACTCCACGGTTACTCTTTTCTGCACGATTCAAAAGTGTTTTTTTCTTAATATTTTTATACAAATATTCTGGTGTTACGCTCTTTTTTTATTTTGATACCATACTAATATAAAATAGGTCAGTTGTAATCATAGCTTCACGACAAAATAACTTTTGAATTTTGTAAGTCAAATTGAAAATGTTTTACTTCACATGGGCACTTATGAAACGTTAGAAGCTAAGTGCACGGTTCCAATTTGTCGCTTTCTTTGGCGAAGAGCCTGCAAAAAACTCCCGGTTACTCTTTAAAAATAATTGGCTTGTTCAATGTTTTAAAATTACACTGTTAAAAGATATACCCGAAAGCTTGACAACCAGTCTTACTAAGGGGTATCGTGTTACCCAGTAACTGGGTTGTGGAAATCAGATAGGCATTCGCTTCATGTAAAATACTGGTATTCAGCTGGATCTGGTTAGACTGGAAGCCAACCCCAACATTAGTTGACAGCAACATATTTTTTTTGCCACATGATATCTTCTCTTTTTTATATCCTTGTTCATTACATTATATATGGGTGTAAAAAGTTGGTATATTTCTCTGTAAGTAAACGAAAAATGTGGCGGTAGAATTTAGGTCCATAGTTAGGATATGTTGACGATACACGATTTATGTCTGAATATAATATTCAAACGTAAATCGAGTTTAAAAAAATTGCTTTATTTTTTCTTTGTACTAAAATCATTCATTTAAATCAATACATTGGCAGACTATAGCCCGTAAGTCATGTTCGCTTGTTCGGGCTCGAATCTTATGGCGTCCTTTTTCAACCTCTTGATTCGCATGAATCTTGCGACGTTATAAAAAACATAAGTTGAGTTATGTTTTAAAATATTTTTTGACTTATGTGCTTAAGTCCGCCGATCCGATTATAGATATAAGAGGACATTGTAGGCCAGTCAACAAATGTAAGGTATTTATACTAGTGACTGTACACTGCAAAACAATACATTTATCTATGGTTAGTCTTCCCGGCCATAATATGAACTCGATGCAAACGATGGCGCGATGGTTGTCTAGACTTAGGTTAGACGGTAACTTACTGGATTACCTGTGCTAGTGTTGTGCGGCAAATAGAGAATGATGAATGTATTCTTACTTATGTAAAGATGAATATTTTAAATATGATTCATCATTGTTTCAAGGTAATGGTTAATTTAAAAGAAATTTAAATTGTTTATGACTGTTCCTGTAAGTATTTCAGTCAGATTTACCTAGATAGAAGTTTAAGTGAAACTTGAGTTTCAATATAGATAATAGGCAAGATATTTATGTTAATAACTACTAGCATTAGCGGCCTCGCCCGCGTGGAGGTTGGAAATAATCCCACGAGAACAATCTACCAGGATAAAAAGTATCCAGTGTTTTAATCCAGGTTATAAACTATCTATATGCCAAATTTTATACGAATCCGTTCAGCCGTTTTGGCGTGATTGAGTAACAAACATCCGAACATCTAACTATCCAAACATACAAACTTTCACATTTATAATTTTAGTAGGATAGTAACAACCAGCTTCACACTTTATGTTAGAAAAAGTTACTGTAATAAGTTAGATAGCATTAAAGCTTAGCTACTCAATAGAAAAAGTCTCCAATTGAATTGGTTAAAACATAAAGTTATTAACGTGGTTTAAGAAGGTTTTTGTAGTATCTGTTCCTATAATGTCCCGCACTATAGTTAAGTTAAGCTAAAACTTGATGGATATAAAAATCCTTACGATATCAACGTTACAGCTTAATTGTTTCTCACGTCCGCGTCGGCGCCTCGTAGTCTTTAGTTGTCTACGCCGCTACGCCGCGCCGTAGCAGTAGCAAGTCTACGCCGGCTACGCCGTAGCAATCACATCTCTCTATATGTCAGTTCTACGAATTCAAACCCAGACGAAACAGCTGCAGTGAGTTTCTACGTTTCTCAGTATTTTGAAAGGGAAAGCTTCTGTCTGATGCGAGCAAATTTCTCGGTATTGGTATAGTTTACAACTTCACATTGAAAGCTTTGAGGCCAAGTTCACAAAACACTGTTGGCACGTTGCTGTTTTGACTGTTTTGCATAGAGGGACAGTACTTCAAAATGCTTAATGGAACATTTTGAAACTAATCGATTTTATTGAACTTGACCGTTTATTGAACTCGAGCTTTTGGATGACAACATTACTTCTTATAAAATATGTATTTGCACAATATGCCGTCGATGAGTCGACAGTTGAAGTTACAATTTTTAGTTCCACCCTCAAAGGTATTATTGAACATTTTGATTAGTTAAGGCGTATTTCTACGAGTATATTCTCAATTGTATTGAAAAGTAAATGCAGGTATCTGAAATAAATGTGATTAGTATATAAGCTTATTTTTAATTTTCTAAATTCAAATCATTCTATAAGGACCATCAACCTAATGCAACAGTTGACGCGAGATTTTCTGATCAGCGACTTGAACACTTTGCTCAGGGTTTAAAAAGACAAACTACATCTTCCACATCGCTTAATATGGAGCTATTTTACCCGGTTCGGGCTCCATAGACTTTGGGACAAAAGGGCTTCAATACTCTGAGATCGTTGTTCGTGACTTGGTGATGATCAAGTCTTTTTCAATTGTTTTTTTTTTTTTTTTTTTTTGTAACATACAGCTCGTTTTTAACATCACAAAATGTATTTGGTTTAGCCCATACAATATTTATTCCTTGAAATTTACCTGCAATAATGTTCAATACTCAACAGTTTATTTGCATTCCATAATGCATACTTAGGTGGTATCTTAAAATTAAATGTGTAGAATGTATTTTTTGTCGAAAAGTAGTCGAGTAGTTAGTTTTGTATGTTAGTTCGCACGTGTAACAATTTTTAAAATTCCTTTATTAAAAATAATCTGGTTCTTAATAATGGATTACAATCTAGAATATAAGACTAATAAGCAATTTTAATCCAACAATTTTATTTACATGATGATTATTTTAAAATAGTAGTAACAATAGTGTTTATTGTACTTTACAAAAACCTGTTCCACTTTCTTAGAGTCTAATATGATGATATTATAAACACTTTGTTCATTTTCTAATGTGTGTCATTCTCACTATTATTTCTACACTTTTTACACTACACTAACTCAAAAGGTTTTGAGTGCAACGTGTGAACTAACATTACTGATCATCGACTTGTACAGGCTTTCAAAAGCCGGGGCTAAAAGTGGCTAAAACAAACTACATCTTCGACGTCGCATATTATCGAGCTGTTTCACCCAGTTCGGCGCCACGGAGTCTTCGCTTCGCGTTCGGTAGCGGTCATTGCCCCCTGTTCCAGCAACGCCTCATATAATCTGGCCTTCACTTGTAAGATTTCTTTGCGCAATCATTTTTAGTATGCCTATAGTAACGTGTTTAGTACTTGTAAAGTAGCTGTAAACTATATATTGGGTGTATTTTTTTTTTGGCTCTGTTTGGGTTGTTATGCCTTTTTGATGTTAGTTTGAATCTATTTGGCTCTTGTGCACAATGGTCGGTAAAAAATTGACAGATATTACTCAATCATGTGGAGGGATCAGTATGGGAGCTATGGCAACCATTGGAGATAGGAATAAAAACTCGCCCTGTATACAAGAACACATCCAAATTACATAGTCCTATGAATCGTTTTTTTTTTATTAGTTAATTCCATAAATCTGCAAAAGTAACTTCATTTAGAAGCGTGCGATCGAGTTAAAATGCTTATTAGTACATTAGGCTAGATTATTACTAAGAACTAGACCAGTTCTTATTAATAAAGAAAAAAAGACATTAGAAACGTGTTAAGTGATGCTGTAAATTTAACTTCTAACCACAATTATATGTAAAGGCAAGTCTTTGATCCGCTTAAAGCATACGCGAAAGTATAGTTAGCCCCAAAAAGATGTAATCATCGACAATAATTTAAACGATTTTCTAGAATTGGTTTTCCATAACACTGTATCTATTTAAAGCGACAATTAAAGAGAAAAGAAAGAGAAAGAAAAAGTATTTATTGGACTCGCACAGGAATAACACTAACTTAACTACAACACAATACAATTATTAAACGAATAAAAAATAAACTAAAACACTGCTATGCTACTTAATAAAATTAAAATTATTAAACAACAAAAATAAATAAAAAGTTAAACTAAAAACAAAGTCCTGTGCGAAGCCAAAAGGCCACTATCTCAGCATGATGCTACGACATTTAAAAAGTGTCGTAGCGCTGGTATTCAAATTCAATTAAGCACCAAATTTACAAATTGAAATAATATTCATAATCAAAAGTCATTTGTTCAAACTAGGCTGAGAGTCAGCTCTTTTTGACCGTCAAAATTACATAAGACAGTCTCCCCAAAACGCCCGCCCTTCACCACTTCCTAGTGCTTTAGCTGGGAAGAAGAAGTGGCGCAACAAACTCCCCAGCAGCACAGCTGTCTGTTAAGTTAGAAGAGATTGATTCCATACAATAGTAGGTAATTAACATTACGAAACACAAAAAAAAACATTAGATTTGCCATATGTCAGCTAGCACACGCCAATATACCATCAAAACATTAATACACACACACAAAAATAAAACGTAAACAGAACTTAAAATCTAAATAAAAGCCTCCAGGTATAAAGGGCATGCCCGCTTACATATGCAATTCTGCATTACGGAAATATAGCTATTATAATTATAGAACAACGATTGTACTTAGTCAATTAAATGAACATTTATCAATGCATACATATTTTTGAAGCAGACTATATATAAATAGTAACAAATACTAGCACCACGGTACAATGTACATGCAAATCGTAACTCAGATTAAAAATAGACTAACTGGTAACTACATACATTACCATAATAATTCTAGGTTAAGACCGCCATACATTTTCTAGTCTGGCTTCAGAAATATTACTTAAGTAGGAAAAGAAATCCATCTTTTCTTTTATTGTGAGAACTAGCATTTGCTCGCGACTTCATCCGCGTGGCAGTTGTAAAATACACAACACAATATATTATAAAATATCAGCTGTTCCATGTACGGGTCTTCAGAAGCCCGAAAACCAGCTGACCAAGAGGTATGGTATCACCCAGTAACTGGGTTGTGGAAGTCAGATAGGCAGCCGCTCCCTGTAAAATACTGGTATCCAGCTGCAACCGGTTTTTCTTTTGAGGGTGGGAAAACATCAAATAACTTCTCTCGTTCCACGGGTCAGACTTTTACTGACTAAAACCCACCCGTGTTCCTTCAGTTGTCTGTGTGCCAGGGGCTACGGTATCTCTTTCAAACAACCCGCACCCCTGGCAGGCATCGGCCCTTGCGGACCCCACCAGTTGGTGCTGACATCTCTTTGAGACGTGCGTGGAAAACAACGCGCCGTCGACCCGTGCTTGGTCCTTACCGGACAGCGAGCTACCCATTACTCGCCGTCCGCAAGCCCGCGCCTACGGTGGCCGGGCATCAGCCTGGGATTCCCGACGTCCAGGGCGTCTCCTGCGGTGACAAAGGCTGTAAGGGCGCATAGACTGCCTCTCCCTCACGTGCGCCGCTTCCCTCTTTGCTAGCATTACTGCTTCACCTGCATCCAGTTAGACTGCAAACCGACTCCATCATGGTTGGGAAAAGGCTGGGCTGATAATGATGAATCTGTTACGATAAACTACTTAACATAACACACATAAAGCTTAGTATACTTCGTATTAGGTAATGAGAACGTTAGCATGACTGAATTATGAGTTTTCGTGCAATATTCATGACGAGTTGATAAAAGATAACAGCTGTTCGTAAATAGTAACGCGGACGGAGTATCGCCACCCACGTGCCACCAGAACAGTATCCATAGTAACTCGTAGAACGTAGAAGCTACACATTTAGCACGTTTGCTTTAAATAGTACCGATTTATATTTTTGAGTGTACGACTAAACGCCAACAGACACTACGCCGACAGACTGAACACCGACAAGACTTTACTCCGACGAGACTCTTCGCCAACAGGACACTTCGCCGACAGGGCTCATCTTTGCGCTATTACTAAATAGTCAAGTAACTGCCGCTAACATGGCTGTAGCGCTCGCCGGCCGCTGCGCTGCCGCGGTACCGCTTGCTTCGCTCGATCAACTCGCGCGCGTTTGGTCGCAATTCTAACCTAACCTATTATCTACCTGATGAGCCCTGTCGGCGAAGAGTCCCGTCAAAATAAAGTCTTGTCGGTGTTCAGTCTGTCGGCGTAGTGTCTGTCGGCGTAGTATCTGTCAGCGTTTAGTCGTACACTGTATATTTTTGTCAGTTACAAATTATCTTATTAGTGCTGCTTTATTCACACTTACATAATCAGCCTATAATGTTCCCACTGTTGGGACATTAGCGTTCCCTCAGAGTCCACCACGCGAGCTCAGTTCGGGTTGGTAGATGTCACATGTCTTCGAATTTTTGGTTCTAGGACTTTTTCCTCGTCGTTTCGTGAGCAGTGGTGATGAAATAATTTACCTAAGCAAATTAAGGCGCCTGTCTGGGTTCGAACCCAAGATCGTAAGTCGCGGCCGTTACCACTCGGCCATCAATGCTCGCCTACTTTATTCAGTGATGTTGAAATAACAGTTTTAGAGAAAAAGTTCAGTTTCCAAAGCAGTTTTAAATTCAATGTATCTAATTGTCATCTAATAAGTACTTGGAAGTTCATAGTTTGGTCTTACTGTTTAACCATTGACGGAGCCTAAAGGTTTGTCGATTATAACTGATTAATTTGCTTATCCAGTTTGTAAGACAATAAAGTATGTTTAATGATACTACAAAATTACTCAAGATTCATTAAGGCAAGACACCATAGCCAACCCTTTTCAATTCTTTCATTTTCATTTCATTTCCAGTTTTAGCTGACCTCGCATTGTATAGGAATTTCGTATAGTGAGAAGTCAGCTTATACTGGAAATGTATAGCTTGACATGTCGTCGTGCGTACCTTAAGTTAAAATATTCGCAGTGCGTGAACCTCAAACAGCGCGTTAGTTTTTTCAAATATAAGAGCTGTTAAACAACGTTTTTAAAACCACCTATAATAAATAAAACAAAATCCATTCTAAAAATCCTACATTAATCCCTCCAATCACATAACCTCACACGTATAACAATATCGCCTATATTTAAACGCCGAAGCCCCCTATGCCTATAAATACATCGTCGAACCCGGTTAACCATGGTAACCGAGTTACTTACACCTAACTGGGTAACGGTTCATAGTCACCTCTGTGTATCAATGTGGTTGTAAAGTTCGTTGCACACCAGATTGGCCCATAATTTTGTGTAAGCTTCGCCGCAATTGTTTAATAGGTAAGTCACGTGATTGTGACGTGTTTCGACCGTGATTCGTGGTGGATTTTCAGGTTGATATATGGATTTTTCTAACGAATGCTGTCGATAATTGTGTTTTCTGAACATGGTTTAAAAAACTGCCGTGTCCAGACTTTTATTTTTTATGAAATAAAAGAGTATTTTTTGTTTTACTGGGTAACGCTCCAGAGTGACTTCTGTATATCAATGTGGTTGTAAAGTTCGTTGGACACCGAATTGGCCCGTGATTTTGTGCAAGCTTCGTCGCAATTGGTTAATAGGTGAGTGACGCGATTGGGACGTGTTTTGACCGTGATATGTGGTGGACTTTCAGGTTGAAATATGAATTTTACTAACGAACGCTATCGATAATTGTGTTTTCCGGACATGATTTAAAACACGCTGCTGGGGAGTTTGTTGCCCACTTCTTCTTCCGAGCTAAAGCACTAGGATGTGGTGAAGGGTAGGCGTTTTGGAGGACGGTCTTATGTAATTTTGACGTTCGAAAAGTGCTGATTCTCAGCCTAATTTGAATAAATGTCTTTTGTTTTCGATGTAAGCTGCACTTGCCTACTTTAATACCAAAACTCATTTCTCCACAAAATAATACTAATTACTTTGTTAAAAACTTGTAAACAATTTCTACGACATAAAACACTAAAAGCTTTTAAAAACTGCAGTGACCCAAATCGTCTGCAATAACTTTTAAATGAGCTAAATAAGTTATTACAGGTAAAAGTATAAATGGGACTGTTCATTAGCACCGTTGTTAACTGGACATTTTTTCAGAGTGATGTTGCTAATGTGGGTCATATATTGTGAAGCAGTGGGCGCTCCACCGTTTGTATTAATTTTGTTCCCGCCGGTGTGCTCCGAGCCTTATAACATTGTGTCTATTATACTCGTGTAGTGTGTAGCAGTGGCGAAGCTACAATTTTTATTAGAGGGAAGCCGAAGAAAAAGTTGTTCAGTTACTCTAGATGACATCAAATTTCATATTGTGTGCCTTTTTTAGTCTGTGCTAAATAAATGTATTTTCTTTCTTTCTTTTAATTCCTTTACTTTTTCTATAATTAACGGCAGCTATTGTCGAAAATCTTGGTTTAGACAAAAAAAAAAATGCATTTTTGTAATGTTTGGTAATCTTAATATGATGATTTAAGCTAGTATGAATTATCTGTAATGTAATTTGATACACACACATATTTTACATATTGTTTGGCAATAGTAGACACTGAAAAGAGTGTTTCTTCCAAATAGAACCCGATAGGAATCGAAATTATCCCAAGGGAACGTATTACCGGAATGAAAATATCCTAGTCTTAATCCATGCTGTAATCTATCTGTGTGCAAAATTTCATCCAAATCCGTTTAGCCGTTTTTGCGTGTAACAAACATTTAAACTTTCATAAACATGTATAATTTTTGTATGGATAGTAGGATATTTTTTGCTGATTTTAAACTGCAATTTAAATAACAGCAACATAAAGTTTGCGAATCTTTGTGTTTTTTTAATGTGTAATTTATTTTGGTGTACGTAATTACCTATTCTATCTATTTTTCTATTCTATCTTATCTTAAAAATGTCTGTCTGAAGTAGGTACTGTATATATTTTATATCCAACTATCTGACTTTAAAAAGTCATTGAAACACAAAAATAGATTCTGACTTTCGAATGTCATTTCGAAAGCAAACACTCTCAATTACGTGATTCATAACACGATCCGCATCAAAGAAGAAAAACAGCATCAAACCTGCCAAACCCACACATTCCCGCATTAGTCAGAATGCGGTATCACAGTACTATTCCCGGGAACAGTGGGGTGACCTCGAAAGCGCCATAATGCTATAACGCCATGGCGCCGCGCCGTCGCCCTTTCTCCCGCCAAGGACCGAAGGACAACCCACTGGCTGTTTTCCAGACAATGCAGAGCTTGTTACGTCATCACGCGTTATAGGTCCTGGATTGGAAGGATGTTTTGATTACGATGGTTGGCTTAGTACATAATAATGCTTCATTTAACTACAAATTAACTTCAAGTTAATAAAGTTGAGGTAGTGCCGCTAATTACGAAACTAATCCTATCCTACTTTTCATACTATATATACATGTGAAAGTTTGGATATTTAGATGTTTGGATATTTGTTACTCAATCACGCAAAAGCGGCTGATCGGATTTGGATTAAATTTGGCACACAGATAGTTCATAACCTAGTTTAACACATTGGATACTTTTTATCCGGGTAATACGTTCCCGTGGGATAATTTTAGAACTTCATGCGGGCGAAGCCGCTGGCAAAAGATAGTACAAATAATATCGTTAAGATGGAAAACAGCCAATATGTTCCTAGATATCTTTTTAGATCCCAATAGTTTACTATTTATTCCTGTAAATGAAAATCTAAGAAAATCTAATCTAATCTATTCACATTTTTAATTATTTTCATCTTTCTCTGTTTATTAATTAATCACATTCCAATTCCCGCAACTCTTGCTCACTATTTACACTATACAATTCTATCTGCTTTTATATAAAAGTTGAATGGACTGCCTATCAGACTCCCCGACAGACTCAACGGGAAACCTGTGAAATAAAAAAGTTACGGTGAAAAGTAGGCCACCGGGTAACACTCGGAGATTTCTAGGAAAAACAGGACCGAAGTTCAATGGCGAACGCATTCACAATGTATATATAGTACACCATAAATAAATATCTCAAGTTCACGTATTTTGATTAAATTCTATTTTTTTTTTATATGGACCATTCTGCTACTGTAAATTGCCTTATGTCTTCTGTCTTTAAAGTGAGTTGGAAAAGAAAGTGGGTGAAAGAATTCTTATTTATACATAACACCATGACTTATTTCCCCAAGGGTTGGGCAGAGATGGTGCCTAGCACACCCACAAATAAACGTTACAAACGTAACGCCTTATATAAAAACGTTCAAAATCTAGTCGCAACCTCATGTCAGCAATCCATATTTTTTTTTTACACGCTTTAATATTTCTATTAATGCGTGTAAAAAAAAAACCAAACTAAAAAGTAGAAAATAATTTCAAAAGAAAATCTAAATAAGGATAGAGTGTTTAACAAATGAATCAATTTTAATGTAAAATACTTACTTTGTTTTTGGCAAGGATAATGATACAAATGTATGAATTGAAATTATTGAATTATCATCGGTCCCTTGATAAGTAAGAAAATTAATTCGACTTCGTTTCAAAGTTGGTACGAATTACGTTCAAAGATTCCGTTACATAAATACTATCAAGCTAATAAAGACGTGTTAAAAAAAAAAACAGAAAATTTCGGTAGTAAGTATAAAAAAAGACTCGATTAGCAAACGTGCTTAAAATTCGGGTTTGCCCCTCAAATTTCGCATCATCGGGTGACGCGTTCTCATTCTACAACTCCCACGCTACCAATGCGTCACAACAACACGGCTTCACTACATCCATGAAAGATTCCTCGTTGTTTTTAGAATATATGTATTGTACTAGTTTAAATACCGAGTAACTAGTACTGTGGTGTAATTAAACTTATATGAAATTTAATTAGAAGATAGTGGTTTAGTTGTTACATTACTGATTACACGTATTTTTAATGTACCGTCTAGTTCGCATTTACATAAACTTCAGAACTGAGAACCTGCTGCAAGTTTTCAACAATTTTCTTACGGGATGAAGCCAAAATCCTCTGCTTTGGCAGTCAGTGGTCGTACTTTGTTATAGACGTAAATAAAGATGCTTCTGCAAATCTTAACATATGTACAAACATTAATATGTTTGTACATATCTACAACTATTAAGTCACTCACAAAAGGTGATAGTTGAACCTTATTTTTGGTTTAAATTACATCATAATTTTCGACACGCTTTTTTGTATTCATAACTTTACCAAACATAATGAATGCTAAAACTGTGCGATAAGATAATTTATAAATTCTAACCGAACTAATGACCTACTCGTATCGATAAACTCCAGGATTCCCAACACTCAATTCAAAATGAAACCGTTCATTTCGGTTTCATTACAACGCGGATTAACAGTTATTAATTGATTAATTGAAACACAATAAAGCCATGTAATTATATCACCACTAATTTGCATCACTCAATAAATATCAGTGTTCGAGCAATTAAATGTCGATGCTATCCATTAATTAATAGTATTAATACTGCAACTCTGAATCCCAGATTCAGTTTAAATGATTCTGTAAGTAATTATGGAACCTGAAATATTTCGGCTAAAGTTTTAGTAGGTTGATTTACAAAGTTTTAAAACTTACTAGATGGCTAAAGCTAACAGAACTCTCAGAAAATATTTTAAAAATATAACTTCGTTACGTCTTGTATATCGTCATCTGAAAGAGCCTGATTCAAATAATAGATTGGTATACAAAAATAGAACAGGTGCGTAAACCATTCTCATTCCTAAAATAGTACATTTCTTCGACTTTGAATCACTACAATATCTTCTAACCCACAGGCATATTAAGTTATGTATCTTTGCCTTAGTATTTCTCCTATCTAATATTGCATCTGCAGATTCACCCACTCTACTATATTATCTTCCATTATATTCGGTTCACAACCATTTACAAAATTCAAGTCGAACTCCAAACGGGTTCAAGCAATAGTTTTGTAGCCAAAATGAAACAGGGTATAAAGCTCTGGTGCGAGGAGGTGGCCCAATTCGGCGCGGCGCCCGTTCGTCGGGGCGACGGCGCCGTCTCGTCTGCCTCATCTCCGAAAAAACCAGATCAACTGGCGCCTTGGAAGACACCCAGAGATTTTTTGCTTATAGATGTAGGCCTCGAGGTCGCCCGCCTGTTATGTTAATGGGGCCGGGAACACCCTATGGTGTAGGAAATATTATAATTTGTCAGTGTCGTTGCGTGATAGGTCATTTTTCTCAAGTTAAGGACGTTTTTGTTTGTGTTTTCATCATCGTTAAGTTTGTTGTGTCGCTTAACTTGATGGCGGGAAAGTAAAAAAATGTTAATGGTGTTTTGTATCTGAGAATCGAGTGCCGTAGCGTACGTTTTATATCCTTTGGTTGTTGGTACTACTTAAGATTCTACTCTCTCTAGTCTCTACAGGACTCTCTCTCTCTCTCTAGGACTCTAGTCTTTAATTTTCAGGGTTTCAATATCACCTTTAAATAAAAAGCAGTTTCTTTTAATCTTAATCATGGTCTGGCAGTTTGAGGAATTTATGCGGCCTACCCAAAACTTTCTTTGGTATTGTTTGTCCAATCCCCAACGATTCGACCCCGTAAGTATTGAGTTGAACTACACGATTACTGACACATGCGTGCACTTTCCTCAAAAGACCATTTCAGACATCAATCTACTTCGTCTTCACATGATCTGACCAAGATCATGTCGACTGGGCCCTCTTCTCAAAGTAGTCGAATAGGAAACACCGACCACACCTAGTTATTTTTTTTTTATTGATGTGTAAAAGATTTTGTACAAAACTACTTACAGAAATAAAATCACATATCATTATCATACAACCAATCTTAAAATAGGCTTTTATAATCCGTTTTATTCATTCAAATCTATATATATAGTAACCTTTCGCTCTGCATACCATTAAACCATCGTACGGTAATATTAACCGTGTAAACGTACTAGTAGACTGCTTCAACTTTAATTCACGTAGTTGCGTTTAATAATCCCAGCACAATAATATTTTGTCTAACCTACTTCCGCTCTCCGAGTAAATTGAAAATTCCTCAACCACGTCCTTTTGAAAAATGTGCTCAGATTTAAGCATAAAATCTTATGTACACTAGCTTTCTAGTATTTGTATCTCTGCTCTATTATTAGGTTCTCTTTAGTGAGGAATATTTATAAACCTAGCCCGTCTTATTAAAAAAGAAATCTAAATTTACTTCTAGCCTAAATCTTTGAGCCAGTATTTGTAATTAGAACTTTATTTCGATTAAGGTAAAGTTCTACTTAGCATCCAACTAAGCTGAGATTTTTATAAAAGAACTGCATTTCTGTAACCGTTAGGTTCTTAATTCAATAACTGGCTCAGTGGTTTAAACCTGCACCCTAATTGCGTAACTCACGATTAATCATAATCTGTTTCGTTTTGAAAAAGAGTGCTAAGCCATTGCTTCATATGTTGGAAAAATGTGTCTGCTCAACAACGTTAATAACGCAATGAATAGTGTTGAACTGTCAAAATGAAACCGATTATGCTTAATCGTATGTTACGCAATTAGGGTGCTGATTTAAAGAAAACATAATTTTGTAATAAGAGGGAGCATGTTTAACTAGTACAATAGATCTGATGAATGAGCTAAATAAGTGAGGCTAAGCAATAATTATAATTGATCCATGACACTGATGATTATGAACAAAGAATGAATGTTGTGGGTGGCAGGGATATCAACCTGAAAACTGAAAACATGAATCAGCACATGATTCTGCCCCTTATGAAATCTACCTAGAAAGATGATTAGGAAGGCTAGCCTTTTCGCAGCCATTTTGAGATCGGTTTCCAGTCAAGTTTCGGATGCAGCTGAATACTAGTATTTTTCATGCAGTGACTGCCTATCTGACCTTAACAGCCCAGTTACTGGGTAATACGACACCCCATAGTAAGACTGGTGGTCAGACTTTCGGGTTTCTGACGACCCGTAACGACTGTCAAAGCCAACCAAGGGACCAACAGCTTAAAGTGCTTTCCGAGGCACGGAGGGATCTTGCTATTTAAAAATGGGCACCCATGCACGAGCTAATGTAAGCGTTAAACAGCCGCATGGGTTATTACCCAGCCACAATGCATACGTCAACATTTTTATTTTGCAATGCGTTTACTTCGCGCGTTTACGCTAGGACCTCTTTAAAACCAAATAGTTTATTCAACTGTATAGGTACATAGATACCTATGTATGTACAGTATATATCCGTTACCATCTCACATTGTTTTGTTGAAAGTTCACCAGCTTAACAGAGTTCATTGAACCCACTGTGAAATTTATCTACAACATTGATTACTGTAGCTGCTCTCAATAGGCGGCACGACTCGGCATGGCACGGCAAAGCATTAAAATTTGTATTGCTCTGCCGATGCCGAAGCCTTCCGCAGCATGCCGCAGCTTCCAGTGCTATGCTCAAATCTTTTTTTTATTATCAAAATTTGAGTGCTAAGGGTATGGAAATAAGATTCATAATCATTTTGGAAATCTGCTTACAAAAATCCTTTGTTATGCCTAACCGTGCCGCTTGGTGGTCGGCCTGTAATTAGCAATGTTTCTTAATATTCATGTATTTGGTTATTATTTCATAGTGTTTTTTTTATGTTGTGCTATGTCTTTTGTGTGCACCAAATAGAGGATTCATTAATCTATTCTTGTGCGAAAATGCTTTGTGTGGTTCTGTAGGTAGAAACAAAAAGTCCTGTTGCTAACCAAAAATAGCTTACAACTTGATTGCTCGTAAACGCTCTTTAAAATCAAAATCTTTAAAGTCAGCACTTTTTCACCGTCAAAATTATAAAAGAAAGTCCCCCCAAAACGCCCGCCCTTCAACACTTCCTAGTGCTTCAGCTGGGAAGAAGAAGTAGCGCAACAAACTCCCCAGCAGATAAAGAACATTGGAATATTACTTTATGGGAAAATAATAAAGGAATCGTTTATCGTTTTCTGAATGTGGCTAAGTTTGTGCAAGTCGCCAATGTTGATGCAGTTTACCTGGATTCGTGGATGAATAACGGGTTTATTAACGTCATTTACTTAATGTTCGTTTATTTCCTTCAGAATAATCAACCGATAGTGTTCCTCTCGGTGAGAGGGAATGGGCTAAATTCATCAGTACGGGTTGGTAGATGTCATATGTTTCTAATGTTTAGTCCTATGAGAGCAGTAGTGATGAAATAAGGGCACCACTGCTCTTCAGAATTTAGAAACATAATCCATGTGGGCAGCAATTTAAGGCAAAATATTATAATTTTATTAAAAAAAAAATATTTATAGCAATTGTCACATACATATTATATGTTTACCTGATATCTTAAGTTAGCCTTGACCATATATGTTACCGGCCAAACCCAATTTCAGGCCAAACTAGTTTGTCCTAGGCCAAACAGACTTAATCCTACGCGTGATATGTCGCAGCCAACTAGCTTAATTAGCCGTTTCGTTAACAGCCTTTGGAAGTAACGCTCGCCGGCCGCTACCGCAGCACCGCTCGCTGCGCTCGCTCGGCTCGCGCCCTTTTGGTCACAGTTCTAACCTAACCTAACCCAATTAATCGGGGTGCCAGTTTGGCCTAGGACAAACTAGTTGGCCTGAAATCGGGTTTGGCCGGTAACATATACATTGAATCCAAAATCCGAAACCATGTTATTAAATACATTCAATTTAATTGTAAATCGTCCAAAATCCAAAGATATCAAGCCTTCATAACCTACAACTAACCCACTTCAAAAAAGCAGGAGGTTATGCATTCGACCCCCCCCCCCCCCCGATGTGATAAACATTTGTAGGTAGCAGCTGTCCACCTTAGTACTGGCGAAAAGCCATGCCACGATTTGATCGGCATATAGATTTTTTTTTAGACCGCTTCGTCACTATTTTTTATTTTATTATTTAACCCATTTGGTCCCTCTTGGTCGTAAGTCTCTCCCAGACTTTCCCAGTATTCTTAAAGTTGTGCCTTCTCCGGCTAATCGGTCAGAAACAACAACGAATCCAAATCGTCACGCCAGCATTTCTCAGGCCCGCTTCGGTGACGACACCCGGCACTACAATACATCAAAATCATAGGAAGGTTGTCAAGTGCAACGTTATCAATTCTTATAGCATTAATGTACGGTACGTACAGTACGGTAAGTACAGTGGGCTGCATCAAATTGGGTACCCCAGTTGTATTAAAATTTTAATATAACTGGGGTACCCAATTGATGCAGCCCACTGTACTTGCGTTTTTCATACATTTTCTTAATTTAGTTATTGTCTGCGATATTTTTGAGTATGAAGGGCACAGACAAGGGCTCTTTTGAATGTCAGCCATATTGGGTTAAGGTACGGCGCACGGTGTCTAAACAAATACGACGGAGATACTAAACTGTATGGATTTTTTTACGTCTTGGCTGAAATTATGTATAAAAGTGCTGATTCGCAGCCTAATTTGAATAAATGACTTTTGATTTTGATTTTTATATCTCCATAAAATCCATATTTACACAAATTTGCCGATTCCCTTATAGTCCGATGCGGTTACACCATAGATCAATTTGAATTATATGAACTGACCGAGTTGCCAAAATGTAATGTTGCCTCGTGAAAATCGGACAAAATGGAAAGTGGCCAAATATATCTCATTGTAAATCCTTGAATAAACGAAACTTGGCGATACCATGGCTGCTGTATGCCATAACCACGCACTATCTTTAATTATGTGAACAACTTGGCACAAAATCTCATGTGTATGGAATTTAGGTATCTGGGATATACTGCTGACCTCGATTTACAAAGAAAATTATTGTAACTGTTTTTATTACGATGATATATTATACGCATTGCCGTATAAGTCCGTATGGCATGGCGTAATACTGTACTGACTGCGAGCAGTGGTGGCCCAGTGGTAACTACCGTGACTTACGAGTTCACAGGTCATAGGTTCGAACCCAGACTGACAGGCGGTTGACTTTGTGAAAATTATTTCATCATCACTGTTTTCAAAACAGTAAAGGAAAACATCGCGCGGAAATCGACCTAAATGTCCTCAAACCAAAAAAACTAAGACATGTGACATCTACCAACCCGCACTGGGCCCGCGTGTTGATCACGGTATCCTCTCAGTAAGAGGGTCACTGAGAGGTCGCCTGTGTTCCAGCAGTGCGCACATTATTCTGATATATGTACATAGATACGTATATTTGATACAGTTTCTAAGCATAATATACAGGAAAAGTTTTTATTCAATGCGCAAACTGTAACCATGAATTCAGCATATCATTCTAGACCCCTAGAAATGATTCGTCGGTTTAAAATTTTGACCGCGTAGGTATTGCACTTTTCTATGAAACAGCAGATTTTTTTTTTTTTTGTATAACTGACGAAATATTTCTGCGCTGGGGGGATGATATTATTATGCTGAATTCATGGTTACAGTTTGCGCACTGAATAAAAACTTTTCCTGTATATTTTTTACATTATCAAAGCGACAGCTTGCACCTGTAATTTGTTTACCACTAAAGTAATAATACGAGTATACTTTTGATATAATCGTTTATATAGCTTTTATAATGCTGGCAGCACACCACTACTAAACAACTCAGATATTAGTATTATTATAAACGGAGGTAGTTTACAAAAAACAAATTTTACTAACTATCGCCACATGGAGGGTATTCAAAAATAATTAGTATACATATCGACAGCGTGCAAGCATAATATGTTTAGCGATAAAAAGAGTTTAGTGAAGAAGTATTTCAGTATATCTAATTAAATATAGATCAGTAACAGTAGTGAAGTAAACAAAGTGATATTAGGACATGTGTTAGTTGTCAAATGAAGGTGCAGACAACATGTCGTGAGTAGATTCCTTTTGGTTTTTTTTTACAATAGTTATTGAAATGATTATATGAAATAGGGGGCTTGCGGCTAAGTAATAACAGTCACACGGATCGATCGATCTGGTTAAGCTACGCTTGCCGCGTTTGCTCCGTGGATGGGTGACCATCTGTACATACCAAGACCCCTCCCTGCCTCGGAAAGCACGTTAAGCCGTTGGGCCCGGTTTTTATTTGTGGATCTTTGACAGTCGTTACGGGTCGTTTGTAGCCCGAATGTCTGACAACCGGTCTTACCAATTACCTACTGGGTTGTGGAGGTCAGATAGACAGTCGCTTCATGCAAAAGTTGCGGCCGCAACTATTTGGGAAAACGCTGGCCAGATGTTAATGATGATGAAATTATCATTGATTTTGAGTACCTATAGTTTTCAAGGTTTTGTTGGTATATTGGCGTGTGCTAGCTGACATATGGCCAATTTATTGTTTTTTTGTGTTTTGTAATGTTAATTACCTTCTATTGTATAGAATCAAATTTTTCTAACTTAACAGACAGCTGTGCTGCTGTGGAGTTTGTTGCGCCACTTTTTCTTCCCAGCTAAAGCACTAGGAATTGGTGAAGGGCGGGCGTTTTTGGGGACTGTCTTATGTAATTTTCACGTTCAAAAAGAGCTGACTCTCAGCCTAGTTTGAATACACTTTTGATTATATACAGTGTAAAAACAGATTAGTGAATAATAATTACTGAGTTGTGGCTGCACTAGCTTTTAAATCATCCCTGGGGGACCTATCCTAAGGGTCAGTTCACATCGAGACGCGACGCAACACTGCGCGCCTTTTTAAGATCACGATAGAAAATAGATCTTATTTACTTCACAATAAAATATACGGGCTGCACAACACGGTGCATCTCAGCGTTCTTCGACACGCTTTCGCGCTCGTAGTGAAACTATACCTTTTCGTGTTGTAAATAAGTTAGATATTCTGTTGCTATCTTAAAAATACACTATCAGTAGGAATCGCTTTCATTTTGACAGTTCCACAACATTAATTGCGTGGTTTACCTTTCTGGGCAGACGAATTATGCAAACATATGAAGTAATGGATTAGCAATAATCTTCAAAATAATTCAGATTCTGATTTCAGATTTTCAGTTTCGCAATTAGGGTGTAGATTTGAGATACGTAGATATACGAATGTTCAAAGCTATCGCATGAGTTTTATTTGATATTTTTGTTCCGTCCATCATATTTACAATGTTTTTTTTTTTTGGGTGGGAAATCATCAAATAACTTCTCTCGCTCTGGGTGGAGCAGGAGGGCGTGTCGGACTTTTACAACCAATCCATGTTCCTTCACTTGCCTGTGTGCCAGGGGCCACGTTACGAACAGCCCGCACCCCTGGCAGGCATCGGCCCTTGCGGACCCCACCAGTTGATGCTGACGTCTCTTTGAGGCGCGCGTGGAACACAACGCGCCGTCAACCCGGGCTTGCTCCTTACCAGACAGCGACCTACCCATTACTCGCCGTCCGTAAGCCCGCGCCTACTGTGGCCGGGAATTAGCCTGGGATTCCCGATGCCCAGGGCGTCTCCTGCGGCGGCTAGGGCCGTGAGGGCGCACATACTGCTTATATTTACAACGTTCGATCATTTAAATACAAGCGCATATGTCCAAAACCCTGCGTTTTCCCATCCATCACTTTTAATAACCGCGTTTGCACCCATTTTTTTTGTAAAGAGGCCCCGAATGGATTAATTGCAATTGTCAATGTTTACGTGATTGATACACATTGTGTTGGTGAGTAAAATGATCTTCTACAATGCAATTGAACCGATTGACAATATAACTACGAGATTTAGAGCAAATTAAAAACATTTTGATTGATGGCAATTGAAGCACTGTGTATTGACGTTCAATTACATAATGTCAAATGACAATCGATATTTTAAAATTGACCGCGCCAGCTTTTTTTGTTTTTATTATGCACACTTGTTTCTGCAATTTAGACATTGCCAGAATATTCGCGATCGGCTTTGTTTTCCATTTCATCTTCAGACCAAAAGTCAATATTTTCTTTTATGCCTTATTCTATTCAGAAATCGATTGAGGTGTGCGTCAATAATACACCTATTATACAATTAAAACATTATTCATCCATCATTTGAAATCTTCATTCACGTAAACATTGATAATTGCACAATTGATCGTTTCGGGGACCCTCAACAACCGTTCTCTGACGCTGGCAGAATAGTCGACATTGGAGCCAATTTCCAAAAAAGTTTCCAAAAAAGAAAAAACAGCCAATGTCATTGCACTGGCTGTTAAAATTTCATTTTATGTTTATGTTTTTATCTAATAATTTGATTTTCAAACTATGTATTACAAGTGGTTTTCAAACTATGCTATGCGTTCGCTTGCCATAAAGTATTTGACAACGTTTGTCCGTGTGCGTTAAAACAATAAAAAAATCAAGAAATTATTCACGGGTCGGGTCGACTATGGAGCGAATGCGGAACTAATTGTCGTATGTTTAAAAAAGTTATTGTTCACCAATGACATACATACCTACATATTGATATATGCAATGGAGCGAATGCGGAACTAATTGTCGTATGTTTAAAAAAGTTATTGTGCACCAATGACATACATACCTACATATTGATATATGCACATTGACATTGATAAATTTTATTTAAACAAGGACATGAATATTTAAATTGTAGAGTAATTATTGCTTTAATTATTGTGAATGTGATGACTGTGTGGGTGTTTTATTTTTGTTTGGTTTCTTTTTTTTCTCATTTAGTTTTAATCATGGTCTGGCAGTTTGACTACTTTATGCGGCTTACCCAAATGTCCTTTCTATGGTATTGTTCGTCAAATCTTTGAGCTCATCAAGTTCTGAGTTGAGCTGCATGATAACTGATAAATGCGTGCACTGATTGGACAGGCCAACTCAACCTGTGTGGTTCTTTCCTCAAAAGACTATTCACATGATCTTCACATGATCTGACCAAGGTTATGTCCGGACTTTAAAAGAGACTGTCACCTCTGAGTTTGTTTCGGTCTTTCTTCTCAGAGTAGTCAGATAAGAAACGCCGACCTCATTTAGTTTATAAAAATATGACTGACGTGTAAAAGTGTTTGTACAAACCCACTTACAGAAATCAAATCAGTTATCATTAATTATAAATAGACGCGTCACACACGAACATTAGAGCACTCAAAAACAGAGTAAACCATGAATGTAACTCCTATAAATACAATCATACACTGCGCGAAGAACAGGAAAGACCTATATCGATTCCTGTTGTTAGAAAGTGATAAACATATATATTTAGTTACGTCACTAGCGTTGCGTCGCATCACTGGATGGTGTGTGCCACCGGAACGCACAAAGACTTAGCGCAAATAGATACTACTAACATAATTTTAAGTTTTATTTACTAATACAAATTGTTATTATAGTATGTATATTTAGGCTAAGGTATTTACCTATGGGTCATTGTAACCTGACAATAAATGGTTTATTATTTTTTTATTATTAATAACACGACAGCCAATTACCTGTAATTTATCTTGCTAATATTGAGCGTCGGTAACGCTCAAAAGGTAATATATCAATGTTGTGCGCTCAATTACAATAATTGCAAGTATTAAGACAGGTCAAGCATCGTAGTAATCACTTTAGTTGTTCCAATTACCTATAGTTTAACCAACAATTTATGGTTGCATTTTAGAAAGTATGGTTTTTTTTTTGGGTGGGAAATCATCAAATAGCTTCTCCCGCTCTGGGTGGAGCGGGAGGGCGTGTCAGACTTTTACTGACTAAAACCCACCCGTGTTCCCTCAGTTGCCTGTGTGCCAGGGGCCGCGGTATCTCTTTCGAACAACCCGCACCCCTGGCAGGCATCGGCCCTTGCGGACCCCCCTATTTGGTGCTGACATCTCTTTGAGGCGCGCATGGAACACAACGCGCCGTCGACCCGGGCTTGGTCCTTACCGGACAGCGAGCTACCCATTACTCGCCGTCCGCAAGCCCGCGCCTACGGTGGCCGGGAATCAGCCTGGGATTCCCGACGCCCAGGGCGTCTCCCGCGGCGACTACGGCCGTGAGGGCGCATATACTGCCTCTCCCACACGTGCGCCGCCTCCCTCTTCGCGAGCATTACTGCTTCGCAGAAGGAGGTGACGGCTAACCATTCACTCTCGCTCCGTGCCATGGCCTGAACCAGGGCCGGACGCGAGAGATCGCCGCCGCCGATCGCCTCCACGAGGACACGGCGGTGCTCCGCCCAAGCCGGGCAGACCGCCACCGTATACTCCACCGTGTCCTCAGGGCGATCTTCGCAATGGAAACACCCGGGCGTTTCCTCCCGCCTTATGCGAAACAGGAAACTCCCGAAACAACCGTGTCCGGTGAGGACCTGCGTCAGGCGGAAGGTGGGGACGCCATGCCGCCTCTCAAGCCACTCCTCAAAGAGGGGACTTACCGCCGCTATCGTGGCGTGCCCATAGAAAGTATGGTGAGACTACAACTAAGTTAATTTGCGAGCTGATATCTGTATGATTGGGATGTTTTCTTGTTTGTGATCCCCGAAAGGAATTGAACTGTAAAGTCTTATCTATGTAATTCCACGTTGTAGTTTAGGGATAAGTGACTTGTTTGTTCGTTTCTCCTTCTTCCCTGTCTGTTGTTACGACTTCTGAATAGTGCAATAATAAGTTTCATATCATAATCAATCTCATCTTTGTTCATATTATTCTGCTTGTATGATGTTTTTGATTGTGATGTCTTTTCATTTCCACTTGTTTGAAGTTGTGATTTTATGTATCAAATGTATGTAGAAGATGTTTACAGGCCAATAATAAGACATGCTAATCAATCCATTCTCTAGCAAAAATGTTACGAAACATTAGTTTTATACAAGATGTAACAGAATAAACGCAAGTCTTGAAAGTAGTTTGTTCATAATTGACTACTGAATGGATTTCAGTAACTTTTAATATGGGTTTTTTCAATAATAATGTATTTTGCCATATTGAGCCACAGAAAATTCAATCTTATTTCAAGGCAAGAAAACTCAGATTTAAATGCATGAAGTAATTAATACTAGGGTCAACACGTTTGAATAACAACAGATAACTGCGTAAAAAAATTTGGGTAATTGTATTAAGGTTTTAACTCGATACTCTAGTTGGGGTCTATGAGGTCTTGCGTTAACCGTATCATAGTTTTTGGATTTGTCTACGTAGCGTTAGAACTATGAACAGTCACCAATGCAACATAGGTATCCATACACAAATCAGACCTACCTACAATGTACAACGACCACCCATTGACGCAACTATCGCAAGCAAAAAGGCAAGCACACACTTTACCGCTGTGCCAACACGATCGGCCCAGTAACATAAGACCGACATTTCCCCCCTATTCTCATATCCAGACGACAATAACTCGAGTGTTCTAGCTAATGAGGCGGTGGAAGGGCAAGATGCGCCGATGTCCTTAGTCGCGGCCGATCACTCGACCTCCCTACCCTCCCTGCCCTCCCTGCCTCCGTTTTACCCCCCTATTTCCCTCCCCCGCACCGTTCCCCGTGCCTCTCTATTGTGTTCATGAGGTTTCGGGTGCCTTTTCTTTCATCAAAATTGTGTTAAGTTTTCATAACATTAGGTCCGAATGAGTGTGATTTGTCTTGTATACCTGTGATTTGTTTCGGATGACTTTTAGTCTACAGTTTTTCGAAGACGAAATTATTATTCTTTTTAAACGACTTAAAAAAACCGGGCAGATGCAAGTCGGACTCGCACATGAAGGCAAAAAAAGCCGAAAAAACACGTTTCTTGTATGGAAACCGCATTCATTTTACCTTTATTTTATTTTTGTTATTGTTGTTTTAGTGGTAATATAAATACACATTCTGTGAACAACAGTCTACCTATTAGGGTTCATGAAATACAGCCCACTGACGGACAAACGGACGGATGGCCCGACAAAGCATGCCAAAGAGGTTTTAACAAGTTCTTCATAGTATTGTCCATGGCTTAAAATGTGCCTTGTGTACATACTATCAATGTACAACAACCAATGTGTTTAAAAATAGACAGCGTTTCGTGTAATAGAAACTACCTAAAAAGATCTGCCGAATACAAATGAATGCCAACCTGTGATAGTGTTCTTTATTTAGTGGTTCTGCTGACCTAGATCAAGTCAAGGGGTCAGTCATATTAGCTGGATGCGAGACACTCCCGATTGGCGGGACCGAATGTGAACATATCAAGAATTGTGTTAAGAGAATTGGGCTCCCCTAGATTTTATTAAATTGATCGTGTAATGATCGTTTGATCCGAATAAAGGGTCATGGGATCCGAGAGCCCGCCTCGTTTAGTCAACACTAAGTGGTTAGTGGCTATTTCCTACCGGCATTATACTCTTTTAAAACGACAAACTTCCTACAAATCTAAATAGTATTGCTATTAATTAATTGCGTGCAATGTACCATTGTTTATTTGCCTCCCAGAGCTCCCCTTTAGATGGCAAACCCTGATAACAGTCGAAAACTGGCGTATTAATTAATCTAATGTACTGAAACCGTGGCTTCCCTTTCTACCGTCACGTGTTCAAAGTATATCGTACGTAGTGTCACAGAATATTACAGAAGGTCTGCTTCATGTAACGAGCGTAAACATGCGAACACACTTAAAGATGTGTATAAACATTACTTATGTCATGTTTTGACATATTCGCGTCTCTATCTTGCACTGTTAACAGTTATGCGACAGTGACAGATTAACCCTATAAGTAAAATTTCTAGATTTTTGCCTCAGTCTACCTCAGAAACTCTGCACACTGGCTGCGATCTGACGAAACCGATCTCGATGGTATTTTGCGCTTTTATAACACACATTACATATATGGCAGACTCCATAGATTAGATTATGTGATAGCATTCTGAGTGTTCTTAGTAAAATTGTGGACGAATGTCTCTCGCGAGTGCACTCGCACTCGCTGTGCATAAAGCTTGTCTATGCTTGCGTGCGTTTTCTGTACTTTTTTGCGGTACTGACCTAGATTTAGCATGTTGTCTATTCAATTTTGCCACACACGTAATATATAGTGTGTCAGTACAAGTCGTAATACAATTACCATTGTGAAGAAAACATTCCGGCTTCCGCGGTTTTCCGATTTTGGTGTTGCTGCTTTGAAGGTCGGTGAGCAGTTTAGCTTTAGCGTGTTAAATTAGTTTTTTAAATTCACTTTTTATAGATTTTAAGGCGTAATAAATAAGACCTGGCATTTACGAATTACTTTCTTTCCTTGTTTTGCTTTGCTTTCCTTTTTTTAACAGTAGGTTAGCACATAAAAGGATAATAATAAAAATTAAGATTAAATTAAATAATAAAATGAAGCAAACGAAGAAATTAAGATTCTTCGTTTGCTTATTTTCTAACATCCCAAAAATAAAAGTTACTTACTGATGTGGCCATTAACAACCGCACGTTTTGAATGAACATTAAACTGAATATTATCATAGAAACTTCTATATATTCGTTAAGTGATAATGATATCATTAACCGGTCGAGCCTTCCCAGTCATGCACAAAACTGTTTAATGATATTGCAACACGCTACGGCGCAACTGATTAAGAGCGTACCGAGGGCAAGGGAGCGACACGTAATTGCGAAATAATTGCGTTCGTTTGATACCTTGCTGCATCGTTATTATCTAATATTATCCTTTAGATAAGCAATTAATATATAAGATATTTAAGGATTCACTCTATACATCGTACACTTTAGCAACACGAAAAAAACAAAGTAATCTCTAAAAACAAAACATACGGCGTAAATACTTCACGGAAGGTCATCAGTTTTTTAATAATATCAAAACTACACGTTTTCTATAATGTAGGTATACATTTAATATTTTCAAAATGTGTATTTATTTTATGAAGGAAATACCTAAATTAGCGCACGAAACGCTTATTTTAGCCAGAATCGCCACGCTTCAATTAACGCCAGTAGATTGGTGCGGTCTTAATAATAGGTACTATTAGCTTATGCCGTTCTGGTACCTGGAACGTACACCTAACCTCTTTCTTGAATAATTCGGTTGGCTAGAACTTCTGCGATGAGAGTAGGTTGATCGATGTTTATGGTGTGTACTTGTATGGTAAAATAACGAAGCTTTTTACCATAATCAACTTATATCATTCCCAATGCCGGGACACAGGACTCTTATCTGTGAGAGCCCGTCTATCATCCACCACGATGTTAAAAAATATCTCACCTTTCAATTTATTTTTTGGGATACAGACAAATAACGTTTTTATCATGACTTTAATTTATTATGATCATTCTGTTTTGTTAATAAAACGGCAAGTTATATGTTAAGGTCATTCATATAGGATGTAAAGAATCACTCATTCTCACCTGAAAACGTATAAGTCTATTTGCTTTCTATAAAATGGTTTACCTAACCAACAACTAATACTCTGTGTTAATCGCTCCACAACGGATCCTTGTCTAGTCCTGGCAAAAACTTAGCTACTTTGTACTAGGAGCACATACAACTAAAGAAGGTACAATTTGACGAAGTAAGTCGACGCCCACGACAGTTGAAAATCGTACAAAGTGCATCCCAGCGCGTCACAAATACACGCTGTTCGATTTTCAACTCTAGGCGGTACGTTGAAGACACTGCGCGAAAATGTCTCGCCAGTTTATTGAGTCCGTCTAGACGTCAACCAAGTATAGACTGTGAGAACCTTGTCCAGTCCTGCAAAATGAGACAAAAGCTACACAAGAACTCAGCTCTCTGGTGTACTAGGAGCACATATCCTTCAGCAGGTTGCAATTACTAACTATACGTCATTACGTTCCAGGTTGGCGGCAGCGCAGGAGGCGGCGGGGGCGCAGGCTCGCGCGGCGCCAGCTGATACCATGGGCGGCGCGCACCAGCCCACTACTCCAGGGCCCAGCTCACTCTTTATATTTTCCGACGAAAATCCTATTCGGAAGTAAGTATACCATAAACTATTTGTACCACCAAAGCCATAGTCACAACAATCTTTTGAAAACTGTGGAACTGAAAAACGGTTGAATTAAACGCATTCATTTGTTTCTGGCCCCTTAATTGACCATTAATATACAAAAAACCCAAGATACACAATCAGCGTCTCAAAAACGTCCGCATAAATGAGCGCAATGTGCGCTGGTGTCAATATATAGTATCGTCAGTCATCTTTCAGTCAGTCTTTTTGGACATTGCTTTGTAAAAACCACTTTAAGTCATGCGTGCAAGGTTGAATTTGCAAAAAAATGTGTTTTATCATAACTGACGTATAATTGGGTCAGTTTTGAGTGTTACTTTTGTTAGAGACTGTACATCTTGGGTTTTTTTTGTATATCAATGCAATTGACATAATAATATTGAGATACCAGACTGCCCCGGCTGGAGGGCAATGCTCTTTTTAACCAACTTTTATCTGTGGACAGTGTTGTCTCTATCAACTTTTCTTTACTTTCAGTAGGTATGGTGATTGTTTAATCCGTAAAACTGTATCTATCTTCGTTATTTGTTGGTACATTTTTCTGTTACCAAGCGCAGTTTAATGATCTTACCTCTCACACACAAAACGATTGCAACCCGACAGTACTCGAATCACACAATTCAGTCGGTAACTGTGTCAAGCTAAGCGACTGTACATGATCTCGCCCTATTAGGAAAGTAGAAATTTATTAAATGCTTGCTAATGAGCCCACAACTGTTCTTGAAACAAAGGTTTTTTGCGCTTGAAAAGAGACTTTTCGATTACGTACGTAACGGGACTTTTCGTTTCTTTTGCGTTCTGTATCATTATAGAACATTCTAGTATGAAGAAGTATGACACACTAGTCACTTGATATCATACCAAAACGAAAAGTAATATAAAAGGCAGATATAAAAAAGGCATGAGGAGAATATTTCCAACAAACTGCAACACCATTATTCGGGAGAACTCAAAATATATTTCCGTATAAAACTATGAAAACAAAAGAAAATCAACTGCTGTTTTCACGCGGCCAGTAAAAATGATAAAATAAAACATCACGGTTGATAGCCATGGAACGAAAAACAAGCGGGAAAATTAAAGTTATATATTTTTATTTTAAAACTAACTTTTGCTAGCAGCTTCGCCCGCATGGAGGTGAAAAATTATCCTACGGGAACGTACCACACGGATAAAAAGTATCCTATGTGATAATCCAGGTTATAAACTATATGTGTGCTATATTTCATTTAAATCCGTTCGTTCAGCCATTTTTGCGTGATTCAGTAACAAACAACCAAACTTACATACAAACTTTCACATCTATAATATTATATTAAAAAAAATAGAAAATATTGAAAACATCACGGTTGATAGCCATAGAATGAAAAACAAGCGGGAAAATTATAGGTTTATATTTTTATTTTAAAAGGTAGGCATAGATAATTGGGTGTCATTCACCGGGACATAGTTTGGCATCCGATATGCGTGGTGCCGGCAGTCTATGCGGAACGTAAATAAATACAAATTGGAAAGTTAAGAGCGTTCTTCCCACGCGAGCTGGCAACGGCGCATTTATGGCGGTTTTTCGTGATTATTTCATTAAATACAAAAAAGGTAAACATTTCTTTAAGCCATGCTCTAGATTGTTTGTTGTTCAAGTTTGTGTGCAATTTTTTACAGTTATTTTGGTAATTACTTATAAAAATCGACATACCGTCAATTATTTTCTATTTGCATTACTTAGTACGATGAAATGTTTTCGTTAAAGAGTAAATGTTAAAAATAATTATAAATACCAACGAAAAAACTTGGGGTTAAACTTAGAGGCTGGAAAAAAACTTTTGTTTAAAAAAAAAAACTACTTATAAATGCGTCGTTGCAACCCCGCGTTGTTTACTATGAAATAGTTTAATAAGTTATTATGTAGATACTTAATTTTACATGATAGTTGTATTTTATAGGAAGGCATTGAAATTTTCTTAGAATTCTGTCCTAGTAAATGTAGTTGAACCAGCAATGGTTAAGTTTGAAACAGGAATCTTTGTCAATCAACTCAGCCTATCGCAGTCCACTGTTGGACATAGAACTCTCCCATGCTGCGCCATAATACCCTGTCCTCCGTCTTCCGCATCCATTCTGACCCAGCCACCTTTATGAGGTCGTCGGTCCATCTAGCTCGGGGACGTCCCACACTACGCTTGCCGATACGCGGTCTCCACTCCAGGACTCGTCTGCTCCACTGGCTATCGGTCCTTCGACAATCATGGCTATCCAACTGCCGCTTCAATCTGCTTACTCTGCAAGCTATGTCGGTGACTCCGGTTCTTTTCCGGATAATTTCATTCCTGATTTTATCCTTCAAAGAAATTCCGAGCATAGCCCGCTCCATAGCGCAGGCTGCTTCCCGGCCACCGAAGGCGCGGACGGCGAGTAATGGGTAGCTCGCTATCCGGTTAGGACCAAGCCCGGGTCGACGGCGCGTTGTGTTCCACGCGCGCCTCAAAGAGATGTGAGCACCAACATGTGAGGCCGCAAGGGCCGATGCCTACCAGGGGTGCTGGTTGTTCGAAAGAGATACCGCGGCCCCTGGCACACAGGCAATTGAGGGAATACGGGTGGGTTTTAGTCAGTAAAAGTCTGACACGCCCTCCTGCTCCACCCAGAGCGGGAAATTTATTTGATGATTTCCCACCCAAAAAAAACCCTGTTTACTCTGCAAGCTATGTCGGTATCTTCAGTTCTTTTCCGGATAACTTCGTTTCTGATTTCAGACGGCTGTATTTAGTGGACGTCGTAACTTTCAATTTCATGTTTTCACAAACACTTTCTAGATGCAACACACTTTCAATTTAAATCATCAAATCCCAATTAAAGCGAACACAAACCACCCAGCTTTCTATACCGTAGAGACAACTTAAACCAACCCCTAAAAGCGTCCACTATCGTCTTCATATTACGACTTAACCCTGCGTAACATCTGGCCAGAACTTAGCATGGAGCAAGCGAAGGCGGGTCGCTATTGCCCCCACTTATACATATTAACCGCACACCTTATTTGCCCCCCTTATGCATTTTGTAAACAAGAACGTTCTTACACTAGGTATTCGTAATTTGATAACAAAAAGAGATTGTATTGCGGAACGAGACACAGTTTCACTTTGTTTTTCTTTGTATGGTTCTGTTTAGATTGTTTTAGAGTATTGTCCGGAATTATGGCAGTGGAATTGGAAAGGAATTCGATGTATACTGCCGTTCATTCATTCAAATCAATTGATACTTTTGGTGGCAGATATTTAGCATACTTTTTCACACAAGTAAAACAAATGACAGTCGGTAGGCATAAACTTGATCAGTCATACGAATGTAAGGTTATTAAACTCGTGATTTAAGGCCGACTCTTGTAATTTACGGACAGTTATAGGTTTCAATTAAGACTCTTGTATCTTTGACAATAATGAAGCAAAGACCTACCCCCTTATTACAAAACAAGGTTTTTCTTTAGTTAATGGTTTAAACCATCGAGCCAGTTTTTGAAATAAGAACCTAACTGAAATCGAAATACAGCTCCTTTTACAAAACTGACAACTAAGTCCAGTACTAAATTGTCATTTTTGTATTAAGAACTTTACCTAAATAGAAGAAAAGTTGGTAATGCAAAAATTTACTAAGAGTTTTAGGCTAGAATTAAAGGTAGATAGCGTTTAGTAATAAGACAGCTAATGTCTTTGCATAGTAGACACCTCTCCCCCTATTTGGAAGTAGCTATCACAGGTAACATTTGCTTACGAAACTATTTATTTGCCCAGTTTGGAAAAAAAATGCTAGCGTTGGTAAGCACCCGGGTGTTTCCACTGCGAAGATCGCCCTGAGGACGCGGTGGAGCATACGGTCGAGGTTTGCCCAGTTGTGAGGTCGCTCCGCGAAGCCTGTGAAGCTCCCAGGAAGCTTTTGGGCGGAGCTAGGCTGGCTTTGTTAGCCAGAATCCCCACGCACAATGAACCGAATGAAAGTCTACGTGCAGAAAAGGGAGCCCCATCATCATCATCATCATCATCTGTACTCCTATAAAACAACCACAATTCACTAACTTTGTAAACTTCACCTCTGCCCTACCGTTTGGGGCAACAAGGCATGATGGTACGTTATGTTAGTTAGATGATCATCGTTACCTAGCTAACATTTGAACCTAAATATTATATGCACAATTCGCTCTATAAATGCGATCACAACATATGTTTATTAATCTTAAACATGACATTTTAACATAACACGTGTGGGACTTATGGCCAAGTAATAACATCCGCATGGATCAATTGATTAGGTTAAGCTACGCTTGCCGCGGTTGGTCCGTAGATGGGTGACTATCTTTTCATACCAAGACCCTACCGTGCCTCTGAAAGCATGTGAAGCCATTGGTCCCGACTGTCATTCATGGAACTTTGACAGTCGTTACGGATCGTCAGAGTACGGAGTCTTACATCCAGTCTTAACAAGGGGTATCGTATTACCCAGGGACTGGGTTATGGAGGTCAAATAGGGAGTCGCTCCATGTAAAATACTGGTCAGCTGAATCCGGTTAGACTGGAAGCTGACCCCAACATAGTTGGGAAAAGGTTATGCAGTTGATAACATATTAACATGACACAACAAAAAAAAACTTTAAAAAGAAAAATAACAACGAAAACAGAACGTAAACAAAAAAAGAATCGATTGACTTCCATTGAAGTCAAGCCAAGCCTGAACCTCGAACGCATCAGTCATTTAATTTTGAAACGTTTTCATTTGAAATATTTCCGTGCCGTCACGAAATTCATGATGGTAACTTTAAATTATGTATATAGGACGCCGCAAAAGGAACATATTCTTGATTAGTTGAAGAACAGTTCCTTGTTGTTTTCTATTTTGTTTTGAATTTAATTTCGTTAATAGGGTATTTTAAATTCCAAACTATCCTTGGTTACGAATTTAATTTGGGTTAAAATAAAAATTTACTAGATATCATATTGGGTACAAGTTTACGTAGTTAATAGTAGCTTTGTAGGGCTATATGAAAACAGAGAAGCTATTTTAGTGCATCTTTAATTTCACAAAAACTTAATCAAATTGAAAACAAATACTATATTTTTCTATGAAACAGTACGTAAAGCACGAACTGCATAAAATTCTTCCATAAAACCCTTTAAAGTTGTGTAACTTGTCACACCTGGCTAAGTTTCGTTGTAAGAGGTACACACTGCACATTGTCGGCTGTCAGAGATTCACAGTAAACGTTTAGCTATGAATGTTACTGTATATCTACATTGATTTAGAAACTATCTATAGAACGTGTAAGATATGGGAACTTTATTTTATCTGCGGCGCTCGGAGCTAAAATTTTTATAGTCTATGTCTTTTGTTTTGAACTGGGAACAGATAGATTCACGTGAGTGATTTTTTTGCCTTCAAATTTCAATTCCATAAAAATGTCCGCCATGTCAGTGTGTGTATGATTTGACGCAACAGCTGCAGAAATTTCACGGTGAACCCAACAGGAACCTTATTGCAACTAGAATTAAGGTCAATATGATTTTGACAGCAATGCGAAATCAGTGTTAATATAATTGTGAAAGGAATCATCTCCTAGACGTTGAGCGGTAGAATAGGCAATAATCGATATTCTATTACGTGTAATGCCTTTAAAAAGCTTATGAAAAATATATGTAGTACAATATCAGCGTTTATCTCGAGTACGTATAGATTTGCTGCTAATTCCACTAGACTGGTCTACCGTTATTGAATGATTTTGCAAAAACAAACAGATTGTACTTAGCTTGCTCGTTAGTCTAGTGGTAGCAAGCACTACTGCTCAGCATGAGGCCCTTAGTTCGATGCCCAGGTCAGGCAAAGTGTTATTGGGTTTTTTTAACCTGGAATTTCTCAGTAGCAGCCGGGAGTGTTAATATGTGCCCGGATGTTGCCAATAGTCTCGCCCCCTATCATATGGGACTTAACCATAACTGGCGAAATGTGGGTGTATTAAAGGTATACCGCCTTTGGAGAAACAAGGCGTGATGTTATGTTTAATAATAAATAAGAATAATAATAAAAATATTTATGGCAGACCACATGATCCATAAAAAAATAAGTACATAAAAAAAATAAAAAATTTGAATAAAGAAGAAAAAAATATATACAATTACAATTAAATAGCATACATACACACACACAAACTCACGCCTTTCTTCTCTTGCACATGCACACTTTAAACAGATTGTGCATAAGGCAAACTTGATGTCCAGTTGCATTATCTCCCAGTCCATCGAAACATATGGTCAGGAGACCATAATAATATGTAATGTATCGTTAATGTAATTGACTAGGAAGTCGATTACAAACAATTCAATAAAATGAATAAACAAACATACACTAATTCTACTCAATTCGACATAATAGTCAACAGACACAAAAAAGACATCCCCTGTCCCGATTATCAACAATTTTACATTACACTACATAATAACATTCGTGTGAGCGTTCAAAGCTAACTGCATTATCTAATGATCGCATAATAGTCGGAGCGCGACACAGTTGCCCTATTATCGCATCTAATCGGAAGGTAACCCGATAATATTTTGTAGTATAACGCTAGCTCCTTGCGTAGTTATGAGAGAAAATGATCTACGTGTGATTAAAGTGTCTTGGGTAATTGTGAAAGATTGTTTACTTTGAGCTTTAACGAGATAAAATGCTGCAAGGCTTTCTTATATTTATGTTATAAATAGCTATGTGTTTACGGGTCGTCAGAAGCCCGAAATCTGAGAACTAGTCTTACCAAGGGGTATCGTGTTACCCAGTAACTGGGTTGTGGAGGTCAGATAGGCAGTGACTTCATGTAAAATACTTGTATTCAGCTGCATCCGGTTAGACTGGATGCTGACCCCAACATAGATAGTTGGAAAAGTCTAGGCAGATAATGACATAGCTATGTGTATCTAAAACTAAACTTGAATTTTGAGATAATTTTAGATTCTGATAAGCCATTCAGTCACTCCTGGCTGAATATAGAGAAAAAACCTTATTAAAAAAAAATGCATAAATTCAGTTTTTAATAAAAAAGTATTCTATTTCCAGGTCCACAAAGTTCATCATCGATTGGCCGCCCTTCGAGTACGCGGTGCTGCTTACCATCATCGCCAACTGCGTGGTGCTGGCGCTGGAGGAGCATTTGCCCAACGGCGATAAGACCATCTTAGCACAGAATCTGGTAATTTCAACCTTATAATTATACTGTAAAATTTCATTAGATCTTACTTTCATATACAGGGTGGCATGGACGTGATGCGCAAACTATAATCATGAATTTAGTACGTGATTCTTGCGTAGGTTTATTTATCGTTTACCCGGTCAAAACATAGTTGTGGTGTATCTGGTAATAATGTTAGATGTGGGTAGGCTTGTCGGGCCAGTTGGTTGGTAGCTATTACACGAGTCTATGTGATTTACAGTGTTTTAATGATATTATCCTTAAATACAGAACAATAGTGAACAGCTATTTTTTTTTTTGATAACCGACGAAAAATGTCAAGTTCAGAAGCAATTTTTTGCTGTTCAGAATCAAGTACTGAATCTGTAACAGGTTGGACGTCGATGGTCCTGGCACCCAGTATAATCAAAAGTTATTCAAACCGTTTTTTTTTTTCATTTCTGAAGATTGTTCTGACACCATCAAATAAACTAAAAATGACAATAGCGTGCACATATCGATAGTTTTAAAACAATTGATGTGTGTGTGTGTGTGTGTGTGTGTGTCATCATTTGTATTTAAACGATTATTTATTTATTTTTATTTATTTTATATCGCTACGTACCTATTCAGCATTTTATCATGCAAGCTCTGTGCGATTTTGTATGCAACTTTAATTAATTCAAACTTAATTATTTTTAAACACACGGCTTCGTCATCATCATCGTACAGACGCCAGTACATCAAGCTACCCCAATCTGTCAAATTTCTTTGATAGATTTTCAGCTTTATAACATAAGTATAAGGTTCATGTTCAATGGGGAAATTTGACAGTTAGGGTAGCTTGATGTGCTGGCGTCTGCACTACCGCCATCTTAATTTATTTGGGCTACGTGCAACATGTATTCTTCTTTCACAGCTTCATCCTTTTAAGCCAATACCTCAATAGTCACATTTCTAGCCATATCATCTTTAATACAATCCTACCATCATTTCTTAGTTCTCCAATCAAAGCTGACATTTCAATTAAACTGTTTACAGCCAATTTTATATTTGCTAAGACTCATATAACTATCTACATACTCAAATCTTCCCTCACGACATTTACCTTATTCCACCTCATCACATGCTCACGCCATGACAACCGATTTCCACATTTCGCATTAACGCAGTTTAAATAGTAATTAATACACCATGATTATTATGATCATTGTGTGCATTAGAAATAATGATTTCTGTGCAAATACTGACAACGTAATTATCTTTTACTACACCATTGCAAAGAAGGGTTGTGTTTTCGTTGCGAGTCTATGTATGCTTTTGGGATTTTATCATACCACTCTTAGCAACAAAATGGCTGAATATACAGGTGGCACGGACATCCACGCGCAACCTGTTGATTGATGGTTCTAGACCCTTGCACCCTAGCTTTGCAGTTTTACGTCGGTTATTGAAGTGAAAACTTCTTTATGCGAATTGGGCACTTTTTTATGATGAAAAAAAAAACAATTGAACTCGCGACACTGTTACCGACAGCACTGACAACACGAAGGAACAACGTTGAACGTTGTTTAGTCTGACGATTCCCAAAATATTTCCTGACGATTCAAAAAATACACAAGTAATTGTTCAAGTTTTCACTTCTGTCGTCACTCCCGGAGCGCCACTGTTTTTTTTTTACTTTCTGTTCTGTTCATTTTTTCCTTTACCATGTATTGCACTTTTAAGATAAATAGCTGGTTTTTTTACAATGGGGGTCCAGAATAATTTGCTGAATTCATGCTGCAACCATGAATTAGCATCGATGCCACCCTTTATTATTTATTTATTGATGTATCTTTAAATGTTTGTCATGATTTAATATTTTTATACTGAACACTGTTTCCATTGTTACAGGAAAAGACCGAGGCGTACTTTTTAGGAATATTTTGTGTAGAAGCCTCGTTAAAAATCTTGGCCTTAGGTTTTGTTTTACACAGGGGATCGTATCTTAGAAACGTTTGGAACATCATGGATTTTTTCGTAGTAGTAACTGGGTAAGTTGTTTTTCATATTTTGTCATCTTTATTAGTGTTAATTTACTCGATAAGAGGTATTCATGAAGTTATTGTAAAGAATCTTGATACTCTTTCGTTTAATCGATTGTCAGATGTTATGTTATATTAAATACGATCTGTTGTTGATATTTTCGTTGACTAGTCGTAATAGGTAACATGACATCAGACAAAAGGTTTTAAAATTGAAGTTACGTGGTCCTTAAATTATTATTCTTTACATAACTTTTATTTTACAAAATTATAATTCACTACAATAAAGCAACCTCGATTGCTCGAATTAATATGTCCACCATAAAAATATCGTAGCACCGAGGCTGCTGAACAGTGAACCGTCATATTGTTATCTAAATTATACAAATTACCATTTACAAACTATTAGGCCACACAATTGGTTGATACTAAAACGTAGGACACTAGGTTTTGTCAAACACAAAGAGGAGTTGACATTATTGAATATTCGATAACAAAAACTAGGTCGATGACGATATTCGCCGAATACAACGTGGACGTTGACCTCCGGATGCTGCGCTCGTTCAGAGTGCTCCGACCGCTCAAGCTCGTCTCGCGGATACCAAGTAATTCACAGTAATTGGCGAAAAGTTCACATAATACCTCTACCTTATTTGTTATAGACGTTACTCGCTAGATGTTTTCGAATTTTGAAACTTTTTTGAATGTAGAACTACAGCTAGTTATGGAAAATAGAATTTTTATAATTATTAGTAAAAAATACGTAGCCTCGTATTCTCGACATGTTTATTGACATACTTAACATAGATTAGAAAATGTGTGAATTTTAATTAATATGTGATTTATTGAAAATGTTTAATGTTTTAAAGCTACGTGTTGCATAATAGTAAAGATTTGCTATACATTTTTGTGTATTGTGTAGGTTTACATCAAATATAAAAGCTAATACGTAAGAAATTAGATAAAGAAATGGTTTTAGGTGTGAATAAATATGGTGTATTTAGATTAAAATATGTAAAATTAATATGATTACTTAGCATATACCTAACAATCGAAATAATTAGATACACGATATTTAGATTGTAGTTATTTTTTACATAAAATTAAGGCTGTGCTTTGTCACCTACGTTTTGGTTAATTAATTTTCCGTTTGTGTTCATAGACGTCATAAATTATATTGTTTTATTTTTGTTCGAGGCATCAAGGATAACCGGCGGAGTAACCATGTAACATGCTCACAATCGGAAAAGAAACGACTGTGATTTTCCGAGAGTAAATATACCTTTCTACCATTCATTTTCCATCAACATAGGTCCATAATCAGAAGCCTGTGTTAGTAATGATGCATGGGCAGACGTTATGTTGACACTCGGAAAAATCAACCTTACCAATTTCGACTGTGAGCGAACATCTCATATGAACTTTGTTTTGAAGATTAAAATCATTTGTTAAACAAAAGCACAGTCTTCAGTAGTAATTTATTACTCAGCTAGTTGCTAGTTCAAGCTATAGTATCGAGTGATATGTGTTTGGCAGTATCATCACGCAGCTGCCGATCGCGCCAGCCGACGTCGACTTCAGGACCTTGCGTGCCATTAGGGTGCTGAGGCCCCTTAAATTAGTATCGGGCGTTCCTAGTGAGTTCTAGAACATTCATAGATTAGTTAATCGTAATGTAGTTCCACTAGTTACACTGTTGCATAATTTTATTTCTAAAAACACTGGCTCGATAGAAAAAAATATGAAATTCAAAAATTTTCATTGACAAGTTTTTTGGAAAAGTTTTTATGTTCAAAATACTGGCCTAGCATAATATGTGAGAAAAAGAAAATATTTGGCACTATTTTTAAATAAAATTATGCAACAGTGAAAATCATTGTGCACGATAACTTTTTGATTTTATATTGTGTTACCATTGTTCTAAGTCTTTTTCAATAAATAGTTAATGATTTTCATCTCTAGATATATGGCATTTAGTCAGAAAATCTATTTCTTGTTGTCTGTATCTTTATTAAAACTTTCTTATCATCGATAAAATTAGCAACTAACGTCGAGAAATAAACGACATATTTGGTAATTATCTCTTGTTTTATCTAATTTAATTATAATGTCAAAGAAAAATAATTTCCAAAAGACTATTGAAATTTCTCCTTCAAAATTTCATTTCACGAACGTATACGGTATAATATTATTGCCCTGTAATTTATAAAATTTGATAAAATTATTTTCGCTTCTCATCTTTGTTTATTTTTATTAATTTAATATTTTTGCTTATCTTCCAAATTCCAACACCAATTGGAAGAGTTAATATTGGTGACTTAAACGTTGTTACACACAATAAAAATGCCTACTCAGTCATTTTGAAACTAATATTCAAGCTTCTTTTATTTTAAGAAAATTCTGCTTCTCCATATTTTACTTTTCCACCAAATTGATCACACTGATGTCACGGGAAATTGATATTCCTCTTCAATTTACAACTAATTCATGCATGAAATGGCTTATCAAGATTCAAGAAAACAATTCACCAAATTGCTAAACGGTTATAAATTACAGGGCACGACATGAGATATTGAGCCCTATTGATTAATATATATAAATACCATTTCCGTATAGGTCTGCAAGTCGTATTGAAGTCCATTATAAAGGCGATGGCGCCGCTGCTGCAGATCGGCCTGTTGGTGCTTTTCGCGATAGTCATCTTCGCTATCATCGGCCTCGAGTTCTACTCAGGGGCGCTGCATAAGACTTGTTATAATTTAGAAGATATTAGTAAGTATCTATTTATATATCTAAATATTTAATACCCCATAAAGTATTTAAAACAGTTTTTTTTTTGTGATTCTGTATCACAAAGTTAAAGACTGCTAACACTGAAAACTGTCTGTTTCTCATGGCATACATTGTCTCTTGAGGTATTTGGTAGGTGAAAACAGTGGTGAAAACAGCACAAAAAGTGGAAACGTTCTTGATACCTGCTTAAGTTGCGTATCACACTTCTACAACCAATGTTATATTTTGAAGGAAAATTAAACTGTAGAACGTAAAATACTTGGCTTTTGCATAAATGAAGCAATGCATTTTATTTCCATGTCGTCATTATCATCATTTCAGCCCAGAATCACCCACTGCTGGGTGATTCTGATTATAGGCCTGCCCTTTTTTCTGCCTTAATTCCCGGTTCTATGCGTCCGTCATCCAGGTGTTCTCAGAAACTTTGACGATATCATTAACCCAACCCATCCTTTGATCTAACGTTGGCCACCATTCAATCACAGCTTTACTCCATCAACCATCTCCTCGTTTAACTACATGTCTTGCCCAACTCTACTTGAGGTGCGTCGTCCTTATTTCTAAGAAGCAAATACATGCACACACTATATCGATTCGTACGAAACTTTGGTAGGTTACCTATCGGTAAATATCAGCAACCCAGTTAAAGTTTGTACGACAATAACATGCAGTCACAAACTCACGAACAGGCGACACCATTGCATGTGGAATTTTAAATTAACGGCTAAACTTCAAATGTAATAAGTAGAAGTTCGAAACTTTTCAACGTTTTAATTATTGGCTATTAAAGTTAATTACTAATGCCTTCGGAAACTAGTATTTGTATTGCATTTAAAGAATATGGGCATAATAATAATCATTTGATTTTATCAGAGAGTATATCAACATAATGGGGAAATGTGTTTTTTTATTAAATACGAAAAAACATTGTTTGAGTAATGCAGAACTCAAGAAAAGTGAGAAAAATTTCTATATCTCAAATCAGTTACAATTGAGTTAGGGTTGACTTTAATTATGACACATCTTTCTTAGACTCCAAGTTTCCTTTTTATTCGCGATAAATGTTTTCAATATTATTGTTCTGTGTGGTGTCATAACTTTTGTACTTAGGTACTGTAGATGCACGTAGGTGGGTACTAGATACATGAAAATCATTTATCCTTCTTCTGGCATCGCATCGGCACTCACATCAATTTTAGTATCCAATAGTTTACGAACCATTCGTCTCTTAGGTAAAGTTACGTAAGCGATAACAGTTCCCTATAAAAACGACGAATCCAAACCAGTAACTAAAACCTTTTTTAACTCTCCAGGTGAAATAGTAAACGAAGGCGACAGTGCGACGCCGTGCAATGCGGACAACGCTAGCCTAGCGCCATTTGGTGCGAATGTGTGTGAGTACGAGAAGAGCACGTGCCTAGAGAAGTGGGAGGGGCCGAACAGAGGGATCACGTCCTTTGACAACATTGGCTTCGCTATGCTCACCGTCTTCCAGTGCATCACCATGGAGGGCTGGACTGCCATCCTCTATTGGGTATGTGGAATTACTTACTATTAGTTATCTATATCCTAAATCAACTCCTACAGTGGCCTTATCTAGATTGTTTACTCTTGCTCTGTGGTCAGTGCAGGGGACACTGTTGTTAAGTCTGATGTCAAAATCTAGCACAGGGAAACCTGTGATTGATCATTTAACCGAATGTGAATTTCATAAGCGTTGAAATGAAAAACTTAGTAGGTAAAACTCTTTTGTTCAAAAACTGACACTATACTGCTTTGAATCGTGGTCCCTTTTGCCTTCTGAATTAGGAATTCTAATGAAGATTATTTGTTGCAGACGAATGACGCACTAGGTAGTGCGTTCAACTGGATTTACTTTGTGCCTCTCATAGTATTGGGTTCATTCTTTATGCTCAACTTAGTTCTCGGTGTCCTTAGCGGGTAAGTCAACACACCTTAACTTATATTATCATATACTGCATACATTTTTATTTTGTTTGATACTTTCTTTGTTTTATTTATATTTTCAATATTGCCATTGATATCCAGAGAGTTCTCTAATGAAAGAGGGCGCGTAGAACGAAGGGCTCAGTTTGTAAAAGAAAGAGCTCGTGCAATGTTCAACGCAGACTTCAATGCATATCTCAACTGGATAACTGAAGCAGGTCTTTTGATTAGTGATGCTCTGCACTCAAGTAATGCTAGAGACAAATGTAAATTAAACATTGTAGTTAAAGATTTGGTAGAAGATGTGTGAAAAATCATAAACGTATTTGACTATTAATTTACCCTTATGAATCTTGTACTCAAACTACGTATATTGCTAATTGTATTTGCTATTTAACAAGAGTTTTTATACGTGTTGGGTATGGTATTGATTATATGTGTTACGCTTACTCAAACTTTTGACTCCATTTTCTTTTATGTCATTATATTTGTACATGTATTGTGCTAGAGTAGTTCCAATACGCGTAATTATGTTTGCAGTGAGTTCGCTAAAGAAAGAGAGAAAGTAGAAAATAGACAAGAATTTCTTAAATTAAGAAGACAGCAGCAACTCGAGAGAGAACTCAATGGTTACGTTGAGTGGATATGTAAAGCAGGTAAGTGTAACATGAACATATGCGTAACTTGGCACTAGTCATAGAACATAAACAAAACGCGTAAGTAATTACTAGGAACATAGCTAGGAACTAATGTTGTTTAAAGTCATACAACATAATAAATAACAGTTATAAATAACATTTATAAATACTACTATATAAATTGTTTACAGAGGAAGTAATATTAGCAGAAGAAAGAACAACAGAAGAAGAAAAAATGCACATAATAGAAGGTAAGAAGATTGGTAGAATTTTAAATGATTTCTAGATCGTGATATCTTCAAGGACAAGTAAATGTGTGAAGCTTTATTGATTGTGGTGAACGTATAATATGTTTTGTTTTTATTGCTAGCGCGGAGAAGAGCAGCGGCCAAAAAGAAGTTAAAAAACCTTGGTAAAAGTAAAAGCACAGATACAGAAGAAGAAGAACAGGATGAAGACTGCGGTGATGACGGTCAGTATTATTTTCCTGTCACATGAATGTTACAAATTCTGTAATCTGAGTGTCGTGTTGTGTGTATACCTACTACAGATAAAGATATATTCAAATTTTCTATTAAAATCACTGATTCGTTTTCATCAATCAAGCAGGAGCCAAATTTAGAAGCATGTTTTGAGTTTCTTTACATTTGTTAACTTTTTCGTCTTTAATACTATTATTAATAGTCAGGATAGGTACCTTTTAACTTTCCGGTACACACTTTAGTCACATTTGTAACCATTAAAATATTATCCTATTCTTTTCACGTAAATGTAATATTGTAAATTCATGAATGTTGCATGATATTCTCTCGATAATTAACTCTTTTATTTCATTTTCATCCATTTTCATTGCGTATTCGTACTCTATTTGTGTGTTGGTTGTTTACAGTTCCAAAGAAAAAGCAAGGTATGGGATCAAACGTGATGCTGGTAGAATATTCCTTTTCATCTTCTACAGTAGACAAACTAGACTAGCCTTAGATTTTGGAATAGTACCCTTCCCATATCCAAATTATGATAACGTTTGTACGTGTTTCCCAAAATTATCTAAATGTAGGAATGATATTCCAGTTGCCTTACATGATTCGGACTCATCGTTTTACCGTACAGACGTCAGAATACCTTCGTAATTATCCCCTGCAGCCCCCGCTACTCTTCTACCTTTAGGTCCGCTAATTCCACCACCCTCACCCAAAGCTTGTACAGCGTGAGCTTCACCAAAAAGTTACCATAAAACGTAAAATATATTTCTGGGGATAAAATGACGGTATCTCAGAAGAGGGTTGTTAGTGACTTATTGGAACGAAGTATCGGATTGCGACCCCGATTGAATTTCGATGCCGCTTCCATACTGTCCAATTACTTCGGTGTTATAAAATTTAACGACGAAAAACCAGCTTAAAAAGCACAAGAGCATTTTTGTGTCGCAAATCTGTGAACGTAGTAGGACTGCTATCGTGACGTGCGTACGCTAGTGTTAATAAACAATTAGCTGAATGTTAAACCCAAATCCTTTAGTTAAATGCAAATGCCGTTGATCATGCAATAAACATTAGACCCTTTAAATTGCCGATATTTGGTAACGAACACGGCTATTTACACGCAATGTATTAAATACTGAAAGTATAGAAACTTGGTGCTTAAAATTGGCTCATATTTTGGAGGCACCAGTAGCATTACTATAATAAAAATTGTGTTATATTTAAAATTATATGAAGGAAACAAGATGTGGAATTTAAAGTGTTGTCAGACAATTGTAAGATCAACGGCAACTTTAACATCAAGACATTTACTAACATTGTTTTTATTACAACAGGTTTTCTGAAAAGTAAAGCACGGTCAGCCGGGAGGTTTGCAGACTTCTGGCGAGCCGAGAAGAGGTTTCGGTTTTGGATCAGACATACGGTGAAGACTCAGTGGTTCTACTGGTTCGTCATTGTCTTGGTGCTCTTCAACACGATATGCGTGGCTGTGGAGCATTACAGACAACCCAAGTGGCTGACTTCGTTTTTATGTAAGTTTCATGTACATATTTTTGTAAACAATTTCACTCATGTATCATCATTTACAGCCCAACTTCTCTTACTGCTAGGCAAGAAGGCCAAGAAGGCTGCTAATATTATAAAGAGGAAAGATTTGTATGTTTGTAACAAATAAACTCAACAACAACTGGACCGATTAAAAAAGAATTACCAAGACAATGCTACATTATCCTTGAGTAACATAACCTATATTTATTACTAGAAATGTTTAAAAAAAACAATAAAAATAACAATTGACTTTCCGGAAAAACACTACACAGTGAAAAATAACTTCATTTCGGAAGTCGGTAACTTTGGATATTTATTTTAATTTTTTGTCACCGCCTTCCGAAATTCGGGAAGTCGGTTGCTTTTTTTTTTTGGAAAAAGTTTTTAATTTTTAGTTATTGGACCTACCCTACACCGATTCGAAATTTCATCATCCTTGGGGTCAAAACAATGCATATTTTTGCGACAGCAGCAATCGCGGTTGATTTGCTGTCATTTTTTGAAGAGTTTCGTTGTGTCTCCGAAACGCATCATCACATCTATATGACATTTGAATGGTGGTCCCATTCGGAATAAACTCATTTCGAAAAAAAAACATTCAAATCCGTCTATATAACTATGGCGGAGTTATGCTCGAACATACATTTAAAAAAACATGTCGAATTGATAACCTCCTTATTTTTGAAGTCGGTTAACAAATATCCAACCTTGCGAAGCCGGGACGGGCCGCTAGTTTCATATATTTTTGTAAACAATTTGTTTGTTGCAACAAATGTCCAGCAATTGATGACGTCGGGCTGTGAAAGCTTGTGTCCCACTTAGTTCATTGTAGATTTGTTGATTTAGATTTCAAAAACTTGATGAGATTTTTATATCGATGTTAGTTATTCATCAGATAACAAGAATTAACCAAGTTACTTGATTAGTGCTTATTGATTACTTATTTTAGCTTGTTCTGAATTATAATGATTGATTTGAGCACAGTCAAGAACAACACAAATACATCAATGATAGGATCATCCAAATTAATGTTTCCAAATAAAAAACAATCTTCTTCTCCACAGACTATGCCGAATTTGTGTTCTTGGGGTTGTTCATGATGGAGATGTGGGTGAAGATGTACGCGCTGGGGCCGCTGATCTACTTCGAGTCATCCTTCAACCGGTTCGATTGCGTAGTCATCTCCGGCTCCATCTTCGAGGTCGTCTGGTCCGAGGTCAAGGGTGGCTCCTTCGGTCTATCTGTCCTGAGAGCTCTAAGACTGCTGAGGATATTCAAGGTAAAGATTTATGTTACAATTTGAAACCTGCAAGATACGCGACCATATTTATCACGACCATTCAGAAACATAAAAGTGCTACAATGGGCGTCTTTTCAAAGAAATTATTTAACATTATACTACTATAGGTACTTCAGTATTATTGTTGAACTAATACAAGTGTTCAAAGCGTATTATTTTATTTTGTTCTTGGTGTTCTAACTTATTGTGTGATAGTTTCCAATTAAGCTTTATTTGATAATGTAAACTCTACACAACTCATACGCTTATACATTATTTGTATGTTCCAGGTCACCAAATACTGGTCATCACTTCGGAACCTGGTGATATCTCTCCTCAACTCAATGAGATCCATCATCTCGCTGCTGTTCCTCCTCTTCCTCTTCATTCTCATCTTTGCACTGCTCGGCATGCAACTGTTCGGAGGACAGTTCAACTTCGAGGATGGCACGCCGCCGACCAACTTCAACACCTTTCCTATCGCGTTACTAACTGTCTTCCAGGTAATTATCAACTTTACTTTTTTTACAAATGGCATTTTATTTCATTGCATCTTTGCTATTTGTGAAATTCGATGGTTTCACAAGAATACGACTGTTTTCCTGTCGCTTGTTCTCTCAAATTTGCAGTTAGGCATTTCTATATTTAGTTTACTACTACTATCTAACAGCTGAAGACTATTTACAGATTTGGCAAATCCAATGTATAATAAAACATTGCGATAGATCTTGTGACATTTATTGAGATTGCATCGTATAATTTTGACCAAATAAACCAATGTCTTGTTGTATTTTTTCCAGATTCTAACAGGTGAAGATTGGAACGAAGTGATGTATGATGGTATCCAGTCTCAGGGCGGTATCCAGAGGGGCATGATCTACTCGCTGTACTTCGTCATCCTCGTCTTGTTTGGCAACTACACGCTGCTAAACGTGTTCCTTGCCATCGCTGTCGACAACTTGGCTAATGCCCAGGTGCGTTTCTCTGTCTGTGCTTTGTTTTGCGTTACTTGGTCTTCATTGATAGTATTCATCTCCTAGAATATTCAAAAGTATAATGACTAGTTAACTCATAATTTGTTTATGTATTACCATGGTATTAAGATCAACTAACGCAAATCAATATCAATGTATGTGTTCACAAAGGAAACGTTCGGCAATTTGATGTATGGTGACTTGTTGATGTCATCGCGCTCTTGTAAATCTGACGCCGCTTTTCGTGTAAATGTTGCAAATCTGTATTTACAGGAATTGACAGCGGCAGAAGAGGAACAAGTCGAGGAAGATAAGGAAAAACAGCTCCAAGTAAGTCTCAAGCTTCTTTTTGTTTATAGTACCTAGTATTCATCCTCTGATGCTTTGGAGTTTAGTTGATAGTATCACAATCTCAAAGCCATAGCATGTTCAACCACTCTTCCACAAGCATTTACTTTCAAGCGGTTGTACTAATTGGTTTAAGCTGTTGATTTGAACAAAATTTGTACATATTTCATACATTATTCCGGATAATTAGGAATTGGAGAAAGAGATGGGTGCATTACACGCGGTGGACGGCTCTCCAACCGGAGTAGACTTAAGTCCCTCTTCGCCGACGAGTAGGAAGGTAAAAAGAGCTCGGCATTGGCAAAGCTATGCTTCAAAATGTATTGGTGTCGACGACTTAAAATATTGTTGATATTATAACTTCCACTATATCACTATATTGAATTCTTCTAAGATCTCATTCTACAGCTTCTCTTAACACTGCATGACATTGCACGCTGTCTGATGTGTTGTTATTTCCTATGTGTGTTCGTTCATGACTTCGATATCAACAATATTATAAGTACGCTAGACGGGTCGATGTCGCTTATGTGAGCAGAATGTCATGATAGGTGTTTTTTATGAAATCTTTATGATCTTTATCTCTAGATGGCTAATGGATGTCAACATCAACTTGACTTTTTAAGTTAACTTCAACTAGGTGGCTACTTAATTCACTTAAAACACATACTGGTTCATTAATTTCAATACATGATTTATTTCTAGCTTGAGGATCATTCTTTCCTTTCACTTATTGGATTTTTTTATTTATATTTACGACATTGATTTGAAATGCATGTTATGTTTTACCACGACATTCATCAGTAATAGCTTATGTATTAGTCTTTACCTTTTTAAATCTAAATGTGAAACTTCTAGTAATAAGTTTTTATGATTTCATTTGTGTACTTATTCATTGAATAAGTCATAATAGTGATCACTTGCTAAAAAAACATCATCATGTAATTTATCATAATTTTTTTACTGAATCTAGTGTAGTTTTCTTCGACATTTTTCAAGAACTCTTATAGAGCCAGAGTAAGAACTTAGAAAGTAGTGGAGAGACGTAGATGAAAACTTTATAGAGGACGTATATTATTATGAATTCGAAATATTTCAGAACAAAAAGAAAGAAGAGGCCAAAAAAGATGACGATGATGAGGTACCAGATGGACCAAAACCAATGCTGCCATATTCGTCCATGTTTATTTTATCACCTACTAATCCGTAAGTTTCTCGTAATATTCATGTGATTGACGTTTTCTGTTCTATATATGACTTTTTTTGATTGTAATGGTTTGATATTTTTGTGTTACAGAATTAGGCGAGGCGCACACTGGGTTGTAAATTTAAGATATTTTGATTTTTTTATCATGGTAGTTATATGTATGAGTTCTGCGGCTTTAGCGGCTGAAGATCCCGTAGTGGAAGAGAGTGACAGGTACGTTGTGTGTAGTTCATATATGTCAAGTGTTCCAACGAGAACAGGAAACAATTACTTTAACCATTTTTATCTAGCAGAGCAGCTATCAAAACTATATTTCTTGATATTGTTAATTCCCATTATCAAAGCTATCATTCTCCTAACGTAATATTACTTCTTCCTTCTAAATTTTAAATTAACATCCACATAATCTTGAACATTCAACTATCTAATTTAACGTTATTTACTCTCAGAGGGTTTTTTAATTCACTGTTCGTAAAATAGGTCCTGCAAAACCCAATTGTAATTGAATTTGAGCTTTGTCACGTATAACATTGAGTTCATCGAGTGTCTCCAAAGCTTATTAATAGAATATAAAAACAACTTTCCTTAATTGACTCAACTTCCTACGAATCACGTAACTACTCAGTTATTACTTAATCTTACTCTCTCATCCATCACACAGGAACAAAATCCTGAACTACTTTGATTACGCGTTCACGGGCGTGTTTACCGTGGAGATGCTGTTGAAGATAGTGGACCTCGGCATCCTGTTCCACCCGGGCGCGTACTTACGCGACCTGTGGAACATCATGGATGCCGCCGTCGTTATATGCGCCCTAGTCAGCTTCGGATTTGAGATCGGGTACGTTTACGATAGTATTTTTATGTTTGACTAGCTGACCCGACAGACGTTGTCCTGTCTTAACTATGAATATTGAATTCGCAACTTTCTTTGTTTTTTTCCATAAGAACCTTCTCCTGACAATAACAAACATAACAAAAAAAGAATTAGCAAAATTGGTCCACCCGTACACGTGTGTTGCCGTGACCAAGGGAAATAGTGATTCATTTTTATATAATAGATAATATATAATTTAATATATAGATGACGTGCTTATCGATATAGTTAGAGTGAACATTGGAAACGTTTTGTAAAACATAAATTTAGTTGACGTCATAAGCATTCTTGCCAGTTTCGAAAATGAAATAATAAATAAAAATAAAATAAAAATGCTTATTTCAATTACATAAATCTTTAACATACGTGATTTGGAGATAACCTTTTAAGCAAGAAGATGCTTGTGTTAGGTGATTACTTCCACTTATCATAACACCTATTATGCAATTGAAAACAGAACATAAATTAAAAGAAAAGAAAATTCAAAAAGGAGCGCACTTTTGTGATTTATGCGGGTGGATTTTGGGTGTGTGTGTGCGTGAGTGTGTGTAATAGAGTGAGTATGTATATGCGTGAGTGTCATATACTATGGTATATGAGGTAAATTCGTTTACCTGCATATACTCGTACATATAAGTTTAGGTTTAGGTTAGCCCTGCGACAATGTCTTGGGATCGGAGGAAGCCAGGAACAGCTTTCTCAACAAACGATTACGTTACTGACGTCTTTTAATAACTAGTCTGATTATGAAAGTGATGTTACCATGGCCTTAATGTTCTCGTAGGTTTTAGTCTTAGGTCATTCAGTCACAACTACTTTACAGTCACGGAGTTTCAGAGATTCAACGGTCGCGACTGACGAATTGTAGGCCGTGGGATAAAACTCTAACAGGGCACTTTACATTGTGTACCTAAATTATTTGACCACCACTGCTCTCAAAACGGTGATGAAATTACCCTAAGGGCATGTTCTAGAACCAAAATTTCGAAGACATGTGACATCTACTAACACGCTCTAGGCACGCGTGGTGGATTACGACCCACACCCTGTCACAGAGAAGAAAGAGAAGCCTGTGCCCCAGCAGTGGGAACAGTTATAGCTGGTTTTGCATATAGAATTATTTTTTTTATCTCGATGACAAATTCATGGTTACCATGAACTTGTACAGCATTAATAATATTGTAAATGTCATTTAGATCATTAGCTTTTTTAAATCTTAAATCGAATATGTCATGTCAACATGTACTCAAAGTAAAGTATTGCGGTATATCCTTTAACTTTGGGAAAATGCCAACTTCCATTTGAGGATACCCTGCCGGTGGATCGACTTCAGAGTATGAAAGTTAGATTAAACTCTGTTGACTTCGTGTTTATTTTAATATATTTGATGTCTGTTAAACTCACATTTTTACTGTTATTTGAACTTATTGTAATTTTCTTTTTACAGAGGCGTGAAAAAGGGTGCGGGGCAGAATCTGTCCACAATAAAATCTTTACGAGTGTTACGAGTGCTCAGACCTTTGAAAACTATAAAACGAGTTCCAAAGTTAAAAGCAGTGTTTGACTGTGTTGTGAACTCTTTGAAAAACGTCATTAACATTCTCATTGTGTACATATTGTTTCAATTCATATTCGCTGTAATTGCAGTTCAACTTTTTAATGGTAAATTTTTTCACTGCAACGATATCAGTAAGAATACTTTTGAAGACTGCCAGTGAGTATTGAGTTTTTATTTATTTACTTTTGTAACCTAAATTTTAGCTTGTGTATTTATCTATGTATTCTTCCATTCTAAACTTTTATTCTAGTTTGAAACATGACATTGATGTCTTTGGTTTGAATCAATTAGCGTTTTGATGTAAATGCATCGACGAAGATGAAGAAATTGTAATGCATAAAGCTGAATGCATTACAATTTCTTATTATGCAAAGTTTGGTAGATGAAAATAATAAATTAAACACGTACTTCTTTGTTGCTGAAGGATAAATTCTAATACAAACTTTATTGTGTGTGACAGAGGGTCGTATTTCGTGTACGAGTCTAACACCTTACTGCCGAAAGTCAACCAGCGCACGTGGACGACGCAATCCTTCCATTACGACAATGTAGCAGTGGCAATGCTTACGCTGTTCGCCGTGCAGACCGGGGAGGGGTGGCCTCAGTGAGTATAATATATGTTACGAAGAAGTTATTTTAACATATGAATATGTAAATTTACTCAATGTCTAGCTTTTGTAGTCGCAGATAAATAATATCCCTTAAACTTTCTAACTTGAACGTTTTTAACAGCGACGTCAAAAACTGTCAAATAGAAATGTATTAATTTTATTTCATTGCCATTCACTTCTTGTCCTTTTGGAACAAGATCTAAGATGATAAAATAATTTCTAATTAGGTTAATTACTAAAGAGATTCTTGCACTTTTAAATTTGCTTTCGATTCTGACTATAATTTGCTATATTCCTAAGTCTGTAATTGTCTAATCAGAAAGAAGACACTAACACCATTCTTTGTTTACAGAGTATTACAAAATTCAATGGCCGCCACCTACGAAGACAGGGGACCCATACAAAATTTTCGAATAGAAATGTCCATATTTTATATCGTTTACTTCGTGGTGTTTCCTTTCTTCTTTGTTAACATATTCGTAGCTCTGATAATTATCACATTTCAAGAGCAGGGTGAAGCTGAACTGCAGGATGGTGAAATCGATAAGAATCAGGTGAGCAAATTAACAAAATTTTTCCTCAATGTAGTTGCCAATGATATGGCAGTACATAAAAGTGAAGAAAAACTACACCAGCCCGTCCCGATGAGGATGTGATCCTACATTTTTGTTTACAGAAATCGTGTATAGACTTCACGATAGAAGCGCGACCTCTTGAGAGGTATATGCCAAGCAAAAGGACGAGTTTTAAGTACAAAGTGTGGAGAATAGTCGTCTCTACGCCCTTCGAGTATTTCATCATGACTCTCATCGTTCTCAACACATTGTTGCTCATGATGAAGGTATGTATCACCGACGCTTCTGACTGTTCTAGAATAATTAATGTAAGATCTACTACTACTAATCTTAATTTGATTATAATAAAGCTCTATCTATTTTAAGTACAAACACTTTTTCCAAAGTGATCATACAAAATACATAAACAAAAGAAGCACTAAATGTGAAAAGTAGAAAATGATCACTTATTTAAGGTAGTTGCTGAAAAACCCAGCCTGTCTCACAAGGCACTGAACTGTGACGATTTAGAATAGCAACCTATCCTTGAAGCCTGCACAGTACCATTCTAGAGAGCTCATCAAATGTAAGTCATAAGCTCTCTAGTTTGGCAAAACTTATACTAAGACATGACCGTGTCGTATATGCGTCTATTATATGTTCGCACCTGATAGATCCTTTTAGTGGAATTAATATCTTAGTTGTGTAACGTCTTAAATGTTAAAACTAAACCTGGATGACGTCATGATACAAGAACATCATTGGCACGACATTAGTACTGCCTACTAGTTTAGGTTTCTCAAAAATCACAACACACACATACACACAACATACAAAGTGTCTACGATATCACTGTACTTATTCGGCGTCAGTATACACTGCATCGGAATGCGCCGTATTTAAAATTATTACCAAGCCTATCCTGTCAAATGTACCTACCGCCAAATATCATTTTATTTTCTCCTGTGTTTTGTTGGATAATCCTTTCGTTACTCCTCGCTTGCTATTAATTAAATATGTATGTATCGGTGTTTATTGCACGATATACCTGTCCTTCCAGCACATTTATGGCACAAGATACACCAAACATTTTATTCGGTCATTCGTGCTTGTGAATGCACAACATTCTCTGGGTACAGATAGGACGTGGCATGGGCCATATATGTTGTTCGTGTTGCATGATCTTATTTAAGACCTATTCCTAATTGTCTTTATGTGGATATTGTGCATGCTTGGTGGAATGGCCTACTGCCAGGCGTGATCTGTTGGTGGCTATGGGCTGCTTTGTATATTTATTGGAAAATTGACAAAATTGATCATTTTTCTAATTGAGACAAAATTTTAAAGGAACTGAAGTTATATTACGTGGTCAAAATTATAACACTATTTTTTGTTCTACCCAACTTTGTTTGATTTTATGTTCATATAATTTTTAAGATCTATATGTTACTTTCCTATATATTCCTATAGTATTATAAAATTGTTTAGCTTTAATTTCACTGTGACCCTGTCTAATTTTATGTTCGTCTATTTTAATAAGATCTTCGCACATATCCTCACCAAACTCTTGTCACTTATACCCTTGATATATTTATCCTTCTACTATATACTATGTATTACTATTAACTGTTACATGAACCGTAACATAACTAATTACTTACTTACATTGATTCCATACAAATTTCAATTTTGTACTTCACATTAAAATACTAATTCTTGTGGATGAGGTAATTTATAAAGTAACAATTATGTATTTTCATTGCCATGGGTTTATCCATAACGTCCGGCACTTCATCACAAAATGGCAGTACTATAATCAAAATGACATCTACGCGGATGTCCTCAAGTATTCGAATATGGGGTTTACTGGAATGTTTTCTGTGGAAACGGTGTTGAAAATCATCGCTTATGGTGTCAAAGTAAGTACACAAACACAAAGTATCGACCAACACAGTACAAGTACATAATGAAATATAAATAAATTCGATATAGGTACAAATGTACTCTTTCTGCTATTAACGTGATTGTTTTATCTATTTACATGACTGTATGGGATTATTTCCAGCCGTGTAATTATTATCCCTTCCCAAGTATCCAGTACTAGTTTCTCTCTGACGACGATGATGACTGTAAAGGTTTATTTGCAATAATTGTAAAGCATGGCTTCTTCTCCTGCTGCATGTAGCACTATTGTATGTGAATACACGCGTTATAATGTTGTATTTTTCCCGATTTTACTAATCCATACTTGCCGAGCGTTTTCATGAGGTAAGTACTGTGATGTTTTTAAATCTGGCGGAGTTCTGCGGTTTCTGAGGTCAGTATAATTTTATATTTTTCCTGTTATAAATGTTGTCCGTCATAACACCTAATCGCATGATTGTACATTCGGAACAGCATGCCGCACGCGCACCCTATGCCACATGTCTCGCAATACATCTCAATAACATGATACTCATCGACAATGAAGGAACATAACACAAATACTAACACACTCACTTCTACATGAAAAATGTTTACATAACAAAACATTATTTTATTAGATAATAATATCGGCTAGATAAAAATATTTTTAATCATATAAAGTTAAATGCTAGAACAAAACATATCCATTTAGCAAATGGATATTTTTGAATATTTGAATGAAAAAGACAGTTGCACTGGTCTTGCATTTAACTTTCAATAATTTGATAATGTTTTGAGTTAAGGTTTAAAAGACTGGTATTAATTTTGTGGTAGTTTCACGAGGCTCCACCACTACTCATGGACATGTTAACATTCATGAACCTCGTCTTTACGATCTTCTTCCTTCTCGAGACCGTTTTGAAGCTGATCGCCTTCGGGTGTACGGTAAGAATTTGACACACTTTGAATTTTTATATTACCTAATTAATTAAAACTTATTTTTCATTTACCAAAAACATGATAGCTTTATTTCTATAAAATATGCAAGAAGCCATGGGTATGTAAAAACAAAAATCAATTGTAGGTGTGAAAATGAGCTAAACTAATGTATTGAATCATTTGAGATTAATGTATGACTTTGTGCTGCAAATGTATTTAACATAATACGAATGCATTATGGAATGTGCAAAATAATCGTGTGCGCCTAACACTAATACACTATCATTATTTTATAAATATTTTAGCCTAGCTATTAATATTCAATATTGACTTGAATATATTTCAATTTAGAACTCATTTTTATAGAGAATTTACGAGATAACGCTTTTTAATTGACATAGGTTTTTAAATGCATTAACTTTTCTTAGATTTATGAATAACATATTTTTATGTATTTGCATAGATTTTAAAAAATAAAGAGAGATTTCCTCATTCCTTTCCTTATTCATAAAGTCCTTTGATCTTAAAACAGTCTAAGAATGGAAAGTGTACATTTGTATACAGTTTTCCCTGAAATGTTATTGTACTCGTTTTCTAAAATTCTTTTAAAATTACTTATTATTTTTACAGAATTTCTACTAACATATTGGTCTGTTTCCAGAATTTTTTCAAAGACCCTTGGAATACATTCGATTTCATAACGGTCATTGGAAGTATTATTGACGCCCTCATTATGGAGTTTGGCGTAAGTATCACCATTGTCTGAATATTCCTAATCTTTCTCAGCTTCTATACTTACATTTATTAAACTAATTTCATTTTTGCCTACTCGATCCTTCTTTGCTGCTGGCAATTTTTATAACTACTTTTTGACTTTGATGAAACTGAAGATAAAGGATCTATCCTGATTACAGACCGACCTTGCTGAAAACTGTGCTGACATATCCTGTCAGCAGGTAACAAATCAACTATTTGATTGCTAGGAATCTTAGATTTTTGTAACGGATTGGTCGATGGTTTAGACAGAGTGTGTACATACTGTTGGACAGTGGTCTAATATTAGTAGTGCTAGAGAATATTTTTAGAATATTAGGATGTACTCGTATAGAAGTTTTGTAGTTTATTATAACATATGTACGGTTGTTCGCTAGGGACCAATAAATTGTTTTTGGGGTTGTTTTAGATATTATGACAATAATACATTGGTGTGTTAATTTCCATAAAACCCTAGAATATTTGAATTTTTTCTCGTAAATATTGCTAGATTTTTCATATATTTTACATTGTGATATAGTATTGAAGTTTGTTCAATACTGTACAAAGAAGTAGCTGATACAATTATTATATTATTCATTACATTTATATTTTCATATTCTTCATTACGTAATCTGAATAAAATTTGTTTTCTTTAATTTCGTGATTTTATCTAGTACATCTTATCTCATTGACTATATATCTAGTTTTATTTAAACGTTGTCGTTAGTTTTAAATCATAATATTACTAGATATTGGAGTATGCCTGGCTGGAACATCAGCTTGTTTGAGTACCAGACATGTTGTCCAAGATATTGGTTGATTCTAACGTGTGATTTTTTGTGAAGTGTTTTGTTTTTGACTCTACAAAAGGGTCAAACATGTAAATGTGTATATCATTCGCAGGAGAACACATTCAACGTTGGTTTCCTTCGCCTGTTCCGAGCCGCGCGACTGATCAAGCTGCTCCGACAGGGATACACTATTCGGATACTACTCTGGACATTCGTGCAGAGTTTCAAAGCCTTACCCTACGTGTGCCTTCTCATCGCGATGCTATTCTTCATCTATGCCATCATCGGGATGCAGGTCTGTTGGAATTCCTCCTGTTCCTTGTCACATGAAATTCCTAATTAATTTTCTAACTTGAATATTATTAACATCGCTACTAACAATTTAAAAATTAAGAATAACTATGATACTTACTTAATTTATGACAAGAAATATAATTACATAATTGATAGGTACTTTTTGGGGGTAATTTTTGTATTTTACTTGAAAATAGTGTTTTTCATAGATTTTTTAAATACGTAATTATTTGTCCACTAGTGAAACTAGTTTTTATTATAATAAAGTTTCCTAGTTCATTTTACAATAATAGTTGGTAGCGTTAGGGTCTAATAACCATAGGTTTTAGTAACATTAGCGTAATGCTAGGTGACGGACTTTCGATAGCATTATCGTGGGTTCTAATCCTTTTGTGATGATGTCGTAATTATCCACCCCTGGTACCTATAGAATATTTTTGAGGGGCTAGTTCAAAATCAGTATATCATCAGATATTTGTTAGTATTTCTCTTATCATATGCTTAGAAAAACATAGATGAGTATAGTGTAAATTAGTCCATTTACTAATCCTAGTGTTAAATAATAGATTAAAAATATTAAATTCCTAGATAATCCAAGTATTGTCAACCTTAATCCAAATTTTGTTCCAAAATGTAATAGTATTTAGTTGTGTAGTAAAATTTTCTAAAATTCCAAAATGTAATAAGCCAGTCTAAGATGAATTAGCAAAATTCATCTTAGACGGACTCATAATAGTTATGAGTAGTGAGTACATTATAAGATTGGATTAAGAAAATACAAAATCAGTATTGATAAGTTTCTAATGACAGGTTTTCGGAAACATACAATATGATCCAGATGATGCCATCAACAGGCATAACAACTTCCAATCTTTCGTGGCGGCACTCTTGCTACTATTTCGGTGAGAGTACAAAAGACGTAGCTGTTACTCAGTCTTGCGGCCACTGCCGAAAATCTGTCTCTACTATCAGTGTTACATATGTACTTACTATCATTATCATTGGCAATACTACTATCATCAATATGTATATTCATATAATCAGAACGTAGATTTAGAAGATCCTTAGTGGTGACAATATCCTGATTGGTGTCCTTAACTTTGAGATTGCTTCTTATGTTTGTATCTCTAGATAGTTTGGTACCCTTGTTTGATATCGTTTGTCGTATCCCTAGTGCTAGTTATATATAGATAGATACGTCATTAGGTAGAGTGTTTATTTTTGTGGGATGAAGCATAGGAGTCGGGCTACGTGTTATAATTTGCATACAAAGCTGACTTTCTGTGTTGTATCTGCTTGGACACAGGTGTTTGGCAATATAGAATTAACACCAGAGTCTGACATGAACAGACACAACAATTTTCGAAGCTTCATTCAAGCACTCATGCTACTGTTCAGGTAAGGAACGTTGAATACAAGTTACTCCAGCCTGAAGATATACTGTAAACTTTTGTAAACATAGGAAAATACAAACATTTATCGAAACACCATTTAGACTGCTCTAATTAATTTAATCCAAAAGCAATCTAGTTGAAATGTTAAGAACCCGTAGAGTAACGAGTAAGCTTCTCAATGGTATTATGGGAGTACTTTAGAATGATTTCATTTGTGTATCATCGCGCACGTCTCATGCATGCACTTCAACTATCAAGAGTTACTTCATCACTCATTCACTGTTACTTAGTTGTGAAACGTGTAGAACAGTCTGTTTTGTGCAAACCGAATGTGTATTTTCCCATAATTGATCAATACTAAATCAATCGATTCTAATTCTGGAAATGCTCTTTTTATAGTATTCTTCATTGCATTTTATAAGAATTCTTTGAATTGGCTTTTGAATATGGAACGGTTTCTGTGAGCCACTGTATGTTTAGATGCGCGACGGGCGAGTCGTGGCCCAACATAATGTTGGCTTGCCGCAAACCCGCCAAGTGTGACATAGCAGCGGGAAAGTCCTCCAACGAAGAATGTGGAAGTACGCTCGCCTACGCCTACTTCGTATCTTTTATATTCTTCTGTTCGTTTCTTGTGAGTATACCATTTATTACTTTGAAAATTCCCCCTTTTAAATTGTGTACCTTTTAAACTAGTAATCTGCTTTCAGATGTTGAATTTGTTCGTTGCCGTTATTATGGATAACTTTGACTACCTAACGAGGGACTCGTCCATCCTCGGCGCACATCATCTTGATGAATTTGTTAGAATATGGGCAGAATACGATCCAAACGCCACGTCAGTACATGTTTGAAATTACTTGTAGTCATATTTTCTTTTTATAATTTTCAAGGATCCGTTATTTCATAGTCAATTTTCTAACACCATTATATTTTATAATTTCAGGGGTAAGATCCATTATACAGAAATGTATGACATGTTGAAGAATATGGATCCTCCACTGGGGTTTGGTAACAAATGTCCAAATAGACTAGCATATAAGAAGCTTATTAGAATGAATATGCCGCTAGACGATGAGGGGAAAGTTAATTTTACAACAACACTATTTGCCTTAATACGAGAAAACTTAAACATCAAAATGAGATCTCGTAAGTATGACCTTATAACTACTTTTGTTCACTTTGCACTAGCAAAACACGTACAAGACCTGCTTGCAACGGAATGGTCGGTCCCTTCAACTGAAGATGACCATGGCTAAATACGATAGTTAAAACGGTAGTATAATATTAAATCATGTCAATGTCAAATTGCAGCAGAGGAAATGGACCAAGCAGATGAGGAATTAAGAGAAACGATAACACATATATGGCCATTACAAGCAAAGAAGATGCTCGACTTGCTGGTGCCTCGAAACGATGTACTCAACGCTGGGAAACTGACAGTTGGGAAGATATACGCTGGTCTATTGATCCTCGAAAGTTGGAGAGCGACAAGGTTCAAGCAGAACGGTGTTCCGGTAAGTACAACTGCCATTTTAACGCACCTCTCAGTAAATTTGTTTTCAACACTGTATTTATGTATAATAATGGAAATTTTGATGAATATATAAATATAGTATCTTTAGTAGATCCAAATGAAGCCAGAGTAAATTCGTGTGGCTTACGCCAGTATGTATATATGTATGTACACTTTGAGCCAAATGTAACTATTAAGTGGGTAGGTAAAACTACACGTTTTCAAGTAGTGATTGTTGATGGCCCCCTATAATTCCCCACATTAGATTACAATTTGGAACATTATAGTTAGTTCTATAGAGTTGGTTGTGTTGTCTACCTGTGGTTGTATTGTTGTGTACATTTACAGAACCATATTTTTAAAAAAAACTTCAATTCTATCGAAACCCATTTGTTCCTGTGTTCAGTTTACTTAACTTGTGATTGGCTCCCTATTAACAAAATGTCTGTATAACAAAGAGTACAACAATACAGAATCACTTTAGTTGAAATCGACTCTTAACGAGTCGACTACATTGGTGGTTTACTTTTCAGGCATTCAACGAGAATAGCCCTACGGCCATTCAGCCGGTAGTATTAAAATATTTTACGGAACGAAACTTTGAATACTTTTTCTTGCACTATTCTAGATATTTTTCTTTATCATAAATTTCTTCTCGCATTGTGTTTAAATAAATTTATTTAAAAAAAGAAACATTAAATAATACACGATGGCCTATAGACTAAATGGATGGTCAAGAAATAAAACGAACAAATAAAAACCGTAGTTTAGAAATTGAATTAATTAAAGAATTTAGAATTAGAACTAGTGACGCACTTGATAACACATTAGTTTGGCAAACTTGTGCAAGTCTGGCACGTTTGTCTGTCAAGTGTCCGTCAGGGCTTTGTAAACCACAACATAAAACCTGTCCTATAGTTGCAAAATAATGTAGTAGTTAAAGAATGTGTGTGTTACAATGTTTGAAACCGTGTCTCGTAGATAGAAATCCTTCTGTTCGTAGATTTGTTTGTCTTACCAATGTGTGTCATATCGTCCCCTTTGCCTCTTGCTACTTCCTATAAAAAATATTAAATATATTATTAACTTTGCATTTTAGATTACTGTGATCCATTTATTTTATACAAGTTTTAGGTAGCCTGCATGGTGAAATGTTCAAACTATTCAACAGATATTTATTTCATTCTTTCGCTTTTAATATTCTATAATTTACTTTCGATTACATTTTGGCTCAATCGATATTTACCATTTTAGACGCCTGGTGATATAAGAAACGTTAAAATATTACGCTTTCTTGCTACCTACGCTCTTATTTGCCTCCTTTAATTTTATATTTATATATAGCATAAGAATTTATTAAAATAAAAATCATTATTCTCAAGTCTGCGCATGCTGGAGAACAAAAAATCTTAGTCACTCGACTACCGTATCATATTTCTGAGATAAAATGCAAACGTGAACTCGCAACCTCTGCCTCTGGCTTCAAATTTGTCGCACATGGTTTTATAATTATAATAGCACCCGTTTCGAAACAAGATGCTTTGTAATTTCAGCTCTTTCACGTTTTCACCGACATGGACTGAACAAAATTTACTCTTACATAATACAACTAAAGTGTCATAGTTGTTTTCTCAGATACCTGTAGCCGAATTCCTCACTTACACTACAGAATATACATTTTCAATTCGGTTATATGTCCAATTGTCCATTCGTTGGATCTCTTACACAAACGATACACACATAACACAATTAAAGAGAACTCCAGCATGGACATGATGTATGGGATGTTTGCGCAAACTCATGTAGGCTTTAGCCGTTAGTGACTATTGAGTCCTATGCGCTTTGACGCTGTGTGACATGAGCATGCGCAAGTGTGCGTGTGTGGGGGGGATGCGTGATGTGGGGTGCGTGTGTAGAAGGCGTCGCTCTTTAACTGCTTGATGGACGTGGCGGCGGGACTGGGCCCCGGCTCGCGGACAGGCTCGCTCAGCCAAGAAGGGCCGGTCCACGCTGATGGACATCAGGACGACCCGCACCTGCTTGCCAACCTCGCCAGACGCGGCAACAGAAAATCGCTCAAGTGAGTTGTGTTGTATAATTTCAACTAACATTTCATAAACAAGTATATCTAGTAGGTTGAGTAGGTTACATTAAAATATCAGCAACAGCAGATTTTATCATTGTAACTTAATGTGGTAAAAGTACATTTGAAGCTGCAAAATCTTTTTTTTGACAGTCATGCATTTAACAAAAAAAAATGGAGCCTGGCTGAAAGAGTTTAACAAGAAAACTGATCAAATTAAGAATCTGCTCGTAACCGTTCAAACGCATGGCAGATAGATTAGTGATGGCAGTAAATATAATAAATATAGGTATTGTTATGCCCAGAGAGGCATGCGCTAGTGTGAATCCTTTTGGTGTTCACCTCAATAGGTTTAATATAACCTTAGAATAGAAAAGGCTGACTTCAAATAAAAAAAACTGCAAAAATGTACTAACCCTTCATCACGGTTCTCTTTTGTTACAGGAACAATAAAAAGGTGTGTGAAACCTTAAGTGAAACGGTGATTATATTGACTTGATCATTACTGTTGTAAACCTGATCAGCCAGAGCCATGATAGCCATTGTCTAGTGCAATCGATGTTCCCACCAATATCATTATCACAAACAAAATTTTTTGTAACAATTTTTATGAGTAAAGTGACAATTGGACAATTTACCCCGTACATACGTGATGTTGGTCGAAAATGTGATGTTATATGTGTATCCGCTAATTGGGTCTCCCCCTTTAGTACTACTATACATCGATGCATTTTCTTACGTCATAGATAGTCGATGTTGTAATTTTATGTTCAGAGCTTTGTTTTTGGGTGTTTACTAAAATGATCATAGGACACTAATGTTTTTTGTTACAACTTAGCCCTTAATATTAACTGTTTTTCTAGGCATTATTATCGTAAACAAAGTAACTTAGGGCCTTAGGCTCATAGTAAAACAATTTATGTGATGTACATTCGAAACTTTTAATCGTACAATTTAAAGTTTACAGATGGTTGTTGATGTTTAGGTAAAGAATTTCAGTAATAGATGATTGTTTTTTTTTTATGTCAATCTTGTAGAACATTTGTCTTTTCTCTTTCTTCGATAGGGAATGGTTTTTTAAACGACTCTTCTGTCATTGGGGATGACTATTTGAAAGTTTTCTTAGACATAGCACTTCCACTATCAATACATAAACATACTTACATAACAGTCATAATATCTAACATGACACCAGGACATGTCGTTTTTCTTGCCGGAATATATATTGCATGCAAACTTAATGAATCCTAGCATGTTTCTAGATATTAAACTATAGATTTCCTAAAAAGAATCGGTAAGTAGTTTAAAGTATAAAATTGCACAAGCACGGACTGTTGCATGGAATGCAAAGTTTGACACTTTCGTGTGCATGATTTGATATTTTATGGCAATCTAAAATTTTGTAAATATGGGACAGTAAGTCTAATGAAACGTAAATTAAACTAGCTTGCAGATGAACGCTTTGCCTGTTTTAAACTAGTATGGGATTGTAATACAATTAATGTTGTAGGTATTGGAACTGCAAGGATCGCACCACGCCTCAATGGAGTCGTTGGACGAGGGGCGATTACAAGCACCTCACACATACCAGAATGGTCACCACCACCACCACCACGGAAGATCTTCCAGTTTAAGGTAAATACACCTAAACCGCAAATCAAGATCACTTCTTGTTTGTTTTATTATTGAGTTTGTTATTTCCTTTTTATGTTTATAGTGTCATCGAAGAAGAGTACATTGATCTCAAAGTTATCGTAGTGAACAATGGTATGTGCTATGTACACAACTAACTTCTACTAACCGAATGTACTTTCTACAGGACTAACCAATTTCATTACCCGATCTTCTCGGTGTTGCATGATTGGTAACATGCATGGTAAATGAACGTTGTTAGTTAATATTTTTTTGTTAACCGTGGTTTATTTACAGACGAACACCAAGTCCGAGAAGACGAGGCCACTACGGAGGTTATCATCATGATATCGGGTTCTCCGACACCGTCAGCAACGTCGTCGAGATAGTAAAGCACGAACATCAAAGACACGGGCGAACGCACAGAGCCCCCCACTACTACCACCCGCATGGTAAGCGATCATTTCGTTAACCCGCTAAACAAGCCAGATCTAACCATTATCAAGTACCTACTAACGACAGATATGTAAACTTACGTATTACAGGCAAATCTGGTGATAAACCTTGATGTGATCCAAATAGATAATCTAGTTTCTTAGATGTTCACTCTAGATCATACCGTGTGTTCTTATTTTGTTTGATAGCATATCAACAGATTTGCCATTTCGTCAAGTATTTATGGCTTAACGCTATTGCAATTTTGATGAGATACCTACATCGGCGTTTTAATAATATATAGATATATATCATACTTATAAAAAATATAGCCTTTAAACGAGCTACATGCTATTAACTATTTATTCTTATGTTATTCCTGTAGTATTATTTATTCATACTTAAAATATTAACCGATATCATACCAAATATATTTTATTTAGCTTCAATTAACAAATTGAAACAGTTTTGCAAACATTTTTCTTCTCATGAAGGTACTCTGAAAGTTTTTTGAGAAGATGGGAAGACTAGCTTAACAGTAGTTGTAGATATTCATGTTTTTCGTAGTTGTAGCTATAAGAGGAAAGCGAGCGAAGCAGTTACTGCTGTAAATGATAATCATGAACCTAGAATTAGATTGTAATATCTAGCTAATAATTAAACATTCTCACAAGGCTAGTCTTGTAACATTATATTTGTAGCTAATTAGCTATGATTTGATAACTGCTCTTTTATGCTCGTGACTTATTGTTAGCGGTACCTATCATTAATGTTTTATTCATCAGGCCATTCGTAATAATTAGTTGTAAGTACATTACAGATTGGCAATAGATTGAGCCGTGACATAATCTAATGAAGCATTATATATTGTAAAGTTTATATAAATTGGCCTGTATTATAATATAACAAATTGAATTAATTTGCCTGCTGCATGCTAAAATATTGGTGCCCAACCAAACATATCTGCTCCTATTTGCACTTAATTTAACTGCTTTATCATGGGTTCCTCGAAACAGAGCTACCTGAAACGCATGCACTTCAAAGATATCATATAAATCATGCAGCATGCAAAAGCTTAACAATGGTTTTGTATTTATTTTTGTATTCTCTGCAGTAGTCTGCTATAGTTACATCAAAGAAGTTTATTTCATATTGTAATGAATAACTTTTACCAACTGTATCAAAGAATTATGCTCTCGGGTCTCCCACATTTGTAGTTACAACTTTGGACACACAGCTAATCAACCAAGAAACCTTTCCCTATTTATCCAAATCCGTGTCCATGAACCTTTACATTTGGAACCACGTAGGACAGACACCCAAAACTTTTAGAGTCACCTTTGTGAGTAAGGAAATAAGGTCGGTAGTCCGACGGGCTTAGGGTAAACCGTGGTGGAAGGTACATGAAGGTATTCCTGACAGCAGGGAAGGAGTGGAGGGCGCCGCACCCCACGACCAGCCTGAGCCAGCCCTCGCGGTCGCCCAGCCCGCCACACCACACCTACGGTGAGATCCACTCGCCACACACTACGGACCTCACATACCACACTGACTATCATCACGATAAGCGCTTTGCGACAACTAACATTCAGTACTTAGGTATAAGAACAGGCACGTTACGGTAACTTATTCCAATGTTAATATAATTATAATTAGGTCTAAAATCGTCAAAAAATATGTTAACATTAACATAACAAACAATCACCTTAATAACATTAAACAAAACTAGGGAATACATCCTCAACCCGAATTCGAAACTGAAAAGCAGCCATGAGCAACATCAATAATATTCTTCAAACTGTTGTCAAAATTTTCAGTCGGGCGTTATTATTTATATTCAGTGTCATTGATTGTAAAGCAAAGGGTCTGATCCAAAATTCCAATTGGCGCCTATATTTGAAATTGTTAAATCCATAAGACCCTTTGCTGGAATAGCAATGTGTCTAAATTATTAGTAAATCGATGTTGATGCGATCCGGCTTTGCACGTCTGTAGATGTATGAAAGCGGAGTGAGTGTAGACGGAAAGCATGGTGGATATCCACGAGAAAATTGTTTGCACATCTGTTTATTATTCATCTGAATAGGTATACTTATACTTTGATTATGACCCCTGTTATTTTCCTTGATTTGATTCGAACGTCCTGTTATTTATGGATTATTATATCATATGTATCATTACCGCATAGCTCGAATTTATTAGTGGTGGGGTGTAGAACATCAAATCATTCAGAGCGCAGTTTGGGCCCCGATAGGTGAGCGGGATCGAGAGCGGGACCGGGAGTGGCGGGAATGGCGCGACCGGTCGTGGGAGCGAGAAGGCGCGAGGCGCGGCCGCGGCCGGCAGCTGCCCCCCACGCCCACCAAGCCGTCCACGCTACAGGTCAAGCAGCAGCCACCCTTCACCAGAATCAGCCACAGCCCCTCGCACGTGAGTACCCAACCAAGGCAACCTGTGTTCCTATCAATGGCGTTTTCCAGTCTCCTAGCAACGAGATTACAAGATACTATTATTCGGGAAAACACGACTGCAATGATTGGTGGTTATGCATCAATTATTGATCTTTGGTATACTTTGGTAAACGTCCGTACCTACTATGTAAACAGTTATCGAACGGACTGTCTTTTTCACATCCTGAATTTCGTTCGAATCATGACGTGAACCTCAGCAATCAGGAAATTCAGGAGTGTTCCAACAATTATTCCAGTTATCGCTGAGGCACACCGTCAGAGAACCGCTGGAGCCTCAACACGATGAGTACGAGTACGGCCGAGAAGTTGAAAGACTGATACACCGAGATTATAGATCTAGAGAGAGGTACGTACATACTTCGAAAGATATATTTTCTTGGACGAAATTTCTGTGGACCTATCTGATTGGTGAATGCGCCAGTCAAGGTCCACAAATATTTCTATCAAATAGTGTTGATATTCTGGTCAGTCATTTAAAGCGCGCCAAACACAAGACTTGTTTCTCTGCTACATTTTTTTAGTAGTTGAATTATTATTAAAAATTAGTTAGCTCTGCTACTTATGCTAGATGGCGCATTTTGTCAGTCTTTTGCTAGACATGAGCTTCATAACTTTTGTCAAACTATTTGGTCACCTGCAAAAGCTAGAATCGTTTTCTAGTGCCTATAGGTCGCCAGATCCCCGTTATTCAGTGCCCAGTTGCACCCATTCAGGTAAGATTGAAGTAGATGCAAATAACTGCGTAATTAGCGCTTTCCGCTTTCGCTAAACTCCTTTCAGTAAATTGTAGCTCTTTTGTTTTTACTGTATTGTGGCGTCCCCGCATGCAATATAGCATCGAAACAAGTGCTGTGTGAGGATGGCTTAATCGCTGGGCGTGTGCAGACGCGGCCGGGGTTACGACGCGGAATGGGGCTCGGCGCGCGCCTACGAGGCGCCACTGAGCTACGAGGCGGCGCTGGCGCTGGGGCGAGGCGGCGGCGCGCGCGCGCTGCCCTCGCCCGCGCCCGCGCCGCGCCTGCCCAACGGGTACAAGCCGCGCGCGAGGCACTCCGACTCCGACGAGGACGACTGGTGCTAGCGGCGCCGCCGCGCGCGCTCGCAGCGGGACGTGCGCGCGCCCCCCGCGCCCCGTTCGCCGCACTCCCTATGACGCGCCCGCGAGCGCCCCGCGCCACGAACGATCTCGTTTTATACTCGGCGACCGTGTGTACATAGACGACTCCCGTTGCTCAGCGGTTCGGACGTCGCTCCCGGCCGCCGCGGCCCGCCTCCGAATTCTAGTATTTACGAAGTTTTGGAAAATTTAATTTTTAATTCGCTAAAATTTTACTCCTTGATTTGTATTACGGTTAGGGCGCTCGAGGTATGAGACGGTGCCGGACGACTCGTTTGCGCTAGGATTTTTACATAAAATGAAATTACTAGTCTGTATTGTAAAAGTAAACTTTCTATATTAAATTTGCACTACGTAAAGTCTACGTTATATCGCGTGGTGAGGGCGCGGGCCCCGGCCCCACCCCGCCCGACGCCGTTTCGTATTCAAGTTACACGTTGGGACAACACTAGCGATTCATCGTCAGACAAATTAATACTAGTATTGTATAAAATATTTACATAGCGAATAATTTTTACTTAGTTAATATATACTAAATAAATAATTAAACATTTTTTATTGAATTTGCTGTCCTTCCCCCAAGTGCTTTATACCTACGTTATTTAAATTTAAATACGATTAAACTAAATAAAGATGAATTGTGTGTAAACTTTGAAAATATATTTCTGCATTAAATGATTACCCAAATTGTTAAATCTTGTACTGAGTACTGTATAATTAAAAGATTTTGTCGCCTGGTTTGTTAAGTGTTACTACTTGACATAGAGCTATTTATTTGTAACGTATAACGACGCGCAGTTTTATGCCAAGTGGGAGTATCTTATTGCTTTGTGAGTTAACTCTAAAATATACCTCAAATTACAACATATTAGGATGTAAATTAAAGACAAGCCAAACTTTTGTTGACTATAAATTATTATTATACTAAGGAAAAACAGGATACTCCCACTGAAGAATGATACAGTCATCGACATTTTGATTAATTGCCTTTAACGTTAGCGATATTAAAAGTAGGTGTATGAGTTTAAACTACTTGTAAGGCTCAACAGTTCAAATATGAGTGACTTTCAATTTAAATGTTAAAAGTAGGTAATTCATAGATTAAAATATTCATTGAAAAGACACACGGCATTACCTAATACGCTTAAGAAATCTATTGTCGATGGCCGATTATTTCATGCAAAACAAACGAGTGTCACCAGGCACAAAATCTACCTATTGTTTGTACGCTCTACGTCAGAATTGGTTTACAACTATAATGTTAAGCATATTAAATAAATAGTAATAATAAGAAAAGGATAACCTTGATAAGAATCATCTTCATTGATCAACACCTATGCAAAAGCGGTGAAACCAATTCTGCGGACGATTGTACCGTATGTTATAAATCCGATATTCGTCCTAATCCCACTTGATACTACTTCATGCCATTGTCATACTAGTCACTTGTTAGCTGTCATCTTTGCTGCGACGTTTGTGCTGGATACATCAAACCTTCTGCAAATACGCCACAAAGTGTATTGTCAAATATTAAAAACATAATTCAGCATATTTTCAATACAGGGTGTTATAGAAATTGCATGCCATAGCTTCAGGGTAAGTTCAGTATCAATAAAGGAACCCGTAAAAAATTATAAAAAAATACCTTTTAAAAAAAAAACGAAAATTATCATAAGAGGAACCTAATGTAGTACCTACTAATTAAATAGTAATCGTTTAGAATTGATTAAAAAATTGCTTAAAATAAGTTGTTATTTTGTTTAAATGCTAATTAATAATTTCGTTGAGATACCTACCTACCTACTATCGAGTGCATTTAAATACGTACGCCCGAACACTTCGATAACGCCGGGTGAAGGATAGGTAACTAGGTACTAGTTAGTTAGTTGGTACTAAATTAGGTTGAACTTGCAATTTTTTTTTCCGGAATTCCTTTGTCGATACTAAACCTACCCCTAAGCTATGGCACGCTATTACTTTAACACCCTGTATAGTTCACTTCTTTTAAAATTCACTTAACATCTTACGACGTCACATACCACTGATAGGAAGTACAACAGTCGCAACGGAGAGAAAATCGTTCAACACCATCAAACACATTTGTTGCAAGCATGATGTAGGTTACTTTAGTACGACAAAATTGTAAATACATAATTTTCTGTGATAACATGATGAACAATTAATGTGAGTTATAATTAGAACTGTGTGATTGCATAGGGGTGTTGTTCATTTCTCTAAGGGACGACGCGTGTTTGGCATAAACCGAGAAGTGATAAGGATCGTCGACTTTACATAGAAGGATATTAGCGTGTCATTTAATAATAGTGTTATGCCCAATAAATGAAATATATAAAGCAAAGTTATAAATTATATTGCATTTGTTATTCAGTTTTGATAGATATAGTAATGCGCACTGAATAGGTTGCCTTTTCATTTAATAATAGTGTTGTGCCCGAAGACAGAAATATATAAAACAAAGATATAAAATATATTGCATGTTATTCAGTTTTGATAGATATAGTACATGTGCACCGAATAGGTTGCCTTTTCATTTAATAATAAAGTGCTGTGCCCGTAAAATTACATATATAAAACAAAGATTTAAATTTTATTGCATATGTTATTCACTTTTCATAGATATAGTGCATGTGCACCGAATAGGTTGCCTTTTCATTTAATAATAAAGTGCTGTGACCTAAAAATTAAAGACATATATAAAACAAAAATTAAATTATATTGCATATGTTATTCAGTTTTGATAGATATAGTACCTACATGTGCACCGAATATGCCTTTAAGATATATAACGCCTCATTTACACGATGCAAGTTACTAGCCGGTGGCGAACATGAGATTGAAGCACCATAATTACTTGCACCGTCTAAACACTGTTTAGACGGTGCAACTTGTAATTTTGCTTCAACTTAGATATGCTATGCCAGAGGCAATTAAATCGCATTGTGTAAATCAGGGTTTAAGATTATTGGTGTGAACATCGAAAGCTTCGGATGAGGCGATGTTCCACTCGAGACGGAATATACCTACCTGTTGCTTCCAAACACGCGGCACGTCTAACAGATACCTTAAGTCGAATCGGATTTAACTCCCTCAGTATTTAGATCGCTGTTTGTTGCGAAGGACAGGAACGAGATATAAGATAGCTTTTATATTTTACCTCTGTTATAGTGACGAGTACAAAATGTCTACGCTGGCATACGAATCGTGTAATTTTTGTCCAAGTATAATATATCTATTTGTTAATAAATGCCTGTTTTCATAATTCTGTTTAAACTAAACATATGTGATCGATCGTTTTGAACAATTGATATTATTAATGTTATAATTACAATGCTAATCTAGTCTTAATAAAAGAAATCCATAAAAATTGTTTTTTAAAAGTGTTCGCAATGAATGCGTGTCTCACAAAATATAAACTTGTTGCCCTCGATTTCAGAGTGTTAGATTTCTTCTATGTAGGTTTATTATTTTACAAGATTGACTCATGAGAAATATTTATATTGTTATTGTATAGACGTATGGGTATTTTCGTTTTGTCATTTGTAATCGGGGTGTTAGGATGATATCTACAATAAGCCGATGGACTTTCGATGACTGAGTGGTATTTTAGAGTACCGAGTGCGTCCCGCTTTAGTGTTCGTGACTCCCTCGTATTGACTACGACGATGTTTCACCAACATTCGTGTTTAAGATGTGTAAATATTGTAAAATATAAAGCGACCGTTGTGTAGAGGTCGCGTGTGAAAATGTCTAGTGATATGTGACTAGTTAATGTTAGCTAGGTAATCTCGTCCCCAACTGTCCTTGAATTTAAGTTGGGTGTTTCACTGCCTTAAAATAATAATGAAAATTCGATGTAATAGTTACTAAACTACTACAAATAAGTGGCATTTCAATCGTTCTAATGCGTTCTATTGTTCCGTGTTCACGACACTATAGTATTGAATAACAAACGACACAGCGGTTTACGTTCAATGTAATTAGTTTTTTAAACGATAGAGACAAATAATACGAACACTGATATAACAGCAGCAGCTAATAAACAAGGTGTAATAAAATTGTTAATAAATAAATTATAACTAATATATACACTCTCTTAGCTCACTTCCTTCATTTAGGACGTTGCAGACGAGCCGTTCATTTGCGATATTCAATGTGGCCCTGAAACTTCATATTATAATAGTACTACGATATAAATAAGCTCGTGTGCTCGTTACCTATTAATTATCGAATAAATTGAACTATTGAAGTGAGATGAGAAAGTCTGAGCCAAGATGTCATGCCTGCCTTGTATCTGTGTAATCGCTTCACGACGATCATGTTTTATATTAAAGTTATAATTATAATTGTAAATTTAGCATAGAAAGTTCATCGGCAGCATCGAATGAAGCACCATAGAATGTGTTTTGGTACGTTCCAATAACTTTACAGGATAGTGCAATCCTAATGATATTGTATTAATAAAGAACCAAACTTAAATTAGTATTTAAGTAATTTATTATCCTAAAACTAAAAAACTATACGCATGTTTTCACTATACTGGTAAAATGGTTATGTACAATACGAAAGAGCTACTGTTTTATATATGAATTCTTGCTCGCCTGTAAAATTTTGCAGAATGAATCATATTATAAGATTGTACAATATGAATAAATGCAAAAAGACATTTCCTCGATAATGTGTGTTGTTATTAGATTGATTTTAGAAAAGCTATTTTAATGAATATCAGCCACAATAACTATCAATTCTAAAATCAATCTCGTCATCTCCCAAGCTTAAAGTATAATCGCCCCCTTTAACCTTTTGATTGCCACAGTCATGTATAGATCGCATACGAAAATGTGCCCAGCACGCCACGGTCACGACTGTATGACAGATTTATACGTAAATAAACCCGCTTGGCATATATAGATATAGAGCCTAATTGCCTAGCGAGCAGTGGTCGTAGGTTCGAATCGTAGGTGTTTAACTTTTTGTAAATTATTTCATCACCACTGCTCCCAAAACTTGGTAGAGATGTGACATCCACCAACCCGCACTGGGCCTGCGTAGTATATTACGGCCCTCTCCACCTTACAGAGGTGTCCCAGAAGTGTAAACATTATAAGCAGAAGAACATCAAATCGCTAGTTTGTCTAAATAGTAGAGACAGTAAGTAAATATTTACACTCAAAAACTTTTTCTTTAATTAGTTACATTCAAATAATTACGTACCGCCAAACGGGGTAAAAACGCAGGGGTAAATCAAGGACAGAAATTTAAAACAGATTTTTACATTGAAATAATATATTTTGCTGCCACAAAGGACTCTAGTATGTTTACTGTATTATAAACCGCGTAGTGCCCTTTTTGGCAACAAACTACATTATTTCAACGTAAAAAATATTTTTATAGTGTCGTCCCGGGTCGTTCCTGCATCCCTAGGACCCTGTTTGTAGGTAGTTAGCAAGAGCTTATAAAAATAATACTGCAAATAGCAATCAAATTCATACATGATTTCTGAGCCAAAGTCGTGTTTTGTCGTACCACTAAATAGCTACGGGCAGCGTAGCATATCTGCTACAGCGTAGCCGAACTCCGACCGCAAAGCAGCTTTAGCAAAGTTCGGAACAATTCCGCAACTTTGCAGTCAAGTTCTTTACAGTTTTACTAAGTCGTAGCAACGTTCGTAGAAAGTGTGCTACGTCATCGCGTCGTAACGATGTTCCTAGTAGTAAAATCCCCTTGAGTTTTTCGCAGATATCTCAAAAACTAGGCGTCCTAGATCAAAATGAGTGAAATTTTCATGTGCATCTGGATTGATGGCCCATTTTTTTATCCTTGCGAAACGAAATAAGACTTGTAGGGAAAATTAGTAAAAAATAGTTAAAATTTAAAGCAAGGGGCCATGAAGTTCTAAAAAGTGGATTAAAACTGATATGATTAAATAACTTGAGCCCTCAATCCAAACACGTGCATAAAGTGGCATAGCCTAGTACTATCTCTGGGTTAATCATTTTTAACCTCCGACGCAAAACCGACGGGGTGTTTTAAGTTAGATGTCTGTGTGTGTGTGTGGTTGTTTTAAGTAACATGCGAGGACGTGCGTATGAATACACAAGGCACGAGGACGTTTTCGAGGGTCCTCGGTTTGACTTGACCAAAGATTCGTATTCTGCAAGCGATTTTGAGTCTTTCTATATACGAAAAAGTTGTCTGAACCTCGGTTTGATCAAGATTATTCATAATCTTACACAAACATTGTGTATCCACCAGATGGTGCGGCAGCTTTTCCACACAATATGTATTTGAAACCTCGGATTGCTAGATTTTCCGAATAGTGTGTATTCTAGTCCTCGTTTCGACAGCTTTCCTCGTGTGTAGAAGACAAGTTAAGTGCTATCATTTAAATAAAATTATTAAGGAGAAACCGAAGGAAGACTGAATCCTTAAACAAATCGTTTATAGCTACTAGGTGCACGAGGAATAATCAGCCTTCCTCTGCAGTAAGTGCTAAATACCTTTCTTTATTTTATTTTTTTGTTTCGGGGGGAAACCTTCAAAAGGCGCCCGGTCTTTGGGGAAAAGACCGGGGAGTGTGGGATTTTTACCTCACTAAAACCACCCCGGTGGTCATACACATGGAAGGGATACCGTTACCTCTCAGAAGACCAATCCAGAACCCCCTCTGTGCAACGCCTGTTAGGGCACATCTCTGGGGAGAAGTCGGTGTCTTTGGAGCTGGATTTTAATTTTTTGTCACCGCCTTCCGAAATTAAAGTTATTTTTCACTTTGTAGTGTATTTTTGGAAGTCGGTTGTCTTTTTTTAAGTTTTTATTTTTCACTTTTGTGTGGTTCACATGTGCTTATCCCTTCACAGCGTACCGGCGTGATGTTATGTTATGAACCGGTGTAAACAGTAGACATGAGATTTCAACAATCCCAGTCCCTTTGCTATCTTTATTGAGGAGTTCCGTTGCCTATCTCCGAAGTTCTTCATCAGATCTTCACCAAATTGAAATGGGACCACTACGAGAAAGTACTCTTCCAAAAAATACCCAAATCGCTTCGTGTACCTATAAAATTTGAAGAGTTCTCTCTATTTCTCTAGGATCCCATCATCAGATCTTGACTTGATGATCATGGGACCACCTGAGAAGTGTACCCTTTCAAACAAACAAACAAATTCAAATCGGTCCAGCCATCTTCGAGTAATCGGGGAACATACATAAAAAAAAGGTTCAGACGAATTGAGAACCTTCCTCCTTTTTGAAGTCGGTTAAAAAGAAATAATGACAAAAAAGTTAATTGGTAAAGAGTAAAAGAAAGTCGAATTCTACTAAAACGTCTGAACTGAGAGCCCCATATTTTCGGCCTTATTGACTAGGAGCAACCATATAGATTAACGCAAATTAGAATTAGTTGTTTTACAATTTTTTATTAATTTGTAACATATCGGACGTTCTTCTAAATGCCATACTATAAGAGTTTTTAATAGTATACATTTTCTGTAGGAGAAAATTTTGTAGGGTGGATATGTTTTTTTTTTGGATTGATCAGTACGTACCAACCCCTTAAAAAAAATTACCCCCCACGCAAAAAGTGGGGTTTTATAAGATTTTGCGCTGTTTGTCTGTCCGAAGCACCATTACTGTAGCTCTTAAACGGATGAACCGATTTGGGTGCGGTTTTTTAAATTTTAAAGTAGGTTTTCTAGTGGTGGTTCTTAGATATGTTTTATCAAAATTGCATCAGCTGTTTCAAGGTCATCATCTGTTTTGTATCAACAAAAAAGAAAATATGATCTTCGTGGTCCTCACATTCACGATAATTGAAATAATAATATACTTCTCCAAGTTTTATCCATTCATGTTAAATTGTATATAATAATCATCAAAATGTCAAAGAGTTTGTAAAAACAAAAAAACAACATTCGGTATGCAAAAACTGGAGCAGCTCAATCCCAAGCTTTGTCCCAAGCAAAGGGGACAGCGGTTAAAATAGATCTACTATACCATCAAGGGTACATCCAAGGGTACACAGGAAAAGAAAGGGGAATCGCTACCGAGGACGAGCGACGAGTGATTTCTCGCTGATAGCATAAACTAAGAAATCTAGCATCAAAAATAAAAATAAAACCACTCGCGACCGAGATAACAAATAATTTATTAGAACGTCAATATCCACAATGCGCCGAGGCAGCGCACATAATATATCACAACTATAATTTCCAAGATGTAGAATTTCGCCCGTTGCCTCAAAATGAATCATTTCTACTCATAACCCGAATCACTTATCCTCAACACATTGTACGAGAAGTCATAGTCATAACTGACAAAACTGGTTTAAAACAATTAATTTAATATTGCAGTAAAAAAACATAGTTGGTAATATTTCCTAACAGGCATTTTTTCTCCCAGCTTAAGAAAAGGCGATAACCGGAAAACTACTAGCTTATCCAGTTTACACCCAGATAACCTCAGAAATTTATCAGCTCAAACAAGGCACGCTAACTTTGTACAGTGTGTGATAAGATGTTCAGTTATCAGAAAGATCGGGGGCGTCGGTATCGATGGAGCTAATATCAGCGTCGACGTCACTAGCCCCGTTTATCGTTCTCGTTCGGTCATTGAACGAGCTTGTCCGTGTACCGGCGTCATCTGTAATAAAAGTTTGTTTCAAAACTTTGATAAATCAAGTTTTTCTGAAGTTTTATGCACATTTTGGCAATTATGTTTAAATCCCATGTGGTAGGGGCGAGAATATTGCCATCAACCGGTCCCAAATCGTGACCCTGGACTGCTAATGAGAAATTCCAGTTAGAAAAACCGAATAACACTTTGCACGACCTTGGAATCCTTATCCTCAACAGAAGCGGCCAGTAGACCGAGGCAGTAAACCATAGTATAGTTTTGAGAAAAATTTCTACCTTCATTTCTATAAGTGCGATCCATTGAGTGGTGATGGTCATTCGGCATCACCGCAGAACTGGTCATAGGATCCCGAAGCAGTTCAAACTGGGCCGAAGGTTCCATTAAGACAGTCTGTCCAAGAAAAACAGAAAATGAAAACCAATCGTTTAAAAATAAAAAAATAGCTTAACTCCAAAAGTCCAAAAGTGCAATTCTCTTGGTTAAACCTTGACTCTCACACAATGGTTATATTGAAGCTCCATCATGTTATATCTACTTTACAGTCCAAAAATATAAAAAAAACCTTGGCAAGTTCATTTATTTATGAACACGCTAAAACACCTGAAGAAAAAGCGAGAAATAATTACGTCAATCGCAAGAAGACTACTCACGCTGACCTCGCTTTGCAGTCCGGAGGAGGTATCACTGGAACTAACTGATGTGCCTCTCCCTGAACTATCCTGCGAGTGGTCACTATGCATGCCTCGTCCATCACCTGCGCCGGCGGCCACACCAATCAAAGGGGGTGCTAAGATGTTTCCATTCGCGTCATACATCGGTTCATCAAGAGGCGCAGCTACAGGACCAAGAAACACTGGCTCTGCCTGATCTTCTTCCACCTAATTAAAGCTTTAAAATTTAGTGTGCAGTGCTTTCAACCAAAGCGCATGTACCTACATAATGTCAGCTAGAAGAAAAGGGGTGTGAAGGATCGCGACTGCTGTCCCAGGCGTTTTACATTTCTTTATGCTTAATGGAGTACCTGAAAAAAAAAACGAAAACGTTCTAGGCGCTCCATTCAGCATAAAATTAAGGGAAAAGGAGTTGGAAAAACAAAAACTAAAAACAAGTGTTGACAACACTTGTTTTTAGAACCATAGTGAAAAATGAACAATTTAAAGATCAGAAAAAAACAATCAAACAAGGTAAAGAGAGTTTAACATGTGGAACTTACGGACTGTTGCTGACTGATCAGTTGAAACAACCAATTGGGGACAACGGCATCATCATCAAAGACACAAGACCCATAACTGTCTGATGATCTGCCTGAAACGAATATTTCTTCTGACGTCTGGAAAAACAAATGACGTTCATCATTTCATGACCTAATAGTAAACCATATTGAAAGCGTTATCAGACCACGAATAATCTTCCATTGGAGATACTTTCAATGTAGTCAATCACAATCACATCATCGTCTTTTTGCAAGGGCTTCATGTTACTTGGGGTCGACGGAACACGTTTTTATCTTCCATTTTACTCTCTAGTTTAACTAAACTAGAGAGTAAAATGGAAGATAAAAACGTGTGAAAACGGAAACGGAACGTGAAAAGGGAGTGAATTCTAGTGTAGCGGTTGATTGTAACTACAATCAACCGCTACACTAGAATTCACTCCCTTTTCTTTCATATCATTCCACACACAAGCCATCCATCTTTTCTTTGGCTTTCTTCTCCCGCTCCATCCGTCCACATTTATATTCATCACTCTCTTCATCTCTTTTAGTCATATACACCTACCAGCTATGCTCTAGACAATATATTCTTATTAGTCTGTTAAGATTGTCCACACGGGTTTAATTTTTTGCCGTGAATAACTACGGTTTATTCGCCATGTGTAGGTTGTCAGTATTGTAGAAATCTCTAGGGAAGTTTGTTGACTATACGTATACCATAGAACCGGTGGTTTGCCGTGTCATTTACAAGCTAACCGGGCCGCATACAGCGATCTTTAGAGTAAAAATAAAAGCAAGAGCGTACTTACAGCTTGCCTATTAATTTCCACCGCCATACTACCGGTCTCCGAGTCGATGATAGCGATCGAGTCTGGTTGATCACCAGCCACTAGCGCAGCGTCAAGAGAAAATCCACTGAATGCTTGATCCGCAAGAGTACCCGCAGTCGTCTGTAATTTAGTTTAGATATTTGTATTTCTAATGATTCTCTTTTAAAGGCCACCGCAAACCGAAGGAAGCGCGACGCCGCTCAATCACAACTGACAGACCAGTTGCGGTTGCCATCACAAGTCAAATCAAATCAAATCAAAATCAAATCAAAAGTCATTTATTCAAACTAGGCTGAGAGTCAGCTCTTTTTGAACGTCAAAATAAAATTACATAAGACAGTCCCCCCAAAAACGCCCGCCCTTCACCACTTCCTAGTGCTTTAGCTGGGAAGAAGAAGTAGCGGAACAAACTCCCCAGCAGCACAGCCCTGAAGGTTGTTTCAGAGTATTTTTGTGTAGTATTCTTAAGTCATCATCTGCCTAGCCTTGTTGGGGTCGGCTTCCAGTGTAACTGGGTGCAGCTGAAAACTAGAATTTTACATGGAGTGTTACCTGGGTCAAATTCGGATCCTTTCGTTCAAATATATCCTGCACTGAAGTCGTATTTTCCGATTGTATCTCATCAAGTTCTTGAGAGGTATTCAATTCGTTATCAGCCAAATAATACTCCGAATATTTGGATTCTGATGTGATGGATTTAAATGAAAGTAAATCCAAATCAGTAGCTGATAACCTGGTGTCATTTAAACTGAGCGTGGACTCGCCGCCGAGTACAGAATCAAAAGTTCGATGCAAAGATATTTTTGTGTCGCTCGGACTGGTTTCGACTAGAGCAACGCCTGTTTTAATTTCTGGCGAAGGAAGTCTATCAAGGTATGTTTTCTGAACATCATCATTACTTAATATCACTGTTTGCTGAGAACATAAGCGATGCATATTTACGTATGGAATAATAATTCGATCCAGCGTTTCTTCTAATATCTGTCTCATGGAATCCAGAATGTTGCGGCGGCTGGCGTCACTGTGTAAACTGGACTCATGGACTAACTGATTCATCAGATTGTGGTTGCTTTTAATAGCAAACTCTGCCGATGATTTACATGAAATATTTCGTGTCATTGAAAGGTCTTCATAATTCTGATGTGGTTCCAGCACAAGAACCATATTCGCAGAATCCAAAGTCTTAAAAGACTCCTTTTCGCTTTGAATAAAGTCGTCATAAATTGAAGAAGTTTCAGATTTTAGTGACCTCTTCTTCGAAACTGATGGACTAATTGCTCTTTGTTTCTCATCACTATCTTTTCGTGGATCTATTTTAACATTAGACTTATTTGGTATTTGTACCTTTTGTCGCGCTAAAAGCGGTGACGAACATTCAGTTTCTACTTGTGTTAAACACATACTTTTGGGTCTACCGGTGAACGGCGACTTAATTATTTTTTTTTCTTTATCTTTATTAACAAAATTCTTCGTGGATTCCGGAATATTTTCTTTGTTGCCAATATCTTTGCTTTCCGTCTTTTTTGCAGCCTTATATCTTTTGACAACTTTTTTAGTCTTTGGTGGTGTGGCATTATCTGATTCGCTGTTAGTCACATTAACCTTATACGGTGGAGCGGAATGTCTCTTTGTCGTAACTTTAGTTCGTGTGGAAGCAGCTTTGACTGTAGCAACGCTGTTCGGGGAAGAACAAGTAGAACTATTGATAGAATGACTTGGACTATGTGAACGCTTAAGCATGTCTAACTGCCTTGCGGTATTCTTATTGTAATCTTTACTAGTTTCGCTAGTCTGTTCATCAGGTGATTTAATCTTGTCCTCTATGTCGTTACGGCAGACGACGTAATTAATGGTTACACGCAAGTCGTCACTTAATTTGAGTAAATCGTTTCTTATTTCTTCTGTATTTGATCTCACCAGGGGAGCAATTTTGTTGACTAATGTATCTATAGTATCCTTCATGACGTCAGTAGCTGAATCTAAGCTTTTATTAAGTATATCTTTGTGTAACGTTCTATTTAAATATAAAGGTATATAACTTTTCTTGGGCTTCTGCGGTTTATCGATTTCTTTTTTATTAGCATTAACGTTCGCTAACATTCCAGATCTTCTAATAGTAAATGTAGATTTTGCATTTTTGGAAGTATTTATACTAGAAAAAAGAAAATGTTGCAATATTCGTTAATTTCAATATTGGACATAATTAAAAAGAAATATTACCTTAATGCATGTTTTGATGGCACCTGTAATATTTAAAAAAAAATTATTAGGGAAATCGACGATTTAATATCATAATATTGTTTTTTTCATTACCTTGGTAATCGTTTTTATCGGCCTAGGGATGCCCTTAGTTTTGTTTAAAATTTTAGTAATACTTTTAGAAGAACGAGGCTTCTTAACTTGGGCACTCTTTTCTTCCTGACTTACTTTACGCAGCTTGACATTTCGAATTTGCGTAGGTTCTATACGCCCCGCCTCCATTTGTTTCTTTTCTTGTCTTTTTCTGTAAACTTTTTCCTTGGAATTTACTTTCTTCTCCTTTAAATGGTCTTTAGTTTTCCTAGTAACCGCTTCATTACTTCTTCTCAACATTGAAAAATTTAAATTCTTTTTCCGTGAATTAGCTTTTGACTTGTATCGCTGCCACGCACCTTGGTAGACAACATCCTCAGAAACTTGTTTGTCTCTATAACTGTGAATGTGAACAGCACCACAGGATAGTTTTGACATTTTAGTGGGCGAATACATTCTTGAAACTAGTCCGCTCTCAAAAGTCTCCACCAAAACATTACTTATTGTTTTAGATGCAGTCATGCAATCTGTGCACGTCTTTGTCATGCTGCCTATACTTGGTGCACAAAATTCTGATCCAGAATCCTCTATCTTCAAAGTACTTGATATAGGTTTAATTAGTTTTGTTCCATTGGATAACTCTGCACTATGTACTGGTGTACTATGATCTGTTCCAAACGTTTGTGGATTTTGCGGCACGAAGTCAGGTATGGTCATAGTAGAACATTCAGTTTGACTGCATAAATTTACGTCAGAATCTTTTATTTTGATTCCAACTAGTCCCAATCTTGGTGTTATCGTTTTGAAATTATTCGTATCTTGTGTAGATGTGCCAAAATCTGTCCCTTTTACTTTACTGTCAGCACACACATCATTAATTTTAATACCCGTAGAAAATACCTGAGGAATCTTGACTAAGGATGTACACGGAGTTAGCGGCGGATAAGCCGCGACAGAGTCGGGGCCACATTGTACATCCATGCTTACATTATGACGAATTCCTTTTGATGTACTGGGTTCGTTTATATCTAAAGGAGAAAATTAATTTCATTTAAAATGACGCCACTATTCATTAAGATGTATATACGATAGAAATTGTAGTTAGGTACCGTTAAGAAAAATAGTTTGCGACTGCACATTTTCTGTGCTGACTTCATGCTTAGTACATAATTTAGTATCAAAATCATTGCTCAAATTATCGTCACTTGGTTTTGTTTTAATTTCTTGCGCTACTTTTGCATCAGTTCCTATAGTTCTACGCAGAGCTATAGTTTCCTCATGGTCATGCATTACAATATCAATGTGAACACTATCTTCAGGAGCAGATATGCAATTAGGAATGCTGACAATGTTGGTTATATCAGCATTAGCTGCTACTTCAGGCGACTTGGTAACTTTTTCCGATTTTAAATCTGGATGACATAGTGCTATTAAACTTTCTGGAATCTGAAAGCACAAAAATGATTACGATAAAAGGGAAATGCTAATAGCGGAATTAGAAATTTCAATACCTACTTAGTTAAAAGATAACTTGCCGGTTTGGATGCCGCCACGTTAAAAGTTAGATTCCCAGTATCTATTCTCTCTGAACTAATCACACAGTTGCCGTAGTCAGCAGGCAAATATTCACTTTCAGGATTTTCAACCATATTGGTGTTATTAGACTTTTTTCTTGCCATATTTTTAATCAGAGTTTTACTATTCTTTCTAAATTCACGTTTAATTTTAAACACGCACGAAGTTTTGCTTAAGGATATCTTCGGATCTGCGACTGAATCTCGAATACTCTTGTTTGTCGTCTTGTGTTTTTTGCTAGATTTCTTGTGTTTGTGTCTCACCTTAAGACCGCTATGATCAGTATTGCCGCCAGAACTAATATCGTCGTAGACCATTTCGTGTTTTGGATACGGTTCCACTTTAACGTCTTCGGCTAGCCATGCTTTAGTTCTTTCTAATGGGTTTGCATCCGGAGTAGGTTCTAGAGTTTTGAATGCCTCCTCCGTGTGAAAAGACTCCGTGCTGAATACGGGCCGAGGAATAACTAGACTAGGAGACATTCCCACAGCGAATTCGTTTTCTGAAAATGTTTTATCATCAGAATGAAAATAGGATTTTAATTAGAAATTTAAACAAATGTGCCTACATAAATTCACGCCTTTTTCTAAGGGGTAGGCAGAAACTACAGCAACCTGCTACGATCCTTACATACTTTTGCTGCGTTTACTTTCATACGTTTGGTCAGACACGCAGAAAATAAATAAAATGAATAAATTACAGTTTACTTGCCTTTCGAAAACTCGTTACTGGTTGTACTGAGGAATTCGTCTTCAATATCAACGTCAGTTACAATATAGTTTTTATCATCAGTGTTCGTAATTTTCTCTGCAAAAGAATCGTTTTATCCAAATCACATTGTTACATTAACACATGAGTTACATTAACTTTGTAAGCGACTTACCTTCTGGCTGAATGAGATGACGATACTTATCAACAAGTTCCTTCCTGAAAACAGAAACAATATTGAATTCTTTATATTTTAAATGTAGGTACTAAGAAGCATTGAAATAAAGCCAACCGAGCTCGCTTTTTTTTAAAGGGTGCTGAAATATTTGCTCGCTTTTCGCGTCGCATTGCAATTTAACTACCTGAAACGAATTGTTTTGTTTGGGAATGTCATCTCGCAGGTCAACATACGAGGTTGTCGGCTGCTTAACCGGACTTGCCTGTGGTTGCCTCAATAAATTAAGGCCTCCAGCCAGGGCTTAAAAACTAAGCGACGGACCTCGGCTTAGGGTTTCGCTAGGGAGATGGGGGGCGTTTATTTTGGGACAAATTTAAAGCTAAACTCTCAGCGCAGTGGCGCGGACTGGTTAGAGCAAGACACATCGCAGCGGGCTTCGGCAGCGAGGGCACAAGGACGGCGGTCTATTTAAGTGTTCTTCTGATTGTGCTGGTGGACTTGCTACTCTCCTGGAGGAGGGTTGTAGCATCGTCGTGATAGGTTATGCATCGGTAGGTGAATCCTACTTATGCGGCTGCCGCAATCAGTGGGTGCTGAGTCAAAGAAACGCTTTGTGAAAGGAGTTTCCTAAACTGCTGGATGGCGGGGCGCGCGCCGATTGTGTCAACTAACTTGTAAGTATGGAGTTGTTAAAACTGGCGCGAATAATCACGAGACCTAATTTAACAATAGACGCGTGCAGCTGCATCTCCCACGGATTGGCCTCACTGTTGGTCAATGATTTTGAAGAACGTTCGGTTTTACGAAAATGTCGCGGCGTACCTAATAGAAGATGGTACTTTCCTATGACCCTCTACATTTATTTCGAAAATAGAACTCACACTCTAATATCTTGCTTTAGCACAATCTCTGGCTGCTTATCTGAAAATTAATGACATTATAATCAAAACGTTAAACTAACTTTTTTTTTTATAAATTACAGTATCAAAAAACACCCTTTAATAAGTCACCTAAGGGTATAATCCAATCTAATCTAACTAGCCGGTATCGTCCTGTTGTCCCTTCCCTTTTTATAAGGCTAAGCTATAAAAATATAGTTGGTTATTCCTGCTGTTTTTTTTTTCTTAATAAAATATCACAATTCAACATCTGCCTAGCCTTTTCTCAACTATTTTGGCTGGAGCGACTGCCTATCTGACCTCCACAACCCAGTTACTGGGTAACACGATACCCCTTGGTAAGACTGGTTCGTCTGACTTTCGGGCTTCTGACGACCCGTAACGACAACCAAAGATCCACGAATGACAGGCGGGACCAACGGCTTAACGTGCTTTCCGAGGCACTTGGTATATAAAGATGGTCACCCATCCACGGACCAACCACGGCAAGCGTAGCTTAACCTGATCGATCGATATAAAATATCCCAATTGATGATGCTTTATTCACATTACAATCTAGCTTATTAGCTAATAAGTAATTTAAATATAACTACTGCTAAGTCACTATAAAACAAAGAATTCGCCGCGTAAACACGGGCAACAGTTTCAACGTCAAATAAAATAACAACATAACGCCTGCTCAGACATTTCGCCAGTTATGTTTAAGTCCCATGTAATGGGGGCGAACTTTTTGCCATCAACCAGAGACAAAACACGTTTCTGTTAGCGTTCACGCCAAACGCTACGCCAAAATATATGGGAATGACATTACCTGCGGAAAGGACACAACGTAACCTTACCACATATTCAGATTCCGGGCTGGAAATAAGAAATTCCTGATAGAAAACCAACCAATAACACTATGGGCATCGAACCCTGCTCAGCAGAAAGTTAGAAATAGATCTTTACACCATTTAACACTATTAATAATTTGAGGAATGCGTTTCTGATACCTATGAGTAACACGCATTTCCTTCACAGTAATAGGTACCTATAGTAACACCCACATTTCACCAGTTAGTATGTTTAAGTCACATGCAATGGGAGGTGAACCTATTACCAACAACCGGAGACCTGACTGAGAACAGCCACACCTGTAAACCGCACCAAAGACCTGAGGGGCAATTCTCGTAATTTTAAGAATTTTCACAGTCTGATCTCAGTCTCAATCTGTCAGCAGTAGCGCTTGCAGTCGCGGGTACTAGACCAACGAGGCAGTCAACTTTTACGAATTTTAACTTGTCTTAGTTCATAATCATTTCCAACTGACAGGTGTGGCTACCGTATACTCTCGACGGTCCAAAGATAACGTACCGGCTAGCAATGGAAAGTTCTCAATAAAACACTTCTTGCGTCTGCTTATAGCTTTTTCAGTGAGGGTGAGGAGATCCAGCAGCTTGCATTGCATCCACCTAGCAGGCGGGGGAGTCTGCCTCCCCGTACTGGAATGTAGCGCCAATTTCATGAGCCGACATACAACCTTGTCCAACTCCGTTGTAATATCCTCATCAACCAACAACATCGTTCGAAGATTGCGGACTTTCTGGTCCAGTGCACGGCGCAGACAACGTCCTTTAGGTAGAAAAATAATAACATATTTCTACGTCTCGTTTTAGAGGTAGGTACTGAAATAAAATCTGTGCAAAATTATTAATAGTTAAAAAATAAAAAAAATATATATGTAGAATAATAAAGAAAAAAACTAATAAAACTCATCTGACTTAAGGCCCCTCGCCCATGGCGACTTTTTGTAGCAATGCTGTCGCGTGTTTTGCAAACGCGCTTCTGCATCGCTACTATCGCTCGTTAGTCGCGTTTGCAACGTGCGACAGAAACGATGCAAACGCGCGGCTGTATCGATACACATGCGCGACAGCATCGCGACTGTATCGATGCATTATCAATATATTTTACGCTGCTTACGTCGCGCACGCTTCGGTTGGTTACGTTTACGTAAACGCAGCACCAAACACAACATAACCAACGTTATCTCGACTGAGTCCAACTTGCAACTGTAGCGTTCACAGGCGGCGCTTTGCTGAATCGCGTTTGCATCGCGACTGATGCGCGACAGCATCGCGATAGTAGCAACACAGAATCCAGATGCTGGCTGTGTACTTACGCCCAGGCGTAAGTACACAGCCAGCGACAGCATCGAGGCTGTATCGATACACATGAGCGATAGCATCGGTACTGCATCGCTACAAAAAGTCTCCGTGGGCGAGGCCTCTAAGATGTAATTTATTTTCAAAGTCAAAGTTATTTATTTGCAGTAAATGCGGTTTTTCAGTGCCATATTAGTCTGACAAAAACTCAAACCAGGTAAATCCGGTATGATAGTGCTGCCATCAGATACTGATGTTGAACGAAGGTCTGCGGTATCCCACTGCAAATAAACAAAACACATGATAACCTACAAGCCAAGGAGGAAACTAGTGAGTTTCCTCACACAGCACTCTTTTCACAATTTACCTCTGACTTTTATATCACTGTCAAAAACAAAGTGATCGTCATTCTCATCAAGAGTTGCTGTTTGCGATGTTGTACACGCGGCTACACATAAAGTTATACATTTCCAGTATAAGCTGATCTCGCATTGTACATAGGTATAGGATTTCCGTACAGTGTAAGATCAGCGTAAACTGGAAATGTATAGCTAGTGTGTACGGCCAGCGTCAATAATATCGGGACGAACAGACTGTGAAACACATCTATGAAAATTAAATATTAAGTAACTCAATTACCCCAAATCTAGTTTCCTTTGGCAATGTTACAGACACCCATCTAAATTACTGTATCGGGACAACCTTTTGGAATCTGCTGTTGGCTGCTGCCAACAAGGTGACCCCCTCGGGCCAGTGATTTTTAGTTTAGCCATTCACCCAATTATTCGACACCTAAATTCAAAATTTAATGTAAAAAAAAAAACCAGTATTAGTTTATCGGTTTTCATATACTCTGTCAACGGCACTGAAAAATTAATCAGGAAAATCTTAGCCTCCACACTGTTTGATTTTGATGTGCCGTGCCGCACCGAGGCTATGGATGCCTGGAAACACGCTTGCCCGAACTCAAATCTACTTGATAATCCATTTTCTCAGAGACAGTGGGATGAGATGCTCTGCAGAGTTGTATAAGACAAGAATAATAATAAAATGTTTATTTGTACATATTGAAGAACATGCATAAGTACACAAGATTAGGGAAATATTGTACAATAGTGTCACATTGAAAGGGCGAACTGATGCCTCCTAAACTAGGCCAAAAGCCTGTGTTTTACGAGACAAGGTTCCTCCAGATATAGCGGCATACAAATGGTATTAAACATCGTGCAAGAACTTATAGTTACAAAAACATAATTTAAACAAATAGGTAATGCCTTAATTTAAATACAGTAATAGAACTATTATGAGACAATTGTAATAAGATTCTCAGTTTCGTCATACGATAACTTCTGCAACCAGTCTATAAGTTTGATTTTAACTTCATGTTTAGTCAGGGGGTAAATGGGCATAAGTTAATGTATTGGATTAAACAGTCGAGCGCTAGTTGCCGCATTTTGTCGGCTGGCAAACTTGGAACGGCATTGGACTATATCGCACACAGGAGTGCCTTTGTGTCTTTCAGCTTAGCATGATCCAGATGTAGCGTGGAGTGATTCCGCAGCACAGCGCGGAGCACAAAAAGCTGTATCACAGTAAACACTTTGGCTTCAGAATAACGTCGATTGGTCGAACAGTACCTGCGCTTAAAGTGCACGACTTTCAAGATCGCCCTGAGTTCTTTCAATTTTAAGTAAGGAGGTTTTATAGGTTCCGCCCCAAGCTGGGATACAATATAAAATAATTGATTGGCAAAGGCACTGGTAAACCATCAAAAGCTAAATCTGGATCAGCAGAGTGCCTCAGTTCCTTAAATATATAAATAAATTTTCTGATTCTTGTACAGACGCCAGCACATCAACCTACCCCAAACTGTCAAATTTTCCCAATTGAACATGAACCTTATGGGCTATGTTATAAAGTTCGAAATCTCAAAGAAATTTGACAGATTGGGGAAGCTTGATGTGCTGGCGTCTGTACATAGGGCTTCGTTATGGAGTTGCCAGCTAAGTTTATGATCAATGAGGACCCCTAAATATTTTATGTCTGGGACCAAGGACAGTAATGGGCAGCTGCAATTGGGTACCTCACCTGAGCAAATATGGGCTTTAATTTGACCTGATTCCGGTGGAAGAACTAGTGTTAGGTAGCGAAAATTGAATGACCTTTATTTTTGCTAAGTTTAGGGTAAGTAAATTCTCTGAGAGCCACTCCATCACAAAGCGAAGCGACTTTTCTTGCTCTGTCCCAGTCAGTATCGTAAACTATCAACGCTGTGTCATCGGCGTACGTAAATATGTCGCAGGATTGTGTGCATGACACAGATGGTGTAGAGCAAAAAGAGAGGAGGCCCAAGGATGCTACCCTGTGGTACACCGAAGCAGGTAAGACTATCATCACTCTTTGTAGAGTCGATTTTGACCCGTTGAGTACGATTGGAAAGATCTTTAAATATGTCCAGTGCGACGCCACGAATCCCAAGAATTTACTAAACACTTCTAGTACTACTGCAGAACGTGCGCGATTGCAGGCTGTGGGTAAATGGGAGTCAGGTCTGTGGCTTCATGCACTACCGTCGTCGAACATTGGCACTTTGTTCGACGACACTACTTTCCGCCTCACTGTTTCCCTACAACTAGGAGGTCCGTGTTGCTCTCCTCATCGCTGTCAATGTGGCGAAATTGTCAACAGTCTCGGACACCACGGCCTGTCTTGCAGCTGAAGTGCGGGTCGCTTAGCGCGGCACGCGAACATTAACGACATCATCCGACGAGCTCTTGTCACCGTCAGCGTCCCAATGGCTTGGCACGCGACGATTGGCAAGAGACCGGACGGCATGTCTTTATTTCCATGGAATGGAACGAGTGTGGGATGCAACGTGTGTCGATACTCTTGCGCCATCCCATCTTCCTGGCCCGGTGTGCTGTGCTGGCGCTGCCGCTGCGGCTGCGGAAATTCTCAAGCGGCGAAAGTATAACAACCTGGTAAAAATTTTTGAGCCGGTTGGGGTTGAAACCCTTGGGCCGTGGAGTCAGAGTGCTCATGCGCTCTATAAGGAAATCTCAAAACGGCTGGTTGACGCTTCCCGTGACCCAAGGGCCGGTTTTTACCTTGGCCAGAGGCTGAGCATTGCTACACAGCGTGGCAATGCCGCTAGTCTCTTGGGTACATTCCCAGGCATTTGTTATTTTACAAATGAATTTAATCTACTCACTTAAAAACTTTCAACTCGATGACACAAGGAATGTTTCAGAGTGAAGACAGTACACGACAACTGTCATTCTGACAAGAACTTTATTCCATTGAGATAAAGTTCAATTTTCTTGGTAGTTGAGATCATTTTGAAAAGTCTGTTTGTCCCGATATTATTGACGCTGACTTTATGAGGTAAAATGTGGCTGTGATAGGGCTGTAATCGAAATTGAGCAAACCATGTGTCAAATTGACAGAAAATGTGCGTCATGGATTGACGCACATTTTCTGTCAAATTTATATAAATTCATATCTACAAAACTAACTCAAAGCAAAAACTGATACTAGACTCAAGCAAAAATGCGTCCAAGTGATAGAGGATCGGAAAATATTCAATGTACAGATGGAATGGACAATGATGGATAATTGTTAAGCAAATTGACACCTTATAATTTGCCAAGTTAAAACCATTCCATACAGTCATGTATGATTTGAATATAAAATTGGTAGTCAATTTGATTAACATTTAATTTACATGGCTTTTCTCTAATGAAACGACCGAAACGTACATAAATATAATTTAATCAAATAAATTTTGGTTCACAGTACATGTATTGTGATTGCTTATTTACTAAAACACATCACAACATCTTAATAAAATGCAACAAGAAAACTTAAAATGCTTTCAACAGTCAAGTTATGTATGAAGTATAGATTTTTTTTATCTCACGACGCAGCGCGACCTTTACTTGTGGTTACCAAGTGTACAAACACGACGAAGGCCAACGACGCAGTCACTAGAAATGTATTCTTAAGACAAGATGGCGGGGTTAGTTCTGATTTTGGCCACACGTCAAAAACCTTATACCGCTTTAGCTTATACTTGGATTGAGAATCTTAGATCACACTCGATAATATAACTGGATAACATAGAAATTTTGTTACCACCCAAAACAATCGATAATGGCACATCACTAGTAATGACTATATATCACATACATACATTGTAAGTCTTAATCAGTCATAAAATTAATAATTAGTACCCTATACCAATCACAGAATAGTGTATCTTAAAAGTGTCATTTTTATATTTCTCGTCCCGAATAGAAGACACGTAAACAAATCGATTGACAAAATAATGGAGGACTCAATTGTAGGTAATAACCAATTCAACTCGTTTCTATCTAGTACGGCTAACCTACTGAGAAAGTCTAGAATTAAAAATAAAGACTGAAATTCATTCAACACAAAATAAAATAACTACCATTAGTCCTTTTTCACAAACTCAGGTTGGCTAAGAGGTGACGCTCATCTGACGAGGCGCAGCGAGATTTTTAGCCAAACAAATATTAACATTGAATGTCCCAAAATAAAGTTGAAAATAAATAACCTGAGACGCGTGTGCATCTCAGGTTATTTATTTTCGACTTTATTAAATTCGAATTAATTAAAGCGGATAGAGGTGTCTCATAACACAGGGAATCCTAGTGTGAGGTCCAGGAATTCAATCCACTTGAATGTAAACTTAACAAAGAAAAAAGCTCAAGAGGCTTCGACCAGTAGCAACAAGTTATTTTATAAATCGGCGAAATATAGTTAGTACACATGATACTTCGATGATCTAAAAATATGTCAAATATTACATATAGCAAAAAAGGCGTCGGTCAATAGTTTTCGGTAAAAAGAAGATAAAACAAAAAAGAAATCGGAATGCCGATCCCAAATATATTGGTATAAGGGTAAGAAGAAAACTCTTTCTTGCTTTGAAGACAGTCGGTGACTTAAGTGATGCACTCAACGCACTTTCGGCACCACGCATTTTGCTATAGCCTGACCGATACCGCTGTGTATGCGCGGCGAGGCCGGGGACGGGACGATGTGAGTGGTGACGAATGAGCGGGTTGCACTGACCAATCAGCGGCCTGCACTGCTGTCCCGTAGCGCCGCGTATATATCTAAGGCGCGGTACAGCGGTATCAGTCAGGCTTATAGTATTCTGCGGTACCCGGCGCCGATTACCTTGCAGCCAGAGTGTGTGAAAAAGTACTAACAAATGAGATGGTTGGTCCAACGATACCGAGTCGTTTTAACAGTACTGTATGACATCGATCTACATTACATAGTTCAATCTGGTACATTTACATCAGAGAAGTCGTTGTCTTGCCATTCTTCCTCGTGCGTGGCCACCGAGGTGGTGTCTACCACCAGACGAGAATAGATCACCACGTCTGCCACAACTTCGTAGCCGTTCCATTCCAGGAGATCCCTGTGAAAGAATAACGTATGAGGTGCACAAAGTAGTATTAAGGTGAATTTAGGTATACGAACTCGTAATAGCTTTATAATTTTTGGCAACGCTTCCCTATAAATTGAACCTATTATGTATATATTCACTTACTAAGTAAATATCAGCGACAGGAAGTTATTATAACATAATCAACCAACTAAGTGGAAAAAAGAACGGTTTATTCAAATTTACTTATAACCAATAATCAGATATTAACCAAATTTATTTGGGACCACTCGATAAGAATACCTACCTTGAATACAAATGGCGGAGTTCTGAAGTAACAATCATTTTTTTTTTTTATACAACTGAATTGAGAACCTATTGCTTATTCTGAATTCGAAATCAGAAGTCTGTTAAAAAAGAACTTCCCTTATTTTCACAGATATTATTTTTTATACAACTGAATTGAGAACCTACTGCTTATTCTGAATTCGAAATCAGAAGTCTGTTAAAAAAGAACTTCCCTTATTTTCACAGATATTATTTTTTATACAACTGAATTGAGAACCTATTGCTTATTCTGAATTCGAAATAAGAAGTCTGTTAAAAAAGAACTTCCCTTATTTTCACAGATATTAAATACAACATAAAAGCTATGACTTTTGGAGCAGTGAATATGTGTGCCAGCAGAGTTTTGCTTGTAATGTGTAAAATCCCCGTCACGAGAAGCTAGAAATTTTGTAAACACACATTCAGGGATTCAAATGTTTACGTTCCATGAGTCAGACACGTTCCAGTACCACAAAACATTAGACGACAGCGCTTTATATCGCTAAAATATAACCCGACCAAGTGAAATTGTTCGTTAGTTTCGTATTACAGGTATGTTACTTTGAGTTGATTGAATTTGGGATCATTTGTTGTTGATTGAATTGTTGCTGCGTAACTTGGTTGAAGTTCTTTATTTACAAAATTTCTAGCTTCTCGTGACGGGGACCTTAGTCAAATTCGCAAACCTCTTCAACCATTCATTGTTGTCTACTCTGTTCCAAAAAAGCTAATACTCACCGAACCCTATCAACATCGTCGGTAATATGCCGTAACACAGCCATGAGATGAGAGAGCGGGATCTCCAGCCTGTTCACATCCACTGAGAACTCTGTTTCGTTCTCGTTGTCTATCAGACGGTTGATCTCCTCTGACACTAAGTCTAAGATCCGAGCCTCCTCTGATTTAGTCTGAAAAAGTAAAACAAAAATAGATTGTGAGATTTAAAACCTTGATACCTACATAGAAATGTACACTTATTTTTAAATCTCGCAGAATAATGCTGAGCGACTTTTTGGCCCCATAGAGAACTTTGTTTTTGTTTTTGTTAAGAATGTTATTTAGCTGGGTGATATTCCTATGCCAATAAATACTTTCAATACCTATGCGGTAAAAATCTATAGATGCGACAGCTTTTTTTTTATAACCGTCAAAACTTCAACGCAGATCCCGTAGATTTTTTTTTTGGAACCATGTACTGAATCCATTGTAAAAGTTAATGCTTGGATGTCCTTGCTACCCTTGAAACGCCGGGTTAATTGTACCAGTCCCTTATCATATTTACCTACGCACTTCGCCCGCACCCGAAGTTTGTCAAAAGCCACTGAAGAATCATCACAATTCTCAACAAAAGAGCACACACAACAACTCAAAACTATGTATAACTCACCTCAAAGGGATAAGCGTACTCCCGCACGATCTTATAGTACTGATTCCAGTACGGCGCGTTGTCCCCCCAGTTGATGTTACACCAGACATGACCCCCGTCTACGGCCTGACTGAAATGATTAAAATTTAACACCTTAGTTAGGTGACGGATTTCATTGACCACTTCTCTAGTATGAACTATAGAGTCGATTCTGTTTTTTGCCATTAAATTTTGTGTAGTTTTTGAGAATTTTTTCACTTGTAACGTCGTGCAGTTCAACCTGAAATGTAAAATAGAGACTTATGAACTGTTCGAAGGCAGTTTTTGTACTACTTGTTCAAAATAACGGAACTATTTCAAACCATAAACACTACAGCATCAATCATTAAGTTATTAATTTTTAATTATTTCTAAATTTATATTGTTACACGAATATTAAACTATCAGAGTGGTGCACTTCTTTTTATTGAATATACCTGTGTGTTTTTTATAAAATATTAATAAAAATACGTTAGAACCCTTTACAAGATTGGTGACTAAGGACACGCTACAGCGTACTTAGATTTTTTTTATATTAACGCATCATAATATTCGGTCTAGAACTATCGCCTCAATACCGTTAATAAATCTACTATTCAAAACTTTTCATATAACACTACCAAGCATAAACTACATCAAAATCAATCACAACCTGCTACAAACATCCTCAATTTCATAGACTTTATGACGGACCCTCCTACGGGGCGCCACAACGTTATAGTAATCTTGAAAATCGAACATCATAAAACTCTTCCCTAGTTCAACGTCTAGGTTACACTGCAGAGTCTGGTCACGGTACGAGAAAGTCTCCATTGTAAACGTTTTCTCGGTTAAATGTGATGCGGAGTTGCATAAAGTAGAGGAGAATACGAGAGTCATGTGTGACTGTTCTTCAGGGTAAAGGATCTCGGTCATGGATTCTCTGGAAAGGTTGGAGGGACTTACTGAAATGTGCTACAATGGCTACTTACCAGGTAGGTTTGGATCTTTGAAAGTCATCAAACAGCACAGAAATTAAAGATTATTGGCCTTACTACAAAATAAGGGTTTGGAAAGTAAAAGGGGGGGTAAATTTTTTAACTCTTTTCCTACAAAAGTTACAGATTTAAATACGTCAAACCCATATTTAGAACTTTATTCAAAGCACAAGTGAAGTTCAAATGCAATATCTGGCTCTAAGGATTGTTCCTGGACTAAAGTTAAAACTTTTTTTGTAATAAGTCGGAATTAGTCTGGGCCACTGTCAATAGATACGAAGAGGTCTGTAGATATCTCTGGCACTTCACGATCATTCAACTACCAAAATACTACTCTCTAATTCCGAAATCAAGGTTACGTGCGTATCATACTCCGTATCACCTACAGACCTAAATTTATTTTGGGCTCCGAATTAAGAAAATATGGCAACACAATTTGACGGTTGTCCTTATTCCCGATATAGTTTTGCCCGTCCGAAAAAGTTAATTAATCGGGGGTATGGTTAATTTCGAAGAATCGAACTACTTTCGGACGGGCCGTATGTTCGGACCCGCAATAAAGAAAGAATAGGGAATAATATGTAGAACCTGCGGTTCAGGTGCATAGACCACGGAGACTCCTCGGTGGTCGCTGCTGGAGGCGGTATTGTGTACACTTCCCATACAAACCAAGTGTGTCGCCGTTTACACGCGACACTCATGACGTAATTACAGACACTGACGGCTCTGAAGGTGATCCGTGACCGAAGTTTTTCGCTCAAACCGCTTTCGGCGCCACGAATTTTATTTGCATAACTGTCGTAGCGATTCCGTGCAGTGTTCGGGTACGTTGCAAGAGATTGCTCGGATAGCGTTAAATTGACTTTGTTATGCCACTTCATTCCAGCTAAAGCACTAGGAAGTCATGAAGGGCGGGCGTTTTGGTGGACTTCACTGTCGTATGTAAATTTGTCGTTCAAAAAGTGCTGACTCTTAGCTTAGTTTAAATAATTGCCTTTGATTTTGATTTCGACCTCAAATCAATAGAGATTGGATGGGTAGGCGAAGACACATCATCTAGCTCTCCATATTACTGGGCAATTAAAACAATGGGGCGGTCCATACGATTATAAACGTTTGCGAGTTTAGAGATACATCTTGTTCACTCAAATTTGGAAGATATTTCGGAAACTTTGGGTGTTGTATTCATTCATGTTAGCTTAGCAAACTTGGAACTTGTATCTATCTCTAAACTCACTCCGTAACACTGTATTAATAACAAAAATCTGTTATTTTTAAACTTACTCTGTTGGTTGTGGTGGTGGGGTCGGTGAGTCCGAACTTTCCCAGCAGCCATCAAAGATTTCGCTAAAGTTATTGCGGTTCGGGCCATCTGAAGAAAAACAGTATTTAATTATGCACTTTTAGAGGAAAAAGATACTCCCAATGGTAGGGGTTGCCGTGTGAACTAAACCCTGTCCCAAAACTTTTTCAGAAGTATAAGTATTTAAATAATCAAATCACTCAATTTGTATGTAACACTAAAATTTCCCATCCGTCGACCAAACGTTTTCTTTACATTTGATTACATTTTCATCTAATAGTTTAATTAATGGTTGCAGAAGTCATAAGCTTTTATGTTATCTTTAAAACCCGTGAAAATAAGGGAAGTTCTTTTTTGCTAGTTTGAAACAGATAACTATTGAACCATTTATACCTCCACTACGATTTTGCATATTAACGTGCGCAGTATAAAAAAGAACTTTGACCAACTCTTAGCGTTACTATCCGTAATTAAAGTTGATTTTAATATTCTGATATTGACTGAGACACTGTAACCTACTTATGTGTAATGTATTAGTATACAAAGGTGTTTTGTGTCAATAAAGTTTATTTTTTTTATAATTTGTTTTTTGCAGAAATGACCCGTCTTTTTTACCCGGCTCCGCCGACGTAAAAAGGATTGAAGGAGGATTATGATTTTGTCCAGTTTGTATACTGTATGTATGCAGGTATGTATGTATGCATGTGGATATGTAGGTATGTATGCATGTTCATCTGTTCCCTTATAACTTCTAAACTACTTATCATAATTTGACAAATGAGGAATCGTTAGAAGCGTCTTAATTGTACGTCACATGCCGTGGTCGAATACCGCTTTAACAATACATGCAAACAGTAGGAAGCGATCATAAGCTTTAGCGCAAAGCGGCATACGACCCAAGCTTTACAGATGAGAATATTTTATTGTTTCATACTTTTAGACTGTGATTTTTCAGTAGTCGGGTTTTAGTTTTTTATGTTGATAATACTTACTTCCGACCAATTGAGTAGCTAACGCATTTAGATTGAGGTCAGCTTGCTTGTTGTAGTCCTTTGCAATAAACAGTGACAATTGACTGCAGCAGCCGTGGTGCAAAGTCCCAGGAGGACCAGGACCAATACCCTTGCAGGTCACCATGTAATTAGGATACCTCGCTACAATGTTGCTACACCTGTAAAGACAAATATCGAAATGTTTACCAAATCTGCCAACAATTCTGTTAATTTTTTAAACTTTGTGTAGTGTAAAGGTACAAAGACGGACTTAATGCCAACGGACAGATAAAACAGGTGCATCTTTAGCAAGTGGAAATCAAAACTAAATACAGTTTGTTTCCTAAACATTCAGAAATTAATTAATTTAAAGATTACCAATCATGAAACTGCTCTCTGGTCCACTCAAACAGATGATCGCACCGTCGCAGTCCATTCTTCTCTAAAGATTTAAACAGGATGTTGAAATCAGCATTGGGTGTAGTGAAAATGACAATCCTAGGTTTTATGAAGCCAAAAACAGTGTGAACGAATCTTTCCAGGTCATGAGGGAGCATGTGTTCTATCATCTCAATGGCGATCACCGCATCACAGCCAATAAGCCGGTAGTCTGGATCAGCTGCATTGCCTTGGAATAGCTGTAATTAAAAACATAAATTGTACATTTGTGTATATCAATCAATCAATCAATCATTTTATTATCAGGCAGCTGAGGCCCATAGATAAACATCGTGCATCGTACATCGTGGTATAATTATGTGTATGCAATCTATCTTATACATAATTATTATACATTCAAGTCGCTTTTCTGTTTTTAATTTTACTTAATTAATAAATTTTAATTTTCCCTTTAATGATTATATTATTTAATTATAATATCGAATTATTATGTTATTTATCATCACTTTTTATTTTTTTTATATACAAATGCTATTTCTAATTGATGGCTATTTTTAAGTGTAAATTTTTTGAGGGTTTTGGCGCTGATAGCCGAAATACAGGCTTTCGCCTAGTTCGGCTACAGATATCTAATTCATTTGTAAAAAGATAATTAGCCAATATGATATTTGTATAATTTTAAACAATTATGGAAATAAACTTATATTATATTATTATAACTACGAAATTTCGTAATTTTTATGACGTGTTAGATGTCTTGCTCGGTATGCTTCATAGAAGACATCCTAGTACATAAAAAGCATGCTGCTACATTTGTCTGATGAAATCCTGTAGAATATTGTATTTTAGCTTTCTATATCCATTAGATATTTCTTCATTATCCATTAGGTGGTTTGCCAGGTAATTTGGGTGGCAATTTATTTAACCGAAATTTTATTTCTTTTTGACTGTTGGTATTTTCAGAACATGGTACAAACATAGGGCATTTGCAATTATTCTTAGAAGCTTGTTCTGGAATCGCTGTATGTTACTATATTAGTGTGTGATGCTGTTTCCCATAGCTGAATAATCCCTTAATACTAAGGGTCAGTTCACAACGAGACGCGACGCTGCGTGCACTTTTTAACATCACGATACAAAATAGATCTTATTTTCTTCACAATAAGGTGCATTTCAGCGTTCTTCGACACGCTCGTAATGAAATTAAACCTATTCGTGTTGACGGCGTGAGTTTATGTATGTAATAGGAAGATGGTCTGTGTTGTCAGTTTATTGACATCAGAAAAAAAAAACAAAAAAAACAAATAGTTTTCTTACAGTGACTTTCAAGGGATTCTCCCGCTTTGGACTGTACTCATCGCCACCAAGCAAGTCAGACGAACATCGGAGAGGTATAGTCTCAATATCCACGCCAAGAATGCAACCAATACCAGGTACTTCCTTCAGGTACTTGATGAAGCTCATGTCATGGTGACCAAAATCCACTACCTGTGAAAAAAAGTATTAAATAAATAATAGTTTAAAAAACTAAAAAACACGCTTTAAAAACCAAACTAAAAAAGGAGAAAATAATTTAATTCAATTAAAATGCGTGGGGTGCTTTTTGAGGTATTTTTGTAATCAATTAATGTCAAGTATCCCACGCTTTTTAATTGAATTAAATTATTTTCTCCTTTTTTAGTTTTGCTAACTACAAAAGCGTGACTTTTTCAGTATTTTTTTCCTAATTTTTTTTCTGTTTCTCTATTTTTTTTAAATTAATGAATTTTCATCGGTCCTCGATAAGTTTACAAAGTTTAAATGAAATCTGACCGATTAAAGTGGGTCAAAATCGCGCCCTAAGGAGTCGATTACAAACATACAAACAAACATGCAAGTGAAGCTAATATAAAGCATGTAAACATACTATAAAATGAAGTAACTCTCAGAGTAAGGGTGGGACTCAAACCCATGCCAAAGCGTTGGCTTAATTCCCACCCTTCTGTCTGTCAAAATCTGTGCATTTTGCTGTGATTTTGCCCAGATCACAGAGTAGGTTTATGCTAAGTTTCATCTTTTTATTTTATTCTTCCAATGTCACTTTGGTTGTATTCTTATCCGATTGGTTTTAGTTTCATCTCTATTAAGCATACAGGAAAAGTTTTTATCCAGAGCGCAAACTGTAACCATGAATTCAGCATATCATTTTTGAACCCCCCAGCGCATTAATTTTTCGTCAGTTATACAAAGTATTTTCTAAAAGGTTTAGGGAACCTGTCATTTTGGGCTCTAATTGTAAAGAGCCCAAAATTACAGGTTCACTAAACCTTTAAACCTTGTGCCGGTGCGATGTCAGAAATGGAGAAACTAAATGTGACTTTGTATAGAAAAAGCACTGTCTATTCTTCATAGAAATAGAAACCGTCATGCTAAGCCTGCTGCTGTATCTTACAAAAATGCAATACCTACAAGGTCAAAAAAAAAACACTAATGAAATATTTCACTTTGGTGGACTCTATGATCATTTGTACTGAATTCATGTATTTGTAACAGATTGCACATCCATGTCCCTGGCACCATGTATTGTATACTGGTCGACAAACTAGCAACCTGCTCACTCTGTCTTTACACTGGCAAAGCAGAAGCAAGTAGCTAGTTCATTTATGAAACAAAATACAATTTTTTTGTACTGTTTTTGCCATAAACTCTTACAGTTACACGTAACAGGATTGCCTGTTGCTGCTGCAAACTGGATGCTAGGCCGGCAAGGGGTATCGTGTAACCAAGTTGCTGGGTTGTGGTGGAGGTAAGATAGTGACTCCATATAAAATACTGGTATTCAGCTGCGTCTGGTAAGACTGGAACCGACCCGAACACAATTGGGAAAAGGCTAGGATGACAATAACGGGACGTTTATTAAACATAAACTACTTTATTTTCAAGCAATACCTTCTCAATGTTTCCACACCAGCGTTCATCCAGGAGGCAGTCGCTGACCGCGGCGTAGCGCTGGGCGTACATCGGCGGGTAGAACGTAACTCCCTTCTCTTCATCAAACTCCGAAAACACGTGGTCTTCAGCCTCCTCATCCTCCAAGTCAGTCCCACTTCCAGAAAAAAAACCTAGTGTCAATTGCTTATAGTAAGGCCGCACTAAACGGTCGAATGCAGAAAACAAGGATTCACGGAAAAAAACCAAAGTCTGAAGTGCAACGATCATGATTCACGGATTGGACTGGAGATTTCAAAATATTGTGGTCTTTATTTATCTCCCAACTAAATAGTGGAAGGTGGAGAATATCCGACAATGCCAAGATGTTCACATGTTTTTCTTTTTTTGTTTTGATTGCTTTTAGATTTGACACAGACACTGACATTTGTCGGTAGAAGAATTCATAGACATTCCGCTTTTTTTTAGGGTCCGATGTGAACGGCAAGAACGGATTTCGGAACCCTTTTTAATTTGTGTGTCAGAGTATTCTATACTCTGTCTCCATCTGTATCTGTATGTCACAGCTATTTTACTCGGAGGCTATGAAATGGACGAACTCTTTGAATCGCTATACAACAGAATAGCGAACTATTACGCGAATTTAGGGGGAACATTATACAATATAGAAGAGGGATGATTTTTTTGTCCAGTTATGCTTGAGTAGGTACAAAAATGGCATATTTTGGGATAATGGTGTGTTGAGTTTAGCAAATACAAAAATAACTGTTAAAATATTCATCATCACCACTACGGAACCGTTTCAAAAAATTGTGTGGTCCTTGCTCGGACCACACAATTACAATTAAGACAAGCGCGTCATACAGGACCCTGACTGTTGCGATGTTAGTGAAGTGCCTTGTCTGTCTCAGAACAAATCCTAAGTTTCTAAACGCTCTTTTACAGATTCCCGTAATATGATTTCGAAACGACAGTTCAGGAGTGACAACAACCCCCAAATCCCGCACTTCAGAGACTCGTGACATAGCGCGGATAACTGTAGCGGAGAGTTTCGGTTCTCCAATTGTGAAGCAGTTTGTGCAGCGGGTGATTGGTACTAACACTAGATAATAAGTTGTTTTATTATTATGTTACTAACACTCTATGGATTCTTTTTCCGAAATAAAAATAAATATTATTATTATAGGCGCGGTGCCCACCACATACTCGTGCACTAGAGGAGCACGCGCGCGCGTAAAACTCATCACCAAGCATTTCGAAAGGTTGAATGAGAGCCTGTTGTCCTGACTCTATTCCACTACCCTATCTATATCCTCCTGCAATCGTTCGCAATCGGATTCACTATGAACCTCGAGCAGCAATTTGAGGTCATCCGCAAATAATAAACAAGAGCCATGTTTGACGACTTCTGGCAAATCGTGAGAATTGAGTGCTAAGGTTATTAGTTTCTTTATTGATATTATAACACATAAAACACAATAGTGTATTTTTATATCTACCTACATGGAGAAATAAAATATCTGCACAGGTAAAGGTAACCGTAATCACGATTTAGACGTTTTACGAATAAATCATAATTGACTAGGTATTGATTGGGGTTGAAAGAAATTGATTGTAAAGTGTTACCTACGCTAGGGCTGTTAGGTGTGGGCCTGTGTGGCGCCTTTATCTTACAAGTCGACGGTGAGCCAACCGGTTCCCCCCCCCCCCTTAGATCCGATTTCCTAGATGCGATTTGTCCTTCACCAATCCAGGACAGAACGCGCTCGATGCGTTTTTTTAATCACATTAGGGAGGGCCCCAGTCCTGTCTACGTTTTTACCAAATCACTGACTATTTAATCTGTACCAGTTGCGTCACGTAAATGTCAAAATGTTTGCATGTCAAAAATTATCGATGTCTCGATGAAGAGGAAGAAAGAAAGAAGTGCGTGAAAGAAAACATTGTGTACCTACTTTAGTTAATCTTATATTTTATTCTAGTTCTAAGTGTGTTTCTAAATGCGGAAAATTTAGATTGATGTAGTAACTACATTTAGGTAAGCTCCTTCGGTCGAAACAGCACTAAGTTTTTGTCTCTGAAAGCAACTCGAAATGTAACCTTCCAAATCTGGTCAGAAGTTTTAACTTGTTATTATTTTATTTTGTTATATCATGATGTCAATAGAGAGCTATCAAGTATTACTACGGATCTGTTTTTAAATTCTTAACTTCACGTGAAATCACTGAAATTTGTCTAATAGGATGGGCAATAAACAACCTGATGTTCTCTTGTACAGTAATGTATTTTAATTTCAGAATAATGGGATTTGATAAACATTTTAATCAAGACCATTGTTATTTGGATGATCCTGCCGACAGTGTGGCAATGAATGTGGAAATAATGGAAGAGAATTATCAAGTTCCTCAGAATAATGCTATCCTTGAAAAACCTGTCATAAGGTAATTAGTACTGTGCAATTATTTAAGTAGATATTTCTTGAATTACAGAACGCTGTCATAAACTTACGACTATGCCCATGGGGATAGGCACTTAGGTAGAAACTTCTGAATTTTATGTGCTGTTGTTGCCTGTTTTTATTTTCTATTGTATTGTATTGTTGTTGTATTGTCTGTATATTTTATAATGTATACAGTTATATACATATTTGCAAATCATATGTAATGGTAGAATGTAAAGGGGCCATTATAGTTAAAAGATCATACACTGCCACAGTTTTAAACCTATATTCTGGCAAATAAATGAATTTGAATTTAGAGTTATTCCAAGCAGAAGTGACTTTAGATCATCATCATCACATCAACAGGAAGATGTTTATTATGACCAGTCCTGCACTGCTCACATCCACTGACTAACTTTAACTGTAGGGGTTTGACCCATAAAGTTTGCATTCTCGTTCCATCATAGACCACAAACATCGCTTTCCACCAGGGGTGATCGAGGTCAAGAGCAGGTTGATTCAGAAAAACAAAAAAAAAGAAGATTGATTACTGTAACAAAATTTATGCAGGCTTAATAGCATTAAAAAAAAAACAAAATTGGGTCAGTCCTTCGGGAGCTATGAAGCCACAGACACACATACACATGTTAAACTAATAACACCCTTCTGTTTCCCTCGGGGTTTACGGGCTCTGCAAAGTTGAAGGCAAATTTTAATACTGAATAAAGTCTTATAATTAATCATATACTCGAATACACAGGTCTAATAAGATTTTTTTCTTATTTTCAGGTATTTAGATATATCAGGGAGCTCTAATAGTAAAGTGATTGTTAGTAGTGAAGATACAAATAAATATTCCCATAAAGGTAAAAAAACTTTGTAGTCAAAGCCAATTAATTATACACATGCCTATGCTATATTATGCCATGCATAACCGCATAAGCCGATTGTAATTTTAACACTTTACGACACACTAAATGCTCCAGACATAATAACAATAAAACTTTCTATTTTGTCATGTTTAGTGTCCTTCAATACGTTACTAACTAAAATTATTAAAATCTGCATTTATTTATTTATTTTTTACAAAACCATTAATTTTATTTTAGAAAAATAAAAGTACCGGTCTTATAATTCATAATTATTCAATTGTTTCTTTTTCAGCACTCGTGTACATGCCATACAGTGAATACTGTTCGGATCACAAAGGATTGTTCTTGCATACAGATGAAAAACTTGTGAAGCCCGGTGACAAATTCGCTTCACATGATGACTTTGTACAATACCTGAATGAGAATGCAAAGAGATGGTGCTTTTATTACAGATGTTCTGATTCACGTAAACCCAACACTGGTTATGAAACTTATACATACAATTGTGTTTATTTGAGAAATAAAGAGAAGTATAAGAAGAAAGGGCTGAGAAAGAGGTTTGTAGTGCCCATTTTATAAACAAGAAAGCATAATGAGAAATAATTATAACTGTTTTTTTTTTATGATGCCTTACCATATTCTGCCAAGACTCAGCTTGGCCATTCATTTCAATCATCTCTTGACTTGATCAAATCTAAAAGGTATATGGGGTTATACATTTAAAAAAAATGCATTATTGTGAGAACCTCCCCCATTTATTCGTTGATTTCAAACTAGTTAACCTCTTAAAATAAAAGACTCATGTTTTTTACAGAAATAATAACATGAAGACTGATTGCCCATGTAAAATAAAACTAAGGCATCTGCCCAATGAGAAAGAATTGACAGTTGTCTACGTTTGCAATCATCACGATCATGAATTATCTTTACAAGAATTTTATAAGCTGCAGCATGGCCGGCGATTACCACCGTATGTAAAAGAAGAGGTAATAATCTAACTTACGAGTATACTGTTACTAATTCATTATGAAACTATCATGATTTTTTATTTCAACTTATAAATTATTGGAGACGTGAGGAACAAGGTGGAAAATTCCTCTATTGCAAAGGGAGTGACCAGTCTGGTATTATTTCTGGTGGGCCAACTGCCTAATAGTTTTTGTCAGGTTTTGTATAGGTATGCAGATTTCGCGGTTAGCATTGCTTGCGCGATGTATAATTCTTTAACGTCAGTGGTTTTTGCGTCTATTAGTTCGTTTGTGGAAGTATAGATGTCGCCACAAGTTTATAATTGTCTATGGTATAAGGCAAGTATGAAAGGTGTTTTTTTTTTAATTCAATTATTTTCTATATTTACAGATAAAGGACTTCCTGCAGCTAAAAGTCGATATAATGAAAATCAGGGCGTATGTTGAAATGGAAACGGGATTCACTATGAGTCGTCCATTTTTCTATGCCTTAGAAAAGAATTTGAAAAGCAGAGAGGTTGAAAGACATATCAGTGAGCAGAGATTGATGTTGTTGAACCAAAAAATTGCAGGTAATTTATTTAATTTTACTTTACCAAAAAGCTAAGAAACTGCCAAAGGCGAAATAAGCACATGGAACACACCCCTTTACGGAATGGGTTACACAACATGTAGTTACATAAATCGAAGTTTTCTTTTGCAACATCTGTAGAAATGTAGTAATCAACTTGGCACTAGTATTTATAACGATTTCTTATCATTATTTGCAGCTGTTGATGAAATGTACGGCAACAATGAGGAAGAAAACGGAGATGAACGGGCCGAACAGATGCAAGATCGTAAGTACTAAATAAGAGTGTCAGCTATTAGTTTGCACGACAAATTGTGATGTTTTACGTATAAGACTGGTGCAGGCGGAGACAAGCGCAGAACAGAGGATATAGTTATCATCGTCAACAGTGTTATAAAGTGCAAACGTGAAAGCGCTAGCGCGTTGTTATAACAACGCGCTAGCGCTTTCCGAAACAAGACACACCACACAAATATCCGGGGCTATAGCTCCGGATATTTGTACTCGGATCGTTCGATGTCATCATTATTATTCGTACAACTTTGCACTTTAAAATACAGAGAGCAACGTCCAAATTCAATGTTATAAGGACATCCTTTGCGCGACGCTTTTCTTAGTCTGCGCTGAAACTGTGAAGTAAAATATCACGTTTGTTATATTTACCTCAGATGCTGATGATGATCATATTACTGAAGCAACTAAGAAAATAAAGCACAGGCGGGCAATTCAACCCGCGGAAAGAGCAAGATCAAACAAAAGTCCGCCACTAAAACGACGTAAGTAAAATGGCAGCACCAAGCAACACAATTATTTAAAAATGGTTTATTGACACTTTACTCCAATACTTGATTTCAAATTCACAGGATCAAAACCAAATGAAATGAACCAAGTGACGTCTTCTGAAGATTCCAAAAGAATAAAAATTAAACAAGAACATACAGAAAATAATTACACCGACGAAACATTGCTAAGTGTGAAGCATTTACAAGAATCCGTAAAATGTGAAATACAAAGAAATCCATGGATTGCAGATCAGTGCGTTCCGGTATTGCCTAATAGGTAGATAATTGAATGATTTACTAATTATTTTAATCTAATTACTATTAAACATTCAAAATAGAATTTTCTGCTATAAGTAAAGGCACTTATTTTGTCAATTATTTTCAGGACTGCAATAAAACCCGAACCTGTTGCAGAAACTGTACATGTACAAACAGTTGAACATTTAGAAGACGAAGACATTCACTTACTTGCACAAAATGCAATCGAAAACCTGAGTTACACAATAGAATATTGTAATGATGATAATCATGAAATCATTAGTAATGAACTCGTTGAAATTATTAATGAAGGCCAACCTACCGAAGTTGAGGAAAACGATATTGATAATATTGCTTACGAAACGGTTGTTACTGATGACATCGATGAAACTCAGAATGTAGTGCAAGAATATATTGATCAAGATGATACTTTGGGCGAAGGTCTTGAATACCAAATCATTTCGCAAGAAGACGTTAATGACCAAAGTGAAATTCTGAACGATTTTAACAATACTCAGGATACAGTCGAAGAAGAAAATCATATAGAATATACAAACGAAGAAACTGGAGAAAATAATAATATAGTAGAATATGTAGATGATGAGGTTAATGAAGGAAGTGCACAAGATGTTGCGGTCCAAACAGGAAACGATGCGAATGCAAATGCTTGTACTGCACATTCATTATTGCCAGTTTTCGATGTGTATATGAAAGATGGAAATGTTACCGGTTTTGTTGTGAGTGAGAACTTGATCAGCGGGCTGAAAGATGGTGTAGATAAAGAAATTCAAACCAATGAAGAAGTAACAGCTAGGTGAGAGTCATACATTTTATAAACGTTCATTATAATTCATTAAAGGTACCTACTTAGTTCATCAAATCTGTATTATTTTTTAATATAATTGGTTATAAATGAAGATTTTTCGCATTATGCTCTATCACTGCCTACGAACTTACCTCCACTTAACATCTGTTACAGCGACACACAAGAGTTAGGAAACGAAGATTGCGATGTAGAGATAATCCAGAACACCTCTAACACTAAATCTGGTGACACATACACAAAACATGAATACGTACATAAGTATAACTTAGACAAATATATGACGCAGCCCCACTTCCCGAAGTACGTTGAAACTCTTGCAAAGGAGACGTACATGGACGTTCTCCACATGTTCACAAACATATACAACGAGAAAGCCATGTTCAAAATTACTACAACGCAGAAAGGGAAAGAGGGTAACACTAGAATATGGTACATTAAAGATGGTTATCGATCAAAGAAGCGCAGAAAAGATGAAACCCAAAGTGAAAAGTTGGGGCAAAATCTGCAAAGTATCTTCATTTTGAAGGAAAAACTGAGATACATGAAGAAAAAGAATAGCGAATTACTTGTAAAGAATAAGCAATTAGAAGAAGTTGCGTTAAGACTTGTGGAGATGACAGAGGAGACGTAGTGTATTATGTTATTCCTGTAAGAGATTAATAAAAAGGTTAAGTTACTGTTACCTGGTATAATTTCATTTATTTAAAAAACCTTGAAAACCTCAAACAAATCAGATGTTTCACATCAAGAGCACACTTCGCTTAAAACATAGTCATAGCTCTCTCTATTCTGTGAAGTGTTGAGAGTATGAGTCTAGTCGCCTTTTTATTAGGTTATGAATATAAACACTAATAGACCAAGTATTGAACCCTGAGGTACTCATTGTTGCATTGTTGGCCGGCATTTCAGCAAATCTCGCTTTATTACAATTTGAGTTAGTAACCTATAATGCAGATAATTGTTTATCACGCTGCGTCGCTGACACCATACTATGTAGGTAGCTACGTTTGTGTATATGAGACACAAGTTATGCCGAACACAATCGAAGGCTTTTGGAAAAATCTACGGAACCTTCCAATGATTTCTATGAATACTCTAAATGATATCAAAAATATTTTAGAGGCAATCAGAAATAACTATTTCCAAGTCTTTATATTACATTACATCGCAAGGGCATTACTATAGCAAGTAACTAACCTTCACCACAGTGCCATTCTGTCATCCGTGTTTCGTTATGCTGCCTTTTCACTACGGGGTCAGGTAGCGAATTGATGGTTTAATAGTTTTCTAGTCTCATAAAAACATTTTACTGAGGAAACTTCATCTATCAACATTATGAAGTATTGCTAATTGCACCTGTGTCGGTCACACTAACCATGTCTATCGTCGAACTTTTAGTCGAAACATTCGGAAGAAACCGCTTTGAAGGGTAAAGAATTTAGAACCTTAGTCTCTTGCAACACAATGAACGCCGCGATGTGTACGAATTCTTAAATATCGTCTCAGTCTTTCACAATGTTTTCAGCTATACAGTGAACTTTAAAAAAACCTACACAATAAAAACAATAGTAGAGAATGTAAAGCCAATGTTTGTTTAATTTTTATCGACTCTTCAGCGCTTATGTGGTTGTGACCTTTTGATAATTGACTCTGTCGCTATGCTATGCGTGGTTATGTAACGTTGCCTTTAGACTCATCTCTGTTTGGTCGGTGCCTGTCAGTTATGCGACATGGAGCCAGGTCAGCCAAGCGGACATTCTCTTTAGTTCACATACAATATTTCAGGAAGTTTGTCTTTGCGAGTATGGGATTCTGCCATCAAACCCTACGCGAGGTATAGGTGCTTGATTGCTTAACCTTCTCATAGCTTAAGATTCATTAAATTATTTTGTAGTAAAGTGCGCGATACTTTATCTAGTCTAATCTATCTAGCCTGTATTGCCCCACTACAGGCAAAGAGGGAGGAGCGATACATTCATTTAGGGGAGACCGAGGGGATTTGTAACAAAGGTGATTTGAAACAGTAACGATTTCTCGAAATTTAAAACCGTTAGCGAGTTAGCAACAAAGTTTTTCAACCACTTTCCTCCGCCCGCTGACGTGTCAGTTCGCGTCGGTGGCGTAAGTCGCGCGGTTGTGGAGTTCTGCGTGCCATGTGACAAAAATCGTGAAAAGTAAGTTTGTAAAGTTTTTTTACGATACTTATATTTTGATAAGGGTTTTGTATTTTGTTTTAAGTTCTATAGGTTTCGAAAGCTCATTAACTAAAGATTTACTATATATATTTGGAATAATTGATTTCTGTGTATTTGCTTCTTGAAGGTGGATTAAATAAAAATTGGGAGGTTTTTTCTTACTGAGGAGATTTGAAACAGGCTGTTTCAACTCTCCTCGTTTTCAATTTTATATCAGACAGCAATCAATAAATAACGGGCATAAAAAAGGTTGTCAAGAAACAAAGAGGAAACGAAGACAATAAAGAAGAAGAAAAATCCTTTTGCCTTTGTTGTTTTGAGAAAACTTCAAATAGCAGAGCCAAAGAAAAGTGGGGGCAATGTCTGGAATACAAAAACTGGGTTCATGATGCTTGCACTGGTGGGGAACTTTCTCATGTTTGCCACAACTGCTTGTCAGATTGACGATTTTATTTTCATAATATTTTTTTTTTACATTTTTGAAATTGTTGTACTTAACTTAAATATTTGAAGAAATATTGATAACTACTGATTGTAATACATAAGAAACGACTGAAAGTTTATAATTATTTTATTTCAAAGATTTAGAATATATATACAAGGTGTACCTAACAGAATGGACGCAAGACCTGAAAGTAGTTTGTTCGTAATTGACTACTGAATCGATTTCAGTATCTTTTAATATAAGAGTTTTTTTTTATATTATGCATTTTGCCATACCTACCACTGATTGAGCCAAAGAAAATTCAATCTTATCCCAGAAGACATAAGAGTCAATTTTAAATGTATAAAGTAATGCTTGGGTCGACACGTATTATCAGTTAGCTTTAAAAAAAATAGTTTTGGTCATCGTATTATGCTTTTAACTCAATACTCTATTTGTGGTGTATGAGGTCTTGCGTTAATTATGTTACTCGTTGTATTTATATAAGAATGTAAAACATTTTCTTTATCTGACTGTTATTTTAATTAATGTTACGAATAGGACGGTATGGTACTTTTAACTACTTTGAGTTGATTATTTGTATTAGACCTGTTGTTACGTACTTAACTGATATATCAGTACAAAATATTAATAGAAAAGTTTGTTTCGTACTTGAAAAGGATTATTTTAATAAATACCTTTAAATTATATCATCATTTTTATTTTACAGCCCTTATTACTTGTCAAAAATCATGTTTCAACTCTCCTCGACCCCTGTTTCATCTTACCTCAGCATGAGGGGAGTTGAAACAAGTTGACTTGTTACGGTTAAGTCGATTTTTCACCACAATATTGAACGCTTACAATTTCTTTATGTTAGTCATTCGCAAGTGTAAAGAATGACCTATCGATTGGTACTAATATCATACGATTACTGTCTATAGTATTTGGTGTATGCAACAAAATGTCAAAATTGTTTCAACTCCCCTCGGTCTCCCCTATTTGATTTAATTCTTCAATCTTTCACAAATAAATAAGGAAACAGCGACTGGGTTTTATCATGAAGTGTTGTCAACACCTTGTTATACTTTGGCCTACCCAGTACAACAAGCTTATAACATCGCAATTATAATAAAACTGGCTTTTGATCGCGGCTTTGCCCGCGTACCACCGGGATTTAGAGTACCTACCCTAAGAGCGTTAATCCAGGTTATAAACTATCTGCGTGCCGAAATTTTTCTTCCTTCTTCATGAATCACTCCATCTATTGGTGAAAACTATAAAAAATCCCTTCGATAGTTTTGAGTTTATCGCGTTCATAGAGACAGACAGAAAACGCGGTGGGGTGGATTTCTTTTTATAATATGTATCTATTGATTTGCTCATTGAATCAACACCAACTCAATTATGTTCCACACCTTAACTTATACCGGCAAAACTACTCATAAGCTCGCCTCAGGAATCTTATGATGGGCACACTCCCTGCCTACACCCAACTCATACCTACGCGAATACTAACATATAATTAATTTCGCGATTGCAATACGTTTATCATTATGAGCGATTCGTGGCATCTAAATGTGAAAGTTTAAAACTATTGTCTGTCACTCTCATTGTCTGTGATCTATCTTGCGATCTTGTCGCCGACCGGTTTCATTTATGCAAATAAGCTGTTCTGAGTTCTGATGAAATTATCAATCTGGATTGTTGTTCCGTATACCGAGAATGTGTCATTGATACGGTTCGAAGTTACTTATTGTAAGAAGGTATGTGTCAGTTAGGTTGTATAGAAATAACTTAGTAATTGTTAGATGTCTGGCTGTGTGGCCTAGAGATTAATAGTTGTCATTAAAAGGTAATTATGGTGGTGTTAGGTAGCTGTTCTAGCTTTGAGTTAGTGCCTAGTAGGTAGTGACGCATCGAGGACTGTTTACGCTTCGATAAACCAGTAATTTAAATAAAGCATGGTCTTAATCATTACAGATAGCGGTAAAAATTGTTAGCATTGTATAACGACGGTAAATGAATGAACAGGCTGGCATTTTGAGTACCTAGGTACTGTAGGAGCCTTATGTGCTCCCTGTGAAAAATTCTTGTGTGTAATGTGTCCGTGGGACGTAGCGGAATTAATATACCGATCACATTGCAATTGGGCAATTTTGTCAATAAGGAGTGTTTTCTCTCAGACGGCGACCAGCCAGAAAAACTACCGAATTTGCCCTAAGGTAATCAAATCCATGATCGTTATCTAGGAGCCTCAGGCAAGCACAATCTCTGATAACACATTATCTGCGACGGATCGGAACAAGCTGATAGCAACAATCTGGCAGGCGAGGACACGCGATCTTCTAGGAGCGTGTCGAAGGAGATTGTGCGAAAGTGCGCACGCGCACAGCTGCTGTTTTTGTGCACAAGTTTGCGCGTAATGCGGGCTATTTTGATTATGTAGCTGATTGTATATCCGCTGCCGCTGTCTGTTTTTGTGAGGCGTAAGAGTAGTTGAGTACCTAAGTTCCCGGAAAATGTAGACAATGGTGTTCTACTGTTAAGCACGTACTTAAGTAGTTAATGTTTTGGTGGTTACTTTGACGGCAAAATTATGTACGGATGTAGACACGAAAGTGAGGACAATAATATTTGCATGTTGGAAACACGTTAAAATTTTAATAAAATTGCCACATTTATTTGACACACACCTTTGTTTCAATATACGAAATCAATAACGACGATCGTGCTGAGTTAAATTCTGAGTGATCTTAGGTACTTAGGTACTCTGCTTTAGGCACCATTTCTTACAATTTAAGTAGTGCCAAGTAAAATAACAAGACGATTTATAAGTTGCAGATGGGTAGGAAATGCCAAAAAGGATCTACGAGCCAATTCGATTTAATTTTCCGATTGGAATTGGAAATCATGCACAAGACAAAATATTTTTGGCTATGTGCCTGCAATGTACCTACCTCCAATAATGTTAGTCAGTCACTGCACATTATGTAATGGCTTTTAGTTAGGTATTACATTAGGCAAATATTTTTTACTTCCGCCTTGTATTACACTGAACGATTTCGCAAATTTATTGACACATCGTTTTGTACAGGATATTATAGGTAATTATCATTATATCGATTACTATAATCTGCTATTAGATAAGTATGATCTCGGTTAAAAGGCAGGAGTAGTTAAAAAAAACACGTCATGGAAGTGAAACTTCTTAATAAAGAATAAGAAATTTTATGTGAGAGACAGAGAGATAAGTTATATCTTTCTTCTCTCTCTCATGTAACGAAATGTGCCTAAATGTGACGCGTCCTTGAAATTTCACTCTCAATTTTCGTCAAACTATGGAATCGCCACCTAAAAAGCTTCACTTCAAAAATACCTATCAAGATAGCCGTAGGTAATCTTCTGGGTGATCAGTTCATGTTCGTACGCTCATTTCGCTCTCAGTCTCATTATTATGCAGAAACATGTCTCTAAAACCACTTATTCCTAGATATCCGCACTTGGTTTGTCGTAGTCAGCGCTTCGTACCTACATTTATTATGCGCACAGCCAAAGTGTGGAACTCTGTCTTTGTTCCCTTCCACTTTTAACCCGCCTGCCTTCTAAGCAAGAGTGAACAGGGCACGCTCGTTCCATCATAGACTTCATTCATCGATTTCTATCAGGCGTCATCGATGTCAATAGTAGGCCTATTCAGCAAAAATAATAATAAAATAAATGGTTTTAGTATGAGTAATGAGTCCACGTGAGCAGAACCGCGAGCTCAGTATAGTGTTGCTTGGTTAAACGAAGTTTTCTCCTCAAATCTCTTAAGATTCCTTACACAGCTCTACTTCTATCCATCGCAGATTTTCTCTTTTAACTTGACCGAACACATTCGTCTCTGTACAAACGTTCGCCACACGCATACGACACGACTCCAATAAATTAGGGTACCTACATATTGAAATGCGTATCGTAGCAGCACTGTCTGATTTTTGGAATGGACATTGGACAGTTAACTTACCGAAACGTGCTCCAGTTCTTTGTTTTACTTAATATTTTTAATTATGTTCCTGTATGTCGTAAGTAGTACGAGGTATTGCGAAGAATAATGTTGTATTGATTTGATTTTATGTATTTGTATGCCACTACAGCATGACAGCTGTGAAATCAGCTCTTGTCAGCGATATTTCTGTACCTACGACAATATGAGGGCCTTCAAGAAGAGAGTGTGATGTCTCCTTAAAAGGTCGTCAACACATCCGTGCCTCTACTGTTGCAGATGTGCATGGGCGGTTGAGGTTGCCTAACATCGGGCGACCCGCATTCTCACAAGTTCGTTTGCCCTCTCAAAATAAAAAGAAAAATGCCTATTCGTTTGGCGATTTCTTCTCAACGCGCGACGTTAGGCTGTGACTATTAAATTATCAAACAGTTCGGCTAATCCTCACTGCATTTAATTTAATGCTAAAATAGAGCAATCTATGGCTGATTGGATACCTAGATAAGGTGATAAATGCTTTCAAAACCTTTTGTAAAGTATTTCAGCTTATAAACATAATATACCTCCATGTTAGACCTCCACGATGCATGGCAAAAATAGCTAACTACAGTTGAGTAAATCAATCATGTTAGAAGTCACAGTTGGCACTTACCTACGTGTAGATTTTAATAATTATATTATGTTTAAACAATGTCAGGGTACTAAAACATGGTTAACGAGCAGAATAATAATGTAATACGCTACTCGTTGAATTTACTTAGTGGGCTTTTAACAATTTTTTGGCTAGTTAGGCATAGTGCATTTTCATAAGTAGCTCGTAGGTTTATAAAATTTCTAGAATGTAGGTGTTACATAAATATATATCGTTTTAACATTTTAGGATTATGTAGCTTTATACCATATTAGGAAAGTTTTTAGTCAAGTTATAAGTCATGTATTGCCATGCACTGTAAAGTCATGGCTTATACATAACAAAGCATTTTCGATTTGATTAGAGATTTGATCATAAGTTTCTTTTTTAAAGTGTGGGCAAGATTTCCATGGTGTAGACAAGTAGTAGCTTACAGACCAAGCCTCGTAGGGTCTACTTGTAAATCTATTATATAAAAATGAGTCCCTATTTCCCTTCGTTACGGCATCACACGTGAACGGCTGGACCAATTTTGGTAATTATTTTTTTGTGGTGTTTGTTAATGTCAGGAGGAGTAGGGTTCTTATGAAAGAAAAAAAATAAAAAGTTGCTCGTAACAAAATATATTCATCGTTAAGACAGGACAACGTCTGTTGGGTCAGCTAGTATACAATAAGTTCTAGGTAATTTTATTCGGATTTGCTTGATCTTGCTGCAGTCGCGTCGGGAGGAAAGTTTTGAGTTAAACATTAAATGTGGATGGCTATAACAATAGTGAAAGGCCAAATAAACGATAAATGGACTGTGCCCAAGATGATATGGCTAGAAAGGGCAGATTACTGTGATGACGGCTGATAGGGAAGTATGGTATCGGCCCCAAATAAATGGTAAGAGAATAATGATGATGTTTAATTTAGTTACATACATTGCATTGTGCACGTGTTGACCCACAATTTACACTACGAGGTTAACCTCGTATTGAATAGATTAATCTAAGAATATATATAAGTTCGGAAGCTTTATTTTGAAACCTACGATTTCGCATTACAATAAAGCATTGAACAAAGCCTGAGTCACTCCACCAACTTACATAGACACCTTTACATAAAGACAGGCTAATCAAAATGATATAAAAAGAAAGTTAATAATGCTGTATCAATATCTCTGATCTGTAGGTACATGTAGGCAGGCATATGTTATACATAGGCTTAATGTCTTGTAGAGTGTTTCACTTCCTCCAGACAAGTTTCAGTTAACTTATCTGTCATATGATTTTATAAAATCTTGCTTTATTTTAAACATTAGTTTTTGGGTAATTAGTATTCGTAGTGTATGGCTGTTTGAGCATACGAGTCCTGGAGTGGAGACCGCGTATCCTGAAGGGTTGTGGTGCAGCATGGGACACCTTTGCCCAGCAGTGGACTGCGACAGCCTGAGTTGATGCATGGAAATACTGTATCCAGCAATGGAAAAGTTTTTGTTGTTATTTTCACATAGATGTAAAAAGACATTTACGTTTACCTAACTGTTTTAAACATGACATGACATTAATAAAAAAACTGAACAGTACCTTATTAAAATTAAAACTAAGCTATAATTATTTCTTGTTCATAATTTCTCAATTAGTAAGAGCTGGTTGGCCTCTGACCTACCAGTAATAAATGACCTATTTGCTACACTGAACTGTTACTTCAAGTATCTGTAAGAATATGTGACGAAGTGAGTGTATGTTTTATTGTTTATTTGTTAGAAAATATTTACGAAAGCTTTTACATGAAGTTAAACTTGAAGATTGTTTTTTTTTTATTTGAGCTTGCAAAATAGTTTATTGCTTCCTTCACCGAGTCGTCAGAAAATTGACAGTTTATTGCATTTGTTAGGATAAAAAGCAAATTTAATACTGCTTGACTACTAAGTGATGGTTAGACTAGTAGATGGTTTGATCAGAAAAAAATACATACTACTTTCATGTAAAGATCACTGACCCACGTAATTCACAAGGTTTAACACGAGGTCTCAAAATTCCTGCGTCAGAGGTGAAATGAGGGACATTATACGGAAAACGACATTTTAAACTTTTGCCAAATAATTCAGAGAACTTGCAACACTCTTGGGGCTCGACAAGTGATATCAAATGGTTGCAAACTGCATGTGATGGAATCGAACATGCGAATGTATAATTAATTACTCACAAGTTTTGGTGTGGTAAGGAAATATTGCATCTCAAAGAATAAATCTTGCACATTGTCATAAAAAATATTAGTAAGTTCTTCTTAAATAAGTCTTTAATGGTCATCATTGCCAAAAAAAATCAGGGCTGTATAAACAATAGAACAGCTATGAATATATAGTTAAGTATAATTTTTAAATAGAGTCTGTCTACTAATTAAATTCATCATCGTAGACAAGGCGTTTCAAGAATGCCAAATAACTCTGTCTGATTAATTTATTAAATATCTGGTCGAGACCTTGAAATTACACATGCATACAATCCTTCTCCGATTTTATGCACATAAGTGCTATTTCAAAGACTTCTTTGGAATTTTGAACGGGGCGAAAAAGTGAGAAGTTTGCATTTTCAAGGACACTTCATTCTGCGCGAGAGCAAATAAGAAAACTTTTCAAATCAAACGAAGCCCGAGTCTGTTGCACCATCGATTCGTAATCCCTCAGATTCCTAGGATCTCATTAGAATTGTAGTTAACATAATCAGCTGATGATGGGACTATGCAACCGCGTAATGTTATAACAAATTATTATTGTTTCACTAATAGAAGAATTTGTTAAATCACGCCTAAGTCTTACCGGTTCCGAAGCGTGCGCAGGCGAAGAAAAGGCGCGCGCGACGCCTGAGTTCGTCAGTCTCGCCAGGGTCGCCACAAGGGTCGGACCACAATCTAGTCATTAAAAACTTTTTTTATAATTGTAATTTTTATAATTTTGTAATCAAAAAACCATCATGAAAGTGTTTATCGTACTAACAGCAGTCACCGCGCTAGCGAGTAAGTATACTTGATATAAGTTTTATATATTTGTGACAATATGTTACTTACATATTTATAAAATATTCTTTGTGGAAAAAGAAATGATTAATGGTGGAAAAGCTGCTGATCAGATTTTCATCATAAATTATAAAGGTGCAGCTAGTATTGGTTATTCATTAATTCATTCTCTGATTAATATTCCCAGTTTAATGTGAATATATAATGTCAAAGTATGTAACCTATATACTTTGACTGATTGCACAACCAAAATATGCCACGTAGTCAATATGTATTTGATTTTAAAAAGCTTATTTGGAACGTTTCGATTTCGCTACAAAAGACAGTACAAAAGACTTCAACGAACGCACCTTACAAAAATCAAGGGAGATTTATTTTATACTGCTTTTTATATTATACTCCTCTTATATTAATTTAATAATAAGGTTATATTTTTTATTGGAAATATGTATTATTTATTGTATTATATAGAAATAAGCAGCCCTCTGAAAACCATACTTTCAGTGAAGTTCAGTTGACATACATACCTATCCCATTTTCTGTTATTATTATTATAGAAATAGTAGTTATTTACTTGACATAACGCAATTAAGGTCCCTTGTTATATACCACGCAACAATACTTAGTAAAGCTATGTAACTATTGCGAAAATATTATACAACCAGCTGTTGACCCGGCTAATTGTACGCATATAATGTAACTGTCCACATGAACTTTTTTGATAACGAATTAATATAATAAGTAATTAAAATTAAAATAAAACATTGATAGGGTTCTTTTCTTTTTCAACCAGTTATGCCTAAATCTGATGCAAGTCTGTTCTCAATAAAATATTAGTTTTGAACATAATTGTCACCATCTAGAATTCTAGACAGTATAATTTGACAATGGTGAAATACTGAAGCACTCAGTTCGTATACTAGTTCGCAACCATTAAAAATAATTAGCCTTTCAACAAAGAACATCCATTTTACGTGTTTTTTTCTGACAAAGCGATCAATTTCTTACACGAATATTTCGATCAAAGTGATCCAAATCTTGATGGCGACATTTGATTTCAGAATACTTTTGAAATTGATTGTACCTGATACAAATGTGTGTCAAATATATTAAAATAAGACAGATTGAGAAATATCAAAAGGTACCTATGATAAGACAGGAAGTGTATGTATCTTCGTGGATCGAACCTTGCTTGAAGTTACATAGTTGTGAGCAAATATTACGGATCCAACTGTCAACGAAATGACGAAGAAGATATCTAAACCAAAATGTACAAGCAAATATCACTGCACTGTCCTACACTTTATGGTTCATTAAAATAAAACATAAAATCAAAATCTTTCCTAAAACATCAATTCCAATAAGACCTCATCCAAAAACAGCGTAGTAAGAAAATATTCCTATGAATAAATGTCACAATCAATTACCATCACGTACTTTCGGGTTCAATTGCTTGGTAATAGCTTGCTAGCCCGCCTCGCTTGCATTCATAAAATATGTGCAATCAATTAGTAGCCCAGCCGTGTATAATGGCTGCATGCAATCAGGTCAATACGTCGTTATTAATTGTTATTTCTCCTTATCAAAATTAGGGCAGCTTTTAAGGACCTTGAAATGTGAAGAAAATTTGGGACACGCCCTTTGAAGTTACCTAATGACACTGACATAATTATTACTTATATCAATGCCTAATGTCAAAGATATGGATATCAGTGATAGACATTAACATTTAAAATTAAGAATATAGTTATACTGTCGCATTTTGGTATGACGACATATATGTAAATTAAAGAATTAATTTGAACTTAAACCTATGAAAGCGATCTTTAATAAAAAAGTAAAGGTCAATAAAAGTACTCATTACAGGAAATTTACCTACCAAAGCTTACAGTTCAATTTACCAAATAAATACTCGACTGAGTTTCACTTACAATCTAGAAAGCTAGAAAATAATAACAAAACGAAATGAAAATAAACAGTCTTGAGAAATTGCGTTTACCATTTTACAATCGAGTGGTTTTGTTGAAACTCGACATTGACATTCACTTGCTTTGAATATTTTTTACTCGTGAAATAAAAATAAGTTCATGCGTTTCTACAAAATATTGCGTGGGACTGTGTTGACATCGGTGATATTAAAATTTACGCAAATATTGTGGTCTTTTGTAATATATATTGCGGAGAGAGCATGGATTTATGTTTCTGTCATGTATAGTGCTGAAGCTTTAGTGATATTGGTTTTCTCTCTAAAATATTGTTTTACAAAGCTAGCATTGAAAGAAAATAATTTTGTCGCGTAAACTTTATATTTCAAAGTCATTTTCAAAAGGTATATAATAGTTGTTATCTCCGCATTTGTATTTATTACCATACAGCTATTACTGTTCCAATATATTTTAATTTCTTACAGTAACATTTCTATTAATATTTGTTAATTGTTAATCATAATGAAATTATAAGTGTATGATAGTCGTAAAATTTTGAATAGATTAACGTAATTACAAATAAGCATAATTTATTAGAACAATCTTAATTGTAACAGGTTATCGATAGTAACAATTATAATGATTAATTATAATGATGTATTAAGCGTTAAAATTTAAGTAGGTACTGAATACAGTCAGTCATAAATGATTGTTTCCAGTAAGGATTTTGCGAAACTACATTAAATATCAGTTATATAAATTCTGAAGTCTGATAAGGAAATCCTAATCCTACATAGAGTTTATAAGGAAGATGAAGACATGTAATTAAATGCTTAACATGAAACTGTATGTCTAAATTTCATAAACTAACCTTTTAAACGATTGTAGGTACATAATGTTTCACATTTACTCGGAAAAGTAAAGATAAATAATTAATGGAATTGTGTGTAAAGCTACTGAGCAAATAAAACTCAAACTCGTTTACCGGAATGTCTTTATCCGCAAGATATAAGTCTTAAGTTATTTTCGTATGCCTGTCACTACCTGAGAAAAACATGATTCTCAGGTACGTCGCGTGTTTTAAATATATTTGCTTTTTATTGGATAACAAATCATTAATATTCAGGGTTAGGTCTCAGAATATATTGTAGTCTGAACCTGTCCAAGATGGTGTTTTTTCCGTGAAAAACTTTCATTTATCTTCGATCATCTGTAGTTAATTATAGAGACAACTCACGGTAATGATTCTTTTAATGCAAATTCATGTAGTGTAGTGAACATCATTTGTTTAAATATGTTAATAATATTAATAAAAGCGGACATAACGACAGCATATATTTTAATCATTGAAGGCAAGTGCTTAATAAGCTGACGCTATTAAAATATTTTTTCAATTAATCTGTCAGTCGAACATCTGATAATACTCTTACTGTCGATATTCATGTAACTTGATCATAAGCTTCAATAACAGCTATAAATGACTCTTCCATTTCATGATGTTTTTCTTCTTTAAAAAGAGTTTCTTCATCATCACCTCCTTGGGTTAGTTACTTCTTGTTTGTCATATTTTATTTCAAGGTTTCGTGCCTTGCATTACTGAATTCCTACATCTGTCTTTAACATATCTGTAGTTAGTTCTGTATTTATTTGGATCTTCATAACCATGTGTTATTTGTATGTGTATTTGGTTTGCTATTATGGATGTCAGGGTGGTTCTTGACCCAGTAGCTATTGGTACTTTTATTTCCTTTCTTCGATAATTGCCAGCCACCTCTTTCTCATCTTCTTATCCAAACTATTTGATGAATTATATCAATAACTAATTCTAAAAAACAAAATTTTCCATCGCATAATACATCCAACAGAACAGTATAATCATAGGTCAGTGTGATCTCGACCCTTGCTGCATCAGCGCGATGCACTGGTGTCGTAAGTCTCGAGTGACTTTCACTTCTTGCGTCATGCGAGCGAGTCGGTTCGGGTACGTCTCGATAATCATGTGTTACATTATGCTACGAGCTTTTGTTGATGTATTGATCGATAGGTTATGTTTTGTGTTAGACTGTTGGCTAAAGGATGGTTTAAAGTTTGGTGGGTAATAGATGAGATGTAAGAGTAGACGGTAGAAGGACGATAGAGGATTAGTGTCACAGTGTACGAAATTTGAATATTGTAGAAACTCTGCGAGGAGGATTTTTTCACCTCCCATTGGGGAAAAAAGAGAGATGGAGAGATACGAGTTAATGTAGTTGTAAAGCCACCACGTAGGTACAGACAGTGCAGTTTTCACTATGCAGTTTTATCTGTTTAATTATATGGTAGTGATTCTTAAATAGGAAGAAGTCGAAAAATAAAAAAGGTGCCATTTTAAAATAGTAAAAGGTTCGACTAACTGGTTTTAAAAGATCGAATCTTAAATCAAGTCTAGACTACCAAAACTACAAATATTCGATAGGAGATTCACTGAATCTCCTGTCGATGATCATCGTTTAGTCATTTCAAAACCACCTGTCATTACTCTACGGTACGGACTCTATATCATCAACCAATCTCACTTCAGTAGTAAAAACTCATACATCCCACACGGGTTATTTGAATGCAATTACTGCGTCGCACACGTTACACGATCTCCGGGTCGTGTGAAGCTGTTTGATAATATCTGCTATTTAGGTTACTTGGTGACATACTTTTCTTGGTAGGTGCAACGTTTATACAGAGAGAAAAACAACGTTGGAGATTGTACTTGATATAGATATTGAGATAGTTTTTGCAAAAATAGTTTGAATTTATTTGACTTAACGATAGCTTACATAGACCCGATGATAGTTTTATGAGGTTTGAAAATCGATCAGTATTCATCAGGGAAAGATTAATGGTGGTTTTTGCACAATGGGTCTATAACCCATGGCAAGATTTAATATGTTCATTAAAACTACCTCTGTTGGTCGACAGTTGGTCGACAGATTTTGTGACTTGATTTTCTTACATAATAATATAATATTTGTGTATTTCCTACATATGAACAGTGAAAAGGTCAAGATTAGATCCTGTAGAATTGTAGATTTATGATAATGTCATGAACGTGGTATTAATCAGGTCAGCTTTGTTAGCATAAATTCATAGAATTTTCGATAACCTAGCGACATTTTTCTGAATTATTCATTTATTGAATAATGAGATATACCTATTTGTGGTTATTCTTGTATATTAAATCACTTATTACGCTCTGCTTAGTAGATATTAAAATACAAACGAATTAAATTATAATACTATGTTAATATATTACGGCCTTGACCATTCGTGTTAATTTACATTGCAAAAAACCGCTGTTCCGAAAATGTCAATCTAAATATTCAGCTAGTGATGTAGAATAGGTGCGCATCCTTAGATATTTTTGGGCACTAAATATTAACTCAGTATCTATACATAATTCAGTAATATTTTCAATAAATACTACTAATAATAGCGATGAAAATTAAGTATTTTAATCTTATTCATAAAAATATATTTTCTAAGTTCAACCATAGCCTTTATTAAAAAATATGCTTCCTCATTGAATACCCAACAACCTATACATTGTCACCTCAGCAATGAAAGTGAACAAAAAGACTCGGACACTCAAGCAACAGCAAAAAATATTTGCACAACTCAAGCAAAGAAACCGATCACAACACTATTCGTAACGTATCGAGCAGTCGAGTTGAATGTGTGTCACCTCTTATATAAGTATATAACAGTACATACTTACGTAACACAAACTTGATCTGTATCTCAGAAGGAAAAACTTGCTTATTTACCTAAATCGGCTTTCACCGACCGGTCCGATTTTTGGGCAAACCTGTGTGACCGGAACCGATTTGAGCGAACGGTTCTGTAACTAATCTAATTAGGCAGTTAATGAGTATTTATCGTTGCGAAGTCATAACTTTTTATAATAATGATGGATGATGGACCTTTTAATGGTCAATAGGTATTTTTTAGATGTTGCTGTAATTTTCGCGTTTAGTTTTAAATATCTAGATGACCGAGCTTTGCTGGTTTTTTTTTTGGATTGACGTTTTCTAAAAATTAAACCTATCTAGATCGATTTATCGCCCCCGAAACGCCCTGCATACTAAATTTCATGAAAATCGTTGGAGCCGTTTCCGAGATTCAGATTATAAATATACCTATACAAGAATTGCTCGTTTAACCCGCCAGCACTCGCGCCTCAAGAAATTACATCAGCACTCGCGTGTAGAGCATTTTGCTCACGTTTATGAATGTCAATAAATGCAAGTTTTACCAAAAAATATTAATAAAAAAATATTTTATTAAATGAAATACACATTATTTATTCTACAAAATATATATTCAAAAAGTTAACAATATTAATCTTTTTTATTTTAATTAACAATCATAGGAACTAATTTGCCAGTCTTGTAAGGCAGTCTTACGGAAAAAATTGATTAAAAAAAATCTTTTCAAAATAAAACTTAACTAAATATAAATAACTAATCTTCGTCATATACGCGAACTTTACACATATCACATAGTGTACGACTATGCTCGGTACATAAAATTTTTTGGCAGTAAATGCAGCTCTTTTTGGTCTTGCGATTTTTGCGTCTTGGGCAAACCGCGCAGATACCACTTGGTTTTTCTTTTTCTGGTAACTCAGATTCTGGTACAAAACGTTTCAATTCAATTCAATTCAATGAAGAAATGAAATGAATGATGACTGTGTTCACTGCCTCGATCGCTTTCAATATCATCGGCTCTAAAAGACGGGTCCTCAATGTCTTCCAAATATACCTCCATCAACCATGCCAAAACTTGTTCATGCCTTCGATCACGATCCATCTGAAATACATAATAGATTACTATTTTAGTAATGTAAAATCATAATATTACATAAAAGTAGCAGTAAATCTGTCGCTAAGATGAAAAAATATAAAGTTATGAGTAAAAAAAAGTACTTACGTCGATACCCGCGCGATGAGCAAAACGCCGCCTGATGGTACACGGCGCAACAAACCACCTTGTCCAAGTGACTGGCGCACACTGGCGAGAAGTGAACTGCATACAGGGGTGGGGGACAGAACAAAACTCAGCTACCAAATGAACGATGAACGTACGAATAGTTTTGACAAAATGGCGCGTGTTTTAAATTTACTGTGAGCAAAATGCTCATAGCGCGAGTGCTCGCGGGTTAAAGGTATTAGATTAAGGCGCGTTTTGGTAATCATTTTTGAAGTAATGCTGTTGATTGATTGGTTGAAAGATTTGTTTAACGTATTCATTCAGTTACGTTATACTATGTAGAGACGGCGATGTGTATGGAAAAGTTGTATCGTAAAGAAATAATATCGAATGTGATATTTGTAAAATTCCGTTATAAGGACGGAAATTTAATGAAACATCTCGAATGCTGGTTAGATACTATTTGTATTATGTCAAAGATAATATAAAAACACACACACATGTAATATTTAATGAACTTACATACTTCACCACAACGTTTGATGAAATTATCTGGAGAACAAATTGCAACAATACTCTGCCAGCGTCTGTGTTCCGTTCCACATAGTCTGCCTTCAAAACAAGAGTGAACGCATCTTCTGTGCACGCTGGTTCCTTCATGGATCTCAATACCTCATACATCGATTTCCATCAGGCGCGATCGAGCAATAAAATAATAATAATAGCCAGAATTATTCCAATGCTGGCCGTAATAGAAAAATCGTTTAAAGCATTGGAAAACACAGAAATTCTTCTTCCACAAAGAATGCAACCTTCCTCAATTATTCCAGAACCTTCTTAAAAAAACCAGTCATTTAAGTAACTTGTCCTTTACAGGTGCACAATTCAAATGCCCAAGCAAGGACGGCCAATACGAGGACGAGGTTCAATGTGACAAGTTCTACGAGTGCGTGGATGGCAAGGCGACCACCAAGCTGTGCCCAGATGGACTGGTGTTCGACCCCACCATCAGGAAGATCAACAAGTGCGACCAACCCTTCAATGTAGACTGTGGAGACAGGACTGAGCTGCGTAAGTGATTTGGTTTATTTTATTTTGTGGATTCAGGGTTATCACGCAGGATATTCACAGTCCAAGCTTATGGCTTTTACGATGACCCGAGATTTTTGTTCTGCTAGCTGCTGGAAAACTTAACTTGGTTCTCTTGAATTGTAGGCTCACTACGCACTATAGATTCAGAAATGTTCGAAGAGATGATTCGAAAAGAAAGAGTGGTTTTTGTGGAAGTGCCTTGGTGGACAATACGGATAGTTATGAAAAAGAGGAAAATAATATTTCCAATATGATATTTACTAGAACGATTGTAACTGCTATTGCGGTAGTTTTGGAAGTAATACAAAACTTAAACAATCAGATTCTTAGAACTCATACCACAAAACAGCTTCTGGTACCAATAAAACACTATTCTCGGAAGCGAATTACAAAAGCCACAGGAGGAAAAATTATCAATTAATTATGTTGTCCAACTGCAAGTTATATCAAATGTCCGTATGAGGTCACTTGCGACAATTCTCATGAAGTGAAGGTATCCTGTCTACCTTTGACCGACTAGGTCGTGGCGACACGCGGCTGACTTTCTAGGCCAACGGGTAGACAATTCTAGACATTCATATGTGCGTATTTGCAATGTGTAGTAGCTTCGGGTATGTCATTTCTCTATTAATAGCTTGTGTTTTCTTCTTCTATGTGGTTTTCTATGAAGGTTTTAAGAGTTATTTTTTTACATGTTGACCGCTACTTTTCCAATTATTTAGAAAACGACTACGACTCTATAGCATATTCTAAGTAATAACATTTACATTGGAATGTGTTGTATAGCTAGTTCATTCAAATGTGTGGAATGCAACAACTTTTAAAGTTCGTGACTTGGAAGTTGAGTAACTTTGACAATGTCAGCTTACATGATTACGAAAAATCGATGTTTTACTCAACGAAGTTGGCAAGATAAGAGGTAGAATTTGTTTAAGCCACCATAATTAACTTAGGTTGAAAGAGTTATATTATAGACGAAATAATGTTGTTGTTGGCGAAGTAAATAGTCATTTATAATTGTCCGGAATTAAGGTACATAACAGGCGTACATAATTAAAAATAATAGCTGCAAACGGTTAGAGCTCTTGACATAACTAAGTAAAAGAAACCAAACCGAATTGACTTCCTGAACTGCGTAATGCAACTGTCATTTCCTAGGTTAAATGACCAAAGACCATCTATAGTCAAGGCCCAGTCACCAACAATACTCAATGCCATACCAATCCGACTCCTTGCATTCCTAGTCTGAAGACAAAATCGAGTTTTTAAAATATTCGCATTTCAAAAAGTAGTTTGCATTGGTTTAGCAACATGTTGCATCTGTCTTAATTTATGGCTTTGATGTGCAACTGTAATTTGTGGACCGATGTTATTAAAATGCAATAGGTCACGCGAAATACTATTATTTATTTTACAGTTTGCATAATTGGTTTTATGTTCTGTATTTTTTATGATCTTTGCATAAGTTTGGATTGATGGTTAATTAACGTTGCAAATGTCTTTGGAAGGATGATTTTAAACTTTTGATTTATATTTTTTACTTTTGTGTTGTTCCTCAGAATTGTTGTAATTTTCACATAGGCTCGCAGTAGGATTTTCTCTCGGCGTTTCTTACATTACCAGGCTACCATAATTAAACATACTCACCTCATTTCTTCTTTGCAGAACCGGCCAAGCCCAACGCTCAGTGCCCCCGCCGTAACGGTTTCTTCGCCCACCCTGACCCCTCTGTCTGCAACATCTTCTTCAACTGCATTGAAGGCGAGTCCACTGAGGTCAAGTGTACCGCTGGTCTCCACTTCGACGAGTACTCCGGTACCTGCGTTTGGCCCGACTCCGCTGGCAGACAAGGATGCCAAGCTCAAGAGAGTGAGTATTTTTTATTACTTCACGCTATTCTTTGTTTGAATGTTGGAGTGTCAGAATAGTTGAATAATTTTCCTCCTTTATACGAAAATAGCTGATGCCGTAGTAAAGAAAGGTCAGCAGGTTCAGTAAAGTTATTAAGTTATCTGCCCGACAAAGAACTTTTAAATCATTATCATTTTCTCTTACGTCGTCTATTACTTGCGAACAATCATTGATACTTCGTATGAAATGTTTTTCATTTCACACAAGAATCAAAGTTAATCTTAGTTTAACTTTCAAACCAGTCGCAATTTTAACCATGGATCCTAGGACCATTTTATTCCGGCAGGCTCAAAATTATAATTCTAACCAACCCAACTCCTGTTACAGAGAAAACCAAAGATGGTTTCGAGTGCCCCGAGTCACCGAAGGTCGATGCCCAAGGTCAGATCGTTGCCCACCCCAAGTTCCCCCACCCCAACGACTGCCAAAGGTTCTACGTATGCCTGAATGGTGTGGAGCCCCGTGACCTTGGCTGCCAGGCCGGAGAGGTCTACAATGAGGAGACGGAGAGGTGTGATGCACCTGAGAACGTACGCGGATGGTGAGTTTCGTTGTCTTGATTTTTTGAACTTATAAAATTATAGTGTCAGTTTAAATCGGAGGGGTAGGCAGGGGAACACCTTCATTTGACCAGCTATCTGCAATACACATTCTTTGAAAGTATTTATTTCTACTTCTTTGACGGCTGGTATGGTAGAATAGTTAGTTGGAATATAGACTGTAGTGGGTGGAAATTATTTTTTGATGTAATTTTCTGGGAAGCAATCAAATCAGTTTACTCTACGAATGTTGGGTAACCGTTGTATGAGTTGTTCATGCAAGTATTTAACGATAGTGGAATTCCTACACTTGACATTCCATTGAATATTAGAATAATTTTCTGAACAGTACTTTATAGTTTAATTTATTAATGCAGGAAATAAAAAGTTTTATAATTGGCTTCATTTTTGTCAAGAGTTTCGAAAATCCCCGTTGACAACCACATAGTGTACGTTTGTTTATATTATAAGGAATATAATCATTTTTTTTATGTTTACAGTGAGGACTGGTACAAAGACTCCGAGGACGCCGCGCCCGCACCCAAAGCGAGATCTTAAGACCTAGTAATATCGTAATATAGTTGTATGTTAAGACTTAATAAGTTAAATACATTTTAAGTTAAATTAATGCGTTTTATTTTATTACTACCTGTGTATGCGAATGGTTGGAAATCTGATTCGCTTCTGGCCACCAGCCAGAGACAATGCCTATTTATGTCAGTGTGACTGTTTGTACTTTATCACAAAATGGTGAATTCCATTGATGCATATTGCTTTAATCCCACCATCACTTAAAAAGCTTGTAAATAGTCAATAAAATACAGGCTAAGAATCTGTTATGTTAGCTTTGCTGTTTGAGTTTTCCTTATACGCATAGATATATCAGAGAGCTCATCATCGTCTTCATCTTGCCTTTGTATTATGTTGCTTGGGGTTGTTGCAACACGTTTTCTTCTAAAGGTGGGTTTAGATCAAACGAACAAAGAGCTAGACCTAGAACAAGAGCATTCTTTCTTGATCTTTTAGTGTAAATGAAAGCTCGTTTTCAGCGTTTACACTAAAATATCAACGAGCAAGAATGAGAACCAAGAACTAGAATTCTTGCCCATGTGATGCTTAGATCAGCCAAACGAATGCTCATTGCTCATTCGTGTCAATTCTGTGGATGGTAGTGCTCCGCTATGTCTAACTCTGACAGCAATATTATAATTGCAAGTGCTGCATTTATTATTTTTGTAGGCATTTTGGTAGGCTTATAACATTAATAGACATTTTTCTTAAGACCAATCCATAATTAATATGATAAGTATGTATTCAAATCGCTAGTACACAAGAACACTTTGAAGAGATCGCTCCGGCGAGCGAGCACGTCCGAACACGTATGAACGCTCTATTAAGCTACTGTTCGCGCGCTCTAGTGCCGTTTAGATCAAACAAGTGAGCATTCTTAGAATATTCCATAGAATCTATGCGAGCTAAGATAGAACAACGAAGGAATGTTCTGTCTCTGTTTACACTAATAGAATTTGACGGAGAGGGGATAAAATGAGCATTCGCTCGTCTGATGTAAATCGGCCCTAAGGGGAACCTAGTCGCGGGCTCGAATTCACTGGTGGGCCTGGCTAAAAATCACGCTGTCTCACCAGGCTTCGTGTCCGATAGAGATTGTATCAGTGATGAGCTGTTAGATGCTAGCCTACACGCACAACGTTATTGAGTGAGATGCAGGATCATTTAGAGTTAAAAAATCGCGAAAAACTTAAGAAAAGTCCTTTGGAAGATCGGGTTTTATGAAAAAGCTAATGCATAAATCAATGACCAATAAAGTTAATTGAACTTTGTCGGTACCGACATGGTTTTGGAGATTTCACACTTCTTTTATTACTTAAACACGCCCAAAGTTAAGTAAAGTTAGCAAGAAAAACGAATCTTTGTGGGCTCATTACTTTTTAATGGGTTTATATTTTAGTATTCTATTTCCGTACAGACAATATTAATCATGAGACAAAACGATATCATATTTTACTTTGGATGTGCCATGTCAGACAGTGGAGTAAAACATTCCCGAAGTTTGTATGCAAAAAATGTGGACTAGGTTCACCTTAAGGCATACTTACACAGAATAAGTAAGTTCCACTTTTTAATACTACCAAATGCAAAAAGCAAACTGTCTATCTTTCCATGTGCACACATTATACAACCTTACTCACACAATTATTAACAAAGTCAGAAAAAAAAACATCATTAATAATTTGTATAGCCTTTTTCCCAACTATGTTGCAGTCGGCTTCCAGTCTAACCGGATGCAGCTCTGTATCAGTATTTTACATGGAGCGACTACCTGTCTGACCTCTACAACCCAGTTACTGGGTAATACAATACCCTTTGGTAAGACTGGTTGTCAGACGTTCGTGTTACTGACGACCCGTAACGACTGTCAATGATCCACGAATTACCAAAGGCTTAACGCGCTCTCCGAGGTACGGAGGGCTTTTGTTAAGGGAAGATTACGGCAACCGTAGCTTAACCTAATCGATCGAACCGTGTGGCTGCTATTACGTAGCCGCAAGCCCCTCTACCGAAAAAAACATGCAGAATGAAAAGTCTCATTGTAAAGTATCATCTAACAAACTGTCAGACAATTATAAAATTAGTCACATCCTCTCACTTTGTACTGCTTAACTTGTAACTATGTCACACACAATAAGCTTTAAAAAATTAGTTCCCACTGCACGTAAGAAATATAATGTAATAGATTAGAAGACAATGTGCATGTGAATGTGTCGAGGAATACTGAGAACTGGCCACCCTACTGGTAAACGCAAAGAAGGCATTATTAACGGTAGGTTGTTTGTTATCAATCATCAGTACTTATTTATTGTTTATGTCTTCAAGAATGGGCTAAGACCGACTTATATGTATATGGCGCCAAGTTAGGGCAAGACGTCAACAAGATGGGTGGTCACTGAGACCCTCCCACTGAAGGACCGAGAAGAAGAAAAATCTTATAAAGTGTTAAGTAATTAACACAATTACTTTCCTATTTTTAGCAGACTCAATGAGTCTGCCTAACAGACGAGGGGATAAGAGATATCAACGTTTTAATATAAGCATGTAGTACTAACAAGCTATGGGCCCGTGTGGTGGATTATGACCTGCTTACACAGGCTACCCTTGCAGAGGCCTGAATCCCAGATATGGGAATCTTACAGGCTGATTATTCACTATCATATAAAAACACATTGAATATCATGGGCCAACATAGCACATTGAAATGACGAAGCAAAGGAAATTGAGAAATAGACTGGTGATCGCTGTAAGTTATGCAACCCATCCTCCTGAAATTGGTATAACTTTTATCATACGAAATATATGTCATGAGTTTGGTCTTTGATTAACTCGTACAAACGCCAGCACATCAAGCTACGCCAAACTGTCAAATTTTTCCAATTGAACATGAACCTTATACATATGTAATAAACTTGAAAATCAATCAAAGAAATTTGACAGATTGGGGTAGCTTCATGTACTTGGCGTCTGTACAATTATTACAATCCACAAAAAATCGTAACGATGGAATCTTTGCAGGTTCAATTAAAAGAGTAACTATGGACTTTCTTCCCATTCTTCTCCATACGAAACTACCTTTTGGAAAATATAACAAATTCTGCTGCTTTATAATTTTGACGTTCAAAAGTGCCCTTGATGTGCCTAATTATAATCAATCATTTGATTTTGAATTTCTTTAGTCGTTTGACTAAAGGAATTGAACCAGCTCCCACGTTATTTCACAAAATTGAAGACTGGCAGATGTCAAACTTGTGCATTTCAGATAAATTCAACACACTAGTGCTTAAATTTTCCATAATTGGTATTAAATTGAACATGATTCTCGTTATTTCCACACGCTAGAAAACAGTGCTGTTGGCATTTGACATGCGTGTATCTGAGCATAGCATTTGACTCTCATTTGACATTTGTATGACCTTTAACTAACGTCAATGTGAATACGTTTATGTAAAAGCTGTTATGTATAAAGGTAGTTTGGTTTCTGTCGTATATAGAAACAGCGATACCTTCAGAGAAAAATGGTCCTTAGTTCCATAAACGCGGTATAGTGACTTGTTACTAAGTCATACTTTTCTGACACTTTCATGTTTGGCTTCAAAGATATAGCTTTAAAAAACCTCAACATTTTAACAAAAGGTATTTATAAGGCAGTTGTGAGTAAAAATGCCGGTAGGGGACACCCTGGGAGGATGTATAGTGAACTTATTAGTGATGTACTTAAGGAAGAACGTGTGACTTTATGCTTGTGTGTATTAACTCGCTTTTCATTTGTGCAACCGTATGTGTCAATCTTCTCTACGGTCCGCACCTTATGCTGATATTGACGAGAGAGAGTAGGTATATCTAATTGCTAGAGTAGCTATGAAATTTTTGCTATCAATGTTTCAGCCATATGACTACGAGATTTTGTTCTTACTGCATTTTATTAAGAATACAAAAATAACATTTAATTTTATGGTTATTTCCATACAGGATCAACCGTGAATTTAGAAAACAGAACCTGTATTTTTTTTCGGAATGACTCTCTACTGAAAGTACAATGACCTTAAATAAACCATTTCTAAAAATCATAAAAATCCCTTTCAAATCCTTAAGTACATGAAGTAGTTTGCAAAGGTCGACAACCTCAGTAAAACGTTCCAATCTAAACTCAGGTATTTTTATTTTTAGTGGCCTCCAAAAGCGTTCACCTTGTAAACTGGAAGACCTCTGGTTACTGCGGATTGCAGTTAGGGATCCGTGGGGATAAAATGAAATGTTTTGATTCTTTTCAATTTAATTCAGATATCAATGAAAGATTGTCTACTAGTGACGGTACTAACAGCATTCGTCCGCATATCGTGAAGACGGATATTTTTTTAAACTACGTCATAACATTAGGCCTGTATTCCACGAAGGGTTATGCAGAGTTGCGCCAATAGTATTCTCACATTTCACCAGTTATGTTTAAGCCTTATGTAACAGGGAGCGAGCCTCTTGCCATTGTGGCGGCATCTACAACGCCACATGCGAACTACCAAAGACAAGACGTCACACAAATCCTGCATCGCGCAATCATAGTTGACCGCGCGACTGGTATATATACAAATACAACGTCCTGACATCAACCGTCGGGCAGTTGCCCACCAAACACAACACCCGACTGGTCGGAGAATCCTCGCTTTTCCTGAGTGAACTTTATATCCTGTTATAATATCCTAAGCCTTATTGCTAGTAGTCCCATTATGGGGGCTCTACAAGGGCATTTTATGTCCTGACTTTAATACCCTCCAGGATCGATAACGCTGTTGCTAGACTATGTTGTTGATGCTGGTTGATACTCAGTTATGTCTTTAGTTCTTGGTCCTTAGAGTAGCATGGGATCATATCGTATTTGAAAAAGTTTGTTTAATTGTTTAGTACCACGACGAGTAGTTGTTAATGTCGTAAACCTTCCTGATTCACTGTTTTTCCGAATGTAATCGACCAATATTAAGTTACTTTTTTCGAAAAACAGTGAATTTGGATGATGAACGGAACCCAAACATTGGTAATAATGAAACACAAACACAAAATCGATTTTTTTATTGTATGAGAAAGGAGTACAGTCATGATGAGATTTTAATGATAATATCACGATTTAGTTTTATTTAAACTGTCGTATCTAAACAGTAATTAAAGCATAATGTAATTTAGATAGATATCTAGATTTTGAAACTAGCAAATACAATGTAGATATTGTTTTTTTCTTAGGTTGATTTGTTTTTTATGCTATATTTAGGTATTTGTAATATTTATATCGCTGAATTTCATTTCGAAAGTTTTTGTTCAGAAAAATATAATGATTAGTGGCCATGTAAAATAAAATCGTAACTAGACTGATGTTGAAAATTTTATCAAAGAAAAATGTTCTTTCATAAACTAATTATTAGGTCGTTAGTTGCACCACTTTAAATAAGAAATGGGATAATACCCTTATTAAGTGTGACCATTCGACTTATTTGTGGCAGAACGAAGAGTAGGCATTATAAAAACAATATTACGGAGATCACACCTATTTAAATTACGATCAATAATTTAAATATCTGATTAACATTCGTCCATATTTATGTTTCAGGAAACAATCCCTTTTCACCATAAATGGTAGTTCCAGTTTAAAAATGTCAACCAATATTTATTTATTGGGTCTAAACAATATCTACCTGTGTAAACTAAGTACAGTAAACCGCATATTAGTGGTGAAATTTTGACATTGACAGTGCTTTTAAGTCTTTGCAGTTAGACCGGTTTTCAGGGTGCAACTGATGCGTTGCTGACTGTACTCACACAGCTGGTCACTTGAGTTATACTTTTTGGCATGCCTTTGTAATGGAAGACTTATTTGAACGCGGAGAAGGGCCCTTAATTACGATTTATTATATCTCCTTGATATCAGTTTTGTTGTTAATGAGCTAATTATGATCTCATTGTGGGTCTTTTGAGTCTTTTGAATTTTATTGAAAATAAAACCATAAAAGTAACATGATTAACTAAACTATTTCAACTGCAGCCAATTCGGCTACACATTTTATTTAATTACAAGCCCAGGGAGATTTACCATCGGAATAAACGACAAATTTCCATACAAACTTTTCTTCCACATTTAACTCCATTATTGGATGAACCTCCAAAAATCTTTCTGTATTGCTCACGTTTGCTGTATAAGGACCTCTTCAGCAAAATCACTGGCTGAATTTATATAATATTTATGAAGATGAATTTATTTCGTAGAAGATTCTAATTGTGTGTTCAAACTAATAGTAATAGTGTTTTATTAATATAATATTATATAAGCTTGTGGCCAGATAACACCTGCACGGGTCGATCGAAGGATAAACTACGCTTGCCGAGGTCGGTCAGTGGATGGGGTACCATCTATTATACATCGTCTGTTAGTCCCGGCTGTCATTTGTAGATCATTGACAGTAGTTACAGGTATTCAGAAGTCTGAAAATCAGTGTTACCAAGGAGTCTCGTTTTATTCAGTAATTGGGTGGTGGAGGTCAGATCGCAGACGTTCCATGTAAAATACTGGTATTCAGCTGCATTCGGGTTAGACTGGAAGCCAACCCCAACATAGTTGGGAAAAGGGTAGGATGAAGGTGCTTGCATAAAGATGAAACAAAAAACTGCCTGAAATAAAATAAACTGTTAACTAACCATATAGAACGCCTGCCAGGGGTGCGGGTTGTTCGAAAGAGATACCGCGGCCCCTGGCACACAGGCAACTGAGGGAACACGAGTGGGTTTTAGTCAGTAAAAGTCTGACACGCCCTCCCGCTCCACCCAGAGCGGGAGAAGTTATTTGATGATTTCCCACCCAAAAAAAAAAAAAAAACCATATAGAACGCTGGAAGTGATATACATCAACGACTAGTCGTTTATAAATTAAGAGGCTAGCGGCCCGCCCCGGCTTCGAACGGGTATTTAACAAAAATTAATTATGAAGTAATTTATTTTGATAAGGATTAATACCAAGTTACAAATAAAGGGCCTTTTCTAGCGGCGGCATTTCAATTAAATTTAAAAATAAAAGTACATTTATTGTGGCATAACTATAATAGTTAGACATATGCTGTCGCAATACTCTTTGTAAGTAATGATGTGTTCTGCAAAGTTGTAGTACATTATTTTATTCTATCATCAATAGTTTTCGCAGCGCACGCGATGTAAAGATAATTTTAGGTATCATATTAACACCTTGGGTTACATTATTGGAGTTTTAGTAAGGATCCAATTTTTTTTTTTAATATAATATAGCCTATGTCACCCGGGGATAGTGTAGCTTCCCAACTGTGAGAAAAAATTCAAATCGGAGTTTCGGAGCCTATTTAATGCCAACAAACAATCAAATCTTTCCTCCTTATTATATTAGTATAATAGATGCTTAGTTATGTAATAATTAGCGACTGTTTAACCATACATTTCTGACGTTGAAACGTCTCTTAACTTTAATCAACGTTTATAAATAAACCTGCAAGAGACTAACAAATGAAAAACAATATCGCGTGCCAAATCAAAATTCAATACTTTTGAAATCCTCCAATGCTGTAACATTACAACTGAACTTTTTGTTTTTATACCAGCTATTAGTTATTTATTTATCCATCGTGTAAGTGTAGCAAATGGCGTGGTGTAAGGCAGCAATACGTTGTGTAAGTGTATACTGGTTATTTTTACGTTGCGTTTATGACCTAGCGCTGACTTAGGCTTACAAAATGTCTATCAATTAATTCTCTAATACATTTTTTTGTTAGTCTAGTGATGTAAAAATGTGTGGAGATTTCTATTGCATATAGTTCGGTAATGATTGTGGTTTTTATTTTGGGTGGGAAATCATCAAATAAGTTCTCCCGCTCTGGGTGGAGCAGGAGGGCGTGTCAAACTTTACTGACTAAAACCCACCCGTGTTCCCTCAGTTGTCTGTGTGCCAGGGTATCTCTAGGGCCGTGGTATCTCTTTAGAATAACCCGCACCCCGGGCAGGCATCGGCCCTTGCGGGCCCGATCAGTTGGTGCTGACAACTCTTTGAGGCGCGCGTGGAACACAACGCGCCGTCGTCGACCCGGGCTTGGTCCTTACCGGACAGCGAGCTATCCATTACTCGCGGTCCGCAAGCCCGCGCCTACGGTGGCCGGGAATCCCGTGCGCCGCCTCCCTCTTCGCGAGCATTACTGCTTCGCAGAAGGAAGTGATGCTACCCATGCACTCTCGCCCCGTACCATGGCGTGAACCAGGGCCGGACGCGAGAGATTGCCGCCACCGATCACCTCCACGAGGACACGGCGGTGCTCCGCCCAAGTCGGGCAGACCTCCACCGTATGCTCCACCGTGTCCTCAGGGCGATTTTCGCAGTGGAAACACTCGGGCGTTTCCTCCCGCCTTATCCGAAACAGGAACCTCCCGAAATAACCGTGTCCGGTGAGGACGTGCGACAGGCGGAAGGTAAGGACGCCGTGCCGCCTCTCTAGCCACTCCTCAAAGAGGGACATACCGCCGCAATTGTGGCATGCCCAGTAACGATTATGGTTGACTTACGGTTACGGTTATGCAAGGACCAAATATGAATAACATAGGTGCAAACATACATAATTACTCTATAATATATATTTGGTGACCTGAAATACAGGCCCTTAAAGCCTAGCTTAGGCACCAGTCCCCCACAGTAAACCAAACCGTATCATGTACCGTGTAATAATGTAAGTGTAATAATGTTTGCAATGTTTATTGTGGTGAGAAAATAAATAAATAAATAAATCTTCCGTCTTTTGGGACACAGGCTTTCCTTTTCGAATGGGTGTGGGCTGTAATCCACCACGCGGGCCTAGAACGGGTCGGTAAATGTCACATCTCCGAATTTTTGGTTATAGGACATGCCGGTTCCCTCACGATGTTTTCTTTCACCGTTTCGAGAACAGTGGTTGGTCATCAGATACACAAATATGAAACTAATTGAAAATAATAAGGGTTAGATATTTAGAGGTACATGATTGTAGAAGAATGATAAGTTAGATAGATGAAGGGCGACAGGTTCTAGCAATTCGTAAAGAACATTCCGAAGTCCCCTATTTTAAAATTCACTGCTGAATGTCATACAAATGCAAATTAATTCTAAATAATGTGTGTACTGTGAGCACCTATGGGGTTCTCCGTACCGGGATTGAATAATAAAACACGCTTGTTGAGAAAATTGAGTACGTATTTCTTCCCAGCTTGTCAGCCCAATCTACTGTTTTTTCTAAATTGCCTTGACAGTTCGAATGTGATTAAAGTTACTTTATCGCCAGCCTATCTATCATCAGAAAGCATATTCTCGTAATTAAAAACGTAAAAAATTAGTCTCATCTCGGTGAAAATCAAATGTCAAAAACTTGTCAAAATGTATGGAAACTAGAGGTATTTTTGACAGATTGAGACTAAGATCAGACAGTGAACGTTTTTAAACTTACGAGAATTGCCCCTCTTTCCTTAACACCTACCACCAACCTTAACAGTACATATTACGTAGATTTAATAATAAATCCTTCTAGGTCGTGATGAAGTGCTATAGTTTAGTGAAAGGACGTCGGAAGTGTTCGGATCAGTCTCATCGTGAACATGATTGATATTCAGTGCGTATAAATAACATAACTATTACTATTATTATGTCATTTTATTGCTCATTTTATTCGTTTATCAAATTATCAGTAAAAAAGGCTAAGACCTAACCTTTTATGCTTGCTATTCTGAAAGTCTGGGGTCACTTCTTAAGCTCGGAAGTTGGAAGTGACCGATTTTCGGGCGCAGTTTAAAGGCCGATGGTACAATTGCAAGTTTTTTTGTGATTAATAACGTTCAAAATCTAGTCGCAGTCTCATCTCGGCGACAATCAAATGTCAAAAACTTGTCAAAAATTTATGGAAACTCGAGGTATTTTTGACAGATTGAGACTAGGATCAGACTGTGAACGTTCTTAAAATTACGAAAATTGTCCCTCAGATAGGTTTGGTAGCATTCTATCGTCCAAATGGAAGCTCTTAAATTGTGGATATTGAAAAGGATGCTGCATAAAAAGCTGATTTGCGTCTAATTCTCTGGTTTAACAGATACATATGGATGAAACTTAGATAATGTGATGGAGCACTGGTGGCCCCGATTTACGATTTATAAGATCGTGTGTTCGAACTTAATTTCATCACCATTGCCGGTAAGCCCTAGATCCAAAAAATTCGGAGACGTGACGTCCACTAAGTCGCACTGTGCCCGCGTCGTGGATTATGGCCACAGGTCTCCTCACTTTGTTAGGCACTAGGGCAGTCCCAGTAGTAGAAATATTATAAGCTGATTATGATTGATGTAACTTAGTCATCATCATCATCATTTCAGCCGAAAGACGTCCACTGCTGGACATAGGCCTCCACCAAGCGGGTTTGCCATAATGGCCACGCTTGGCAGGCGGGTTGGCGATCGCAGTATGGTGGTAAAATTCATAGAGCACGCTGCTGACCATTCTCTGGTAAGCCCCTTAGTCGCCTTCTACGACACCCACGGGAAGAAATAGGATGGTGCTATTCTTTTACGTCCGGCATCACAAGGAACCAATATTTAAACCGTGATAAAGCCCCATGAACTCGGATTAGGCTTAGCATAATCCATTGTATCAATAGAACCCTCAAAGGTCAAACTTTCCAATTATGAAACACAATTTAGAAATCAGTTCAATGGCTGTCGACTGTGAAAACGCACAAAACTAGGTAATTGAGGCTAATTACAATTAGCGTGTACTAAAATTCTTTCATACACTCAACTAGTTTGATGATTAATATCTAATTTAGGACTTACATACATGCATACAAGTTTTTATATGACATACAACATTTATACAATATGTAAAATAATTAATGCAAGACCTCATACATAATTAGAATATTGAGTTAAAATCCTACAACGACCAAAACTTTTTTTTAAAGTTGTGTTCTTGATAAATACCTGGACTCTTTTGGCAATAGTTAATCTAATTCTTGCCAATGACGAAAGCAATAAAATTGGATAATGATAATTCTTAATGTACTTTAACACGGAAAGTCAGTAATGTTCAGTAAATGTTTATTACTATTATTTCTTCAACCTTTTAGATTACAACACTGTTAAATTATCTCACCTGTGCGTGTGATGCAAGTCTTTTGACAACCAGTCATCGTGCGTCCATGAGTCTGGGAAATTCATTCAATTTGAATACAAACTTAAATTGTCTGTACATTCAAATAACGATAGTCATTCTTTGACAGTTGCATAAAACTATTATACCACGGCTAATGCTCGTAGGGTGTCAATTACCTTAACAATACATTCCCCTGACTATTTCAAGACCATGTTTGCACGCATCATCATCATCATTTCAGCCGAAAGACGTCCACTGCTGGACATAGGCCTCCCCCAGGCACCTCCACTTCGACCGGTCTTGTGCTTCCCACATCCAGCGGATTCCCGCGGCCTTCACAAGGTCATCGGTCCACCTTGTGGGAGGCCTTCCCACTATATGTCTTCCGGTACGTGGTCACCACTCCAGAACCTTTCGGCCCCATCGGTCATCTGTTCTGGGAGCAATGTGCCCTGCCCACTGCCACTTAAGTTTGGCAATTCTTCGGGCTATGTCGGATGCCTTGGTTCTCCTACGGATCTCTTCATTTCTGATTCGATCGCGTAGGGATACTCCGAGCATAGCCCCCTCCATTGCCCTTTGGGTGACTTTAAGCCTTCTGATAAGGCCCATTGTGAGCGACCACGTTCTTGTACCATTGGTCATCACTGGCAACACACACTGGTCAAAGACTTTCGTCTTCAGACACTGTGGTATATGGGACGAGAAGATTTTGCGAAGCCTTCCGAACGCTGCCCAACCGAGTTTGCACGCATACGCATGTTGTTTGTATGGAAAACAGACTATTTCCATGTTCTAGGTTCTTCATATGGGGAACTTTTCGGTACGTCATCATCATCTGCCTTTTTCTAAGTATCTGGGGGTCGGCTTCCAGTCTAACTGGATACAGCTGAATACTAGTATTTTACATGGCGCGACTGCCTATCTAACCTCCATAAATAAATGCCCTGCGCATTCAATACAACAATGCCTTCAGGGAGCTGTTGAGACTTCCACCTTATTGTAGTGCGTCAGGTATGTTCGCTGATGTGTACACTGACGACTAATTTGCGATAATGCGGAAGAAAGTTGCCTCAGTAAAATCCCGATTGAGGGGAAGCAGCCTCAGCATTCTGAGGGTGTTTGCAGAAATGCTGGATGGGCCTACAATGGGCAGGTTTATCAAGCTAACTGTTGGCAACAAAGCTTGTTAAACCTTCCTTTTTAGATTGTGATTTTCTTTTTCTTTCTTTTGAAGATGTAATACTAATACCCTATGGGGCTTGATGCCTGACAATAAAACATTTTTATTTTATTTATTTATTATAACCCAGTTATTGGGTAAAGGCTCCAGCTGTCTGCGGGAGACTTAATACGATACCCTTTGGTAAGACTGAGTATCAGACTTTTGGGCTCACGACGACTGTCGAAAATCCACGAATGACAGCCGGGACCAACGGCTTAACGAGATTTCCGAGGCACACCGGGCTCCTGGTAGACAAAAATGGTCACCCATCTACGTACCAACGTAGCTTTACCTGATTGATCGACCCGTGCGGCTGTTATTACTTAGCCACAAGCCACTCCAGAAAAGTTAAACAAAGTTTAATAATAATAATAATTTTATTGTCAGGCAACTAAGGATAAAATACACAAAATAATCTTAAAAAATAATAACAAAGTAACACATATATTTAAGGACCTTATTAAAACTATAACTATACACGTAAAGTTGTCGGCGTCGTGTTTCGCTGCGAGGTGTCGCATAACCGTCCTCGGAAACATCGATATACGACACCTTTCGGCCAAAAGTCTTTTTCATGCAGTGCTGTAGACGGTGGGTTGGAACTCGTACCACGAATGACTTAAAGTTGATATCATGGCGCGATTCCAACCTTTCGACTCTCAGAGTCCAGTTGGTCTTCACTTTCAAGTACTGCACGACTTCCTCAATCGTCGTGGAAAAAAAGAAGAAGAAATGTACAGAATGTATGAATGGGCTGTAAAAAAGTGATCAGAAGGAAAAATGATGAAAGGTTTTCACTGTCTAGTTTCATGCGCTTTAGAAAACCTCTATAATACTGGAAATTACTTCATTTGTTTTATAAGTATGCACAATGCCGTAATAAAAATATAACTCACTTATTACCGCCCGTACTCGCGCAGTTAATTGAATCAGTTATTTGATATTCCCGTAACTTAAATCGCCTTGAAAATAAACAAGGAAAGGTAGAATGTCGGAAGAATACGAATCCAAGGCCAAAAACGGTCCTTCGATCCTGAGACAATGGTTATCCGATTACATCGAAAATATCGTTCCCTTAAAAACCGAATAAAAGAAGGTTGCGGTTTTTTTCTCACTGCAGTGTAGACGGAGCTAAAAATAGCTCACCAATAATCATGTCTTCTCGAAGGTATGAGGCGAACTACTGTAAATCAATACATATCTATATTTATACATCATATAAATAAAAGTCTCTTTTCTTGTCTGTCTGTGTGACCGCGTTGTTCTTCTAAACTACGCAACGGATTTTGATTTTTCTCCTTCGCTTAAAGAATTTACTCCGAAAGGTTTTTGTCTTTAATACATTCATGTTAGCGGGTTGCTAGTAGTATATATTCTTTTGTTTCAATAGTTGATAAGGATCCATGAGTCCATAGAATCGTGACGGCAAATCATAAAATCATGGTGGTGGATTTAACAAAAGAATGGACAATAGACTCAATCGTAGAGACTTTCAGCTTCCTGGTGATAGCTTTCGTTTAATGTGAAAGCTTGTAGACTACACAACTAGGTATGGTCAAACGCCGGTAGTTCAGTACCTGGTGACACTTGACCAAAAACCGTCGGCGCCAATACTGTTACGAAATAAAAGAACTGTCAAAGTCACATTTTTACCATAGACAGCAGTGTATGATTTGGCGAGAAATAATCATTGGTGCCAATTCTTTTGTTCACCACCTTAACTAAAATAAAAGTATTGCTATCTCATACTGTCAGACCGCGAAAGAAAAAGACAAGTGACCTTTTAGAACTGACAAACTAAATTACACCTCGATTGCCTTGTATTTGGCGTGATTTTAAGCATGATAGTTAGTCGTATATGCGTCAAAGAAAATCTAAGTTCCACAACATTTGACAGCTTCGATTTATTTCCGTCTCTTTCTTGTTTCATTAGAAGGAAAAAGATAACACTAGCGTACATTAAGTTTAGTTGGTGTACAACAGAATCATCACCAATAGCAGTAGACTATTCCTCCATTCATATTCAATAAAACATTTAACATTTTATTATTTCATTGTAGTGTTAAAGTATAATCTACTACATCCGTCCAAACAAAGGTGCTCCTATGCATAATACGTGTCGCCACATCCAGTCGTGGTCACGACCATCGACTCATGTGTCCACAGCCTAAGTATAGCGGTCGTGAATTTACACACGCAACGTTAAGACCCTGTGTCTAGTTCACAATACCTAGACCAGTTTGCTAGGCCTGGTGTTACCCAACTATTAATGTGCTAATATTGCCTAATATTGGGTTATCAGTTTAATTGTATCTGTATTGGCACGGGACAGTTTTGAAATGTATTTGACTTTATTTAGTGGTATGTCAGAAGTCAAAGTGCTTTTGTAGCTTCAATGATTTCAAAAAGTAGTCTTCGTTTTGAAATTAATCAAATAAAATCATTTATTTATAACAAAAGTTCTTCTGCAAAGCAACAAAAGTCATAACTTAATTATTTTTCCATAGAATTCTCTTTGTTTGTTTCGGCATTTCTTCTCAGTTGTAGTCAGATAGGAAAAAACGACGCCACTAAACTTTTTTTTTTTTAAAGTCTTGACTTGTAAAGTGAATTCTATCCCATTTACAGACCAAATAATTTATTTTCATTTCGATAACTTTTTTGGGAAGGAAACATATGTTTTGTCAAACGTTAGAAAAGCGATTTTGTTACTGACCATTAAACTAGTAGGCCATTTCATGCTTATCAATAACTGGATTGGCAACAATGGCACCTATTTCTAATCCATAAGGCATATTATAGCGTCGATTAGATAATATATTCGCTGTTCAAACATTCACTTTCACTGATTAATTTATGCGATAAAATTAATTACAAAGACAATTCATGACTTAATTGTCATAAACTTCAAGCCTTAGGCTAATAAAAGGCATCTTATTTAATCTTTTTACTTTGTTTCTGTTTGTCTTATGAAAGTGTGCAGCTGTCGGAATTTCTTGACAACTGGTGGTGTTATCAATGGTGGCATATTATTCGACTCGCACGAAAAATCTCATACGAATCAGGCGAATCGTCACTTTCAGATTCAGATTCAGATTATTTATTAAAAAAATCAGCTGTTCCCTACATTTTGACGAGTTATGTGAATACAAGTGTATGGAACAGCTGATGTTTTTTTCGCGATTTCAGGTTTGGCCCATAGTAAAAGTTGTTGATAATGATGAGTACAATAACCACTTCAGAGGTTGTGCGTTATTTAAGTTACACCTTGTACATAATTGTGTGAGATGTTACAGTTTTGTTAGTTCTCTATGCTTTTGCCATTAGGCGTACAAATGTTAGTATCAATGTCAGTTAGGTATTCATTTTATAACATCAAATAAAAATATAGACAGTAGGCTAATGTTGGAGAAATTCATTTAAAATATGCCCCTGACAATTATTATAACTTTAAATAAAAACTACAATGTCAAAAAAAGTACGAAATTAATAAAATATTTAACAGATGTCAATTTTTTTTTTTAAGATAAAACAGAAATGTCAAAAAATTAAAATAGGATATTAATATTATATTATTTTCTATAGGCGAATCGAACGAAGTTGATTTGTTCGTGGGCTAATTGACAATCCCAGAAATGCGTATTAGACAACTGGCACGTTTTGAATAAGGAAATAAGGAAAGTATACAGCTTTTTTGAGCGAGTCGACTAATCAACCCAGTAGGTATAAATACCTCTGTTTGTTAGTTACGTTATCAAGTTCAAACCACTAAACTGATTTTGATGGAGACTACAGCGGCGTAATTGCGTATCGCACATTATCAATTGCAATGCCTTTTAATTTGGCAATTTCTTAAAAAAACTTAATAATAATTTCAGAAATCGGTAATAGCTTGAACTTTCAAGAAGGCTAGGAATACTTTTTTAATCAACCCCTAATAATGTAGAGAAATCGGTTGGTGCAATTTGTAAGGAATAGAAAAATCATCGATTTTGAAGTTTATCTTATCTGACGTCTCTGGTTCCGTGAGGCGCTGGACGTAAAGAATAGCACCATCCCATCTCTTCCCGTGGGCGTCGTTGAAGGCGACTAAGGTACTTACTAGAGAATGGGCAGCAGCGTTCTCTATGCATTTTACCACCATACTACGATCACCAACCCGCCTGCCAAGCGTGGCGGTAGTGGCAAACCCCCACAAATTGGGGGAGGCCTATGTCCAGCAGTGGACGTCTTTCGGCTGAAATGATGATGATGATGAAATGATGAAGTCTTTGAACAGCCTTTCAATTCTCAATTTTACACCAGTGAATGGACTGCACAAGAATGTTCATTCTGTACCTTAAATCCTTGAAACCTTCGCATTTTTTTTGCTACAATCAACAAGGTTTCTATAATTGTAAAAAAACTAGCGCTGTGACTGTCTTGCATCCACGCAAAAAGGCCATCACTCAGCATAATGCTGTGACCCTATCACAGCCTTTTGCTGAGTGATGGCCTTTTTGCGTGGATGCGACGCATATTTTCCTTCAACTTGTTCTTTTTTTGTTGCAAATAAAAGTTTTATATTTCTTCTTTCTGTCTTTTAAACTTAAGTAGACGTAAAAAACGAAAGTATTTGAAAGTAGTCTATTATGTTAATTTAACTGGAGTAGGTACGAACTATGGTAATGTCTTAGATGAAAGTTTTGAATTGATAGGATTACTTCCCTACAGGGTAAGCAGAAGAGCTGGTGGCAATGGAAAATATTACACAAGTTTTTTCATAAGATGGAAAGCGTAACGGGTACCACAATCGTACGGTAACCTATGCTTTATGGAAGCAGGGAACCTATTCTCTCTGTTCTATCTACAATGGTATGTATCCCTAGCACAAACGTCGTGCAATATTAAAATATTTAAAAGATACTGTGACCTCTGAGTTTGTTTCGGCCTTTCTTCTCAGAGTAGTCAGGTAGGAAACGCCGGCCTCATCTAGTTTAAAAAAATGTGTTTGACGTGTAAAAGTGTTTGTACAAATCTACTTACAGAAATAAAATCATTTATCATTTATCAATATACTACAAATACCGGTACCGATACCGGTATTGTGGCCGGGCCGGGCCGGGCTGGGCCGCCGGGGCCCTGTCTTGCATAGGGTCGCAGCATAATGCTGAGCGATAGCCGTTTTGCGTTTATGTGACGCATATTTCCCCCAACCGTTTCTAATTTTTTTTGTGTTCCTGTTCTTTTTTGCGTCATGTTTACCGCAAATAAACGTATTTTTTTTCTTCTTCTTTCTTATGAAGAAGTAAAAGTTTGTTTGTAAGTTTGTACGTAGGTCTCTGCAACTTCCAGTCGGATTTTAAGTAATATATTTGCATTTATTAGGCCAATTCTTGAGGATGCTTGTAGGCTATTTAAAATCACGCCAGGGCTCTTATGAACCGAGGAAAAATACGGAATTAATTCTAACTGAAAATGAAGTTATAACGAGGGTGGGCGATTGGATTCGACGCGGGGGGTGGGGGCCAACTAAACTAGCAGATATCTTACCAAAAATGAATAGGTACGGCTAGTGAAAAATATGTAGCTTCAATTTATTTATTTAATAATTAGGGACAAAAACAGTTACGTGCTACAAAATACAGAGAAATACTTAAACTAAGATTTAACAAACATGTAACTCACACCACGTTTTGACTAAAGGTTAAAAGAAGTGCTAAAGACAAGTGATAAAAAAATTAAAATAAAATAATAGTCGCTGCCACAATATTGCTGTGTTACTTGCCTTAATTTACCTTAAATATTACTCGCTAAACAAAATTTCCAGAGCCATTTTCTTAAATAATTGCTTAGATAGCTTAGATAATAATCAACAAGGCGACGAAGAAGTGCACGTTCCCCAGCGTTAGTCGTGCCAACGTGTTAGGTTAGGTTAGGTTAGAACTGTCGGGAGGACACGGCGTGGCACACGCTTGCAGAGTGTGCTGCTTGGGAGGAGCCGCGCCGTGCCCTCATCTCAGGAGTCGGCAGTGACCTGTCGCTGCCGGCCGTTGTCGACTCGATGGTCGGCAGCGAGGAGTCCTGGGACGCGGTGGTATCCTTCTGCGAATCAGTCATCTCGCAGAAGGAGGCTGCGGAGAGGGAGCGGGAGATTGCTTCCGCTAACCCGATTCGCAGCAGACGCACCGGGCGTCGGCGGAGGGCGGATAACGCCCTCTTCCGGCCCCCCTAAATTGATCCAGGGGCGACGAATCTGGGGAAATCCGTCGCCCCCTACTTCTTAGGACCCGAGATGGCGGCGCGTAGTGTTCCACGCGCGCCTCTATGTGATGTAAGGGGGGAGTTTAACACCTCACTCCCCCCCTAACGCGAGGTGGCCCGCACAGGCGGGCCGGCACTAGCCGGGGATCGCGGAAGTCACTTTTGTTCCCGTGATCTCCGGTGCAAGTGTGAGGCGGAACACCGGGGTGGTTTTAGTCAGTAAGAGTCTGACAGACCCCTCCGCCCTCCCCAGGGCGGAGGACATCCATGAGGATTTCCCCCCGTCATCAAAAAAATAAAATAAAGGTTAGGTTAGAACAAGAACTTATAGTTTTACTTATATTAAAGAAACAAAGTTAAGTAAATAAGTACTTAAGTAGTCTTTAGTGCATCGGAAGACATAAATGGTAGTGTTTAAAACTACCAATAACCCATAAAATCGAAGTATCGAAGCATTTAAACGATCTGCACAACCTTAAAGTGCGTACAAGTTAATAATAAAAATTAACATTCCTTTTTGTCCCTGTCACCACGTTTACGTAGAGTTTTCATATTTAAAATTGTGGCGGATTTCCGCTTAATATCATATCTAAGTTAACTCTTATTGGTTTGATTGTCTATCATTGCTAATAAAAGGGGCTTGCAGCGAAATAATAATAGCCGCACGAGTGAGGGTTAAGCAACGCTTGCCAGGGTCATATCATGGATGGTGACCATACGTTACTTAAATAGACCTCACCGTCACTCGGAAAACAAGTCGTTGGTTACAGCTATAATGCATAGATTTTTGACGGTCGTTACAGTTAAGTAAGAAGCTCAAAGGCAAACAACCAGTCTTACTAAGGGGTATCGCACTACCCAGTTACTGGGTTGTGGAGGTCAGATAGGCAGTCATTCAAAATAAAATACTGGTATTAAGCTGCATCCGGTTAGACCGGAAGCTGACCTCAACATAGTCGGGAAAGGCTAGGCAGATTGCTATTAGTCGGATGATGACTGCTAAACAACATGATAATTTATTGCCAATCTAATGTAATTTAATTTCCAAATCTAGGCCAAAATTAAAATATATACCTACTATATAGAAACGTAGTGATTTTCCAAAGCCAAAATTATGCTAGATAGGTATACTAATTATCTATCTATACAACGTGTAACGGAAAGGGTATATATATACATACCAAGGGCACGGCTTCTTTGGATGATATCAAACGATATTGGAAGGGTTTTGTAATCCTTTCTCTGCATGTTCGGAAGTTATATGAATTTTTAATACATTGATACCAGAAACCGAACTTTTCAAATTGAAATAAAAACATCACTCGGAAGAGATTTGTCGTGATATTGGCAAGTAACGTGAAAGTTATTGACTTACGTAGTGCGGTGACACGTTTGTTATGATTTGAATTGAAGAAACATTTGAAACCGAAAATTTTGTATCAATTCTTAGAGTATTTTATTTTGAGCTGAAACTATGTATAGTAATTCTATAACAGCTGTTATCTTTAGTGCTTAAGGATAGTAATAGGGTTTCTGTTACACCCTGTATATAAATATGTGAAGCAAAAAACTTTGCAACCCTTTTTGCAAGAATAACGCGGACGGAGGTGACTTATTTTCAAATAATTATGCCTTAGAAATACATTAAATTAATTAAAAAACATGGTCGAATTTCGACCATAATTTTTATTACGTGAACCAACAATACACATTTTTTCGGACAGACTGCCTTGACTTCCTCAAAAAGCCTTCATAATTTGTTGCACATTAACGACTACAACTTCATTACAATTCAAGCCTACAGCGATGCCTCCTATTAAAATTAAGTACCTACCCATTCCAAAAACCAGGATACGGCCATCATATAAAATGCATAGTAATAAGGTACCAATTGATTGAACCAAACCGCATTTAATTCCATGAAATTGGCCGTGACGTGGCCATTTTGGAGGCTATCGTCTTTGGACCTCGACAATGCGGCTTTACATACATACATACATGTATACATTATGTATGTATAGGTAGTGCTATAGATAAGTGTCGTGACTTTTCTTGGCGACTTGATACACTCACTGTAATGAGAGGGCGTGCACTAGATTAAGGTGCGAGTATAATTACGTCAAAGAAATACATAGGTTGGTTAATAACATTATCAACTTAAATGATTGTCAGCCAGTCATTACGTACATTGGATGAGCAGTTAGGTTTTTTTTTTATGATAGTGGGAAATCATCAAATAACTTCTCCCGCGCTGGGCGGAGCGGGAGAGCGTGTCAGACTTTTACTAAGACCCACTTGTGTTTCTTCAGTTGCCTGTGTGCCAGGGGCCATGGTATTTCTTTCGAACAACCCGCGCCCCTGGCAGGCATCGGCCCTAGCGGACCCCACCTGTTGGTTCTGGCATCTCTTTGAGGCGCGCGTAGAAAACAACGCGCCGTCGACTCGGGCTTGGTCCTTATTGGACCGCGAGCTACCCATTAGTGTCTATTACTCGCCGTCCACAAGCTCGCCCCAACGGTGGCCGGGAATCGGCCTGGGATTCCCGACGCCCAGCGCGTCTCCAAGCAGAGACAGTTGTATTAACTTTTCCAAGGTAGGACTAAACAGTGACCCACTATTTTCTTAATATTATTCCGAGCTAAATTAACAATAATAGCGTGGAACAGTCCTATTGTTAGGCAGTAGCTGTTTGTCTATACGAAGAAGTATATTACGCATTTTCGTTTAAAATATAACTTCTACTGTTTTTGTTTCTGCTGATACAAAATATAATCATCATACTTACTTGTTGTTACGCATTGCGTGCTGTCAATTTATAAAATTGAGAAATTGAAAATGTGATCATATTAATTAAGATCACGTCAATTCACTGGGCCACTTCCAATTTGTAATAACAAGGCGTTGATACCAAGATACGCGTATCTATATCAATAATTTCCTCATACATGCTCGAAATAAATTGGTTGATAATAAATTACTCCTCTACTATTAACCTGTCAAAACAGACAAAATAATTGATTTCCTATATTCAATATCAAAACTAATAATGCAATGACAAGCAATTCAACTATGTATGAAGATTGATTACACACTACACACCCAGAAACTTACAACAGACGAATACGGAATAATATCTATAAAACAAACACATATTCTAAAATAACATCTCATGTGTAAGCTTCATCAGTCACTGTCTTTTTTTTTAAACTTTCATTCACTTTCATCGCAATCATTTCGGTCGTGTGTGGTGTAGTAAGCTGCGCTTGCGCCGGCCACAATAGTCCCCGCTCGCAATACAGAGCAACCTTCGAAAGGAAACGCACGTACGAACAGTTTAATTCTATTTATATTTTCTACCTCAAATAAATTTAATAAAAAAATAAAAATGAAAAGTTTACTTCTTGTCGTCGGTGTTGTGTGCGGCTTAGGTAAGTGTTACTTTATTTTATTTTTAAACATTTTTTTGTAAGTTTAAATTAAGTTAGTATACGTTAACTTGATATTGTTAGCGAGGTGTGTTACCAACGGGAATTCGATTGAGAAATTGGGTGATTCAACTTTGGTTAGAGTTTTTTGTAAAGTGGCTATAAATAAGCAGTAGTGTATTTATAATAAAAACGTATTGTTTTGTAATGCGAAAGATTTTAAGTTATTTATCAAATTACTGACTGACACATTTATAATTTGTTTGGACAATTAATAAATTTCTTATAGTGTCCCATGGAAAAGTTCTCGCATGGGACAGTTATGTGACTTCGTAAAAGCTTTTTCCGTCATCGTTTACATAAATGCCACCTTCCATTTCCTTCTAGAGTTTAACAAACTCGTTTAAATTACCATTAGGCTGACATAATATTTACATGTTTGTCATCTGTATTTATTTTACGTAACATTTGTGGGCATTCTGTTGACCCTTTTCAAATCGTACAAACATTCAATAGTCATACAATTGACTTGTAGTTTCGCAATCAGTAGTTGTATGACTCAATCGGAACTGCACCGACAATGGTGAATAATCAATCAGTTATACTTATTAAACCTTTAGTGACATTTCACACTTTATTACTTGGCCTTTTTGTGGCCATTTATATCTAAACATTTTATATATTAAATTCGCATTTCCTGTCTGTTTGTGTGATCGTTGTTCTCCTAATCTCCGCAACTGATTTTCATGCGGTTTTCTCCATTATTTAGAGAATTAATTCCGAAAGATTTATGTGTATAATACGATTTTATTAAACTAATTAATAATAAAGAAATCTGTGCGAAGCAGCAGCGGGTCACTAGCTTCTGTTATAATTTAATTGAGTAGTCTTCGCGTATAATGTGCCATATATGGCCAATTTGACATTGTATGCCGCATGCATAGCTGGGTCATGTTAAGTTACCATTTTAGTCAATGAATCGAATATTTCAGTCACACTACAGTACCGTTAATTGTAGCGGTCATTGTCCATATTTAGCTTCACATTCATGGGTTAAATTAAGGTTGTAAATTATTTTATTTGTTAATTTCAAAATTAATTGTTACCGTGGCCAATGACTTGTTTCAGTTGCATTTACTTGATTAAACTCTGATGCTTGATAGAGCTTTTATGGATTACGACAATTCCGTGGGGTTTTGGTGTTGCAATATAAGAAACTTCTACAACATATCTTTGGAGACGAGAGAGTAAAACTATCGATATCTGCCCTTTTAAAAATAGAGTTGCAACTTGGGTCTTAACGTTGACTTAGGACTAAGATTGCTTGTCCTAATCTCGGATTGCCCCGGGTTTAGAAACCGTTTATTTTCGGAACAGTTAATTGTCTCTTAATTTCTTACGAGTGCCGATTGGGAACATTGGGTAGGTAGGTTGGGATTATTGCATTATATTCTGAAATGACGTCAGAGTTTTGTCATACACTTTTGCAATCGTTTTGTGTGAAACTGGGACTGTTGTCTTGTTTATTAGTCACTTGTTACATATTTAGTTATTTAGGTTTCCTACGTTCAGCTAGTTGTACAGAATATTGCTAATTCAATTGAAATTGTAAAACAATTATTTAATTTCAATACTGTTCAATACTGTTTCCAAATCTTGGCGTTGATGTCGTAAACTACTTTGGGTATTTTTGAATTTATTTATTTAGGAATTTACTGGCAGTTTGTTATTTTTATTTATTTATTTGATAACTTTCTGAAAGTATTTCTCAATTAGGTACCCGATCTCCCGATCGGTATCACCTTTTACACATTTATTTCTGGATTCCTATGACCTCGACAATAAAAGGTCAAGGAAAATTGTAATAATTAACCACATTCGTCTGAAAACTCGGTGATAGGGATTATGTAAGAGATTTCTAGGAACAGGGGGCTTGTCACGACTTAATATTGGAGCACATAATTATATAATGAATGTATGTTAAATATTGTAACTAGTTAAAACATTTTAAAAGAGTAACGGTGGAGTTTCTTGCCCATTCTTCTCTACACGGAACTACATTTTGGAAAGGGCGACTAGAATCAATTCTATTTAAATGTAAATGTTGACGTTCATACGTGCCTTTTAATGCCTATTTGAAATAAATGCTTTGAATTTGACTTTGAAGCAGCCTTTAATACTCTTGACAATCAATTGAAAAATATAAATCTTATCAATTTTTGTGTCTGGCCCATGTGTCAATTGTGTGAACATAGACCTATATAATACTATATGTTATGAGCAGAGATCGGATATTCGGATGCATATTTACCTAAAGATAATTTTTAGCTATGAAAGTATGGAAGCGGCTTTATAAATTATTTGTAATATTTATTAAAAACCCCGGGATTCTTGATTGCATAACTATTCAGATGTGTATTAATTTAAAATTAATGTTTAACCCGATACAAATATGTATATGTATGTATGGAGGAGGGGTGGTTTGTATTAGTTAAAACAAAAAATTTACAAATTACTTACCTTAATTAAGACTTTTTCGATACAAAAGCGCATTCCATGTTAGCCAACATCTCAACTTTAGGTGAATATGCATCCGAATATACGATCTCTAGTTATGAGTCACACACTAGTGAGCGGGAGGACCTGGGATAGATTCCCAGGTCAGGCAAAGTATTATTGAGTTTTTCTATCTGGAATTTCTCAGTAGCAGCTCGGAATCTGGATTAGTTCACGGTTGATGGCAATATAGACTCGCACCTTATTACGTGTGAACTTAGACATAACTGGCGAAATTTATTTAATACTCCACGCACAGAAATGTACAGAGGCGGACTTAATGCCAAAGGCATTTTCTACCTGTCGACCTTTGGGTGATGCAGAGACAAACAGTAATATGGATAATATGGGTGTACTCTAGGTGTACCTGTTTTCTGAGCTATCTTGTGCAAGATTTTTGTTAGAGAAGGAGGAAATTAATAGATATTCAGTGTTGAACTTTTGTAGGTTATATTTTTATGTCCCTTCTAACCCTCTGCCCATTCAGGGTACAAGGCGTGATGTTATGTATGAGTTAAGACTCGGATATCCTTATTTTCTTGCGTCCTTCCAAATTACATAATTGAAAACAATTACTCGTACAAATTGTGCTAACATCATTTACGTATTCTTGGTTTTAATTACTCTTATTAAATGCTTATGTATTAATTTCCGATCCTCATTACATTTGGTAATTGTTATGTTAATAGACATTATGTTGATACTAAGCTATCATAAGTCTGAAACTGGTAATTAGATACTTAGGTAAGATATTTTTTCATTACCTACTTAGAGTACTTAATTGCTGATTATGTAGGAAGATTTTCATGAAAGTTAGGAGAATTAAATTTGTATGAGAAGTAACAACGACTCGTATCTTCAGAAATCATGTGAGGCGAGACATCAATTTATTTTATTATAAATCTTAACTTTTACAGGAAAAGTTTTTATTCAGTGCGCAAACTTTAACCATGAATTCAGCATACCATTCTAGACCCCCCAGCGCATAAATTTTTCGTCGGTTTTACAAAAAAAAATCTGCTGTTTCATAGAAAAGTGTAATATTGAACAGCTGTTTATTTTTCATGGTTACAGTTTGCGAATTGGATAAAAACTTTTCCTGTATATATTATTTGTATGTTAGTTTACGCTTTTACGCTTTCATGCTAAAACGGCTGAAGGGATTTAGAGGAAATTTGGCACATAAGTATACCATGACCTAGGTTAGGACATATAATACTTTTTACCCCGATGATGTTTCATTGGGATCGAGATTTATGCAGGTGAAACGGTGAAGTGCAGCTTTAGTTTTTGATGGATTTTCCACTCTTGGCTCAGCGCCGAGATTTGAAAATCCAATATTGCGTATTTATCATACACTAGCTTTTGCCCGCAGCTCCGCCCGAGTGGATGTCGGTTATCGCGTAAAAAACCCTATTCTTAGCCTATGTCCTTCTCCATATCCCAGGCTATATCTCTGCCAAAGTTCATGACGATTGGTTCAGAGGTTTAGGCGTGAAAGCGTGACAGACAAACAAACAGACATTGTTACTTTCGCATTTTATAATATAAGTAGGGATTCAGGCAATACACTTAGGTAGCGCATAGTGTTAGTGAAAGCGGGCATTTAGGTTTACTAAACGTTAGGTTAGACGTACTGTATTGTAACCTATGTTATCGATGTAGTTCAGCTTCGTCTTCCTTTCACCTCAATGTTCGATGCTCCACTTAATTTGCCTAATACACGTGTTGCAAGGGCATGGAAACCCGGAGAGTTTTCGAAACATAAGTCACGATTGGTGCTCATAGGTAATTTTGTTAAGTAGTATAAGTTGTAAGAGTGATGAAGTAAGGATTGTAGTATTGTAACGCGGTAGAGCAAAAGAGCAATAGAAGCAAATCGAATGCAGTATTCGCAAATACAGATATTACGGAATTTATCAGTGGAACGAATTTGACGTCTGATAGATTTCTTTAGACAGGAAAAGTTTTTATACAGTGCGCAAACTGTAACCATGAATTTAGCATACCATTCTAGACCCCCAACAAAGAAATTTTTGGTCGGTTTGACAAAAAAAAACAGCTGTTCAGTATTGCACTTTTCTATGAAACAGTTGATTTTTTTGTATAACCGACGGAGAATTTCTGCGCTGAGGGGTCTAGAATGATATGCTGAATTCATGGTTAAAGTTTGCGCACTGAATAAAAACTTTTCCTGTATATGCTTTATTGTACACCAGAAAATACATAACAAAAACATCAAATACAGACAGGCTATGTGTTAAATATTACATTACCACTGCTATCAAAACGGTGAAGGAAAACATCGTTAGGAAATCGCCATGTTCTAGAACCAAAAATTCGAAGACATGTGGCATCTACCAACCCGCACTGGGCCCGCGTGGTGGATTACGGCCGATTCCCTCTTACCAAGTGGAGACTTGTGTCCCAGCAGTGGGAAGATTAAAAGCTGATTAGGCTAGTAATCCAAACATAATTTCTTTGGATTTCTGATAAAACAATGTCAATGTAACAAGCACGGTCTAGAAAAAAGGAATTAATTAGCACTGCTAAAGGGTCGTTGCTAAATAGCTGAAGTTCGGATCGACGTGCGGTCAGATCTCGGAAAGCATGAGCCCATGGTCACAGCTGCAATAAAAATGTAAGCTTAATTTTTTTTATCATTCGGTATTCTGCTAATTTGGCTGCAAAGACTATATTGCATTAGTTGGTGTTGTTGGTCCTAATTATATTTGAGAAATGCTTTGAACTAATGATCCATTTTCAAAGGTCGACTACAAGTTACTTAATCAAATGAATCAATCAAAACTATGATTGAGATAGGTACACTCTGGAATAGGTAGTGTATTTATTTCTAACTAGCGGCGCGTCCCGGCTTCGCAAGGGTGGGATCCCAATTATTTTCTAATAACTATTATACCCTATGTTACTCAAGGATAATGTAGCATTCTAATGGCGAAAGAATTTTTGAAATCGGTCCAGTAGTTTTTGAGTTTACTCTTTACAAACATACAAATTTTTCCTTTTTATAATATTATTAGTTTATAATTAATATTGATTTCTTCATCCATACCAAATCCAAATAAATACTGCCTTCACAAGTAACACTTTAGGTTTTGTAATTATATTTTAAAAGTAAAGACATGTCAGCTTGTTACGACCTAAAATGTGTCTGAACTCATTTCGAAATGCTTTTTTTCGGTTTGGCAATAGTGACAACAGCAAAGTAATAAATCGGTCGATTTGTTTTATTTACATAATAAAATATAATAAAGTGTGGAAGGAACCAAGTTTGTAAGCGTTTGGTTTATATCAATTGATAGGTTTCTTATTACTTTCATCGATAACATAACATCACGCTCGTAATTCCCGAGTGTTAGGCAGAGATTTACCTATAGTACTGTAAAGGTTGTATGCTCAGCATGAAACCTTACGTTTACTGGCAGCCAATAATGGCTATTGATCGAACAGCCAGAAAGTTTTAGTTTGAATTTAAAAAGATAGTGTTGACATATGTTTTTGTTCCGCAGATAATTTTCATTATTATTTTGGGCTCAGGCTTGCCTTGTACGTTTTAATTTTAAAATACACGTGGAAACACGAATTTAAGCTCCCATTATTGTTTCATTTCGTAGTGTAACGTCCTTACACTTCACAAGTTACACTACACTTTACAGTACACACATTTCGCCAGTTAAGAGTATCCCATGTAATAGACGGCGAACCTATTGCCATTAATCAATGAAAGTCCCCATGGATGAGTGACTATCTTTACATACCAAGACTCGTCTGTACCTCGGAATTGATTCCAGCTGTCATTCGTAGCTCTTTTTTACGGGTTGTCAGCAGTGCTGGCTCCGTGGTAACAGCCGCCACTTATAATGGTCAGTAAAATCCCAGGAATCAAAAAGTTTTCAATGGCATTATACTTATTAAAGAACTTAAACTTTGCTGACTCATCAGATTTTTTAACACCTCTTACGTATAGTAGTTAAACATCAATAAGTTTATTTGGTTGCTCCAAATAAACTTATTGATGTTTAACTACTATTTGTCAACTTCAAAAATATCTCTGTCAACAGTTACCTAATCCAGTTATAAGTGACAGTTTTGTTCATTTTTTAACACTTTCTACTCTCACTGAGATACTGATCAAGTACTCATGATGCAACAAGTAGTTTTATTGCCAAATGCAAGGCTAACTTGAGTCGCTGTCACTTCAATCTTAAGGCTTCGATTGACAATTGGCGGGGTCAACAACTCAAACTAGAATACTATGGAAGTAATTTAGCTCTTGTACGTATAGTCAATAGAAGAGATACGAATGAGGTCAGTTCAGGAAAGAGGTAATCTTTGTAACCTAGAGTATATATATGTTGAGTAGGTAACTCGGTTGAAGATTACCGATTGAATCTTCAGTTATAAAAGCCCCTGGATACAGGTAGCATAACCAGCCTTTAATGTTTCCATTGCTAGGTCACAGGCTTCTCCTCGGCGAAACTGAGTGGGCCGTAATCCACCACGTGGGCCCAGTGCGGGTTTGTAGATGTCACATGTCTTCGAATTTTTGGTTCTAGGACATGCCGGTTTCCTCACTATGTTTTTCTTCACCGCTTTGAGAGTGGTGGTGACATTAAATACACAAAGCAAAGTGTCTTTCTTGGTTCAAACTCACAACCTACAACTCGTAAGCCGGGGCCAATACCACTGGGCTGCCATTGCTCTCCTAATAATAATAAAAAATTGACGATACGTAGTACAAAGATGTTTTCACATACATATAATATATATATCTCGCCTGTAACCAAATATTTTTGTCGACTGTACAATTTGTACATTAGACCAGTAATTTCGTCCAAGGTTGGTCTGGGTCATTAAAATTCTATGTTACTATAGGTCAGAATTTTAATGTCCCAAGTTTCTTATTTGGGTAATTTATAGAACTGTTTTGCATGTAATAAAACAGATGTGGTTATTAAGCTTGGACATAAGATTGGTTTTGGATAATGTATTCCACCGTTTACTGGTGTAATAAATTATTCAATGTTTATTTGTTAGTATGAAGGTTCAATGCCCATAATACATATTATCATGTTTGACAAAAGACATTGATTTACTCCAACAGATACAAAATGTATTGAAACACCATTTCAGTCATCACCAGAGATCGGATATTCGGATGCATATTTACCTAAAGATAATTTTTAGCTATGAAAGTATGGATGCGGCTTTATAAATTATTTCTAATATTTATTAAAAACCCCGGGATTCTTAGATTGCATAACTATTCAGATGTGTATTAATTTAAAATTAATGTTTAACCCGATAAAAATATGTATATGTACTGGAGGAGGGGTGGTTTGTATTAGTTAAAACAACAAATAAAACAAATTACTTACCTAAATTAAGACTTTTTCGATACAAAAGCTCATTCCATGTTAGCCAATATCTCAACTTTAGGTGAATATGCATCCGAATATCCGATCTCTGGTCATCACCAACATTAGAAAGAATAAGTGCCACAAGACTTTCAAATTACCCACGACTTGCACAGTTCACCATCCCTGTTCTAGACATGATTTTGACTTGCAACACGTACCAATACAATCTTCAATACATATTTCACCTCCTACAATGGTTATTAAGCAACAGGAAACAATAATACACCTACACAGCCGGAGTCGCAGGCGAAAACAAGCCAGTTTTATACCACCCTCTAAGAATCAAGTGAGCGTTAACAATAGATGGTAACAAAGAAACATTAAGCAATGTCTTGGGTGTATTGTGTTTGGTTTCAGAACTGCCTGTATAGCTTGAGATAGTTCGTAGCTTAGTTCTATTGGTAGGTACGAATTTAGTGCTTAGATTTTTATTCTTGGATAAATTAGGTTAAGCTACGCTTGTTGCGGTCGGTTTGTGGATAGATGAATATTCATTATGAAGACCCCACCATGCTTCGGAAAGTACATTGAGCCGCTGGTCCCGGCTGTCATTTGTAGATCTTTGACAGTCGTTACGTTAGCCTGCCAACTAGTCTTACCAACCAAGGGGTATCGTGTTATCCAGTATCTGGGTTGTGGAGGTCAGATAAGCAGTCGCTAGCTGCATCTGGTTAGACTGGAAGCCGATCCTAACGCAATTGGGAAAACGCTATTCAGACATGTTGATTTGTGCCTGGTTGATGACAATTACTTGGACCTTAAACATAACTGGCGAAAGTGGGTGTATTATAAGTAACCCTGCCATGCCCTTCGGGGAATACATGCCACATGTAATGTAATTTTGATTCTTATTTGTTTCTGAAAAAAAAAATCTTTTTGTACCTTCTTACCAGCCTGAAAATAAAGGAGGTATTAGTGGAATGATAAAGTCATGCACTTTGTTTAATTTATAATTATTCTTTGACTTTGTGATGTTTTTTTTTGGGTGGGAAATCATCAAATCACTTCTCCCGCTCTGGGTGGAGCAGGAGGGCGTGTCAGACTTTTACTGGCTAAAACCCACCCGTGTTCCGTCCCTCAGTTGCCTGTGCGCCAGGGGCCGCGGTATCTCTTTCTAACAACCCGCACCCCTGGCAGGACTTTGTTATGTTCACTTGCTTATTTATTCATTACAATGAGTACAATTTCTATTACATTATTAAGTACAATTTCGATTTGAATACTGTTAGCCTTTGTTACTATATGCAGAGCAAAAGGTATATACACAAATCGAAGATATTCAATTTTGATATACAGGGTGATTGGAAGATGGGTGCAAAGCTTTAAGGCGAAGATAGTACAGACAATTTAGAACCATTTAAGCCATGGTTGTCTTAGACGAAGTCTTACCAAATATTTTTAACCAAATTTTTAAGTTTTTTTTCGGAAATTCTCAAAATTTAATGTAAACTGCATAATTATGGCCAAATTGAATGATAAATGAATTAATTTTTTATTTATTTAATTAAAGTAATGTGTAAGCAATCAAGCAAAACATGTTTTAGGCTTCTGTGTCATTAGACATTTTTTTTACAGACTTAGATTTTTTTTAAAGCTCAGAAAAAATAAAAAATTTGTACAATACGTCTTTTAAACCTTATTAAAAAAAAAAAATTGGTAAGACTTCGTCTAAGACAACCATGGCTTAAATGGTTCTAAATTGTCTATACTATCCTCACCTTAAAGCTTTGAACCCATCTTCCAATCATCCTGTATAACTGTGAGAATGGCTTTCTAGAAAACAATTTTCATTTAAGTTTTCCCTTTCTTTCTTATCATAACATACCATATTTATAATTTAAGTTGGGACTCAGGCCTCTACTTACTGTGAGCGAGTGGGCCAACCCACCCCGCGAGCCCAGTGTGGATTGGAGTGTAGCCTTAGGGGCACTATGGAGCGAGGACTTAGAAAAATTTGGTTTTTTGGTCAGTGTCGTTGTACCTTACTTGAGGGAGTGCTTGCTTCGCAGTCACTAATTATATGAATTGGTTTTTTGTTTTTATTAATTAAAGCGTCTTCTTTAATTTTATTTATAGCGCTGTGTACCTGCAAAGATATCCATAGGTTAGGTTAGGTTAGAACTGTGACCAACTACGCGCGAGCCGAGCGAGCGAAGCGAGCGGTGCCGTGGCAGAGGCCGGCGAGCGCTACCTCGAAATTGGTCGCGAAATTTTTCTAAGTATTTTTTTTATAGTGCCCCCAAGACGACACTCTGACCCCAGTGTGGGTTGGTAGATGTCACATGTGTTCGAATTTGTTGATTTAAGACATGTTTGTTTCTTCTATATGTTTTTCTTCAACATTTTGAGAGCAGTGGTGATGAAATAATTTACACAATGAAAAGTGCTCGTAAGTCACGGCGGTTATCGCGGGGACAGCACTGCTCTTTAATTAGACGTAAAACAAAACACGTGTTTCCACTCAAACGAAGTAATAATTCAGTGATTATAACTCATACGGTTACTGCCTGGAATTAGTTCAAAGACTTAGCGGCCTTGGTTTTGGCGTTCGGTTACTTTCTTGTTTATAAAGTGCCGCTGGTCTTACTGTTGTTATCTTTGAGTTTGTTCACTATTTTTGGTGTTCTTTCGCTTAGATTTTGGTCGATTTAAATAGAATGGTGTAGTTTTTGTATAAATAACTGTCTCGCGACCGTATCTATGTCCATTTTATTATATAGATATAGAAGATACTTTATTTAGAACACCATAGAAATTGTTATTGTTAATTTCTTCTATTTTGTAGTGAATCGCCTAATTTTCAGTCTTACTCCAGTTGAATATTTATCAATTTTTCTAATTCCTAATGTTAAGTTCTCACGCCATTTTCACATATAACTCACAAAATTTTATATATCAGTTTCAGCACAAGAGTTCGACTGTCCGGAGAAGAGTGGGTTCTACCCAGATTCTTACCAGTGTGACCTTTACTACAAATGCAGCAAAGGTCAGTACATAACTACAAAGGTCAAATGTGCAGTGCATAGGTACCGCTGATGACGTAATACGTGCAAGAGGATGGTTGCGACGCCGAAGATTATTATTAGTCGTATTCCGGGTTTCACTTTATAAGTGGGGTTTAATAGTTTTTGAAGTTGAGCTAATTATTAAGTACTAGCTCTTACCAACGGCTTTATCCGCGTGTATGTCAGAAATCGTCCCACTGTAAAGTACTACTGAGATAAAAATATACTATGTGTTAATCCAGGTTATAAACTAACTGTGTGCTAAAATTCATCCAAATTCATCAAAGATTGTGTAATGTGTGATATCCTTTTTTTTTTTTTTTTTGTTGGGCATCTCGCAGTTGGCCTTGAGAGGCCGTGACTGCTCAACCGGGCTTTCCTGGGGCTGCCATTAAGAAGTTAATCTTAACGCCTCCAGCCAGGGCTTACAAACTAAGCGACTGCACGCTGAGGGCACCCCCTGTGGGGTACGAACCTCGGCTCAGGGCGTCACTGATAGGGGGACAGCTATCTCTATTGGGGACAGGCTGGATCGAAAAATTGGCATTATTATTATTAGGTGGGGAATTTAAAGCTACTGGCTCAGCTGCGGCGCGGGCTGGCGCTTCAACGAGCAAGGGTCGGTCGGGGGTCTCGACGTTAGGCGCCGATACTACTAGGGGTCTTCGCGGGGCGCGAGGACCTCGGCGGCGAGGTCGGAAGGACGATTTTGTGCGGTGTGTGCGAACTGTACTGGTGGCCCTATTGCTTTCCTGGAGGAGAGTAATGTGGTCGTCTGGGTCGGTGAGGAGTGTGATATCCAAACATACCCCCTTATTTATACACGTTGCTTAAGGGCCTACGTCCCATTCGGTAGCGTAACACGGTCACTTTATGAACCCTACTGCTCATTAACGGCTTGTCTTGAAGATTTGAAAATTTGAAAAATATATGATTTTGCTATAGATTCATATAGATCATTTTGCCCGAAGTACTTTTTTTGTATGGTTAATACTTTTGCTGTAAAAAAATATTTTCCAACACGCAATATTTTGGCTTCTATTCCATACTCCTACTAAACGGCTTCGTTATTTGGAAAAAAAAAATACACTGAAAAATAGATAGTTAGAGGTACCACAGAATCGCCGAAGCACAATTGTAAATTAATCAAAGGAATATCCCCATTTTGAGATAAAGGCTCAGAGGTGCCCTGCGCGGGCGCGGGCGGCAGTCGTGTTTTAGCATACAAACGGGAGATGAGGATACTATGGGCCTTAAAGTTAAGTAGTGATTACCGACTGTTTAACCATATATTTTTGATATTTAAAACGTCTAACTTTAAGCAACGTTTATAAATAAGAGGTTTAACCTTTCACATTTATAACATTATAGTAGCATGTTATGTGCAGAAAAACAATAGTTTTTAGTTTTAATGTGAGAAAAGACACGCTGGTTTTTTTAAATTACCACTCTTTACTTCCTAAGGGAATTTTCACTCGTAAATATGCTCGAAATAGTTACGGTTAATTTGGTTTAATTCACATCATTATTTTTTATTATCGTCTAAAATAACAGCGGCACTTCTAATTAAACATTGCGTTTTGTGATCATTAAGAAGTTTTATAAGCACTGTTTGTTCATTTATTGCTTTCAAGACGGCATCAAACCTTACAATTTATTGCAGCCTGTGCAATAGGATTTGTAAACACGTTAGGATACAGATAATTCTCGCTTCAAGTAGTTCGAAGCTTACTTACGCAGTCGTAAACTTTCTAGCACCATAAAATACGTCTCAAATACCAAAATGTCCCATTTACCAATACGACATTCAATCTATACATCTTCACACATAAATTAAATTGATGTGGCCTTTTGTAATGTCAAAATAACAGCTTTTTATAAAATGCATATGATATAATAAAAAACCAACAGTTTTTGTCTGTCTTTTTGTTTCGGCTAATCTCCGAAATGGCTAGACCGATTTTGACGGGACTTTCACTGACAGATAGCTAATGTTATAAGAATTAACATAGGTTATTTTTATTATAGAAAAATAATTAATTTAGAGACACATTATTGTTTACCGACATCCACGCGGTCGAAGCCCCGAGCAGCAGCTCGTTACATAATAAGTTTAATATATGACGTTCACAATTTCGCGCCAATTCGCGTGCATACCTACTACGAATTCAATAAGTGAGTAGGCCTATTGTAAAATGTGACATTACTACACAAAATGTCGTGACTACTCGTATTTTTTGCCAACATTCGACCAATCTCATTATTATAGCAAGTAGAGTGTAAAAATTCCTAATATTTCTTCATTATTAAATAGCGAAATGTTACGAAGGCGACCATAACTGGGTAATAAAGTGCTTGCACGTTATTGCCCAAAATATTATGTGCATCGGCAATCACGTGTGCATGCGAAAATTGTATTTCATTTGTATTCTGTCTGATTTTATCAGCAAATTAGTTTTGACATGTCGTTGAGCATAAAATGATTGATTGCAAATCTGATTTAAATAAAGCTTCTAGTATCAATTAAAATCCATAATTTATTAGAAGGGGAGGATACGAGTATGTCAGCGGAATATTTTGGGTTTTGCAAACTGATGACCAGATGTTACATAATAATATATCATCAGTTTGATTATAGCAAACAAAATGTATGTTGAAACTATACAACCCAGGCAATCAGGCTGCTGATTCCGTATGTGAACTTATGTTAATCTCCATACGACGTGTGATCGTGTTTTGTTCTAAGATTTACAAGTCAAAAAACAAGTCAACCTCTTCAAGTAGGTTGCTACCCATGGTTGCTACAAATCTATCACCTATTAGGTAATTGAATTTTCTAATTTATACAAAACAGCACTTCTCTCTGTTTGTATGGAAACTTACAGAAGAGAATGTGAGGCAGATGCAGCGGGAATATTAACAAGATTTCTATTATTTAAACATTTCATGGAGAATTTAAATTCGAATTATACACGCTTGCAAGTTAAAAGTATTGTGCAAAGAGAAAGCTAGAAGCGATAATGGTTTACTGTCTTTAAATAATTATATTTGGTGTTTATATTATTATGCCTTAAGTTATTAACTACCTACTGTTATTTTGGTGATAGTCAATTTCAAATCGTGGCTCAATATTAGATAACTTTTTTGTTGGTTTGATGATTTTTGTTATATTCTTTAATATTATTTGCAGGTGATTTTAAGAGAGTTGTATACTAGGTACTGTACTGTAGTACTGGTATAAGTGACCGTTTACTTCGTTTTATTTTTATGTTCTTGTTCTTTTCGTGTCGATGGTACTCGTACACATTTTTTTTTATTAGTTATAGCCAAGTAGGTGTTACGTTCATTGCGGCATCAGTGGCATTCTTTAGGTCATCCTATCCATTGAGGGCTTTCCAGATAAGCCACTGCAAAACACTCCCGGGTGGCTAATCTCAAGGTTTTAGGAAGTGGCGGATGCTTCTCTTCCCACAATTTGCTTCTCACCTGGCTATGGAATGGCCTGCGTAGAGCGTAAGAAGCTCTATTTTTAAGTTAAAATCAGTTCAGTAAACTGAGCGTTATTGGACTGTTTTACGTCTGTAATTTGTAATAATTTATATCTACATCATGGTTCATTTGTCATGTTGTATCTTTGTGCACGTTTGACGGATTATATTCGTGTTCCCAAACATTATGATAGAACGTGATAGGTCATGAAGCTTGATCGTACCGACCTATCTGGAATTTATTTAATGATTTCAGCTTATTTGTCAAAAGTGGTGATCAAAGTAATTATTTTACCAGTATATTAGACGTACCATTATTAGATATATTACTCGACTTTACAGTTTCGTTCAGATTATTGGGCAACCTTCTTGGGGGCGAATGTTCCCATCACCAAGTACTTAATGTATTATCACGATGGTTTATTTATTTCTAATCACAATATACTTATAAAATACTTACAAAGAACAATACTGTCCAGTCATGGATGGGCTCATAGAAAAATATTCTGGGATACTGGTTTCTAAGTTAAGCTGAAGCTTGTATTTCGGGCCACTAGGTCTTCGCCCGAAGTACATAATTATGGTTTCCCGTGTTTTGCAATGCTTACGGGTATAACTTTTCAGTAACAATTACTCAACCAAAACTAAACCATGTTACAATTAAACCATAGCGTGATCCCAACAAATTAAGAATAACATTTCATCAACTGGAGCTGTTAGAAATAACAATACAAATTTAGGCAAACCCTCAACCTCTAGAATACTCTAGATACAGTAGCAATAATAGTTAGCCTTAATATACAAACGCACACATAGTCACATTTCACACTCACACACACACACTCACACACACACATAAAGACACATTTTGTAATACACTAACATATGCATATGTATTCTTGTATTTCCGTCAGTAGTACAAGTGAGTGGTATTTTGTGGTTATGCAATGACTACTTGTATGTCTATGAAGGTAAATATTGTAGTAGAAAATGTATAGTTTTATAGGCTTATTTCAGAGACAAAGTGTCGTCAGAGTTTGCTTGGCTTTCGATGGGTTTATGTCGTGTCATACGATTGATGCTACCAATCTTTTGTTTGGGTACCCGCTTGCATTTGGAAAAGCATCACGTTATCTATTCAATTATATTCTGTGAATAGCAAAAACAAACATAGGCGGTATTCTTTTTTGGGGGTGGTTAAGAATAAGAAAAACATTATAGGGTTTATTCGTAAACATCAAAAATGCATGGTTAAACAGTCACTTAACTTTAGTTACGTTTATATTTAAATGGGTAAGTGTGCAAGGAATTTTAACTAAACGAATCTATAAAACAGAGTCTTTGTATATTATGTTAATTTGTCATAGTTTATTTTTAGGCACTAAAATTGTATGGGAAATTGACTTTTTTGTATACGTTTTTATTAAATATTTTTTTACTATTATTTGTCAAGAAAACCACTAGGTATTACTCGTAGACTCATCCAGACGCGCGGCGAATGATTTTGTTCAATCCAAAAATATTAGCAATTAGCTATATTTTATTCACTAACCCATTTGTTATATTTTCATTCACATAGGTGTATCGGAAGCGAAGCTGTGTCCCGACGGTCTGGTCTTCAATGATGAGAACCCCAACAAGGAGAAATGTGACATCCCAACCAATGTAGACTGTGGTGACAGGAAAGAGCTGCGTAAGTTACCCCTACCCATTACTACCCACTATCCCTATGATACTTGAGGCCAAGTAATAACGAGCCGCACGGGTCAATCGATCAGGTTAAGCTACGCTTGCCGCGGTTGGTCCGTGGATGGGTGACCATCTTTACATACCAAGACCCCTCCGTGCCTCGGAAAGCACGTTAAGCCATTGGTCCCGGCTGTCATTCCTGGGTCTTTGACAGTCGTTACTGGTCGTCAGAAGCCCGAAAGCCTGACAACCAGTCTTACCAAAGGGTATCGTGTTACCCAGTAACTGGGTTGTGGAGGTCAGATAGGCAGTCGCTCCATGTAAATAGGCTTATGATGATCCCTATGATAAACTATGGAGGGGTTCCTGGCTAAATGATAACAGCCGCACGGGTCGATCTTCAAGGTTAAGCTACGCTTGCCGAGTTTTGTCCGCGGATGGGTGAAGATCCACTATATACCAAGGTCGGAAACGACGTTAATACAGTCGACACGGGTATTCAGAAAGCCAAAAGTCTCGGAGGTCCTATGAGCTACATGTAAAGTACTGCTGTTCAGCGGCTTCTGGTTATACTGGAGGTCGAACTCAACATAGCAAAAGGGCTTGACAGATGACAATCCCTATATATGTAACTATAGACATGAATCTCCTTGATTTTCTAGAATTGAGTTTAGTTTAGTTAACTGTCTGATAAACTGACATTCCGACAGACTATACATCGAAAGTTATGAAATAAGTACTTAAGTTCACTTCTGCGAGACAACTGACTTATCGACTAATGGAATCGATTATGATGTGATAGAGTCAGCAAACGAGGATCACTTTGTTTATTGCCAAAATATTTTGGGTGAAATCTGTGCTGTTTTCTTTATGGCTGAAGTCGATCGCTCGTTTATTATTTTTTACCGAGACCAATCAGGACTCAAGGACTGTATTGACGATTTAAAAGAAATACACACGTAATTGTTCAAGTTTTCACTTCTATCAGCACTCCCGGAGTGCCACTGTTTTTGTTTTTTTTTTTTTACTCAGGTACCTGGTAAGAAAAACGTCATAATCAATTAATTTCTCCTTTTTTCCAAAAGTTCTGAAATGAAAGTTTTTGTGATAAAATCTAACCTGTGGTCAGCCTACACCTCTTACCTTATTATTTCTTAATAATATGTACCAATACTGACCAGATTTCTTTTTCCACAGAGGAGCCCAAGCCGTCTAAAGGCTGCCCCAGACAGAACGGATATTTCAAACATCCCGATCCTCAGGTACGTTGTGAAACCAACCAGTATTATAACTAGCATTTGTGTGCCCTTCAACGTTAGGCAAAGGGCAATGAACGGAAAAATAGTTGAGATATTATTGCATCTTGAACCGCATGTTCATAATGAACATTACAATTATGATTTTATCATCAAGACGTACAACTAAATTGGCAACTAGAATGCGGCTGATCACCGTCAACCATTCGATGTCCAAAATCAGATGGTCGATCGATGAACGTTATCCGGCTGTCATGTATTTCACTGGATCGATCTAAAAATTCATACGCGTATAAACTGTAAACATTTTACTTTAGAGTGTAGTTCTTAGATATTTTAAGACATTAAATAAAATAAAAAAATATTTTCATATTTTTTTTTATACCTGAGTTTGAATGGTATTATCTTATTTTTATGCACAAACTCTGATACATTTACAGGCCTGTGACAAGTTCCACTACTGCTCGGACGGCACACCCAACGAGATGCCTTGCCCTCCCGGCCTGTACTTCGACGAGGAGACTTCTAACTGTGACTGGAAAGAGTCCGTCAAGAGGCAGTGTGATCAACTTACCAAGGGTACGTTGCACATAGAGACCGTTCTTCAGTTAATATATAATATAATGACCACATTCTTCATCAAGAATAAAATAATAAATAAGGAACCCGGAGGGAGGATTTGAGAGCAAATCAAGATTCATTTCTAGATCTAGGTAATAGTTACAATGGAATATGTAGCCTGTTTATGGCAAAAATATCGAAGGAAAGTAGGAAAACTACGGCATACTTTTAAGTGGCTACTCTGATACTCAACGTATTATTTATCTTTAAGGGATTATTGACGAGAGACGTTCCAAAACAATATTGGGACCTTGTTTTCTCAAGATCTATAATCATGTAGCATTGAAGGTGCTTTCTTCGAATGGAGGGCTATACGATCAAACAGCGTTTAGAAGACTTCAGTTTATATAGCTGCTACTTCTTCTGTCAATATATATATTGTTTACTGACAAATAATCTCTAATTTCCAGACTTGCTTGACGACGGTTTCTCCTGTCCCGATGGTGAAGTAATGGGACCCAACGGCCGCGCCCTGCCCCACCCCACTTTCCCTCATCCTGAAGACTGTCAGAAGTTCTACATCTGCCGCAACGGCGTCCAGCCCCAGAAGGGACTCTGCCCATTAGGCAAGGTCTACAACGAGGACACCTTCATGTGTGATGACGCTGAGAAGGTTCAAGGATGGTGAGAACCTGGCTTAATAGATTAGATATTTTAGACATAGTCGGATCAACTGCAGGTCTTGACTGACTGATATTGTCCGTTTAGTTCAGGTTAAGTTTAAACCTTACAAAGGGAATAATGGTGTCTTATAGGGAAGTGTCAAAGAGATGCTAGTTCCAGTATGGAAAATTGATCTTATCCTCTCTTGTTTTTTTTTCTACCCCTGCAGGCTTAGTACGAGCACCGATTTATTGACGAAATAATAGACATGACTATTAACTAAATGATGTACAATAGGAGAAGATAGCTATGTTTTTGTTATTAATTATCACAGTCATGAGTTCTAAACGAATCATGATTTTGTACATAGATAGTCGTATACACTTTGTGGCCGTCGTGTAGAAAGTTTGTTGTCAGTGTGATTTTGACAGTTTGGGAAGAAATATTCTTCTGAAATAGTCTACATTTTTATGAACCTAGACAAAGATCGTTAGAAACGAAAGACAAAATGACAGATTGTAGAAGGATATCTACGGTGCGATGTCAAAAATGGAGAAACGAAATGTCAGTTTGTATTGAAAAAGCACTGTCTATTCTTCATAGAAATAGAAAACGTCATGCTAAGCCTGCTGGTAACAAAATTAGAAGGGTGCTTTGCACCTAAGTTTGACTTACTAGTAACTGTACAAGTAACTGGAAAAACAGTCAGAGCTGGAAAAAGAAGAAAGAAAGAAACATCGTCGTTTTAGATACGCAGCTAACAGTATGCTTTTTGGTTTTTAACACGGATTCTGTTTAATATATTATGTGAGATACCAATCTTTTTTATTATATACTTTATATAATAAAGCTGAAGATTTTGTTTGTACGCACTAATCCATGGAATACCAGTCCAAACGAAAAAAAAAAATGCATTTGATAGGCAAATTCTTGAGAAAAATTAGACTATGCGACGGGGTAGGTTGGGATAGCAAGAAATTTCACGCGGACGACGCGACGTCGCGGGCAGTAGCTAGTCTAATGATAGACGATCTAGATGTAAAGATACACATACTCATAAACCCAATTATTTAACTCATCTTTCTGTGTTTCAGTGAAAACTACTACGAAGGCCAGACGTTTGAGAAGAGCAAACCTAAGAAGGCGTAAAGTGTGTCATACTTATTAAGATATTAGTTATGTATAATTAAATATTTAATAAGCCACCTTGAGTTTCATTTGCCCCTCCAAGTAGTACACAAGCACTAGATTTTTTTTTATTTCTTTAGGACATGTACAGACGCCAGCAAATCAAGCTTCCCCAAACTGTCAAATTTTCCCAATTGAACATGAACCTACGCTTACGTCATAAAGTTAAAAATCTATCAAAGAATCTTGACAGACTGGGTAACTTGATGTGCTGGCGTCTGTACTCGGAATCATAATCTGCCTTGTCTTGTTCCCAACTATGCTGGGGACGGCTTCTAGAATTGCCAGATGCAGCGGAATAATAGTATTTTACATGCCTATCTGACCTCTACAACCCAATTACTAGGTACTACTATACCCCTTGTTAAGACTGTTTGTTAAACTTTCGGGCTTCTGATAACCCGTATCGACTGTCAAAGATCTGAATCCGTGCAACTGTTAATACTTAGCCACAAGCCACCATGCAAACGTAATTTACAAAGTAATTCTAAAGAATGCAAAGCTGAAAAATAATAAAAATTATAGCAAAATATGTAAGGAATTTATTGTAGAATTTAAAATTATTTATGGGACTGAAATTCTTTTGTAATACCCACTCTACGTTTGGATCTAGTACCATAGAGTATGTTTTATAGTGCGAAGTCACGGACAGAAACTAGTTCTATTATATGAAGTTAATAATGCAGCGCCCCCTATTAGCTTTCAGGCGTAGTACAAAGTCATTGAGTACATTGAGTCATGTTACTGTTTCTAAAAACCCTAGGTACTGATTTTTTTTTATATTAGTGTTTAGGTCGATAATCCTCGTTTTTTCAAGTTTTTCTTGGATGTTGAATAATTATGCAACCAAGAAGCTTTAGCTTTGGTACTTTATGGAAACCACTCGTATTATGGCTATGAAAGCAAGCGGAAATTATTTCACTTCCAGCGCAAATAGTGCGAGATAGTAAAACCTATGGCCTGACCTATGGTCTATAAAAGGAAGAGCAAGCATGCTTACTACCTTGTTGTTGCTAGCAACAACCCTTGACCCTAGGGTCAAGTAGCAAAACAATAGATAAGTACATGAAAAATATGATTTCATTTTAAGGTTCAAGTTCAAACTCAAGCATTCATTTCATTTAAGTAAACCATTTACAGACACTTTTGAATTATAAAAGAGTCGGTCTATCAGAAATATGAAGCTAGACCCATAGTAAACAGAAAAAAAAGTCCGAGCAGCTTAGAGATTACCAATCCTAACTGTTGGATCCTGTTCACGAACTTAACCATTTTGAAGTGTTGTAATAAACGAAACGATAAGTATGTATTTATTTAAGTATAATATCTGGATGACCAAGCATCACCCATTATTTTTATTGATTGACGTTTTCTAAAAACGAAACCTAGCTAGATCGATTTAATTATCGCCCCGAAACCCCCTGCATACTAAAATTCATGAAAATCGTGCCGTTTCCTTGATTCAGATTATATATATACATATATACAAGGATTGCTCGTTTAAAGGTACTAGATGTCAATTTCCTGCATTATATGTGTAAGTATATTTTAGTTTATGACGTCACATTTTCATATTTTCACTTCTTGTTCTCACACACTACATTTCTTTTTCATTTTTCCTTTCGTAGGTCTGCTGGAAGAAATTTCTAAATAAATAAGCAGTACAAGGTACTCAATTGTTTGATTATGCCGTATCTCCTTTGTATTTTACTGTGTGTACATAAATAATAAAATAAATAAATAAGTTAAAGCCGATACCTAATTAAAATCATAATTATTTATTTGCAATAGATAATGGTACCTACAGTGTTGGTATTAAAGTCCGTAATTAAGTTTCGAAAGCTAATATAGAGTTAATATCTAAACATGCCAAATTAGTTTAAAGAGATACTATGATAATGAAAGGTTTCAGATCCACAAACGCTTGGTTATTTATCTATAATTATAAACCAGAAATTATTACAGCACTTTTGTTTCGTCTAAAACTAGTTGCCTATTCCAAAGCATACCTAGGAGGTCTGAGCAAGAACTTCCACGGACACTCGTTTAAATTAATATAATATTCACACACAATTTGTCTTGATAATTTCATTTGAGCAAGTAAAGCCGTCGTTGCAGACCGTACTGCAAACCAATTACGGATAATAATTGTAGCATTTGCGCAAGCGCGGTCGCAGTCGCGATACATCGATGTCAGAAAAATAGAATGGACAGATTTTGAAGTGTTTTGAAAGGAACTAATAAAGTTTCTGGTTGATTATTTCCTCTATGGATACGAGATAAGTAATAAGAGAGTTTTTTTTCTTAAATTAAAATGCATAACATGCATAATCAGTCTCACTGCTGGGATAAAGGTCTCCTCTCATTGTCTCCACGCGCACCGTCTCCCATCCACCACGCGGGTTGGTAGATGTCACATGTCTTCGTTTTTTTTATTCTAGGACATGCCCGTTTCCTCACGATGTTTGGGTCAGTTCACACCGAGACGCGCACTTTTTAAGATAACAAGAGAATATCTAACTTATTTACAACACGAAAAGGTATAATTTCACTACGAGCGCAAAAGCGTGTCGAAGAACGCTGAGATGCACCGTGTTGTGCAGCCCGTATACCTTATTGTGAAGTAAATAAGATCTATTTTGTATCGTGATCTTAAAAACTGAGCGCAGCGTCGCCTTGCATCGCGTCTCGGTGTGAACTGACCCGTTTTCTTCGTTTTGAGAGCTGAAATAAAATTAAAGAAAATTAAACAAGTATCTTTTCTTGTAAACACTATTTATTTACTCAGTTTCTGGCGACGACTGTCGGCATTCTTGTGAACTGTTGGCAAACAAAAGAAAATAATTTTGTTAGTAGTTTATGTTTATTACGGAGAGATGGCGCCACTTATCACTTATGTCACGCAGCTTATACAGACTTCGTAGATTGTGGCTAACTTTCGCTCGGTGTTATCAATACTGAAAAACCTTATTCTGTAGGACTATTGCTATTTTTGCAAAAATTATGGATCGGTTAGCCAGGTATCTTACCTGGCAAACTAAATTACCATACCATTTTGTTTCATTTCAATAATAGGGTTTTAAGGAAACGGAAGTGGTTTTGTAGAATATGTTTTGAAGGACCAAAAACAGTACATTACAGTTCACAAATTATAAGTTCCCTACATTTCGTAACCCTGGTTGTTGTTGGTGCAAACAATTTGCAACAATTACCTTTAAATATTACATCACGTTCCAGTTATCGAATTATAATTATAATTTTGTTTAAAGAGCCTCAGGTTACATATTAAATTACATGCTTATCATAACCATTGAACTGCTACTTTAAATGAATTCATAATCGAATTGACATCTATTCGATACCCAAGGAAACAGGAAGATTATGAATGAGGCAGTGATCAAACCAGATCATATCATCATCGTTTTCTTGCCCTCATCCCAAATTATTTTGTCACCAACCCTCACAGGGCCCGTGCGGCCGCGTGGTGGATTCCAGCCCACTCCCTCTCACAGAGCGGAGGTCTGTGTCCCAGCATTGGGAACGTTATAGGCCGAGTATGTATCCCAATTTATTTAGGGTCGACATATCATGTCTTTTACTTCCATACTGCTCTTTCTTCCATACTGACCTACAAGTAGTTGTTCCGGGTCTGGCTGTGTATGTATGTGAGTTTAAATGTTTGTAAACGCACCCATCATAATACGGAAGAAATTCCTAGAGTGCAACGTTTTAAAAAACTATTAGTCGTTATTTCGGTAGTCACCCCCTTTCCCACCATATAATCATTCACACAGACCTCCTATTCGTCTTTGGTCTCCACCTATTCTTATAGCCATCAAAACTTTCCTCACGACATTTTCCTCATTTCTCCGTATCACATGCCCATACCATGACAATCGACTTCCACACAACTTTACAGTTAACGGTGCCACTTTCAGACTTCCTCTTGTACAGACGCCAGCACATCAAGCTACCCCAATCTGTCAAATTTCTTAGATAGATTTTCAACTTTATTACATAATTAAAAATATTAAATAATCTAAGGTTAATTTTCAATTGGAAAAATGTGACAGTTTTGGGTAGCTTGATATGCTGGCGACTGTACATAAGAGGAAGTTTGAAAGTGGCACGGGTAACACTGCTCTCAAAAAGAAAAACATCGTGAGGAAACTGGCATGTCCTAGTACCAAAAATTCAAAGATATGTGACATTTACCAACTGGGCCCGCGTGGTGGATTACGGCCCACTCCCTCTCAAAGAGACGAGGCCTGTGTAATATGCATGTCAGTATCGATAAACTTTTATTTATAACTAAAAATTTTAATTAATTTAATAACTTTTTTTATTTCTAACCACGCCTTATTGCCTGCGTCTATGGGTAGAACGCGTGAGTTTATGTAGTTACATAATGTATGAAAATTTTAATGAATACTAAATACTATTGCTTAAAAAGTAGTAGGCATAAAAGCCTTCAGGGTACTATCAATTTGTCGCAAAAGTTATTGCTTGTTCATTCAGAAAGATATCATAAAAGACACGTCAATCAAACAGCAATATCTTTTATGACTATACACACGTAATACATACGTCAGTATATATTCTTGTCAGATATGTGATATATTTCTCATACCTGGTAGAACACGACTTGCGATTTTTTCGACTCCTATTCAAATATTATATAACAGTGTTATTTATCTCGTGCTAATATTACAGAGAAAGTATTAGTGTGTATGTTCTTAGAAACGTGTAGTATTTATTGTAAATATATTATCTACACTGGCGTCATCACCACATTGTATGGCATCGCTTCGCCTCTGGCCAAGGTAAAAACCAGCCCTTGGGTCACGGAAACTATTAGCCAGACATTTCAAGATTTCCTTGAAGAGACCGTGAGCACTCGGACCCCACGGGGTTTGAACCCCAAACTTTATTTAATTAAATTATTATTATGTATACCGAGCCGGATTGATTTTATAAACTTTAGCCCCCTTATTCATAAAAGTAAACCATACATTTTTAACGTTAAACATAATTTAACTTTAATTATCTTTTATGAATATACCTTTTAAAACCAGAATTTCATAAATGTAACGTTTGAGTAAGTTTTTTTACTGTTGGCAAACAAAATCGTGATCGTCGATTTTAGACAGGCGTCTTCAGACACTAAACTAAATATCTAAGTATTGATTTTTTTTCCATAACATCACGCCTGTAATCCCTGAAAGCTTAGACAGGGATGTACCCAGTAGGTACTCATAGTTTAAGTACACCCACATTTTGCCAATTATGTTTAAGTCAGATGTAATAGGGGGTACTTCAGGCTACTACGAGAAATTCCTAATGGATACGCCCAATAACACTTTGCCCGATCTAAGGATCAAACTCAGCACTAGCGTTTGCGACCACTAGGCCAACGCGGCCGAGGTATTGAATTTCTTATAGAATTTAAAGAAACCTCTTTTTAAATTACCTTCTCCATGTATTTCCAAACTCCTGGTCACGTCGAGTGACTTTACAACATAACTAGTGGAGCGACTGATAACAGATAACGACAACTTTTTGTCGGGTGACTCGAATCGTGACCAATTTGTGCGCGTACGCAACTCGTTATAATAGTCGTTGTTTTATTGATCTGATTATTTTTTCTTGTACTTTGTGGTTATTGTTGTGTGTACTGTAGAATGATTGACTGTCGTCTCAGCTGTGATTTCTGTTCTGTCATCAACGGGTAATATAGACGAGATCCTATGTCTTTTTGAGACAAAGCTCTAAGCTTAATAACAAGGTTTAAGGCGGAATTATTCAAAAATTGTTGAATTAAGTCTGTTTTGAATTTAAATGAATTTCTCATAACCTAGAAATTCATCATATTGATTTTATTTAAACTCAATTAGTTAAGTAAAAACAGATTAGTTTGGGAAAAAAAAATCACGAAAATATTCGGGGTGTCGTGGGGCACCCAGTTGGAATAAAGTTAACAAAAGTGTCCTAAAATGTTAAAAAAAAATCGGTCTAGCTTTCATTGGCCAAGTGTGCAAAGTCTGATGGAACTTTGTTCCAGAAGAAATACCGTCTCAATTTTCGCATGTCCTAGTTATTTATACATATCTTGATGTCTTGCTTGGTTTATTACATGCACTAGTTCAGAACTGCTGATTTTCTTTCATTGCCCAAGTGTGCAAAGTCCGATGGAACTTTGTTCCAGAAGAAATACCGTCTAAATTTTCGCATGTCCTAGATATTTATATACATCTTGATGTCTTGCTTGGTTTATTACATGCACTAGTTCAGAACTGCTGATTTTCTTGTGTAGGTGATAATAATATACGAAATGGACTCACTTTTTAATGTGTTTTCTATTATAAAGCTCTTATTTCTGTCAAAGCCCTTACCCAACACAATACATCGCTCTCAATATGTCGATTTACTTTAGCCACTTACTTTGTCTAACAGGTCCAGTATTCCGAAATAGTGAGCGTATTAATTTAGAAGTTTTCGAAATGAGAGCAATTCTGTATAAATTGTGTGTATTGCCACTTGTTCCGGCAGTTTGTAAGGCCTACAAATAAATGGGCTGGCGAAATTAGAACGTACTTTACCTACTCTAGAAATATAGTTATATATGAGAATCAAAACATAACTATGCTCTAACGCACCTGCACACAGCGACACAAACGTTTTCAGTTGCCGTGATCAGAGCTTGCTAAAGTGCCCTAAGTGCTCGTTCACCCGCACCTCACATGACCTAAAGAATACCACTGATACTGCAATCAACCTGGCCACATACACCCAATATGTATGTCAAGCAATATAAAAAAAGAACAACTGACTTAAAAAAAACACTACAAAGTAAAAAATAACTTTAATTTCGGAAGTCGGTGTCTTTAGATCCTATTTCTTAGTTTATTTTTCACGTTCTGGTTGTTTTTAAGTTTTTATTTTACACTTTTAAGTTACGGTACCTACCCCAAACCAATTCGTATAGGTATGAGCACTTGCCATGTGAACAAGTGTGCCTATAAAGTACGAAGAGCTTCCCTGATTTCTCCAGGGTTCCATCAACAGATCCTGACCTGATGACCATGGGACCGCCTGAGAAGTACACCCTTTAAAACAAAAAAATGTTTTTTCAAATCGGTTCAGGCGTCATTGAGTAATCGGGGAACACACATAAAAAATAAAAAAAGATTCCGACGAATTGAGAACATCCTTCTCTTTTTAAGGTCGGTTAAAAAATAACGAAGAAGAGTACCACACAGATTAACGACACGAAAAGAGGAAGAAGTTTCCAAGTCTCACAGCACGTTGATATTTGTAATTAATTGCCTCGTTACGAGTAATTCACTAATCAACGCTTGAACGATATTACAGTCTGTTTGCCTTTTCTCATTCTTTGAAATGTTATAATTACTAAGCTGCTGTTATTAGTTATTAGTTAGTATCACGGACTAAAATTAAACTAAACTCAATAGCCCTGGAAAGAAGTAACTCCGTATCCCATTTTCTTAATTATACCACAGTCACACATTTAGCTGTACAAGGATTTTTTGGCGCTTGGCCAAAATCGGAGCAAACGCCGCCATATTGTTTTTTGAAAAAATTTCACAAAATGATTGCGCAAATGACGCCATTGGAGCGCCAAAACATTATTTGAACAGTAGTAGCCTTGATGAGAACATAATTTATCGACGGATATCTAAACAAAAAAAAAAAATGGTTACTTCTTAGAAAAATGTAAAACCAACGCGGTCAAAAAGTATAGAACAGCATTTTTTTTTTGTAGGTTCAGAACCACGTAGGTGCTGAGTTCATGGAACAAGTTTGTTCATCGATGTCTCTGCCACCCTGTCTAAGTTTCTCAAAAAGTAAATATCATCATTTACGATAGTAAACCACAGCTTGCGGTTGCTTGTTAGCATCACAAATGATAAGTTTTACTACCATCTGACTAGCGCAGTTACCTAACAGAATTCTTTCCTTTTAAATTATTTCCTATTTCACAGGAAATGTTCAGAAATTCTTTAAATAACACAAACAAATATCCGTTGTTAAATACCCACTGAGCATAAGATTAGCATAAAGAAAAGTGATTGCGAAACATGACAAGCTGACAACCTGCCACGCTCAGACTTGCAAAACGATCACCTTTTATCTACAGAACACGTTCAAACTTCAACTGAGCGTATATTCTAATGTACTCGGTGAATTGAGCTAAGCAAATGGAAACATACAGATCTACATACATATTATACAGAATGGATTTTTGAGATGGGCAGTAAGGGTACCTTAACCATTGTAACTACAGTAAAACGATTTTAGGAGACCGTCCTTAACTTTGAAAAATGTTAATCTGCATTCACAGGTTCTGAAAAAAATAAATAACAGTCAGCAAGAAAAGTGAGTGGGCTGTTTTATATAGATGTATTGTTTTCATCATCTGTTCTCGTAATGGTCCTTCATGAGGACATAAATGATAATCAATTCGTGCAGGCACTGGTTTTATGATAACACAGAAAAACTTTTAAACTTTATAAGTTTTTACTAGTTTACAGAAAGTATTAAAAAAAACTGTTATTCACATTATGATGCCTCAAAGGTCAGATGATCTATTCCTTGAATATAATAAAACTTGTTCACAATTGGTCGAGACATATTAAACAGTTATAAAGAGTAATTTTAACTGTTATATATCATTGTTAACAGGACTATAAAAACCAGTTGAATAACTCAATAATAAGTACCAATGTATAGTTACCGGCACGTAAGTTGGCAAAAGATTTTGTAGTGGGGGAAGTTCGCGCATGTAAAAATGTATGAAATGGTGCCTGCGCGAACTTCCCCCACTACAAAATCTTTTGCCAATTTACGTGCCGGTAACTATAGCATCACATAACAAGTTGCATCTTGTTGTATGTTTATTCATTTGATTATTTTACACGCTGAGTTTTTTGGATGGTTGTTTCATAGAAAAAGAAATGTAAGCATAATTATATAAGCTATAGTTAGCCAGACTTCCCCGAAATTATGAAAATCAAATCGGAGAAATCTGATTAAGCATAAAACCAATCATCAATTTGCCGTATTTTCGTGATATTTAATTGTATTAGCTTGAACTACCTAGGTGCCATAAAATGCAATGTTTTGTCGCGTATAGTTATTATATACAGAAGAGACAATAAATTCATTAAATTTATTTATTTCAGACTAATTATTATTTTATATTTATTATTTTTAGATCAACGAAGTATCATTTGTGTCATAAGTATTATTTTACCGAACTATATTTCGCCGATTTACAAAATAACTTTTTGCTATTGGCCGAAGCCTCTTTTGAACTTTTTTCATTTGCAAATCATTTATTTGCCATATTTTCTGCTTGCATGTTGCATGCCTGCTTGCATGCTGCATGCTTGAAGCAAGCATCCTTGTTTGCATGCTCTTACTGGAACCACTTAAAACCACTTTTGTTCACAAACTTTTAGGCGTTTGGTGAAATGAAAATATGGTAATTAAAACAGTGGTATAATGAATGTTCGGAAACATAATACTTCGAACAAATGCTATTTCGGCTAAGTGTAACTTCGGTAAAAAGTGTTTAGACCAAATGAAACGTCGGAGTAACGAAAAAAATCGAATTGATAATAGGTCAACTGATACAGTGGCAGACGTGACTTCGATGAAGTAAAAAAAAACGAAACGATAATAGCTGAAAAGTTTTTGGTGAACTGAAATTCGGTCAAATATTTTTCGAACTTATGATGGGTAACCTTGTTATGCAGTTACTGGTTTGGTTATGCTAATACTACCAAAAATAGATCACACTCTGCGTGACGTGACATAACAATTGTAATCCAATGCTGTGACAGAAGTTACAAAATGTTAAACCTCAACTATCTAGGTATTAAACACAATTAATCTCCCTGTCGTCTTAATTACTTAACTAGTTGATAGATATTCCTGTCACTGACACAGTGACAGCGAGTTTCTCTCACGACTTTGCGCAACAAGATTAAAGTTTAATTTCGATTAATTACTATCACTTCCAGGCGTGTGTGTCTGTGTCGTATTGTCAATCAAAGCACGCCGCGTGAGGTATATGGCCGTTTTCGTAAGAGGTGACTTGAGTTGCGACCGATACCGACAGGTGCTGTATTCATAGTCTTGCTGTAGTCGAAACTAATAAAATAACGAGGAGGCTAGATGGTATTTTTTTTGTAGATAATATTGATAGATTTGTAGATTTTTGACAGTCGTTACGGGTTGTCAGAAACCCGAAAGTCTGACAACCAGTCTTACCAAGGGGTATCGTGCTACCCAGTAGCTAGATTGTGGAGGTCAGATAGGCAGTCGCTCCATGTAAAATACTGATATTCAGCTGCATCCGGTTAGACTGGAAGCCGACCCCAAGATAGTTGGGAAAAGGCTAGGCAGATGATGACGATAGAGATATTATTATATTATCAGTCGACAGCGATGCGGATGAGTTTTTTGACGCTTTGTTTTAGTTTATTCGCTGTAGTTATATAGTTTAATTGAAATAAATTTTATTTTGGAGCATGATATATTGTTTTTTTATGTTTATTAAAACTTAGGAGGTTTATTGTTTCTTCCCGTATCTGCTAAATAATTCATTACTCGTAGGGTTCGTTCTATGCAGAAACGAATGAATAGATGATTAAATTACGCAAACGATGATAACTTACCATTATAGTAAGTCGGTACCACCTTTAAAATTATGTTTTTGTCTAGTGGCTCATTTTGAGTCACAACCATAAACAGTTTTGCTGAAATATAGTACCTATAAGGTAGTTTTAGAAAACTATGTCAGGTGGGTTTTTGGAACGAAGTTTTGGAACGAAGTTCCTTATCGCGCGTTGTGAACACGAACTTGTGTAAACGGAAAAAATTCTCACGAAAAGTTGTAACGACACTTTTTGCTATAGTAAGCTATTGTAAGCCGTGCGGCGTGCGCATGTTTCTCTGTCTGTCCCTCTCTCTTTCTTATAGATAGAAAGCCAGATGTTTTCATTTCGTCTTTTCTTTTTTTAACTTCGTTCCATCCTGGTGTCCCTTGACACCTCTCAAGTTTTTCAATAAATACCTCAATACTCTTAATTGCATTCTGTTTTCATAATACTTTAAAGCACCCTTTCGCATAACCATCTGACAAATCAAAAGAAAATCTCATTCACACTATAGATAGTACCGCGGCACCCGCGTTCGGCGGGCGGTCGGTGGTCTGTGCGCGCGCAGCCAGTGGTACCGGGCCGACTACGACGCGCACACGTCGCGACAATCACACACACAAACAAACAAGCAAACATGAGGAGTAGTGCACAGTTCGCGGTTTTGTTCGCCTGCGTGGCTTACGGTAAGTTTTAAACCTAAATTCAGTAATAATACCTAAGCTAGAAGTACTTTAAATAAGGGTTTGGGTAGTATAGAGTTAAATTAAAATCACTATTGAACCCTTTAAAGCAAGATTTATTTTACATTAGGCATTCATAGAAAAAAAATACTCTTAAAAGTTTAATAAATTATAGAATATCTTATAATATTAAAGCGGCTCGTCAGTCAGGTTTCTGACTTGTCCTTTGATAAGTCTAAGACCTAATTGGCAATAGAACTCTAAAAAGCAACCACCTTAATATTCTAGAATCGTCCTAATTTCTATAATTGTAAAGTTGTTTCTTATTGGTGTGCAGATAAATGTGTCAACATAAGGTACTTAATGATCTCTTACTGCGACAAATTAATTGATAAATAATAGTTCGAATTCTGTATTTTTTTAAGAATAAATTTTGTATCACCCTTATACGACAAAAGGTATGTTACAGCTGTTGTTATCTTTACATATTATAAATCGGTATTATATCATCTACCGGTCTACCAGACGCACTGCAAGGTACCATCCGCACTTAATTGATATCCCGATCAGTCGTACTCAGCGCGACTCCTGCACATTTATTATGTTTTCGTGTCTGTCTGACTGACGCGGTGTTCTTGTAAAGTTCGGTTTTTAATTCCAGAGAATAATCTGACATTTCAAGTCTTTTGTTTCTACTTTTTTATTAAAGGAGTTTGACATTACACCTGCCAAATTAGTACTTGGGTTTAAAAAACAAACTGTACGCAATGGATTTTGATGCAGTATTCATGAGCATTTTGGGATTTTTTTCGGGAAGTTTTATTACGGTGATATTAATTAAATAAAGAAAATCTCAATGTTTTTACAAGTCGCGAAAACAACGCGAATAGTTATGTAACATACTACTATATACAAGCATTCACGCATCCATATAGATGTATAAACAAGTATACAAAACCAGATCCAACGATTAGCTTTTCACGAGTGAATAGTCAAATTTTAGTAAACCAGCCAAACTTGTTTAGATTCGTAACAAAATTCTAACTACATCACACAGGACAAACTGCCTAGTCTTAAATGTCAATAAATAACATATTATTCTTGCTTTTGTAAAACATTAATTATTTACAACATTTCTTCAGTTTCGTCACAAAAGGCCAGAGGTCTTAAGCTTTCGTTTCGAAAAATATCAAATTATATCTACATCAGTTCAAATAACCTTAAAAAAATGTCTTTAGTATATTGATTACATTAAGAACGAGACAGTGTAAATACTCATAATAAACTAACACGTTTTTAACTCATTCAATGAATTTATAAGCCACAATACTACTATGAAATAAATAATAGAATTTATTATTATTGCAAATAATGTAGGGCGAATCTGCTAGCGAAGAATTTTAATTATATACGGCTGATTTTAGCAACGCCAGATAACTCTACCCATCCGAGAAATGATTTAGATTGTTTGAGTTTACATACCATACGATACTGGTCGGTGACATTTTTTTCCAGGAATAAAAATATATCAGACGTTTTTGAAACCTGCCTTGATTATCCTTATCCTCCTGACATTACTTCAAATTATTTAGGAACAGCGCAACATTTCTTCTTCTTCCATAATTCTCTATTAGTCGTTATATCGGTAGTCACCGCCTCTCTATTCATATCGTCTTTGACCCTGTCCATCCATTGGTTCTTTGGCCTTCCCCTACTCAAAAAAATCTACTCTAAAATCAGCCTTAAGTAATTATTTATTTATTGCATTCCATATTGTAAAAAGATGTAACAAAGGGTTTAAAGCTAGGTACAGAAATATGGACTCTGTAAGGGCATAGCAAAATGATAAAATTAAGATAAGAATAAATTAAATTAAATTAAATTATTAAATCACATAATATAATAATGATTCTAATTGTTAAAATTAAATTATTACATGATTCAAAACATTAATCAATAATTCATTACACTATACTAAATATAAATTCATTACATTTTATTAAAATAAATCATTATTAGCAATCCATGCATTCGTTTTAGTCATAAAAGTAACATATATGGTCATTAATTTTTTTACATTTACGTCAAGCATATTATTAGGTTTAGGGTCGATTAAAAGCATCAACTACAGGATCTTCTTTTGTTTGTTAGTACTCCTTCATAAAAACCACTTTACCAAACTGTTGTGTTATGTAAGCGGTTGCTGCGACAAGTTATGTTAACATTCCTGTCAGTTTTTGTTCAAATTCTTGACACGAATACCGATATATTCAACTGCACGCACAAAAACACTAACCCGAATTTTAATTACATAAATATCAAGTTTATAACTTAACGATAATTTCAACGAAAAAGCCTAACCGCCTTTGGTAATTAAAAAATATGCTGTTAATTATCGCCAAAAATCTAAGGACAGTGTTTCAATTAGCGCCGAACACATGAAACAAAATATCAATTAATACGTAGTTCGCGTATAATTGTATAAAATAGAGCCGTTTCCTGCAGTCAGTTACCCAACCAATTGGAAAGGGAGCCGGAATCGAGACCGTTTGTACCAAACTCAAGGTCCACACCTGCTTCTGAACGACATTTAAAAATTATATATATTTGGGCCGACCTGTGGGTGATTTATGTGTCGTTGTGAAATGTTAATGGGTATTGAAATGTCTGATGTGTTACGATTATGACAAAGTGGGTTTATGACGATTGCTTCTGGCTAGACTTGATTTAATGTTCATTTTGGCGCATTTTGTACCTTCCATTGATAATGTAGAACAGAATTTGTCTCAGGATCATTCGAATAGATAACCTTTTTGCTGAGATGTATGCATTTTAATGATTCATACTTGTGTACTAATATTTTGCGAACGTAACTCTGTCTGTCTATCTGTTTTTGATAAACAGGACCTAGTCTTGGACTTGAAAATCAAAATATACTGATTTTCCTCCTGGTTATTTGTATAGAAAAAATGTGAAATCTAAACACACAGGTAAAGTCGCTAGCATTAAATACAAAAAATCCATATTATAGTATTTCAACAAACAGATAACGTTTGTCGAAATACTCTTTCGTACAAAATATACACACCATCCTAGTTGTATAATTCCCAACGTGCACTGAAAAGTGAAATAACAATGTTAATCGTGAGATAAAGATTAAATAATCGCACGGTTATAATCCGTAATTGTCGGGTATGAATTGTATAACAGGCGTGCGCTAAAACCGCTCGTACAAAAGAGTTCAACGCGCTACTTACGCCATCCATTGTATGAATAGTGATTTTATCTCTCTCGTAAACTCGTAAGCACCTGCTTTTGTTCATAATACTAATATAAATACTGACTTTTATACTAATTTGAATTCCGCGAAGGATGTTATGGATGCAGTATTTTTGAAATATTTGCTAAAACCCACTCCTGCCCTTGCTCAGTGTCCCTCTGACATTATCAGAGCCCTTGGTAATACGGTTTTCTGATTGTTACCAATATTTCGGTTTATATTTGGAGCAGTCCTGTTTTAGGAAGAATTGATTTCCTGGAAGCAGTGTTTGCTTCACACACACTATCCATAGAACTGATGCCTATTTTTGTTATGGATGATTTTCAGAAGCTTTAAATGAGTCATGCAATTCGACGTGATAGGAATGTTTAATGTTAAACAAATGTAAGTAGGTAACGCAATAAGCACTTGACATATTCAAGTACGTTTAACAACTACATTTTTTTTAATGATTGTAAGGTTATGCCTACTACTTCGAATCATGATTATGAACAAATACTTCACGTAGCTTCAGTATTTTTCTGTGATATCACATCACATCATCGCCCATTTATGGGACACAGGCCACCTCTTTGTGAGAAGAAGTGGGCCATTATCCACCACGCAGGACTAGTGCGGGTTTTTGGATGTCATAGCTCTTCGAATGTTTTGTTCTAGAACATGCCGGTTTCCTCACGATGTTTTCCGTCACCGTTTTGAGAGCAGTGGTGATGAGATTTAATAGACACAGTAAAGTGCCTGCTTCACTATTCGTACGTCGGGGCCAATAACACTGTGATATACTTAGAAATAAAATTGAAATAGTAAAATCCTTGATTTTACGAGTACAAATAAGTTAAGATGAAAACAGTATGTCATAAAGTTCAGTACAATCAAGGCCTCTAATTGTACTCAGTCAAGCAGTAAGAGCCAGGTTCAATTACAATGCACAATGGGTTACAAAAGTTACTAATGAAACTTAAAATATATTCACAAAAGTGAATAACAAAAAAAATATTTTCACACATTGATTCATAATCAATTAATACCTAGGCACTGAAATAAATATAAGAACATGTGCTGAGTTGATTTTTGTGTTACTACAAGACATGCTATTATCAACTTTTTGCTTTGATAATGGCAACATTGAACAAATTGTTTATTGTGTCACAGGTAATATTAACAATAATCGCACAGTTCGAACCTACTCAAACTCAAACTCAAAGCATTTATTTCAATTAAGCCATTTACAGGCACTTTTGAATTGTCAAAAAGTCGACCAGTTGGAAAGTTGAAGCTAGTTGCCCATTCCAAAACGCCCTGCCCTACCCTGCTATGCTTAGTTAAATTTGCTTCTGTTTGACTGTACTACTTTACTAATTCATTATTGTGTATAGATGGAGTATGAGAGAAGTAATATAAGTACTTAAGTTACCACTTAAGTACTTATATTACTTCTCTCATACTAGGTGGTATAGGGTGGAAAAATAGTACGATAAGCGCAAATGGAAACGGAAGCAATTATATTTAAGGGACCTTCAATCAACTGACCTTCGTTTAGTTTCCAGGCTGTATCATTTTAATAGTGGAGTTAGAAAAATGAACCCCAAAACTTTTTTAACATTATTCTATATGATATGTTAAAAAAAATGTATATAAAGTGCGAGTCACAATAAATACTTTTTGTTTCTTTCTTTTTCCTTCTATTAAATGATATTTGATTGTATATCTTTAGCAGTCATAACTTACAAAGATATAAAATAAAATATCGTTTGATATATCGCGACTAAAATAAATATATTCGTAATCATAATTTGTGGCCTCAGTCTCAAGTGCATATTTATACAGTCTGTATGTTTGTCTGTCCATATACAGTGTTGATATGTGAACGAGGTTAGCTTTACGACAGCCACTTTAAGTGCCTAAGTGTTCGTTTGTTACTTAATGTGGTTCTGTCTAATTGTTTAGCTTTTCAGCAAAAGATAATAAATATCTAATGTTTTTTTTTGTTGTAAATAGCGAGTTACAAAATATTTTGTCAGTGTCTACTATCCATTCTCGAGATTTGCTACATGTTTTTTTTATGTTTGTATTTTTTTTGTAAAGTTAAGGAATTTCCTTTGCTGCAAAGTGTTTTGGTTTGGGTATATGTGTAGTTAAACTGCAGTTACATTTGTGTTATAAATTTCAGTGTGAAACGGTTTATAGTGGCTGAATTTTCTATTTTGTAATCATCAATTAGAGGCTATCATACCCTCTCGCATTGTGTCCACAGAGGCCTGTGTGTTAGGAACGGTGTAGGCTGATTTTACCTATACTTAATCTATATATAAATAAAAAGAAAGGTCCTAACTGGCTGACTGACTGACTCATCAACGCCCAGCCCAAACCCTTGGACCTAGAAAGATGAAATTTTGCACAGAGGTTGCTTTTATAATGTAGACTAGGAATAGGGAAGGATTTTTCGAAATTCAACCCCTAAGGCAGTTAAATAGGGGATGAATGTTCCACGTAGGCGAAGCCGCTGGCAAAAGTTAGTTGTGAATACGATAGCTAGATAAATTAATAATTACAGACTATACTACAGTATTCATGTAAAAATACACAAAAAAAAGAATTATTTTTTATTATTAAGTTAAAATTATTATTACATAATAATAATTTGCCGTGCCCTAACGGGTTGCATGTTGGAACTTACTTATATGTATTGTAAAACAACTAAATGTACACATGAATGCAATAAAGAGATTTGATTTGATTTAATTTAGAGGCTTAAAAATAAATAAAAATGTCCCAAATCACTATCATGCAGTTTATACACCGAGAAATTTTAATGGTTGTTTTCCCGCAGCAGAACAACTTGCCATAAGGAGTACTTTCGAAGCATAGAGTAAAACCAAAAAAATAAAGATATTTTTGTTTTAAAATAATTTAAAAAATATTCATCTAATCGAAAACGTGAGAATCAATGGTACCACTAGAGGTAACTTGAAGGTACAACTACTCGAACCACACGCGCCGCCGACAAAGGGAACAGCGATGTATAAAATGTTCAAAGCAAAATAAACTCTCTCACATGGTGATTTTTCAGAATGGTTAATCTACTATTTTTGTTTCTAATATTTTATTTGTTTTTAACAACCATTAAAATTTCTCAGTGTATGTGTCAACTATACTCCTTTTAAGTACAGGTGTAACCCACAAAAAACTAATATGTCCGTCAATTGATATCACTTACAGCGGTCACACTTTTCAGAAGCAGTAAATAACATTATTTATTTGTGACTGTGCAAGCTCATAAAAACGAAATCTATATTCGTAAAACCACAAGAATGTCAATATAAAAATAAATTACCGTCTAACTTGTGTCGAATTGTACGTGCAATTAAAAAACATACAAAATGTATAATCACCGTTTTATGTATGCTAAAATTTAATATGACGGCAATGACTTTATTTGACGATGAAAGTGTTGCCAGATTTTATTGTATCTATACAGGGTTATTTTAAATTAGGTAGCTAAACTCTGCAGACGCAATGGGTGTCTGTAGCTAAACATGACAAAATAACAAAGATTTGATGTTATATTATAATTTAGATAGATAGATACTCATTACATCTGAAAAGCTTACACAATTAAAAACGATTTTTTAAACTAATGTTTTAAGTTACGGAACGGAACTACGGTAGATGACTCCCCAAAATAAAGAACATGAAATTTAGAATTTGGACAGGACCACGTCTGTCGGATCAGCTAGTTTTATCCTAATATATATATTTTTTTATGTGAAAGTTTGTATGTTTAGATGTGTGAATGTTTGTTACTCAATCACGCAAAACGGTTGAACGGGTTTCGATTTAATTTGGCACACATCTGTGTGCAAAATTAAATCGAAACCTAGATTAACACATATAATTCTTTTTATCGCGGTAGTACGAACGTACTACGCGAAAAGAATTATATGAACCCAATGGAACCCAAGGAACCCTTGGGATAAATTCCGACGTCCCCGCGAAAAAAAGCCTCTGGCAAAAGCTAAAATAAATAAAAGTTTAGAGTTTAGATTAGGCAGCTCCCTACATAGAGATAGCTATACATTAGGAATTTAGAAACCAGTTACACCAGTTAATATGTAAACTTGAGTTGAGTTGTAGAGGTCAAAACATATGCAGCCCTATTAAATTGGAAGAAAATCTGATCACAGTATTATTGTGTGGGTTTGAAAAAAGAAAATAGTGTCTTGCATACCTGTGTGTTTGATTGCCTTGTCTTATGAGCGTGACATAACATGGGTTCTTGGGTCCAATCCCATAAACCCATAACTAGAGAAATATCGTTTGACTATAGGTTACCTACACGCTTACCAACCCTTTCAAGCATCATGCTTTGTAATTAGCGTAAAGTAATTTTAACTTAAAATAATTTTATTGGCCTTCAGCAGATTTCATCTATCCAAATCAATAAAATTAAAGTGACTCTTTAATTTTATTGACTTGTAATGTCAAAATAACAGCTTTTTACTAAATAAATATGCAAGTGCTACGTATACGTAGGTGCTTTTAAGAGAAAACTATTTTAAAATTCTGTCTGCCTGTTTGTTCCGGCTAATCTTCGAAAAGGCTGGACTGATTTTAACGGGACTTTCACTGGCTTATAGCTAGGCTACATAGGCTCCTTTTTGTCCCAGTAACACGTTTGCGTAGGATAATTTCCGACACCAACGCAGACGAAGCCGCGGGTTCAGCTAGTGATATATAAATAAATAAAATAAAGCAAGTCATCGATAAAACCTTGCGAATCGGTTTCGCTCGTAACGCCACGGATAGGCGCGTCGCTTACGCAATGATTCGCTCATCTTATTGCCTATAAATTAACATCTGTTACGTTGCGCGTACGCTGAATAATGAGCTTTCTTTTATGCCACACGTCATTTTGCGCGTATCATTCATGCTTGCAATGTCGTATGCATATGCGCAGTTTAGGGAAATGAGTGAAAATATATAATGTGCATTTATTGACATAGGTAGTCACATGAGTACGTTGTGCAGCGTTGTGTGTTGCTTATGGTCAAAGGAAGTGGTCAAGGCGCATTTGTCAATAAAGGAGAAAGGGTGAGGCTTTTGACAGACTGATAAAAGAACGAAAGAAAGAAAATACATTCATTTAACACAGACTTTAAGGCACACAATATACATTATACAGCAGGGAAGAGTAAAATAAAAATAAAAATCAAATAAAAGTGTAAGGTGATATGCAGAAACTAGCATTACATATAGTGTGCCTTATGGCTGCGCCTAAAAGGCCCAGTTCAGCAAAAATGCCAGACGACTAGTGCCTGACGCTGGTTTTCAACTGGACCTAAAGCGTGAGGTGACGGATGTAAATCAGTTTTATACCAATACTGAAAACTGACCTGTGTATGCATACTTAAATAAAATAAATTCACGGTTCACGGATCACGTTTGGCACAATGGCTCTTACACTGAAAACCATAACGTTGACCAAATTAAGTCCATTTTTGTCTGTTAGGGGTTATGTATTTGTGTATCATAAGTCGTTCGTTTTCTTTCTAAGACTCTTGAATAACTTTAGACGGAATTCTAACAAAAAACATTTTAATTCCGTCAATAGTCTAAATAGCCTGACTTAGTATATTCTATTAAAAAATCACCCTCATCCTGGTCTAAAAAGTCAACGTGTGCTTATATTTTTTACGAAACAATACCACGCCTGTGGTCCCCGAAGGTTTAAGTTAAAGTTTAAGTATGTTTAAGTCCCATGTTATAGGGGCTGAGTCTATTGCCTCAAAACTGCTACAAATTCAGAATCCGGGCTGCAACTGAGAAATAACACATGGAAAATAGATATAAAAACAAACTTGAAGTTATCAGCGTACGCACTAACTAGATATAATATATTATAGTATTTTATTATTACTTTATATACAGGATGTCCGGTAATTAATGGATAACCTTGAAATGGTTCATGGTAGAAGTAATGGCCATTCATAAAAAAACAATATTATTATTATTTTTTTCAGAAAAAAAAATCCAAAAAAAAACAACCGACTTCCGAAAAAACACTACAAAGTGAAAAATAACTTTAATTTCAGATGGTGGTGACAAAAAATTAAAATACATATATATATTCATTCGAAAGTCGGTTGTAATTTTTTTTATTTTTTATTTACCGATTAAATACAAATAAAAATGTTTTTTTCTGAATGGCCATTAGTTCTACCATGAACCATTTCAAGGTTATCCATTAATTACCGGACATCCTGTATACTTCTCCTCAAAGTTACTATTATTGCTCGTAAAACTTCTGATAATCCTCTTGGCATTTTTTCAATCACAACAAAAGTATTTTAGATCGATAAAGTATATTAAAGTAATAAAAGTAGTTAACATTGACTAAATCAGATTTCTGAATGAGCGTAAGCTAGGCTGGAAGTCTTTTTATATGGAAAAACAATTGAACTGTTTTATATTCTAAATCTATATTTTTAAATAAAGAATCTAAAAAGAAGAAGAAATCATAATACAATCTACCGTAACAAAAAAGATTTTGATTTTTCAAAGTGATCGTAAACTTTTTTTGATGTGTTTATGTATTAATAGAAGTGTGTGCACAGTGCAGCTCGTTATCATTCTTCGTTGAGTGAGTGAACATAATACTTTTGATGCCTCATTTAACACTAATTTTTTAATAGCCTGTCGATTCAAATTATCGTAACCCAGTTTTTTAGCTACTTCCTCAAGTTTCCGTTAAGAATTTTATAGCTATTATTAATACTATTGCAATAACAATTTAAAGATGAATCGATGAATAGTTTATAAAGTATTATAGTAACTGTGAAGTGTGATTTTAGATAAGAAAAGATTGGGATTTTGTAACCGTGTCCCACAAGAAATAGAAAGGACAACTTTTTTGTCTCATCATAAAAATAAAATTATACTCTTCTCTCTACATTTCTCATAGTTTTATAATCAATCAATGGTTTTCATGAGCGTCTAGGTATGTTAACCAATAAAGCCTGGAATTCATGTATCAAAACAAGTAGGTGTTTTCTGTCAAATTGAATTTAATAAAAATCTTTTTCACTTCTCATGCTCTAAAAGTACGCCAATATATCCCTACGAGCGGGACTAAAGTGACCACTTTAGTCTCTAGGGAGTAAAAAGTAATTAGTTTTTTAATTTCCTTTATGTGACATAAACAAACTCAAACACCCAGTAAAATCTGTGACTGGTTTAGAAGAAAACTCGTATCGCGAAAATTTCAGAATTTTTGTAGTGTAAATTTGTTCGGTTTTAAATAAATGTATTAAGAGGGGACGGGTCCTGCAAGGAATTTGAAAAATAGGTATTTGAAGAAACTATTGCCGTCGCGCTGTCAGTAAGTCTGCCCCCGTAGTGTGTGATAGGGACAGCTGCAGCTCAGACCGAAATTAACACAAAAATTTTGATGAAATCGACGTTTCGTATTCTCTTTTTTTCTCCTCGAAAACTGAGCCGATTCAATTATTTTTTACATTAATATTTTAAGAAAGAGTATGTTTAGGTTCCTATCATTTGTTTTTATGTTAAAATGTTTTCTAATTTGTCTGGTAGTCCTCTAATCACGGCGGTAAAAATAGGACATTTTTAGAGGTTCATATTTTCTTTAATAATTAGTTGCTGAAAAAAAGGAAATGACAGGAACGTGTTTACGGCAGCCCTTGATTTTATGAAAAAAAAAATTGCTCTAGAGGCATTGATCAGGAAGAAAAAAGGGGAATACATTTGTATGGAGAATCGCACGCCCTGTTCCCTCTTAAGAATGTCCAATGACAGTGAAGAGTTTGACGTCGAGCAAAGAGCAAAAGACATACCTAATAGTTAATGTGTTTTATTTTTTTATTAAATGTTTTTGTACTAAATTGACAATTTTTCTCGCACTCAAAGTGAAAAGTACAGTTTGCACCTCGAGTCTAAACGCCAACTTAATATACCCTCGGTTTCATTGAATCTCTCGCACGCTCGGGAGTCAAACCACCTCTGGTATATTATGGCTTCGTTCAGTCCCTCGATATAAAATATATTATAACTCAAAAAGAAAGAAAGTAAAAGTATTTATTGGGACTCGCACAGGTAGATTACAAACTGAACAAAACACAATCATGAAAACATAAAAAACAAAAGCATTTAAAGAAAATTAAAAACAAAGTCCTGCACGAGGCCAAAATGCTCCTATCTAAGCATATTGCTGCGACATTTAAAAGTAATTGCGGCATTACCTACTATGCATTACCATTCATGTGATTAATAACTTGGGTAGTTAAGTACTGTATCTTACCTTATTAACATTATGTACGATTTGTATGATTGAATACCTACTTAATTAGGTACAAGTTACGTCAATACGCACAAATCTTACTTTCTCAGTATCATTACTCGAAAATGTACTTATTCCTTAAAAGAAGTTTAATAACGCTTTCCGTGACATCAGCAGTAAGATGAATGACTAAAGTATCAATGATTTACTAGCTTTAGATGATGAATGGATCGTGACCGAATCGCAGAATTTCATATTTTACTATATTGTGGCAAAGTCGTGTAGTGCGTTTTAAGTAATATTATTTAATGCGCACTTCGCTCGACCGCGTATTTTAGTGGTTTGTTCTACAGTTATATACTATTATAAGGAAGTATGTATCATTCTAAATAATAAGCTTCTGGTAATATACACGAATAGAATAGGAAAGCGACTGCTATAGACTAGTTGGTGATGATAGGTTTATTGCTTGATTTCAAATGTGTTATGCCCGATGGCTAATTCCTCGAAGTCATCAGATCGAACTTCCGAATTGCCGAAATTCCGTAGCATCGATATACCACAATTTCGAATAGCCATAAGATCGAGCGTCCGTTTCGCCGAAAAGTCATTGCAATGGTAGTCTTGTCCATCGAATGTCTATTGGCTCGACGTGCCAGTAAGTCGAAAGCCATTCTACATAAAATATTCAAGAAGAATGAAAAAGGGAATGTAAAATGGGACATAATCAGTCTATAATGTTCCCACTGCTGGGACACAGGCCTCCTCTCAGTGAGAGGGAGTGGGCCATAATCCACCACGCGGGCCCACTGCTGCTCTCAATATTAGTGCTTATTAGTTACCTATTTCTGATATTTTTATTATGTAAAATATTAGTAATGTTGATCACTGTGTGTTAGTGTTGTTGATGTGGATAAAAACATACCAAACCAATCTGCTGGTTTGTTTTTTATCCTATTTTACATTCCTTTTTTAAAATTTTCTTGAATATTTTATGTAGATAGCTTTCGACTTACTGGCACGTCGATCCAATAGACATTCGGTGGATAGGACTACCGTTGCAATGGCTTTTCGGCGAAACGGACGCTTGATCTTATGGCTATTCGAAATTGTGGTATGTCGATGCTATGGAATTTCGGCTATTCGGACGTTCGATCTGGGCCTCAAGTCTGCTATTACAATAGTGTCAGAATGGTCTATCATTGATTTCATAATTGTTGATTTTGACAAGTTTGGTAATCTACTAATAAAATGGCGTCATTATGACTTTCCAATGGTCAGCCACTGACACTCCATTGAAAGAAATGGCATTTATTGGTAATCTCGTACATAATGAAAAATGAATGACTGACTTAATTTACGAACTTCCTACTACTTTAGAATGCTTATAACACTAATAAATAATATGTAAAAATATATATAAATAAAATCTGGCATGAATAAAGGTTCAAATTTAGTAGTCGTTTTTCGAAAATCATTTCTACTAATGAGTTTTATAATAATGTCAATACGAAAATGCCATTATAACACAATTCTATTACGACACCATTGACCGACCAATGATCGACCACTATGAATTTAGAAGATTACGAACTTTTAGCAAAATGACAAATGAATGACAATGGGATCGTGTTGGAATGACGAATTTATAAAAATAGCAGACTAGGGCCCCTGATGTCCTCGGGGAATTAGCCATTGGGCGTATGACATTCGAAATCAAGCAGTAAACCCGGTGATGATGATGATTTATATTAAGTTAGCAACCTTTTGTATGTCGCTGATTTGTTTGTGGTGGTGTTTAATTAGTTTCTGGGGAGGAAAACAATTTTTGGTTAAATAATAACCGCATCAATAAGAATAGTTTTATTCAGAAAATGTATATCTGATGAATTCCTTTTCTCTGAATGTGGAAATTTTGACTTAAATAAATAAAAAAAAAAAATCGTTTATGTAAACAGTTTAAATGGACAGTTATCCATTTTTTGGGTGATATATGTTATAAAAAATCAATAACAAACTTTAAAAGCAAAAATATATTCGCAATGAAATTTTTTCTTAAAGAATCCTAGAAATTGCCGTATGTTAATAAAACTGGATTTAATAATATTGCCTTTTGAAAAGTCGTTTACGAAATGAATAAACTTTTACTAAATCGAAGGCCATGAATGATAGCGGCGAAGAATTTCTTCGGTGTCATATTTGTCCTTTCACGACAAAACGAGATACATAAAAGCCCAGAAACATAAGGTTTCTACAAAAAATATCTCGCAAATAACTTCCTATTAAGTATAATATATATTTTATGTATGATATTTTAAATTCATATATAACTAGCTGACCCGACAGACGTTGTCCTGTCCATACAAAATTCCCATAGAAAATGTAATTTAAGTTTTCCCGATTTTTTGGCAGTTTCCTAATGCACAAAAAAACAAAAAATAGATGTTGGCCGATTCTCAGACCTACCCGATAAGCACACGAAATTTTATCAAAATCGGTCAAGCCGTTTCGGAGGAGTATGGCAACGAAAACTGTGACACGAGAATTTTATATATTAGATATTTTATTAGAAGAAAATAGCAGCTTTCACACCGTTATTATAGTTATTGATGTCAGCATTTACAGTAAAAAATCAATAAAAGCCATTTCATATCAAAATCTAGGTTTAACTTTGTTAGATCGACTAAAACTTGTCTCTTAACAGCCTATAGACGAATGTATTTTAGTAGACTAAACCAGCCACACCTATAAAATGAAAATACTCGCTTCACAAAATCTACATTTTATCAACCAGAACATTCTACACCTAAAAATAAAGAAAAAACTAGAATCCATATTCTAGATATTTCTACAACCGAATTCGACTAATGTCATACGAAAGTCACTTTCTAGTCTAGTCAGTGAAAATGCGATCTCTGCCATTTGTTTATACGAAGTCGTGAAGCTCCGAATGGCTGATAAGATGTCGATTTCCTATTTATTCGATAATAGGATTGCAAAATCGCGGAAGGCTCGGAGAAACCGGCTCCGAGTCATCTCGGCTTGCGTCACCGAGGAAGTGTTTGACATATTCTGTGTGCTTCGTTTTAAAGACATTTTTTTTAGTTTACTGCCTTTTAGTTCGTAGTTGGTTAATCTAGTAAGGCTAGTGGTTACCAATTTTAACAGTAATAAAAATAAATGAAATTGTTTATTCTATAAATAGGGTTTCGGAATCACTTTTTCACGTCATATTATAAAGCAAAAATGACAAAACACAAGGGTCAAAGTCTGTTTTTAAAAGTCCAGCCATCTTAGTCAGATCCTGTGAAAACCATGTAGATTAGTGCATGAAATGGTCTTTTCAGTAAAGAACCACACAGAATTAAGTAGACTAGGTTAGTCAGTGCAAGCATTTGTCAGTAATTGTGTAGCACAACTCCGCACTTGATGGACGCAACTAATAATAGATGCGAACTAAATAATAAATTAATGTTAGCCATTATCATCATAATATCACCAAAATCGTTCCCTATTTTGTAATTATTGACTTGCCTATATATTCCTAATCGCTTATCGCGGTGCCACTTCTAAGAGGCACCGCCATTAGACCCACTTACATAATTATATCTTATCAGATTATATGTTACTTTTATATTGTGTTCAATCAAGTAAATTAATTATTTATTTCTGCTTGAATATAGTTTTTAATATTTTTTTTGGCAATACTGGTGTGTGCTAGACACTTGATTGACATATGGCAAATAATTATGTTTAATGTTTTGTGTTTCGTAATGATAATTACTTACTATTATGGTACAGAATCAAATTCTTCTAACCGAACAGACAGCTGTGCTGCTGGCGAGTTTATTGCGCCACTTCTTCTTTCCAGCTAAAGCACTAGGAAGTGGTGGAGTTTCTTTCGTCTTATGGATTGCTAAATGTTAGTAACAATGAAGCACAATTATTTAACCGTTGGTTAAGAGCAAATAAGTAGTTTCCCACAGCATCGATGTTGTTAGAGCTGTTGTAATCTTAGAGTTTTAAATACCTACGATACTTTTGCTTAGCCGGGAACAAAGATTAAGTATTTGATCATGTGAAACAGACTTTCCTCGATTCTACGAGTAGATTCTTGGTGATGAAATCCCGAACAATGACGTAGGTACTTACCCATAGTTTAGTAAGATTAATTCATGAATCCTGTACAAACTGACTGACTCTACATCCTGAACATCCTACCTAAGAACACGAGTTTTATACAAGGTGAATTTCTAGTCAGTTAAAAAATTTCAGGGTGATAGTTCCAGTGAAATTGAACAACTTTCTCCAAGGAACATGGGTAGAAATATGAAAAAAAATCGGACCTTCCATGCAAAAACAATAGTCAGCTGTTCGATTTGTTATGGGAGGTCCGATTTTTTTTTTCATATTTCAACCCATGTTCCTTGGAGAAGAAAGTTGTATAATTTCATGGGTACTATCACCCTGAAAAATTTAAACTGTAACTAAAAATTCACCTTTTATAAATTTAATGACATCACTTAAAACCTGCCTTGGAAACTAAAGATCAATTCGTGAACAAGAATAGATTTTCTAATAAAATTGTACCAGGGAAGCATGACTCAAAAGGAGGTCTTTATTCAGCAGTAGGTGAAACAAAGCCGTCATCATCATCTCTCTCCAGCCTTCTCCCAACTATTTTGGGGTCGGCTTCCAGTCTAACCACATGCAGCTGATTAAGCAGCTTTTGTATTTTAAGTTGAGCGACTGCCTATCTGACCTGCACTACTCAGTTACTAGCTGACTGATTGTTCTGAGTTATTTCTGTATGCGTATTCTGTTCTTTGTGTTTGTTCTGTTCTGTTCTGTAAGGTGAGTACCTAGTACTCGCGATCGGCGTGCGTGTATGACCGTAAACGAAGCAAGGAGTATGTAGGGATAGGCAGCGGTTTGTAGCTTCGGCTTACCCCTATAAGAAGAAGGTGTCCGTCTGTGTATGTGTAGGTACGTTTTGTACAATTTAAGTGTAAGTTTGAAGTAGAAAATAACTTGTTGAAATTCTGCGTCAATTTTCTCCAGAAAAGTTACGATTATTCAAGATTTTTATGCAAAAAAAAATGTGAAAAAATATTTTCCTTTTTTCACATTAGTAAGCTATAGAAATCAAACCACATCAAAGGCCACACTACATTAATGTTCTCATCAACAATGATCATAAATCCCATTAGTTAATGTCGTAATTACGTCTAGTACAAGTGACAGCATTGTTAATATTCATACAATCGCACCTTATGTTAATTTAATCTCATTCGCATTGAATTCATGAGGAAATTGTGGCATTGGCAATGAGATTATGATCAAGAATTATGGTATAATAGAAGTACATATATGTAATGACCAGAGATCGGATATTCGGATGTATATTCACCTAAAGTTGAGATGTTGGCTAACATGGAATGCGCTTTTGTATCGAAAAAGTCTTAATTTAGGTAAGTAATTTGTTTATTTTTTGTTTTAACTAATACAAACCACCCCTCCTCCAGTACATACACATATTTGTATCGGGTTATACATTAATTTTTAATTAATACACACCTGAATAGTTATGTAATCCAAGAATCCCGGGGTTTTTAATAAATATTACAAATAATTTATAAAGCCGCTTCCATACTTTCATAGCTAAAAATTATCTTTAGGTAAATATGCATCCGAATATCCGACCTCTGGTAATGACATTCAAAGATGGGACTTATTTGTAAAACGTTAAAGACAAAAGAAGCAATCAAGCAATGTGGTCTATAAATGCGAAATTCAGATAGTATATGGCAAATCTGTCAAAAGGCTCTCAAAGGACCAACGATTGTAAATTAGTGGACGTAGCTCCCAGGTCTATATCCACGAGGTTCCTGGTTCAAAACTGGCCTCCAATCGGGGGTGTGATCAATGTACGAATATATTCCGGGCCCCCAGGACCCTTAGGAGTTTCTTTATGGAGTTTCTTGCCCGTTCTTCTCCATAGGTACCTACGCTTCGGAATGGGCAACTAGCTTCATCTTTCTATCTCACCGACCTTGACAATTCAAAAGTGCCTGTAATTGGTTTATTTGAAATAAATGCTTTGAGTATGAGTTTGACTTAGTTTAAAGATAGAGCCTGGCTCGCGCTGTCCAGGACCAGCGATGCCCTAAACCGAGGTCCTACAGGGAAGGCCTTAGTATTTAATTGCATAGTTTTTAAGTTTTTCAGCCCTGGCTGGAGGTCTTAATTTATTGAGGCACCCCCACACGCAAGCCCGGTTAAGCTGTCGACAACCTTCTATGTTGAGTGCGAGATGCAATTCCCAGACGATGAAAAAAAAACGAATGCTGGTAGTACCTAGGAGAAACAGCACAGTGGGGTTTTAGTCACCCAAAAAAAAAAACCCCTCCGTTCTCGTTCAGAGGTACTCATGAAGATTCTCCCACGAAAAAAAAGGTTCAAAACTAGGATTGTGATAATTTTATAATTTCCTCTCAATGTTTATTTCCACCGGTTGCCGTCACAGTGATATTTTAGAAATCATCAATACGCGATTATGGTGAACATGGTGTTCTTCCCTACTTTGTATGTAAGAGAAAGGTTTTCTCAAAGAAAGTAGATAAGATTAGAAGCTTATAAATTAACCACGAATTAAGAATACCACGAAAATCTAACAAAGACTTAATATGTTAGCGGAAAAATTAAAAATAATGTGTAGTAATAGTAATAGCTGCAGAAGTCTGTATACAGATATTGTGAGCCCTGCCTCTTAAACTAGGATAACCTGTATCTTAAGAGACAGTCTTCAGCTGTGATGTTACTTAAAAAAAATAGGAATTATACAACTGCGGACTGTGCCAACCTATTGTTCGTGTTAACAGTCAGATTTACGTTTATATTATTTAATAATTACGGTTTAAGACAATTTATTTCTCTCAAAAAGAATACAATATTCACTTCTATGAGGAAAAACATAAAAATTGAGTTATGCGACGGTTTCGCTGGGATAAAATCTAGAATTAAGGTATAAATTAAGAGTATTAACATAAAAAATAAACACTATTTATGACATGATGTTTCAATAGCCTTTTTAAAGTTGGAAGCGATTTGGATTCTTTAATGACTTTAGCTATAGAGTTATAGAGTTGAGCCCCCTCATATACGACAGTCTTTCTACCGTAGTTTGTCCTCGGTGCTCTCAAGATTATATATAATTAGCCAAGAAACTTCATAAAGAATTAGTATTATTTATTACTTCTCTAATTACATCAGCAAGGTCGAGCATTACAATCGTTTGCAACTCCATTACAGCCGCTATTCGACTATTATCGAGTTCCTATCATGTTTTATTTTAAGCTTAATTAAGATATCATGCCTAAACGTAATAAACATTACAATTTAAGACTATTTTAAAATAGAAACAAATCAGGAAGTATTTTTGTTTATAAACTTAATAACTGTGAACAATTTATATGACTTTAAGGTATTTTCAGTTGTGTAGTTTGTTTACGGGTTATATAATTTCAAACATTCTTTTGAAATTGAAATACAAATTATGCTAAGGCGTTTTAACTGTGTAAAATGTGAAATATTGTAATTAAGTCAAAGCATCTTCTATGGTACATACCATGGAAGATACTTTGACTGTGGGTATTATAATAATATCATTTTCATATATTTGAACTATCAATGTTTGGTGTACAAAAACAAACCACTCAAGATCAAACTAAAGAGTTTTTGTTACTTGAATAATGGCATCAAAAGATTTTATGAGCTACTGCTTATGCAATTACCTAAATCTAAAATAGTTAATCAACAAAATTGAGATTAGTCTTACCAACTTGACTACCTACACTAGAACCTCTTTTCAACCTCTAAGCAATTTAATCGAAATTAAACTAATTGGTTACAGTACTCGTTTCATCAGCAAACGAAGCTCAATATGGAGTCAATAATTAATTACTTTGAGCGGGATTCTCAAATTAAAACAAGACCAATTCTTGATGTCTGTTTAAACACCCCAAAGCTTTGACCATTATTTCTAATTCAGTCTGATTTACATAAACTCAAATATTGGTATGAGTTTGATTGTATGAGAGAGTCTGTTTTAAACTCTATAAAAATATTTCAACGAAACTATCCATCAAGATAACCAGCCGCTAAACAATCTTAATTATAATAATTACATCAGATTGTCTACTAAACCATTGTTTAATGTAGCATATGTACGATCTAATCTGAAGCAGTTAGCGTCGACGGCGACTGCGCATGACCACCAAGGCTAGCCACTCACAAGCAACTACTTTCGCCTTTTAGCCACCCGGGCCGCTAAAATGTTGCACACACATTTTGCGATACAGATTTCTGTAAGGATATAATATATCACAGAGCTGGTTCAAGTGAAGTAAAATGTAGTATTTTACAGTTTGAAAAGGGTATTTATATGGTCTCCTAAATGTTGCAAAATGTATGGATTTGTTGCAATCGTAAAACAAGTTGCGGCTGCACTGTGCACGAATTATTATTATCATTTATTGGTACACACTAAAACCAGTTGTAGTGAGATTAATATCGTACCAAATACGTTCAGAATAGACGTTTTCCGGCTTCCTGATTTATTAATTAGGTAATGCTACTTTGTTTAAGTAACTTAGGTAAATTAATTTTTGTTTATATTATACAAAAACGTTTATTATTTTTAATATTATACATGTAGCTTCATAAATAAATAAATCATAGTCATAAATCAATCATGGTATCATAAATTCAAGAGGCGCGTTGGTTTTCTGTCACGACATGCGTACGCGATACTGCGACAGAGATTACATCGAACCAGAGCTCAGAGCATGAATTATTCATATTTATACGAGTAATGCTCGGATGCATTAGAATGTTGGTGCATAAAGGCGATGAGCGGAACAAGGTTCATGGAATGAATCTGAGACCTTTTAATTTGCGTTTTTCGATGGAAGTGTGGTTTGGACTACCAATGACTGAGAATGTAGGAACAGACTAAATTGTCGTTAGTTTTAAAACAAGACAGCTGCGTGTACTAGCCAGTTTTTGTCAATTAATTTGCAAACGAACTAAATATCTTGACAAACACTTTCACTGGTTAAACATTTTAACAGTCATACTAATTAATTTAAAGTAATTGTTGAAATAAAATCATAAAAATGTATCATTGAAAAGTAACCCTTAAAATCCAATTTAAAGATTATGTACAGAAAAAAATAACTTATTATGTACTTTCAAATTAATTTAAGGCGAATGCAGCAGCATCAGTCTAAATGCCTTAATTCTGTATTAGGTAGGTACTGTAACCTAATCTGGCAGATTAGGTTAGTAAACATTAATGCTGAAGTACTTATCGTCCTAGAATAACCAAAGATGATGTAATAACTAATTAGTGAGTAAAGCTTTAACCCATAGTTTCATCACCATAAATTCATCGCATCTTAATCATCAAGATCAAATTAACAACAGGTTTACCTAACACCTATTAAGTTAATTAGTTATAATGGTTAGGTATAGCCGTGGGAAAAAATCTCTATGAGTTTTATTCAATAAGAGGAAGTCCCGCATTAGATAAGATAGTCGTAAAAGTAAGTAGTTTGAAACATAGCAGAGCATATCCTGTTTATCCCATTACCATCGTATAAGTGTGTATGATTGTTTTGTTTATCAAGTCAACAACAAGAATAACTAGAAGCATTAAGAAGAAAAAAAACATGGGTCAACTTTTTTTTAAACAAAAAAAATCGTGTCGTTTAATTTTAGCGGCCCAACACACATTATCAGTCTGTAATACCATTTGCTATGTATCGCAAGGTCACGGAAAGTATAACAGCGGCCAGTCTTTTATATAACGTTTAGTATAATTAGTATTCTTAATAACCAGTTGCACATGTAACAAATACATTTTATTTTTGTATTTTGTTGATATGTAATTGACAGTGCAATGTTAGGCGACATTGACTTCTAATTCGATTTAGTGTCAGTGTTATTTGTATAACAATTTTGTGTTATGGCTATAAAATATTGTTAAGATAAAAAAAGACTTCGTTATCACTTGTCATGAAAGACGCTATAAATCTGCTAACCAGCTTATTCTTAGCATAGATAATTGTAAAATTCTGAAAAAGATATTTTCTCAAAAGAAGGTTTTTTGCTTACATCATACTTTGGAAATAAATAAAACACTGTAAGTTGGTTCAATTTTACATTCAATAAAAACAGCCCTGACACAAAATCACATGAAGTCAACTGCATCAAAAAATGTGTCTTATCAGCAACTTCGACACGATCTCTCATCTCTATCGAGACACTCTAATCCAAATAATGACCTACCCATAACTACACAACAAACCACTACAATTGAACGAAGATGTTCTCCTAGTACGTTCGCACTGTAAAAGTAAAAGTGCCCGAGGTTATTGCTTCGGTGGCCGACATCTGCGATGACGTTGCTTCACTCACGACGCTATTCATCTGGAGCGAGATAAACGCAATCGGTTTGTGATTGTTTCGTAGTTTTATGTGAAAAATTGTGTTTTGTTTCATGTTTTGAGGAAATTTTTTTTATGAAAATTATCTACATAACGGTCTTGGTAACAAAAATGGCTGCAGTAAAAAAAAATTATTTGAACGGAATGTACCTATTAGGCATCTACAAATTATCATCATCATTCAACCTCGTAATCAGTGCTATTGGTTGTAATTGCTCTTTGTTCTCAAGGTATTTATCTCACTCTCGATTTTCTTTCTCTTGAGTTTCTTGGTCTCTCTCGAATCAATTGTTTCTTTACGTCTCTCACAGCATGCATCTTGTCTGATGACCCTGGTGGTCATAAGGCCACCTCTATTTCTTGATGTAGTTTTTCTACAGTTCTTTTTACCAAACTATAACAAGACTTACATTTTGGACTGTTTCCAAGTCTGCAGTCTTACTGTTGCCACATTCACAACGCTTTTCATCTGGAGCGAGCTAAACGCAAGAGCTGATACAATTGTTTCGTAGCTGTGTAGAAGTTAGTGTTAAAATTGATAAACGATAAATGGTTTTTATTCCTGTAAATTAGGCCAAAAACCACTTTCATTAAAGGACGAAAAATTGGACGAAGTCGGTGTTTCCTATCCGACTAATCTGCGAAGAAACATCGAAACAGATTCCGAGGTCTGAGGAGAAACATTGTTTTAAAATCCAGACATCATTGGTCAGGCCATATGAAGACAATACAGAATAGTGTCTGAGGTGGTACTTTAAGGAAATAACCACCGATTTGAGTGCTTTGGTGTTTGGGGTGTGTTTTCGGATTAACATCATCCTCCTAGTAGTCTTTATTGGACAGAAGTTGATATATATTAAAGACATCGACAGTGATTCGTATGGAAGGTCCCCCTATGTATCTGTCGTACCTTTTTGCTTGAGGATCACAATTCTTAATTTTCAAGGTCTTCAATGTTATCTATTTTTAATGATATCTTCTTCTCTTTGAATATCCAGCTTGCTTGAAACCTGCCATCTCTTATTCCTATGTGTAATCTTGCTCTAGATCCTCTAACCCAACGATAACAATACTCCTAGTTACCTAGTTACTATCGTTTCTAACTCTGTAGTACTATTTCCTAACTCTCAGCGCTATTCACCTGGCACGAGATAAATGCAATAGCTATTATGAATTGTTTTGTAGTTTGTAGGTGCTTCCTAGGTTATTGTGGAATGACTTCCTACATGTGTCGGTATAACAGTAACACATAGGTTTTTTTTTCATTTATCTCAGTTTTTAAATCTTCACCTTTCTATCTTCATTCCAACACCTTCTTTAGTTTTCCATTCTAGATTTTTGCGGTCACGATATATTTGAATATTATGAGGGACAATTTCAGTAATGTTAAGAGCGTTCACAGCCTCTATCTGTCAAAAATACTTCGAGTTTCCCTACTTTTGTGACAAGTTCTTGACATTTGATTGTCGCTGTCTCATCGACTGCGAATAGATGAACGTTTTTAATTACGATAATAGGCCTTCAGTTTTAATTTGTTTTTACATGTGCTATTTCTTGGATTTAATGTCTTCAAAAGTTTTTACTTTGAAATTAATCTGCACTCCACGTAACTTCTTCTATTTTCCATTCTTGACTTTTGCTATGTGTTAACGATCCAAATTAATGACGAACAATATAACTATCATGATATACAGCATATATGAGTAATTTGTATGATTTTGTTCATTTCGTGATCGGAAGTAAGAATAGGAACTATCCCTTTCCAAACGGTATAAGTGAAAGATTCTACTTGTTAGTGAACAGTGTGCTAGGGGAAAGTATTACCATAAGTCACGGAGTAACGCTAACCTTTCACGATTTATCTGTAGCATCTAAAGCAGGTGTATAATAGCAGGATTATAGGAAATGAAGCAACATGTATTTGAGGTATTGGGTTTGCCTAATAAGAAACCCAATAGTGCATTGTATGATACATAATTCATCTGGAAGTAATGAATATCTTACAGATATTGACTACCTTGTTTTCGTTTTATAGCCTTATTTAGATTTCATTTCTATCAGGTTCGACTGAGTTTTGATCATTTAAATGGAAAGACTGTAATTTTACCTCAGTGAACTTTTAATTCCCGTGCTTTAACACTATAAACCTAATAACCTTTGTTTAGTCGTTAGCCCTTCGGATTGCCAACAATTAGCATTTCTAAGGTATGCAGGGGCCTCGATACGATGATAGTTATTTTGATATACTAACATATTTTGACTTGACAAACATCGTGAGGAAACTTGGACTTATCTATCCATACTAATAATAAAGCGGAATAGTTTGTTTTTTTCTATGAACGTGTTCATTTCGGGAACGAACATTCTGCCGACATATTCTGTTAAAATCTCACCGTGAGAAGTGACGTGAAGTGAATTTGAAGTAAGCTGTCATTCTATCTGATGCTAGGCATTGATACTAATGACAGGTCACTTTAAACTCACTTCACCCAAGTTATCACGGTGAGATTTTTACAGAATAGCCCAATTGCTGAATAGGGTTCTGCAAGAGTGGTGATCAATGCTTGTACTCTCTCCGTATGAGAAGAGGCCTTTGCTTTACAGTGGGACAATAATAGGCTGGTATTAAATATTACTAGCTTCCGTCAGTGGCTTCGCCCGCGTGGCGTTCGAAAATTATCCCTCGAAAACGTACTACCGGGATAAAAAGTATCTGTGTGCCAATTTTCATTCAAATCCATTCAGCCGTTTCTGCGTGATTGAGTAACAAAAACATCTAAACATACAAACTTTTACATTTAAAATATTAGTAGGAATAGGATTCGGTAATGTTCTTGAACTCTTGACATTTGATCTTTCTTTACTATCCTGGCCTATTTCTAGCACTTTAAAGATTTTTATTAGGACACACAACAAGCTAATATAGATCTAATGATTGCAGGCAATCAATTTGTCTATTAATAAAACATGACGATATGAAATTAAGGAACAAATTAACCTGTCGAAATGTGTTGGAAGTTGTTAAATGAAGAATTAAAAGGTTGCGATACTGAAGTTTGCACAAGCTACAAGCTAGAGTTTGGAAATAAGTTACGAGTATTAGTTAATATTCGTATAAATATAAATGTAAATAGGAATTATACCTATATTCGACTAGCATGATAAATATGGCTTTTCTATTAGTTTATATTAATTTTAATTATGTGCTTATCAAAATAAAAAACAAAAAACATTTATTCAAACTAGGCTGGTGTAAGCACTTTCTGAACGTCAAAATTACATAAGACTATTCCCCAAAACGCCCGACCGTAGCCACTTCCTAGTGCCTTAGCTGGGAAGAAGAAGTAGTGCAACAAACTCCCCAGCAGCACAGCTGTCTGTTATGTTATAAGAACTTGATTCTATACAATAGTAGGTACGTAATTAACGTTACGAAACATAAATACAAAATATAAGTCCTCATTATTATATGATATTGAAATATACTTTTATTAAAGCTGAAAAGTTTGTTTCTTCTTTGTTTAAACGCGTTAATCTCTGGTACTTTCGGCCAGACTAGTTTTTTTTATAATTTAGAGTCCCAATTCTTGAGAAAGGAAAGGTAGATATAAAGGCTATTTATCAATACGCTTAGACCCTTAGGAGCCAAGCAAAAAGAAAAAAAGTCAGGAAAAACGCTAAGTGAAATAGAGTGATAATAGCGCAGTCGGTCATCGATGCGATGCGATGGGGTGGGTCGGGGGCTAGTTATGTTATAAGTATATCTTAATTATACCTACATAATAGTAACACCATACTAAGTGTTGTTTATCGAGTTCTTCTTGTCGTTGTGTGTTATTAATATAGGAAATATAAAAACTTTTTCCAAAAAACAATAAAACCGACTTGCGGAAAAACTCTACAAAGTGAAAAATAACTTTAAGTTCGGAAGTCGGTGACTTAGGATATGTATTTAAATTTTTTGTCACCGCCTTCCGAAATTAAAGTTGTTTATCTCTTTGTAGTGTTTTTCCGGAAGTAAGTTGCTTTATTTTTTGAAGAAAGTTTTTATTTTCCACTTTTCACTTATGGTACCTGCCCCACACCATTTTGTTATTTCATCATCCTTAAGGTCAAAACAATGTATATTTATGCGATAGCAGCAATCGGGGTTGATTTGCTGTCATTTTTTGAAGAGTTCCGTTGTCTGTCTCCGAAACGCATCATCAGATCTGTATGAAATTTTAATGGGACCATTTCGGAATATACCCCTTTCGCACAAAAAAAGAATTTTGCAAATCCTTCTATGCAACGTGTATCGGAAAGGGTATATGGGCACGGCTTGTTTGGATGATATCAAACAATATTGGAAGGGTTTTTTAATCCTATCTATAGAGTCTGTGTGTGTGTATGTGTTCGGAAGTAATGAGAATTTTTAATACATTGATATCAGAACAAATTGAAACAAACAAACACTCGGAAGATATTTATCGTGATATTGGCAAGTAACGTGGAAAGTTATTGACCTACGTAGTACGGTGACACGTTTGTTATAATTTGAATTGAAGAAACATGTGAAATCGAAAATTTGATATAAATTCTTAGAGTATTTTATTTTGAGCTGAAACTACGTATAATCTTTAGTGCTTAAGGATAGCAATAGGGTTTCTGTTACACCCTATATATGACGGAGTTATGCCCGAACATACATAAAACATTTATGTAAATAAACATGTCGAATTGATAACCTCCTTCTTGTTTAATACTAAGGACACTATACAAAGCTTACGTGACCTTAGCATATGAAAACAGATTTCATTTACCTAATTAATCATTCTGTCGGAGTGTGAACCAATTAGTCTAAGTACTACGTTCGACCAAGTGTTTCATTTACAGCAAATTGTCGACGACCTCACTCACAATAGGGTTGCAACACGTCTCGCTTCAACGCACGTTACACACGCATGTTATTACATCGAAAGTGCAACCTCGAATTACCTCTTGCCAACCCTTGATCGTTGAGTCGTTGTTGATTGGTTAATGCGTGTTGAAAATTTCGTTACGGGTATTTTAATATAGGTGTTAATACTCTAGAAAAGATTACGACTGAGGTTCCAAAGATCCGTACACAATTATCATCATCATAATTTCAGCCAGGAATCACCTACTGCTAGGTCACTGCTGGGTGACCTCACCCTTTTTTCTGCCATACTTTTTTTTTTGGCTGAGAAATCATCAAATAACTTCCTTCAGTTGCCTGTGTGCCAAGGGCCGCGGTATCTCTTTCGAACAACCCGCAGCCTCGCAGGCATCGGCCCTTGCAGACTCCACCAGTTGGTGCTGACATCTCTTTGAGGCGCGCTTGAAACACAACGCGCCGTCGACCCGGGCTTGGTCCTTACCGGACAGCGAGCTACCCATTACTCGCCGTCCGCAAGCCCGCGCCTACGGTGGCCGGGAATCAGCCTGAGATTCCCGACGCCCAGGGCTTCTCCCGCGATGACTAAAGCCATAACGGCGGATATACTGCCTCTCCCTCACGTGCGCCGCTTCCCTCTTCGCGATCATTACTGCTTCGCAGAAGGAGGTGACGGCTACCCATGCACTCTCGTCCCACTTTCAGGTCTTTCCCGCGATTTTGACGATATCATCAATCCAACGCGCTTTTGGACGGCCCTGGTTTCTTTGGGCTAACCTTCGCCATCATTATGCCTTAGGACAATTCAAATATGTAGGCTAGAAATCTTTGGTAAATCAAAAACTAATCTTAGCCCCAATGGTTTATGAAGACAGGCATGGGCTAAAATTAAACATATAGTAAATTATTGTATTTTACTTGGATCCTTTCCTGTGAAAGGGAAAGATTTTACTTTGAACTGAAAAAGTTTTGAAGGATACCTGCATGGTTGTATAGCCATATTAGCCATGCATTCAGCAGCGACACAAGTACTACGATAACTAGTTTAGAAATCTACCACAAGACCTCGAGCAATTAAATATACTTACGACGAACGACTTCTACCAATCAATCTTCTATCAAGTAATCGGTATGAACAGCGAACGAGTTAATAACTCATTGATGTTGGTACAATTTCAATGAGGATTTCCAGGCGGCACCATCTAGTGATCATTGCCAAAACAAACTGTGATTTTATTTTTATCTCGATAGTAAGTTCCAGTGGGATACAAAAGCTAGTAATTACCTAATATTTATCGTCTTTTGTTTCAGCAAGCGCTGGTATTCTGTTGGAGCATGCACCTGCGTGTCCTGAGCAGTATGGAATTCAGGTACATTCTTATAATTTTTAATTAGTCCTAAGAGTCTTTTATCAAATTAATAAAATATCGAGAGTTTGTGCGTAAAGTCTTCATTTTTTTTTCACTATAAAATCGATTCGGTTACCGTTTGATGATATCAAAAATTAGAAAAAATGTGCTCCTGTCATGTTTATATGCTTGGATACATCTGTAGTTTATTACGGAGGTATTATTAGTTCATTGGTGATGTTCATCATAAAGGTCAGGTGCGTAGTTATCGCCACCGGAGTCCGTGTATTACCAGATGTATGAACATAAACGAGGCATAAGGAGTATGTATGGATCGTTGTAGGTGGCGTTTTGTAGTTTCTGCCTTCTTCTGTAATTTTGAGCACCATGCGTCTCTGAATTCTGTTCAGTGTGCCCTAACATGTTCTGTAATAATGATAAGAAAGCATAATTCTGATTGATCAATCACTTAAATGTACCTCTTCTCAATTTTCCAGGCATACGCCCACCCTGAGCTCTGCGACCAGTTCTTCCTGTGCACCAACGGCTCCCTGACAGTAGAAACTTGCGAGAATGGCCTCCTGTTTGACGGCAAAGGCGCCGTGCACAACCACTGCAACTATAACTGGGCTGTCGACTGTGGTACGAGGAAATCTGAGTGTGAGTACTAAAGTCTTCATTGAATGGTGTCAGAAATGAATGAGTGTCTTTTGAATTTTTTTTCGCCTGGGTATGCCCATAGAGAACGGCAAAATACACTAGTTATCGTCTTTTGTAGGCTACAACTGAACTTGCTTTTTGCGTCGTTTAACATCATAAGTGTCTGTAGGCTACACAGACACTTATGTACGTAGTACACTTTAGAAATAGTACGAAGGTCATTAAAGTAGTTTCATATAATACATACATTGCCATTTGATATAATAAATAAAATAATAAATAAACATTTATTTTCTCTTCCACAAAACAAAGGCGCCTTAAATATATGAAGATTACAATATCTGAATAAATCCTTTGTGAGAGACTGGTATCTGCACTAGAAAAACCTGTCACACAGATTACTAGGCCCCCTCAAAAACAATGTATGATTATACATAACTTAAATCTTAAAGATAGTAACAATATATTTTTAACCTTTGGTAGGAAAACATTAGCTAAACTAAAAAAATGAACTAAAAAAGATTTAAAAAATGATTAAAAATTGTTATTAGTGTGTTTGTGTGGTATGTGACAATATTCTGACATCATCAATCTCTATGAATAGAGTCAGTATATAATACGAATTTCAAAAGACTTATACAATAAAAAAAATGGCTAAAGTTGTCTTTTCTTATCCATTTATAGTGGTTCCTCTCTCAACTCCGGGCTGCGAGTACCAGTTCGGCATCTACCCAGACAGTGACGAGTGCTCCACCAGCTACGTTAAGTGCGCGTACGGCATCCCTGAGCAGGAGCCCTGCACCCCCGGTCTAGTCTACGATGAGCGCATCCATGGATGCAACTGGCCCGATCTACTCCAGCCTTTCTGCAACCCTGAAGGTAATTAAAACACGATAAAATATTCTGCTTAAAAATGTTTTGTTCATAACCGTGGCTTTGTTCTATTAATTCCTTTTTGATTTAAACCATGGTTCCGTGTGGTGCCGGACGTAAAAGAATAGCACCTTCCCATTTCTTCACATGGGTGTCGTAGAAGGCGACTAAGGGACTTACTAGAGAATGGGCAGCAGCGTTCTCTATGCATTTGACCACCATACTGCGATCACCAACCCGTCTGCCAAGCGTGGCGATTATGGCACCTTTTGGGGGAGGCTTATGTCCAGCAGTGGACGTCTTTCGGCTGATATGATGATGATAATGACCGGACAAGGAGGCCGTAACAGTGTTAAGAATACTATGCAAAGGCGACGCACTATCCACTATCTGGCTAATACAATTGATTCAACAATTCATCTGGCAGGGTATCAAAATAAATGAATGTTGAACAAATCAGCGCCATCTCGTGGCAGAATGAAAATGTTTTATTGATAACTATATCAATAAAACATTTTCATTCTGCCACGAGATGGCGCTGATTTGTTCCACTTAGCTTAAGAGATGAATAGAGCGCGCTACTACAATATTAGCACAATAAATACCTATCTTATCCATTTCCGTTTACCATACTTAACCAAATTGTTTGTCCCACAGCTGTCGTCGGCTTCAAATGCCCAACCAAAGTGCCGTCCAACTCCCAAGCGGCGAAATTCTGGCCTTTCCCCCGATTCCCCGTTCCCGGTGACTGCCACAGACTCATCACCTGCGTAGAAGGTCACCCACGTCTCATCAGCTGTGGTGAAGACAAGGTGTTTGACGACCAGAGCCTGACCTGTGAGGATCCTGAGCTGGTCCCCCACTGTGGACACGCGTGATTGAGTGATGATGTTTGGTATCATAAGACGAAAACGAAATGGATGAATACAATACAAAATAGAAAGAGATTAAAAATTAAAGTGGCAGAATAAAAAAGATTACCTACTGCTAGTGCCTCATTACTTGAGCTTCTCCAGTGCCAAAATATGAACAAAAAATATGCTTTTCTTCCATCTAAATACATTTACCTAGTGAATCAAATATGAGAATCGAAGAAACACTAAAATATTATTTTTTTAAAGCTATAAACAACCGTTTTCGTTTTGTGATACGTTACTTTTATATTAATTTAATTTCACTGAATGATTGGAATATATTTCCACCGAGTCCTATTTATTCCTTATCCTAAATAACTCCGTGTGATCCCGTAATTTACCGAACACACACTAAAAACGAATGATTTGCCAAATACAGTTGATTCGTGAGTGATATTAGTTACCATAGACATATGTATCGTTAACCAATAGAAATGTCAAATGTATGTATTTTTCATTTAGATTTTTTCTGTAAATATTGCTGCTGAAATAGTGGAAATGTAAATAGAAAGTTATGCGAGAAGAGAAATATATTTAATTAATTAAAGTGTGGTTTGTTTTTGTTTATTTGTTGTACGCTTAAGATTTCAGGAAAGCAATCTTTTACAGAAGTATGTGAAGTTATGAAACGAATATGATATGAGGAACACAGTGGGCCGTAGTTTCGTCTGAAGTTTCGGGAGTTTCTACTCTGTATCACTTACGAACTTATGATTAGTTCGGGGCCGAACTAAGAAAGAATGACATCTTGTCTTGATTTGACAGTTTTCCGTACTCCTGATATATTTTTGCCCGTCCAAGAAAGTTAGCGGAGTTAGAGAGTAGGCCCCCAGGCCCGTATAACATTATGGCCCAACAGATAGGCACGAGCTTTATAGTCAATGAAATGAATGTTAAATAAAATCTTTGTTGTAGTTAGACCATGAAAAGTACCATAAATCTAATGACTTGAAATGTTCCAGTCCCTAAAAGTCCACAGTGAGTTTAACAGTTCACACACTATTAAGTTTTTTTCTAAAAAGCTATTACCTCCTCAATAAAACAATTTACTATTGATGGAACATAATCTAGTTGCGATATCAAAAACATTTCTTGAGTCGTTCGAAAACGCGGAACTATCACCAGCAAACTGGAGTAGGTTCTACTCGCCGTATGGTCGCCTGTTGTGTTACAAGGATGCCATGAATTTGAAACCGACTGTAGTGAAGATCTGTGAGCAAGTTTTCATGGTGTGGTCGTACAATTTACGTTAGTGTTTCACCAAAGACCATTCCGAACACTAGAGTTCTAAGAAAAAATCTAAAAAGCATCTAAAGCTGAAGTGGCTGTTTGGAAGCGCACGTGTACGCGTACAGTGAAACTAAAAACTTTTCAGATTTGAGAGCCAACTTACAACATATGTTATACGTAGATACAATATGTTGCCAGAAATTATCAATACGCGTAAATTCATCTGCATCATATTCATCATAGTTTCCGTTCAACAGGTGGATTAGAGCTTTTGCTGATTTATAGATTACCGTTTATGTTCCACTACTTAATAACAGAAAAGATTTCCTGAAGAAAAATTAATACTTACTTACTACCTAATTAATACTTCTATTATATATTAAAAAAATCAAACCAGAGTGTATCCTTACAAAAAAATACTTTATTAATCTAGACTACATTAAATGCGCTACTCGTCGTCAACTGCCACCGCTTTGCTGCCTTTCTGGGGCCTGTTGGGCTTGCGACGGCCGCTGCCTGCCGGCTTGGCGGTGGGAGGGTTCTCTAGAGCGTCGAGCTCAGCATCAGTCAGCTGGCCCTTGTACCAGTCAGCGCTGGAAGAAGAAAAACTTGTGTTAGTTATTGACAATAATATAAGATTGCTAGTGATAGAGTCAGTAAATAACCTTATTCATATAATCTTCGAATTTAATTGGCTTTTAAACACAGTCATTTTTTTCGTTGCTACCTCTGGTGACAGCTTTGCTTTGACTTTGGGAGTCGATGTGATTTGAAAACATGCTTTAAATAGTTTTGTTTATTCGATATGACTCCCGAGTTAATAGCTCAAGTAGCACAGCAGTAATTTTAGAAAATATTACTCTTAGTTGTCAATATATATTTGAATAATTTCCCAAAATTCTCATCATAATAGCCTTAATTTGTTGCTATTTATAACGCGATACTTGCGTATTCTCTCCCATCTTTTTGCCATTAATCCTATTAATATTATAAATGTGAAAGTTTGTATGTTTGTTACTCAATCACTGAAAAACGGCTTAACGGACTTGGATGAAATGTAGCACACAGAAAGTTTATAACCTGGATTAACACAAAGTATACTTTTTATCCCGGTAGTACTCTCTCTAGATCTCCACGTGGGCGAAGTCACTGAAAAAAGCTAGTAGTAGCACAAAACCTTACCTTACCTTTTAATCTTACTTTTATCATCAAGAGACTCACCATTCAGGTACCTTCCTAGCCCATTCACACTTCTTCTGGACATCATCGAAGGCCTGTCCGAGCTTGCAGCCGGAGCGACGAGGAGTGTTGCCGTTGATGCAAACGTAAAAGAACTGGCACTCGTCAGGGTCGGCGTAGCGAGGGTGCGTCAGGCCGAAGGTCTCGTTCACAGGGGGGCATTGGAAGTCAAATACATCTGTGAAGTAATAATAAGTTTTTTGAGCTTTTTATAGACTACAATATCTGAGGGTACAATGAAACGGTCAGTAGTAGGTTTAACATGTAGTTTTTGTCAAAAGAATGGACTGCCGCAGTCCTAGTATGAATATTTTGTCGTTGAGAAAGGTAACGATATTAAAGGCGAATTCAGAATCGAAAATGCAACTATCCTATAATAATGTGTTGGTTTAATTTTATACAGCTAGCCCGACACGTTTACTCATACCCAAGGAATAAAAGCATTCAAATCCATGTTTAAAATCATTTGGGTATTTTCAACTTATTAAAAACATACAAAACATAACATCACGGCTTGTTTCCCCGAAAGACTTGGGCAGTGGTGTACCTATAGTATGCCCACTTTCCGACAGTTATATTTAAGCCCCATGAAATTGGGGGCATGCCTTTACCATCAAGCGGGCACAAATCCTGAATTCGGGCTGCTATTGCGAAAATTCAGATATAAAAACCCAATTCTGCCCGACTGGCGACCTGATAATCGAATTCAGCACCTCACGTAAAGCGGTAGCGCTTGCGATCTTAGACCAACGAGGCACTCATAAAATATGTAACAAAAATCCTGTTGTTCCTTTTAGGAATGTAAACAAGCACAACATAGATGAAGTTATAATTTAAAAAAAAATAAGCATTAGCTAGTCGAGAGTTCAATATCAAAAAACTATTAAAATTTACACAATCAATAAAATATTTACAGTTCTTATTTCGCACAATAGACTACGAGCTCGGCGGCTTTCTTTGATCTAATCAAAATCAGTTAAACATTACAAATATTCATAATTAAATATTTATTTGAATTATTTTTTTTGAACAGTTTTTATAAATGACTTTCTTTATTACGTATGCATACCGATTCTGAAAACGTGGGTAGAAAGAACAACGGGGTTTTTGTTACATATTGTATAACAAAAAATAACAGGCATAGGGCAAGTTACTCACCAGCGGCACCACAGCCCTTCTTCTTAGCCTCATCAGCCCAGGTACAGATGCCAGTCTTGTCGTTGTACACCAAGCCATCAGGGCAGGTGATCGCGTTGAACTTTCCATCAACGCAGTAATAGAACTTGCCGCATTCCTTCGGGTCCTCATGGGCGAAGTAGCCGTTCAGACGAGGGCAGTGCAGTTGTGGGATCGGCGTTTCTGGTGATTAGAAATGTTGCTTTGTTAGATTCTTGCTTAATTTTAAGTTCATACTTGTAGTGGGCGCGTGAAAACATGTAGTTTGTTAAGGTGTGAAGTGGGTAGGTACCTTACGGTATAATTCTAGTAAGTGGCCAATTTGATCCTAGTGTTATCGGAATCTTATCTGCATGACAACTGTATGACTACTTTATCAACATTGTGTTTGCCTCGTACGAGTAGTCTATGGCAATATCTCAACTGCCTACTTATTATTTTTAAGAAAGCTAAACATAGATTAGCAGAAGATATCTACGAGTTTTTATGATGATTATAGATTTCGCCATTAGTGCACGTATTGGTGCCTAAAATCTGTTATCTACGTAACCAAATATTTATAGCGTAATCAGCATTTAATTTTTCCACTGTTAGTACACAGGCGTCCTCTCTGTGAACAATAATCCACCGTTCCAGCCCAGTCATCATTTCAGCCGAAAGACGTCCACTGCTGGACATAGGCCTCCCGCAAGCTCCGCCACTTCGACCGGTTCTGTGCTTCCCGCATCCAGCGGACTCCTGCGGCCCTCACAAGGTCATTTACTTTTTGTGCTTGTCATGTTGGGCGGGTTTGCCATAATCGCCACGCCTGGCAGGCGGGTTGGCGATCGCACTATGGTGGTAAAATGCATATTCTTTTACGCCCGGCACCACACGGGACCAGTGTGGATTGTTTGATATCGCATATCTTTGAACTTATTGGTTCTAAGACATGCTGGTGGTGAAATAATTTACACAAAGTGAAGCGCTTGTCTGCGATCGAAAATACGAGTTACAAATCGTAATTCACGATCATTACCATCGGGTCACACCTGCTCACAGTATCATATTTTTATATTAAACCAGAAGTAACTCTTTTTATTGCTAAAGTGTTTTTATTCGAAATAACAAAAAAAGCTTGCACCGTTGGACAAGGTCGTACTCCCCTTGAAATCGGAAAGTGGTTGCCAAAAACGGAAATATTATTCATCCTTCGTGTTTGATGAAAACTGGCAAACATTTTATTATCTTTCGTACGTTGTTTCAAAAGGGGAAAAACGTGTTATTGCACATCGTTTTAGGGCTTCGTAGCACAAAAAAAGTGTTTTAATGAACTTTGCCCGAACTTAAGTCACGTTTTTCTGTTACTTACGTATAAGTAGTCAATTTTTACACAGAAACCGTGATCTAAGTGAGTTTAACTCACACGTGCTGCAAAATAGAATATGATACGTGTTACTTAAGTAGTTTATTATTGCACGCCTTTAGCACGCTCGCTACGATCGGGCGCAAATTCCATGCCGTGCAAAGTCATACGTTGCGTTATGTACTATCATTGCTAAAAGAAGTATGGGCAATACTTGCTACTTAATTTAGTGTCAACTTTGGCTGTCATAACCGCTTATGATTGACATAAATGACTGAAGAATCCTGAATTTCCAAAACGATATTACACAATTTATTTATTTTTCATTTAAGTAAGTATTTTTTTTTAATAATTTATTTAAGACATTACATATCTGTGATCCATCGTCTTAAAGTATTTTGCGTCGTTAACTATTCATGTTATGGTACGAGTTCATGTATAAAGATCCGTATATATATTTCGGACGGACCATAAATTCCGCGTTGCTCCGCCAAGGCCGCGCTTCCCTTGAGTTGTGAAAGTTGTTCCAGCTCTGTTGACCTACGGCATTTATGTGTAATCTGTATTCTAATGATGTCACTAACCAGTCACTTTTTGTCTTTATCTAGGGTTGACCAATTACATTGTTTATAAAGTATATAAATATACATGTATAAGTTTTATTGTTGTTCTGATCACGGCTGCTGATTAAAAAGGTCCATTGAATTGTAACTTAAATGAAAACTGATTAAACAAAAACATACCATACCGTATTTTTTTGCGCGAACTCAAAGTTTAAACTTGAGCTTTCCAACATCATCACCATTTTGACTCACTTTGGACTTAGCCCCCCCTGACCAAGAAGCATAAAAATTGGGGAAATGGCTAGGCCGATGGACTTAGGCTCAAATTAGGTCGACAGAGCAAACAAGACAAGCAAGACAAGAAAACGTAAGGTTACTAAATAAATTGATGTTGCGGTAATCAGCCAGCTAATCGAACAAGTCTAAAGTTTAGCCATAATTTTTATGGCAGTAAGGTAGATATTTACTGCAAAAAGGTAATAAGGGTGATAGCCCTATTTCATTACATAACAACAAACATGTGCTTAGGCAGTTCACGTGTCTCCGTCGGAAACAGCAACTACTTAACGATTCAATTCTAGTCATAAATCCTACGAATGCCTACCGATTTCTAATTTAGCTAATAATAATAATTGACCAGAAGTACTACGTGGTTTCCAACCAGCCTAAAAAGTACTCTAACCAACCTTGTGATGCAATGCCGGTGCAGATCTGAGCAGCGACAATAATACCTAAGAGATAAATCACTTGAACTTAGTGCGTCCCAGCATGAGTCCAATTTTAGATAGGCTGATCCACGGATATCGAGGGATATGCCATGAGGGCGTGGCACGTAAGCGCACATTATGGGCTAAAGCCCAGTTTATTTGAACGGCGGCTGTACGATTCAATCAGTCGCTTTGCAATTGCGTACGGTGTGCTATTGATGCGTAAAAAAACAAAATGCCGAATTGTACAGTGATTAAATGCAAAAATAGGTCGAGTATCGTCAACCTAAAGACAAATGGCGTGTCCTACCACCGGTAAGTAAACAATTAAGTCACTGTTTTATATTTTAAATCATTTTTTAAATATTTTTCTAACCTACGTCCAGAGCGACACGAACTAGCCCGAACCGTCCCGAATGTTTCCGAGCGCTACGGTCGTTTAAGATTTAGAGAGGGGTAATCGAGTGCGTGTGACTGATTTTATCGATATGCGTATTATTTAAGTTCAATATTGTTTTTTTTTATATTTCAATGGATATTGTAGTATTGCATGATAAATTAATTATTAATTTAATGTTTTGTGAACCAAATTAAAACATTGATATTTCAATACTCGTAAAGTGTAAAAACTTAAATAATACTAAAAAGATAGAGATGATCAAAGTTTTTTTTTTGTTATAGTATCTACAATTAGCATGAAAAACAAATATAACTTAATTTTTTTTTTTGGCTATAATAGTTTGTGTTTGCTATGCAAAAATATTCAATTATTATTATAAAAAATCTGGCTATTTGGCGATTTCGTAAGATGGGTCCTAAAAGATATTGCTCAATATTATTGACCGAGTAGGCCACCTTAGTCAATCATAAGGTAAAGCAGCGGTCAATGTTCGAAGTTTGAATTAAAAAAATCGTGATTTATCGCTATTTTATCAAATCTTTATAATACCGAAAGTTTCACATTTTATTTCTTACAAATTTAGTAAAAATGTCATAAAACTGACGTGAGCATTGCATTATGTATTACACTTTCGGCTCTAATTCGACCTCAGACATAGAATCAAACATAGGTCACTTATAACATAACGTATTATATTAAATTATTCTTAGTAAAAATAACTTATGATTATAGTAATACCCACCGTATAATTACAAATTAATTTTCAGTTTTCCAAAAGATCCAGATCTGAAACTTAAATGGATAGAAGCAACCGGTAGAGACAACGATTGGTTTCCTTCTAATCAGAGTGTTATTTGCTCTATCCACTTCAGAGAAGATTGTTTTAATCAATCTATGAAAAAACGCAAGCTTTTCGAATGGGCTATACCTACACTGAAAGTGGTAAAATACATTATAACTGGCACCGTAAGTTTAACCCGAAACTACTCTTTCAATATTTTTTGTATTAAACTTTAAATTAAATTATATATAATTTTATATACATCATTTGCAGCCTGTACCGTTAACAGAGTCTCTAGAAGTTAGAAAATCATTTCCACAAGAGCCGTCTACATCTACAGCCGTCGATACATACGGTACAAATTTGGCAGACACACCACGAAAATTGAAATTAAGAGCTATTATCAGAAACAAAGACAGCCTTATAAAATCTCAAAGAAGGCGCATTAAAAGTCTTCAAAATACAAAGAGGCGCTATGGACAAAAAATTAAGTATTTAAAAGAGGTTTTTGATGCACTACGGAATAGAAAATTTATTAATGAAGAACAAACTTTACATTTGGAAAATACGAATGTGAGTTTTCAAGACCTAGTCAATAGGCACAATACCCAGTTGGCTTCAGGGCGCTTATTAAGAACAAAGTACCCTGCCACCTTAAAATCTTTTGCCATGACGTTACATTTCTACTCACCAAAGGCGTACGAGTTTGTGAGACACAAATTTGCAACGTGTCTACCACATATTAGAACAATTAAGAAATGGTATCAATCCGTTGATGCCAAACCTGGATTCACTACGGAATCATTGAAAGCATTAGAGCTAAAAGCAAAATACTCCGACAAGAAAATTATCTGCAACTTAGTTCTTGACGAGATGGCTATTAGGCAACGTATTGAATGGGATGGGCATCAAATGCATGGTTACGTTAATATTGGCAACACACAGGAGGGAGACTACTTGATGGAAGCTAAAGAAGTGTTAGTTTTTTTAGTGACTGCAATAAACGGTGCATTCAAAGTACCAGTTGGCTATTTTTTTGTTAACGGTGTTTCTGGGGAGCAAAGAGCCAATCTTGTTATACAATGTTTAGAACTTATAGATAAAACAGGCGTTGAAATTTCTTCCTTAACGTTTGATGGTTGCCCGGCTAATGTAACAATGGTTAAACAGTTAGGATGTTTGTTAGATATTGGAAATGACATGAAAATAAGTTTTGAACATCCATGTACTAGAGAACCAGTTTTTATTATTTTTGATGCTTGTCACATGTTGAAGTTGTTAAGAAACGCCTTTCAAGCATACGGTACTTTTATAGATAGCCAAAATAGACCCGTTAATTGGCAATTTTTAGAAAAATTGCATGAATTGCAAATAAAAGAAAATTTGCACTTTGCAAACAAGTTGCGCCATTGCCACGTTCATTTTCATAACCAAAAAATGAAAGTACGTTTGGCGTCACAACTTTTCAGTAAAAGTGTAGCTGATGCCTTACAATACTGTGCGGATGAAAACCAAATCGCTTTTAGAGAAGTAGAAGGTACCATCAATTTTATTAAAATAATTAATGATCTGTTTGATATACTAAATTCCAGAACCATCAACCAGGTAGATTATAAAAAAGCTCTTAATGAAAATAATGAAGAAATTATATTTACATTCTTAGACCAGGTTATGGAATATTTGAAAAGTTTAATGATACCTAACGGCTCCAAACTTGTCAATTCTGGCAGAAAAACTGGTTTTTTAGGTTTCATAGTTTGTATCCAAAGTTTAAAAGGTTTGTATAATAAGTTAGTCAAGAAAGAAAAAAAACTACAGTTTTTACCGGCGTACAGACTATCTCAAGATCATCTGGAGTTAATGTTTGGGCATGTTAGAGCACATGGTGGTTGTAACACTAATCCTACAGCACGCCAATTCATGGCAATTTATAAAAAAATAATTATTAAGTCTGAGCTACGTGATTTTGATAGCGGAAACTGCAAATCTTTAGAAAATATTTCAATTTTGTGCTGCCAGTCTGCCATAGAAAAAATTAATATTACTTCTGCACAAAAAAAGCTTTGGGATGATTCATCAGATGATTTAGAAGATTTATATGACCAAGCTTTGTTCGATGAAGAAATTGTAGAGCTTGCACAAAATATCACAGACATAACTATTCCAGTTATAGTATATATGGCTGGATTTGTAGCCCATGCTCTTTTAAAAAAGTTAAAGTGTGATATTTGTGTATCTGGGTTGCTAGCAACAAAAATAACTCGCAATCATCGATTTATTAATCTAAAAGATAGAGGTAGCCTTGTATTTCCTTCCGAAGATGTTATAGATGTTTGTAAAAAAATGGAAGGGGTAATAAAAAAAAATGTAATAATAGACGATAAATTTCAAGTATCTTCAAAATTTACAAAATCATTACTGGTACCAAAAGCTCTTAACCACTTCATCGGATCAAATGTGTTCAAATCTATTGATTTTCATCAATATGACCAGGAACCACTAGATAATCATATAATCCAGTTGATAAAATGTGTCATGGAAAAATACATTGACATTCGCCTTCACTTTTTGGCAAAAAATGTAACACCAAAAATATCAAAGCGTCAAGTCTTATCCAAATATTTGCATTTTACTGGACAATAAATAATTCCATTAAAAGATATAATCATCATATCCATACCTTATCAAAACATATATGAAAATATTATGTATGTTCGGAAAAATATTCATCTTTTTATTAAGATAAGTTACAGGCACAATTTTAATACAAAAAATATGGACAAGTTAGATCAACCTCGATTCAAATTGGCCAAAGTAGCTAAAATAACTCTTTTATGGGGCACTGTGTAAAATTTTATAATAAAATACCATTTGAAATTTCTGAATTCACTAACTCCAAGTGGCCTTTCCCCACGTTCTCTCAAATTGAAAGACTTCGCAATAGCGTAGTCAGTGCCACAGTTTTGACTGGTCCAGTAGGGTAAATGGTAATAGTGTGATGCATTTTAAACAGTCTGCTAATGTACTTGCACTTTACATATATTTCCAATTTCTACGCGAACGATGTCGCGGACAAGAGCAATTAATTATAAAAAAAAATCAATCAAAAACCTATCATCAGCATCTTTCCGACAAAATTTCAACGACGACGTAGCTACACTTTTACTCAAAATTTGGCTAACAAGTTTAACTTTCATAATATTATTTCTGAACATAATATGTCTACGTGATAGCTTGTTTGCTATATGAAATCCTTTTATTGGAGTTTATTTAACTCATACGATTGCAATCCAATTTACTTCTTCTTCATTTTCTTTTAGGATTGTTCTTTTAGATAATCCCAATCATTTCTTATAAGTTTAAACAGGTCCAACAATATAGTCACATCAGATTGGTCTATGGGATGTTTAAAGTAGTCTTTAACTAATTTTCGTAGTCCAATTTACATCCGAGAAGCTTCATTATATTGGTAGAATGTCCATCGAAGGTTAAGGAGACTTTTTATACACCGGCATTATGGCACTTTATTAAGCAAATAGTTTAAATTGTGACACCCTATTAATTTTAAGTTTCTCATGTAATTTTTGGTGTACAATAAAGAATCTATCTATCTAAATAAATTTACTTTTGGTTCTGTGTTTTAACTAGGTACCACAAAATAACCAAGCGGTAATTCGGAGCTATCATTAACCACATTCAGTAAAAATAAGTAAGCTTTAGAGGCTAAGGTCTTACAATCTTCAGATGTTTCACTACCCATGTCCACATATCCGCAATCTTTTTGCCCATCCCATATACTTTGCTGTCTGAGGTTCATCTCATCATATTAGGTTTTTATTTTTGAATACAATTGCATTGTATAGTGTAAAATAAATTTTGTAAATGCGAAGTACACAAGTGTGAACTATTCCAACAGAAGTGACAAAACATATTTAACCAAGATTTTTGTAAATCATGACATGATTTAAAAGTGCCCATGGAGTTTCTTACACGTCCTTCTCCATTGGGATCTACGATTTGGAATGTGCTACTCAGCTTCACTTTTGTTTGACTGACCGACATTTTGACAATTTAAAACTACTTGTCATTATTGAACTATTTGAAATAAAGTTTCTAATTTCCAATTTTATTTGATTTTTATTTTGCATTCCCATATTTTTATTATCGCAGTACCTTTTATTGATGCTATGAGTTTAAATGCGAGTATAAAATTTACCTTAGTGTTTAAACCAACCCTGAACGTAGGTAGACATTTATGATCATTTTTTTTTATATTATGTATTATAATTATTATATAATAATACAGCACGATATTTAACAGAGAACAGCCTTTTTAACCGGTAATATGATACTAAAAAATATATTCCTATTTTATTTCATTAAAAGTAAACTCTATTTTCGGATAGATGGTTAAAAAAGAAATCATTTAAACAAAATAAAACGACGAAAGTACTTAATTATATAACTAAAATATGCTAAAATTTAATATCGATAAAATTATCGACCTTCTTTTTCGCCTCCCTATTTGCATGCGTGTGCATTGAATGACTTGTGTTTACAAGTGCATGCTCCGCCCATTCTGTTTATGTGTGCTATTAGAAATTGATTTAGTGTAGGTGCTTTCTGCTTAGTGTGCAAAAGCAAATTTTAAATGTGTGTCGTAAATACACTATTTGTGAATGTTGTAATTATTTGGGTGGGAGATAAGCGGCCTCACTAGGACTCCTTACTATTCCGCAATGAAGGCATATCTCTGGATATCTATGGGCTGATCAGACGCAATCAAGAGGACTGTTGAAGGCAGCATCTACCGAGCGGTACACACTGCAAGAGACCGTATAACTTGGAGACACGTCGTATGTGGCAGCAATACTCAGCATTGGGGGAACGACGAAGAAGAGAAGCGATTTGAAACTTGCCAAAAATCTATCCATCTGGTGATGCATAGCAGATCTATGGTGACCTAACTATTAACCAGAATTTATCACTACCGGCTTTACCTCGTTATTTTCTTTAAGATGGCAGTATGCAGACTTTTTACGAAACTCCTACATCTAGAGAGGATAGACAAAGTGGCAAACTATTAGCATCAACGAAAATGGAACAGTCAAAAGTGTGACTTCACATTAAGCTACCGAAAAGCTTATGTCAAAAGTCGTTGTAGAAATACGGAACGTTGGAGAAATACGCTTTGAAAGCGATTGCCATTTGTCTAAACCCTCTGGTACAAACCTTCATAGTAAAACAACTTACGGAGTTTAGGTCTGGCTGAGCAGTCTAGATTGAACGGCAGGTCGCACTTCTCCTCCTGGGAACTGTAGTCATTGAACACCATGCCGTCAGGACACAGCTTTTCGATTATGTTGCCGGCTCTGGAGAATTAAAAGACATTTATGTTACATAAGTATGTCAAAATTGTTCATTTCTTGGGATATCGAGGAGTCAAGTTTGTAGATGAAAAATTACATTCCTTGGAGTTGTGATTATCCTTATTGTTCAAAAGTAAAGTGTTAGCTTCTGCTAATAGTTAGTTATTTGTTAGTCGTGGCAGACCAGCAGGCTTAGCATGAGCACCGATTTGTCGACGGAAGAATAGACATGACTATTAACTAAATGATGTACAATAGGAGAAGATAGCTATGTTTTTCTATTAATTATCATAGTTATGCATTCTAAACGAATCATGATTTTGTAGATAATCGTGTATACTTTGTGGCCGTCGAGTAGAAAGTTTGTTGTCAGCGTGATTTTGACAGTTTGGGAAGAAATATTCTTCTGAAATAGCCTACATATAAAAGGGCCTAGACGAAGATCGTTAGAAACGAAAGACAAAATTACAGATTGTAGAATGATATCTACGGTGCGATGTCAAAAATGGAGAAACAAAATGTGACTTTGTATGGAAAAAGCATTGTCTATTCCTCGTAGAAATAGAAAGCGTGATGCTAAGCCTGCTGGTAAGAGATGACGGGAAGGGCTGGATAGGGTACGTCGAAACTGGAAGGAGCACGCGCGGGCTTGCAAAACTTGAATGGAGTGGAGGAAGGCTTTGCCCAGCAGTGGGACAGCGACGGCTAGTAAAATAAAAATAATACTTAGTTTGTGGATGAAGAATAACATTCCTTGCTGCTGTGATTATCCCTATTGTTATAAGCAGAGATCGGATATTCTAATGCATATTCACCTAAAGTTGAGATGTTGGCTAACATGGAATGCGCTTTTGCATCGGAAAAATCTTAATTTAGGTAAGTAATTTGTTTATTTTTTGCTTTAACTAGTACAAACCACCCCTCTTCCAGTACATACATATATTTGTATCGGGTTAAACATTAATTTTAAATTAATACACATCTGAATAGTTATGCAATCCAAGAAACCCGGGGTTTTCTAATAAATATTACAAATAATTTATAAAGCCGCTTCGATACTTTCATAGCTAAAAATTATCTTTAGGTAAATATGCATCCAAATATCCGATCTCTGGTTGTAAGGTAAAGTATAAGCAGAAATAAGACAATTTTAAAGAACGAATAAAAATTCAGCTGTGTTAATCAATATTCAGACGGCAGAAAATTGCAATATTTCGTTTGTTCATTGGTATAGTTCACGTACATTACGAGATAGGTATACGTATAACGTAAGGGAGGTTTACAGATGCCAATCCATCTTTTAAAATATTTGAGGTTATGCATCCTTCATCCTGCAAAACACACTCAAAGTGCAAGTAAACAATCTTCTGTTCAAACCACTCAATAATTCTTTATCCACTTCAAATATCCCTGACTTTAAGCTTCAAGTCAATATCCTTTCTCTGTTAAATATTTGGCAAGGTGATGTATTTATGTACATATATATTTCTTAAAATATCACAAGTTCGATGACCCAACGAGGGCACCTAAATAACGCTTAGTAAGTTCGGGTTTGTAATAAATTATACGAAATTGAAGTGATTTATTTGAAGTAATTTTTATTTTATTTAGGAGCGAACTTCAAATGTTTTTGCAAGAAGCTTTGTGCATTTCAAAGATCATGATTCATGCATAAATTGTGGAGACAGGGAAAAGGTAAATTGAATAAGAACCCATCGAATGAGTTGGCAAATGTTTCTTGAATTTTAATTTTACAAAATGAGTGAGTAGAATCATATGGTAATTTTTCCAGCTGTATATTTAGGTTCTTCAAAAGACAATGAAAAGGTTTTTGCTCTTTTAAAATATGTCTTAAAATAATGCGGCAATTAAAACAAAAGCCATTTGACGGCTTATTAGTCGACTTACACGAAAAATCTCGCTCGAATCGGGCGAATCGTCGCTTTTACACACACATTTTGTATTTTATGTAATAGTAGTTAGTTAGTTATTTATACAACGAGTAACATAATTAACGCAAGACCTCATACACCCCAATTAGAGTATTGACTTAAAAGCATAATACGATGACCAAAACTATTTTTTTTTTGAAGCTAACCGATGTTATTAAGAAAAACGTGTCGACCCAAGCATTACTTTATGGATTTAAAATTGAGTCTTATTTCTTATGCTATAAGATTGAATTTTCTTTAGCTCAATCAGAGGTAGGTATAGCAAAATACATAATTTATAAAAAAAACTTATATCGAAAGTTACTGAAATCGATTCAGTAGTCAATTAGGAACAAACTACTCTCAGGTCTTGCGTCCATTCTGTTACACCTTGTATAGTTATTGTACTTTTTCCTGAGCTTTTCGTTGATTCCTTAACGTTTTATTCAAAACGTGCCAGTTGCCTAATACTAATTTCTGAAATTGTCGATTCACCTGCAAATAAATTAATTTCGTGCGACTTGCTTATAGAACTTATTATATTAATAGCTTTTGTCAGCGGCTTCGCCCGCGCGGAACTTTCATCCCCTATTTAACTCCTTTAGGGGTTGAATTTCGAAAAACCCATCCTACCTATCAACCCATTATAAAGGGACCCTCTGTGTAAAATTTCAGCTTTCTAGGTCCAAGGGTTTGGGCTGGGTATTGATGAGTCAGTCACTCAGTCAGGACTTTTATATAGATTTAATAGTGACGATTCGCGAGTGCAAAGATCAAGCCCATTTAGCAGTCGGAGGATACTCATCTCTCTTCTATCATCCTGTCAGTTAACTCTCACACATAGCAGGTATACACAGGTTCATCTAGATACCTGACAAAACTTAAATAAAGACATATTTACCGGCACTCATAATATTTGTCGCACTGCTCAGCATCAGCAAAGAAGCCATCTTCGGGGCAGTCATTGGTGATCTCGGCCTCGGCTTCGGCTTTCCTCTCATTGTCATTGATGGTCCGGATAGGTGGGTTTACTGGTTTCCTACCCTTGGGTCTTGGGTTTGCTGATGATGCCAGCACTGGAATGAGAAAGGATTCATTAATATAAGGGTATTTTCACTTGGTGAGTAAAAATTAAAATAAAAAACCGTCTAATGAGGCACGTTATAGGATGGTCTTTTATTTACATCTTTAAGAATGGTTTTTATTTAAACCAGGGGCATTTGTTTTGTTGGATGAACAAAATAATAGACATTTGTTCTAGGACCATCGTGATGTATTCGTTTGAGTTGTAGAGCGTGGGTTCAAACCTAGCCAGGTGCTTCATTTTACGGAATACAGCCCTCCCCTCTCGAAGAGACGAGGCTTATCTCCTAGCATTATAGTTTGGTTATTCTTATACTTATTCGTATTATATGTACCCTTATAGAGCAAGGAAATTCATAAATAAATGTTTAAATAATAAATACCTACAAAGAAAGAAAGAAAAAGTATAACACCTCCTACAAAAAGCAAGCGTTGATACGGTGAGTGAGATATTATAGGGAACCTATAATTACATACAATTATTATAATTGTAGGTCTCATGTTGGGTACAGATATTTTATTTTACATAAATGTCATCCTTATGTTCATACCATTTATTACAACTTCTGTAGACCAAATTAGCTTCGTAACTTAACTTCTTAACTGTTACCTAATGTGGCCTCAATTGATAACGATTTCTCAAAAACGCTCAAAAAGGTGTTTTTTTAAACCAGTGTATCTCTTTAACCTTAAATAATTTTGAAAGCAACAAAATATATGATATTTTCAAGTCTTTTTTGCATACAGTGACGGAACTCAAAACATAATTAAACATACTTTAACGTATCAAAAAAATCATCAAAGCTACCTCTTAATTTTCTTTAAAACCAGTTTATCCCTTCAATTACAATTAAAATTATAATTAAAAATATACCATAAAATTCCAAATGCCAAACTGCATCCAGTGATTGATTATTTATTATTAAATAGTTAATATTTAATTTTATACAATTTTATTTGCATTTTTACGACAATGCTTGCTCATTTATTATTCGAATTTATTACAACAGATTTTAACCTGTATTGGATTGCAATAAGAACTATTATCGCTCATAACGACAATATATAAAGATACCTGGGCCTTAAGCTTTGCTAATGTAATATTGAATTTATGTAAATGTGTTAGTGTAACTTATAAAGAAGACAGCATAAACATTTATGTATTTGTGCATATTTTAATGTCGGTATCGGAATCAAAAGGCCAATTCTCGTAGTTAAAAATGTTCAAAATCTTGTCGCAGTCTCATCTCAGTGACAATCAAATGACAAAAATGTATGGAAAATCAAGGTATTTTTGACAGATTGTGAATGTTTTTAAAATTACGAGAATTGCCCCTCTGCTCTTGATGTGTATTAAAATTGCATCCACGAGGGAGTGATTAAATAATTCTTTGGGCAGTCAGTCCGCTGGTATTTAAGCCACAGTAAGAGACTATACTCATAAAATTGTTGACATTTTTAGAGAAAACAAAAGAAAAACGCATATGTTTGGAATTTTGTTTCAAAGAACAGACGCTAAAATGTCGGGAATACTAATACATTTGTCGAATATCTTCTTCCAAAAACTAAACGCTTAAAACGATAAAAACAAACGGGCCTCAAAATCGTAGATCGGTTGATTCGTGAGTTCCAAAGCACTAAGGTAGGCTGTTTCATTGACGGTGACACTCGTCAATAACATAAATTACGCTGATGACATGGTGCAAATAAATTTATGTACAGACGCCAGCACATCAAGCTACCCCAATCAGTCAAATTTCTTTGATAGATTTTCAACTTTATTCTATAAGCTTAAGATTCATATTCAATTGGGAAATTTTGACCATTTATAGTACCTTGATATATTGGCGTCTGTACCAAAGCTAGTGTTTAAGATGTGTAATTTCTAACAGATTGCATATTACCTATTATCTGAAAAATAAATGACTTGATTTGAAAACCATTTTAATATGCAATAATAACCTTTTCGTTTATAACCACAACAAATTAGATCAAATATAACTTTTAATACACATCAGTTAAGCCCAATGACACGCGCTACATTTCCTGCGCGTACGTTGACAAAAGTAGTTCACATTGAGTGCGGCCACTTCCTTAAGTTCAATGCTGCAATTCGCTGCAGTAAAACTAAATAACACTGCATTGTCATGTACTTTCTAAATAATTCAACTAGACATTAAGAAAATTGGATACTTGTAAGTTTATTTATAAAGCTTGAAGGTAAAGATTTCAATGTTGAAATATGAAAATGATTATTTAGAATGTCTGTATGTGATTTCTCTGTGAAATCGGATGTACTCCGTCTATGCATAAATATCTGTGGGTTAGTAAATAAAACTACAGAGCCTGCAAATTATTTGATAAAGACAGAGAAAGTATCTCCTACATTTTGGTACTTTGAAAAGGTTTTTTTTCCTATGTTTCAAACTTAGTACACAAAATGCATGACCCTTATGCGGGTCACGGTCCGATGCCTATATTTTCTTTCAATAACAAAGTAAACCTTGAAAATGAGCTGGGAACACGTAAAAGATACAATCGCTGTTAATGAAAGAAAATACTTGAAATAGCCATATTTCACGTAGGTAGTATTTCCTTTGTGGTTTCAAACACGTAATTTGCGCGAATTATTAAGTTTCCTTGGGAATTTGAGGATCGAATGTTGTATGCTTTTAACTATAATGCAGATTTAGATAGCTGTAAAAACTGTGCAGTAATATTTTCTGAGTTAACTGAACGTTACCTATTTTACACTATAGAATGCAAATAAAGATATGAATGTGAAGATATTATGAATAAAAGTAAATGAACCTGAACACCTTTATTGTATAAATTCAACCTTGCTTCTAGGTATAGCATAATATTCTTCATTTTCATAACATTAAATTGCCTAGCGATTATCAAAATAATCATTTTTGATTGTAAATGTTTTAATTCATATTCGCGTTGCTATGCGTAAACAGTAACATCAAATCAAAAACATATTTAAACGTTACCTTGAAAGTTAAAAGCATTTTTCATCACAAGTGTTGTAACTATCATATAATTTGATTAACAAGATAAATCTTGTTAATCATATAAAATATATATATCAAATAAAATAAGCAACGTTTGGCTTTTATGGCATTTTCATTTGGGGACAATCTGCACCGTCCGTAAGTAAGTGTTCTTAAGAAATTCAGGAATTTATTTTCTATGCCAGTAGTTATGATCATCTTAAAACAATTGGTCCTTCCTCCAAGTACATTGATAAGTTTATGGTCCTTTGATATTAAACGGGCTTGTGGATATGTAACAACAACCCCACGGGTTGATCGACCAGGTTAAGCTACGCTTGCCGCGGTTTTTCCATGGATGGGTGACCATCTTAACCTACCAAGACCCTTCAGTGCCTCGAAAGGCATGTTAAGCCGTTAGTCCGTCATTCGTACATCCTTGACAGTCGTTACGGGACGTCAGACAACCACGAGTCTTACCAAGGGGTACCGGATTACCTATCGGCCTACCAATAACTGGGATGTGGTGGTCAGATAAGCAGTTACTCCATGCAAAATACTGGTACTCAGCTGCATCCGGTTAGACTGGAAGCCAACCCCAATATAGTTGTGAAAAGCCAAGGCAGACGATCGGTCTTTTGGTTCAAACAACACTTTCAAATCACGAAGCAGAAAAAGGAACAAATTTTTGCAACTGGCAATATATAAACAGATGAAAGATAACCAAAAACTGTGTTGTAAGAGCTGATTTCTCTGTTACCTAACACACGTAGCTTTGTACGACGCGGTGTGTCCAAATATTAGTACTGTATTAATGTTTCAATCAATAACCTTCACTGTGCGAACAAAGTAATAATTCGCTGAATATATCTAGTTTGTGATACAATCAGACTTTTGAAATTTAAACCAAATATAAGCTTACTACGTATCTGCCATGTTAGATCAACAAGTCTAGTTTGACAGGAGCAAATTCCAAAAACCAGAAATGTTTTTTTTTAAAGAACGTTTTTCAATGCACTTAACGCCAAATAAAAAAAATACAAAATAAGATAGGAGAGGGTTTCAGTAAGAGAACGTGTGAACTATTCAGTAATCTATGGTTAAGCTCAAAGCATGCGGTCAAATAAATTACCCAGCATCCCAATATTAAATAATCTTCCCATTATTTGATAGCCCACTAAGAACTGCCTGTAAAACTCTATCCGTAGTTTATAATATTCTAAATACCTACTATGCTTAACTGCATTAATAACAGGATTAGATTATGCTAAAGCGGCCCGAAGCCCTTTACTTACTTAACTTAGCACCCATAGACACTTATATTCAACTATCCAGCGGCTTTACAGCGACTTCGCCCGCGTGAAGGTCGAAAATTATCCCACAGAAACGTACTACCCGGATAAAAAATATCCTATAATGTTAATCCAGGTTATAATCTATCTGTGTGCCAAATTTCGTCTAAAAAAATTATATGACTTTGACATTTGTTATATGAGAAGAGACGATTATAATCATTGGCATTTACAGTAAATACCAAATACTTGAACTATACAAGCATTTATTATTATCTTAACCTTTTCTTAAGAAACTTAGGTACCAATCCAACCAGATATTTAAGCTAATTATATAGTTTTGACACTCATGAATATTCTATGAACCTTTTGCTTGGTGTGTTTTGAAGACTACTATTGCAAAAATAGTGTCATCATTTACCCTAGTTTAACTACCATGGGACCTCATTCAATTGTTTATTTGTGACGTCATCCTCATTATAAATTCCATCCTTACAAAGTACATGTGTAAGTATGTCCATATTGTACTCATTTAAACTTAAATGGCGTTCAGCGGCGCTGCGTGCGTTGAATAAGTACGCCATTTCTCCGTTACTTTACTTGGAATCTTTGTCTTAACTGTTATATGAACTTAGGTAATCGCTGAGTAGCTATTTGATCGAACTGGAGTTAGTCAGTAATAACTAGTACTGTATTTTCACCCAAGATACTTGTAGATTGCAAATAAATTTAAGGTATATTTATAACGGCTGCTCAAAGTTTCGTCATAAAATGTAAGTTAAGCAGTAATTTTTTTATTCATCACATTTATTAAAGTTAAGGATTGTTTCTAAATCGTGTCTAATAATAATTATTATTATTACTTTCAGTTTACAGTTATGCAAAACAATTAAAATCCATCAAACATTGACTGATGCCGCCGTTTCAGAAAATATAAAACTTTCTCTTTTAAAAAGTTGCGCACGCGTTGATGTCTTTTCTTCCTAAACGTAACTGACGGTTGTCGTTACGAAGCAAAATCATTAGCTAACAAATTAAACAAGCATTTGTAAGCTTTTTACTGTTATTTTATTGTGAAAACGTCTTCGTTTTAAACACTAGTGGTTGCCTGTGACTTTGTCTACATTTTCTTCAACTCCCAATGGAACATTAACCCTCATATTTATAAACGTTAGTTAAAGTTAAGGGGTGATTAAAGGTCAACAATGTATGGTTAAATCGACGCTAATCATGACTTATCTTTAAGTAATATTTATGAATAAGGGGGTAATTGGCTACTTGATTGAGTTTCCAAAAAAACCTTTCTTGTGTATTTCTCTTTACTATGAGACAATATGATCTCCCAAATAGTTAGCCTCTTTCTTCAGTGTTTTAAGATGTGACTGCTCTGTCAGTCAATCATGAAAGTTTTTTCTATTTATGAAAGTGGATTAAGTACCAGTAGAAACTTTTTCTATTGTCTTATAAGAGATACAGGTTCTGTCTTGTCTGTAAGTTACACAATGAACTGTTGTAGCTATGGGTTGTACAATAATAGAAGTATTTGCCAGTATAATTTATAATTAACCAAGTGGTTAATAAAAGCAATTACAACTTTATTATCATTGCTTGTAGTTTAGCATTCAAATTAGACAGGAATTGTAACTCTAGGCGTCAAGGCCAACGTGTAGCCTGACATATTGGAATACTTACTGCTCCACTGAATATTGATTTGTTAAAGGCTATTGAAATAGGTCGTTATCGAAATATGGCGTAATAAAAGTACGTGATTTGAATTTATTAAAAAAGAAAAAGTTTAAAAATAGAATTGTCTTCTGTTTATTTGTCTTTTTTTGTTTCTTTTTTTTACTGGGTTAAAATAATAACTCACCAACTAAACAGCCCAAAAAAACGACTCCCACGCACGATCGGAACGCCATCTCGTGATATCACTCCTATCACTTATTTAACTTAAATGTCACTTTTAAGTGACTTTATTAATGTCTGCCTGACGTCCGCACCGCACTCTATGCCACACTGACTTATTCACTTTTTGTCATCCATTCTTAGCTGTGCTACAGCTCAGCGAAAGGTTACACTAATCCTCTATCTCCTTCCCCCTCACAGATTTTCATATCTCCATCCCTCTCTCTCTCTGTAAACTCTTTGGATCCTGTTATTGTTCTACGTGTTCTGCAAGAATATTTACAAATGCCAAAATGCAGTTATCCGGTCTAAAATGAAGTTTACTTGATTTTAGAATTTTTTTAATTAATTGATTGTTAGGCAAGTGATTGCACACTGAATGGAATTTGTTGCAAAAATTAGAAAAGCAGCGTATACTGTGTTGAATGTTGAATGGTTGTTATTAATGACCATGAGTAGGAAAATTAACTAATTAGGTATGTGTACGCGGTCTAAGGATTTTAATTTAACATGAAATCTACAGCCAATCAATCTATCTAAGTATATGATTGATTAGAGAATTAGAATCATGAAGGGAATCAGATACAATAATAGCATCGACCGTCTGAAATCTAAATAATCTGTCATTCCATTGTTTCAGCCGGTACCTACACATTCTCAGTAGATATATTATAGCAAAATCACAACGAAAGTATAAATAATCATTTAATTTGTTTAGTTTGTCAACTAATTCGTAGATAGATAAAGATATACATTGTAAAGCAATGAACTATCCGCATCTACACCATAGCAAAAAGCCTGATAGTCCTACACATGAACGTAAAATAACTTGATTCGATATACAAGTCCTTAAAAGCTGTGTAACATGTTCTGCTCATTGTGAACTGAGTCCATATAATGCATGTGTCTCCTTTATATGTATTTACGTCTATGAAAGAACGTTTCGTGTGGGGGACACGGCTCGATGCGTGGAAAAATGGATGGCAGTTGTAAAAAGATGATTTATTTTCGTATAATTAAAAAGATACTGTCAAAAGAAAATGGGGCTTTCATTTAGTAGAACTTGCTTTCTGACCGACCCCTTCTTTTATAAATGGTGCTTAAAGTTAAGAGACGTTTAATGTATGGTTAAATAGTCACTAATAATTTCTTAACTTTAAGCGAAACTTATAAATAAACCCCTTACTGTTCAAGTACATAAGAGTACAAAGAAAATTAATTAATTGAAAGAAAATCTATGACATGGATGTTCTTTGTTCAAAATAGGATTAATAAACTTAAGAGTGTGTTTAACATTTCCTAAGAATGTTCTAAAATAAATTGGCATTGCTATAAGAGGAAGGGGAAGGCAAAAGTCACAAGAGATAGATTGGGTTTGGTTCAATATAGTTAGTTAATAGTGATCGTGGGTCATACGAGCGAAAACTTCTAATCTTGTGATGTGAAAATCCACAAATCGTGGGGCGAGTCGTTCCTTTACATAAATAAAATACATAATCAGCCTCACGGCTAAGACACAGGCCAGCACCCTAATTGCGTAATACGCGATTAATCATAATCTTTTTCATTTTGATAGTTAAACAATATTCATTGCGTTATTTACGCTGTTGAGCAGACACATTTTTCGAACATATGAAGTAATGGTTTAGCCATCAGTTTCAAAACGAAACAGATTATGATTCATCGTGAGTTTCGCAATTAGGGTGCTGGTGTCGGTGAGTGGGAGTTGGGACGTCAGCCACCACGCGGGCCCAAAGCGGCTTGGGAGATGTCACATGTCTTCAACTTTTTAGTTCTAAGACATGTCATATGTCGGTTTCCTTACGACCTTTTCCTTCACCGTTTGAAAGCAGTGGTGTTGGAATAATTTGTACAAAGTAATGCGCCTGTCTGGGTTCGACCCTACGACCTACAACTCGTAAGTCACGGCTGTTACAACTGGGCCACCGCTGCTGCTGATTTTTTGTTTTTGAAGATTTTCTTATCTAGATATGGGAAGCACAAGACCGGTCAAAGTGGAGGAGCCTGAGGGAGGCATATGTCCAGCAGTAGACGTCTTTCGGCTGAAATTATGATGATGTTTTTATTAAAAGCATAAGCGAGATCTACCTATAGTTATATTCTTAAATATGTTTTATTAGCACGGTAATCATTTTAGATTATAAATAATAATTCTTAAGAAATGTCAAACCTATTATGAACGATGTTATTTCGTGTTTGTAAATTCAAATCATTCTCAGAAGACAAAATTAACATCAAAGATCTTGTCAAGTTGCTTGCTAGAGTTGTAAGGTATTCTATCAACGTCTGGCGCAATTTGAATATAGGTATCTCAAATGATTACCGGTTAAGCTATTCTGTAGGCTGGTTAACTGATTAAGCTCTCTGAGCAATACGTTATTATTTTATTTCAATTTAATTTATTTTATTTTCATTTATTTCAATTGATTTTAATTTAATTCTAATTTACTTGAAATTTATTTCAATTAAGTAACTCATTTCAATTTAATTGAAATACAATTGATCTCCTTACGACTAACATAGCTTTTTAAGATAATGTTATACTAACAAAATATGGACGATTTAATAGTCTGAAATAAACGAATTTTATTTTATTTTAATACGTGGATAGGGCTACATTGTCCTCCCACACCTACTGTAATTTTAAACATTGTGAAAGTAATTATTTTTTAAAGAGTAACCGTAGGCTTTCTTGCTGGCTCTTCTCGATAGCAAAAGGACCAATTGGAACCGAGCACCTAGCTTCTTAAGTTTCAAAGTACATAATTATATAGGTTTATGTGAAATAAAATATTATGATTTTGATTTTGAAAATAGAGCTGCAAAGGTAATTCTATATCGGTTTATTTTCGTACCTTGTGAAATGTTCGTAAAGTTAATACGCGAATCATTTTCTAGTTTTTAGATTTATGATTCTGTATTAGATTAAAAATATATTAAAAATAGGTACATACTTACCTCAATATTTTATCCCGCATCAGTTGAGGGTGTGCCAGACGTTCGCACATTTAATGGACAGCACTCATCGAACGAGCATTTGTTTCGCGGATTACTTTAAAAAACATTCGCTGCGCGAGCTTTTGTTACGCAACACACATTCATTCGTAACACGATTATTAATTTCGTGTTTCGATTCACGTTCTCAACAACGACGGTTCGTTTATGTTCAAATAAATGTTCGTTGCTTAACAGAAGCTCGCGGAAGGAATGGTTGTAAAGCAAATTCGCGAACTGAATACTCGCGATGAGTAAGCATCGCCTTTCGTGAAGGCTATTTAAAACCGAAATATGTTTAAGAATCAGATAAAACCATAACTAGTATTGCATTTTTAAGGGATTTCCCAGCACAAACAGACCCGTCTTTTAACATATTTAAGACTCACTCCTTGCGGAAACATACCTTTATTATAAGTAAAAGGCATAGCAAAATAATTGACGATCGCAAATTACGTCCGCATCCACAACATTCTTGCACCGGATAGAAATCCTTCACCTTTTCCGAGATGGCTGAGAACAAACGAACAAAATGCTCGTGTTATTTTTACTTTACATAGTGTTTAAGTGCCCCGGACATGTCCGAGGATATTCACACATCGTTATTATCGTGTCCATTGTTCGCAAACTTAATAAACATGTTATAAATAATAGCCTTTTATAGGAAGGGTTCTTTTATGCAGATTGTTTCGTGCAAAAGAATACTTGCTACTGATTTATATGAATTGATATTTCCAATAATAAATGCTGTAGGTTACCATGCAGCAATTATGGTTCGAACAGTAATCGACGAAATAAATAGTTTCGTTGTTGCAAGTCGTGTTAAAGATTTTAACACGCTGTTATTAGCTTCATCCTATATGTTTGTTTGTTCGTAACCGACTCCTTTGGACTTGATTTTAACCCACTTCAAACAGTCAGATTTCATTTAAACTTTGTAGACCTATCGAGGACCGATGACAATTCAATAATTTTAACAAATGAAATAAAAACAGAAAAATCACGCTTTTGTAGTTAGCAGAACTAAAAAAATTGAAAATAAATAATATATAAAAAATCTAAAAAAACACGCTTTAAAAACCAAACTAAAAAGCAGAAAATAATTTTTAAAAAGCGTGGGGTGCTTTTTGAGATATTTTTATATTCAATTAATTTCAAGCACCCCACAATTTTTTAAATTATTTTCTGCTTTTTTAGTTTGGTTTTTAAAGAGTGTTTAAAAAAAAATTAATCTATTTTTTTTAAGTTTATAAATGGAAGTAAACTCTGAAAATAAAGTTACAGGGATGCGTATGATGACTTAAAAAAATATGAATGTGCTTGCTACGTTAGCTTTGGTGGTCCACTGGTACCTGCCCTGACTTTCGAGTTGTGACTTCGAACCTAGACAGGCACTTCACTTTGCGTATTTAATTTCATCACCACTGCTTCCTAAACATCATCATCGGCTTCAAAAATTTAAAGACATCTACCAATCCGCAATGGGCCCATGTGCTGGATTTTAGCCCACTCAGATAGAAGGCCTGTGTCCCAGCAGTGGGGACATTATGTCGCTTGAGCGATTATGAAGATGCTTGATAGGTACAACGAGGTAGAACTGATAAACCTAATAGCATTTCAACATAGATTTTTGAAAGTTCCTTATAGCATGTTATGCTCTGCATGCTTGACGAATGACGAGATAGACCGAAAAAAGGGTAACATTCTGACCTTCACGGCACTTTTTCTTTTGTATGTGAGTATATACAACGTGTAACGGAAAGGGTGTATACATACCAAGGGCACGGCAGAAGCCATGCCCTTGGTATGTATATACCAATATCAATATCGTTTGATATCATCCAAATAATTGGATGATATCAAACGATATTGGAAGGGTTTTTGAATCTCTACATGTTCGGATGATATGAGAATTTTTAATACATTGATACTAGGAACGAACTTTTCAAATTGAAATAAACACATCACTCGGAAGAGATTTTTCGTGATATTGGCAAGTAACGTGGAAAGTTATTGACCTACTTAGTGCGGTCACACGTTTGTTATGATTTGAATTTAAGAAACGTATGAAACCGAAAATTTGGTATAAATTCTTAGAGTATTTTAATTTGAGCTGAAACTATGTATTTCTATATCAGTTGTGATTCTATATCAGTTGTTATCTTTAGTGCTTAAGGATAGCAATAGGATTTCTGTTACAGCCTGTATATATTTTTCACTTAATTACTCTCTAACTTTGTTATTTAAATTAATTGTGTCTGTTATTTTTTTATTACAGTAAGTTCCTCCCTTTCACTGAAATATATAATGAATCAACAACAGTGTAAAAAAGCCCTGACCAAAATACATTGATACATTTCAAAAGATAAAAATAAATCGCTAAGTGGTCAATCTTTTTCATGAGCAATGGCAAAAGGTATTGTATTAATAACTTCTTTATTTCTGATAGCATGTCATGATACACGAACTGACAAAGTTAACAGGAATACTTATAAAATGACACATGGAGGCGGAAAAGTAATAATTAAATAAAATTAAAACCTTAAGATTGGGTATCTTTGCTAATGTAACTTTATACTTCAACTTGTTTAACAAAGAATTTAGTACCGTAATTAATTATTTAAAAAGTTAAATGAATGATTGATTAATCCCTGAGTGATCTTCACTCGGAATTGGATAAAACATTTACCCAATGGTTGCACAAATATCTACCAGATCCTATCTGACATTTCGTTTTAAGTGAGCAAAAGATTTTAGTGAAAAGAATGATCTTATTCTAAGCGTCGTACGGCGTCCTCACCTTCTGCCTGACTCAGGTCCTCACCGGACACGGTTGTTTCGGGAGGTTCCTGTTTCGGACAAGGCGGGAGGAAACGCCCGGGTGTTTCCACTGCGAAGATCGCCCTGAGGACACGGTGGATGTCTGCCCGGCTTGGGTGGAGCACCGCCGTGTCCTTGTGGAGGCGCGCGGCGATCTGTCGCGTCCGGCCCTGGTCCAGGCCATGGTATGGAGCGAGAGTGCATGGGTAGCCGTCACCTCCTTCTACGAAGCAGTAATGCTCGTGAAGAGGGAGGCGGCGCACGTGAGCGAGAGGGAGTATATGCGCTCTCACGGCCTTAGACGCCGCAGTAGACGCCCCGGGCGTCAGGAATCCCAGGCTGATTCCTGGCCACCGTAGGCGTGGGCTTGCGGACGGCGAGTAATGCGTAGCTCGCTGTCCGGTAAGGACCAAGCCCGGGTCGACGGCGCGTTGTGTTCCACGCGCGCCTCAAAGAGATGTCAGCACCAACTGGTGGGGTCCGCAAGGGCCGATGCCTGCCAGGGGTGCGGGTTGTTCGAAAAAGATACCGCGGCCCCTGGCACACAGGCAACTGAGGGGGGGTTTTAGCCAGTAAAAGTCTGACATGCCCTGCTGCTCCACCCAGTTATTTGATGACTTCCCACCTAAAAAAAAACCTAACGTTTTTTTTTTCTATTTGTATACACTCAGTAAATATATAGAGAATACGTGAAGCAAAAACTTTGTGCCTCATTTTACGAAAATTACTTGGGCGGAGGAGTATGAAATTTGGCACAGTTTATATGGAGAGTTTATATGGTCGAGTTTTGACGCCTTGGCGACCACTCTATTCAAAATTAAAATCAAAATATTTTATTTGACATAAACCTGCATGGGCACTTATGAAACGTCAGAAGCTAGGTGCACGGTTCCAATTTGTCGCTTCCTATGGAGAAGAGCCGGCAAGAAACTCCACGGTTACTCTTTTAAAAATAATTGGCTTTTACAATATTTTCAATTTAAAGTGATAACAGGTATGTATTGACAGTGCAGACCTGGCAATAAGTACCAGGTACTTAGAGGAATGAAAATATAAAATAGAAAATCGACTACAAATCTAGTCTGTAAGGCCTACAACGTTCTCTCATTCACAATATGTAAAAGAATCTACCTATATAAAATTAACCTATTTGAACCAAGTTACATGATTTCTATGACAATCACTAATACATAGAGATACGTCACATAACAATAAGGTTTCTAACGCCACTACTGGTGCCATCTGCCGAAAGAAAGGTCATCTAAGTCGTATAATGTATCATCCTTTCGAACAACATAGTCACGCCCTCTATTGACAAAGTGCGGCTTTAGTGTGAAAGAAACTGTCTAAATCTGCCATAGTTTATTGTTGGACGTAGAGCGCTCAAACATTCAGGCGTCATTAAATGTTTTCAGTTGGAACCAAAATTATTGGTTTGGGGTCACCCCGAACAACAGTAACTTGCGTAACTACCACAAAAATAAGGAAAATCTTAGGGTATTTAAATTTTAAAGTCTAAACTATTAATTGCCTTTCGTTTTTTTTTACTGACTTAGAAAGAGTATTAACCTGTATTCAACCCTTAAATGTGGTGTATGCATGTTTGTGTGTCCGCGCGTGTAGTAAACTGAGAGTCAGATGTTTGTTATAAATACTAAGGTGATGACTGTAACTTCTTTGCTAGGTAAGCCCTTTATCAAAAATATCGTCTCTTTTTGCACAAAATTCTTACTATTGCTAACTCACTGTTGACATCAACCATGGTTAAGCAAGAGCGAACCTTTATATTTACCTTGTATTTCAAATACAGTGTATGAATACATTCATCTAATTTTATGCTGAGTCATTCTTGAGAGATACTTTATTTTATCAATAACATGATTTTATGTTTTATTTTTATGGGCGAAAGCCAGAAATTCAAATTTTCTTACGTTTTTTGCAATTTCCAAGTCAGTAGATATCGGTGTACATATATGTTGAGCATTGATCTAAATATGATTCACAGCCGTATTTTTATAATTATAATTATAATAATAAAAGTTGTCAATACCTGCACTCTCTAGGTTCATATTTGTTGAAAATTTCATGAAGTCATGACATTTGAGGCCAATTCTGACTTAAGGAGTAGTATTGTTGTATTCTAATAATTATAATTCTATAACGCCATATTTGTAACAGTCAGGAATGCTACCTTGGCGCATCTCCCTTAAAGTGGTATTCTGTGACCTTAAAGTGGTATTCTGTGACCCTTAAAGTGGTATTCTGTGATCTGAAACTGATATTCTGTGACCTTAAAGTGGTATTCAGAGACCTTAAACAGCGACCATTGGAATGCAGGTTCTAAGCTAATTAAAAGGAGCTGTAAACTATACTTAAGGAGAATCTGGTCGCAGGTTCAAACTCACTGATGGGCCTGGCTAAAAACCACACTCTCTCACTAGCCATCGTGTCCGATAGAGGTAGTATCAATGATGAGCAGTTAGACGCTAGTCTACATGCATAACGTTACTGAGTGAGATGCAGGATCATTCATAGTACAACAGGCGCGTAAAAAATTAAGAAAAGTCCTTCGGAAGATCGGGTTTTATGAAAAAACCACTGCATAAATCAATGACCAATAAACTTTATTGAACTTGTCGATAATTGAGCTATGTCGGTACCGACTTGGTTTTCGAAATTTTTTATACTTCTTTTATTACCTAAACACGCCCAAAGTTAGGTTAAATTAGCAAGAAAAACGAATCTTTGTTGGCTCCTAACTTTTTATTTTAGTATTCTGTTTCCGTACAGACAATATTAATAATGAGACAATGTTTAATGATCAAAAAGATGAAACTCATTTTTCTTTTCAGATACCATCGGTATTTACATGTATGTATCATCACACCGATTAATAAATCTACTCTCTACCGATTTACGCATATAATGAGCGTAAGTATAAGATAATTGTAGATTTCGTGCGCATCATGCTAATATCGCTTTCATCGGCGCACGCTCAATAGAAAGTGATCTCCTCTGAAGCAATGGTTTCACTTTATCACAGATTTTATGACATTATTTCATAGTATTTAGTGGAAAATTAACTTTTATGAGGTGGTGTTAAAGTGTGTTTTTGATTGGTGATGCTTCAGCTGATTTATTTTACGATTCGCTCTTAATTCGTTAATGTTGGAAGTTAAATCATGTTGCAGTGCGTGTCGGCATGAATTGAAGAAAAGTTTTTTGGGAAACACTTTTGTAATGTATTTTTTTTCCTTAATTTCGATTTAAATTATTAGACATCCATTCTCGCGTTTGCTTGTGCCGAAATAAATCTGGAATTAAAATAATTTTCACATTTTAATGGGTCATTTAGAGGGAAGATTATCTATCTGAACAATAGCGCGATGTTTTCAAATAAATCCTTATTTGTTAATCATCTTCAGCATCCTGAGTGTGATAGCAGATAGGTACGATTGTCAGTTCTTTAAACATTGTGTGTGTTTATGTGTGAACTAACATAGGTTTAAGCTCTATTTTGACTAATTTGAAAAAAACATAAATACATCATAATAATAGTAAATCCACCATTAACAAATCATTAATCATTACATGATCAAGAAGAAAATTAAGACTGAAAATGTTTTATTGTTGTTGTCTTTTCTTCTATATTTCAATACTAATACTATAGATAGTGTAAATATAATTTTTATTGTTAATACACTCCGTTTATCTCTCAATTAATCTCAATGTATTTTTATAAATAGAAAATATGAGATATTTAGTACTTTTGTATGTTTATTTATTTAAACCTCTCGCACACAAAAAAGGTACAAAGGCGGACTTAATGCCTTAGGCATTCTCTACCAGTCAACCAAGGGTGGTGCAGAGATTAGATGGCAGGTGCTTTGGATGAGAGGAACAATGATAAAAAAACCTATAAAATATATCATAATGAATTATAAATAATATTACATAAACAGGTTATTAACTAATAATACACATACATGCATACATATCTACTATAATATATACTTCGCTTCAATGCTTAAACGGCTGAACGGATTTAGTTGAACAAATGGCACACATATAGCCCATGACTTTGGTAAGGACATAGACTAATTTTCATCCTGGGTAGTAGGCGAAGTCATGGGAAACAGCGAAAAGAGCAGATTTTTTGTGTTTGTGCGTTACGATTTCACACTCAAACAGCTGCGGAATTGGACGAAATTTGGCGTAAAGACACCTGGATAATTTTTTATCCCGAAGTACTTACTTGATCAAGAAGTAACTCAAGTAAATTTACGACTCCACACCGTCAAATGTATCTGACTAATTCAAAAGATAATAACTATTCATCATCATCATCAACTCCTTAACCTTTTCCCAACTATTTTGCGGTTGGCTTCCAGTCTAACCGGATGTAAGTGAATACCAGTATTTTACATGGAGCGACTGCTTATCTGTCCTCCACAACCCAGTAACTGGGTAATACCTACGATACCTCTTGGTAAGACTGGTGTCAGACTTTTGGGATTCTGACAACCCGTAACGACTGTTAAAGATCTACGACCCTATTTCTACTGTACATCTAGGTACCAAAAGTATTTCTCGTGTGATGATACCATTGTAATGAGCAGTGCTTAAGGGCGAGCGACGAATCATTTTTTTTTTGGTGGGAAATCATCAAATAACTTCTCCCGCTCTGGGTGGAGCAGGAGGACGTGTCAGACTTTTACTGTCTAAAACCCACCCGTGTTCCCTCAGTTGCCTGTGTGCCAAGGGCCGCGGTATCTCTTTCGAACAACCCGCACCCCTGGCAGGCATCGGCCCTTGCGGACCCCACCAGTTGGTGCTGACATCTCTTTGAGGCAGCGACTATACATTCCATGCGTTCCTCGCACGATCAACATTAAAAAGCACTTGACTACCCTATGGCCTGTGGAATACAGGGACGCGTGATAGTATTCTTTTGTAAGCCGGCCATCTTATCTCGGAATCTTCAGATGAAAAGGAATTGCTTTTTTTAGTGTAAGTAATTAATTATACATGCGGGTACAAAAAAGAAAGATGTTTTAGTCTAGACACAAGTACGGCAACAAAGTCTCGAAGTTTTAATGGTAAAGAACTTTGAGACTGTGAACTGTGAGGGATGCAACTCACTTGTTCGACTCGGCAATAAGTAAACAAGATAACTTTTTAACCAGTGCGCAAACTTCTAGACCTAACTAAAAAGTACATCGATGGTTATCATAAAAAAATAATTAATAATAGTTTAAAAAACTAAAAAACACGCTTTAAAAACCAAACTAAAAAAGGAGAAAATAATTTAATTCAATTAAAAAGCGTGGGGTGCTGTTTGAGGTATTTTTATAATCAATTAATGTCAAGCACCCCACGCTTTTTAATTGAATTAAATTATTTTCTCCTTTTTTAGTTTGGTTTTTAAAGCGTGTTTTTTAGTTTTTTAAACTATTATTTATTTTCTATTTTTTAGTTCTGCTAACTACAAAAACTTTTTTTTTTCTCAATTTTTTTTTAAATTATTGAATTGTCATCGGTCCTCGACAAGTTTACAAAGTTTCAATGAAATCTGACCGTTTAAAGTGGGTCAAAATCGCGCTCAAAGGAGTCGGTTACATACAAACATACAAACAAACAAACAAGCATACAAGTGAAGCTAATATAAAGCGTGTAAAAATAGATAGCTGCTCCATACATTTTGATCTTGTAGGTATTGCACCAGCAGATTCTTTTTGATAAGCGACGAATCATAACATGCTGAATTCATGGTAACAGTTGTGCCCTGGTTATCTTTTTTTTCCTGTTTGCAGATAATTATACCTCCGGGTAAAAGCCGCCAGGCTTAGAATGCCAAATTCCAGCCGAGACGACTTGAACATTCAGTCTCCCCGAATCATGTTCGAAATTCAAGATGACGGTCGGAGTTTGCAGACGAGCCGAACGGTACATAATATAGGTACAACTTACTATAATAGATACATAGATATATATGCTGTATAGTAGATACTTATATACATACATACTAAATATAAAAGCATAGAAAATAAATGACAACTACAGATTATACAAATATGTATAGTGATTGCTTTGTTACCAATAAATACTGCCGAATCGAATGTGCCGAATCGAAAAAGTGTGTACTACACCTTAGGCCACCAACAGAGTTGCAACAAATCACGTGCAAAGCCTGTCCCCGACAAATAAAACATTCTGACGGACATTATGTTTCAAAGGAACTTAATGCTAGTCTCGATTTTATAGCAGTGATTAGCTCCAGAGACTATCGTGGAGTTGTGGCCTACAACATACTGCACTTTGTTTTATTATGATCATTAAACAAAGAAAAAATCTTTATCCTTACCGAGGGAACACGGTGGGTTTAAGTCAGTAAAAGTCTGACACGCCCTCTCGGTCCACCCAGAGCGGGAGAAGTTATTTAATGATTTCCCACCCAAAAAAAAAACCATCCTTAAAAAAAGTATTTATTCATTATGAAAGTTTATACAAACCTTTTTAGACGTCAATTATAATTTTAATAAGGTCTTTGTTTCCTACCCGACTATTCGGAGAAAAAAACAACCGACTTCCAAAAAAACACTACAAACTGGAAAATATTGTGGGTAGTATATTTTTTTTTGGATAAAGTTTTTATTTTTCACTTTTTAGTGGTTCACATGTGCTTACCCCTTCACAGCGTACCGGCGTGATGTTATGTTATGAACTGGTGTAAGCAATAGACAGACATGAGATTTCAGCAATCCCAGTCCATTTGCTATCATTTATTGAGGAGTTCCGCTGCCTATCTCCGAAGTTCTTCATCAGATCTTCACCAAATTGAAATGGGACCACTCCGAGAAAGTACTATAAAATTGCCTATAAAATTTGAAGAGTTCTCTCTATTTCTCCAGGATCCCATCATCAGATCCTGACTTGATGTTCATGGGACCACCTGGAAAGTATACCCTTTCAAACAAAAAAAATAAAAATCCAAATCGGTCAGCCATCTTCGAGTAATCGGGGAACATACATAAAAAAAAATAAACAAGGTTCCGACGAATTAAGAACCTCTTCCTGTTTTTCACTTAAGAGGAAAAAAAACAATTTTTGGGGGTACCCTTGTACTTCGCCTTAAAAGAGTCTCCGTTAAACTCCAGACAAAATTTGGTCAGATCATCTAAGGACTATGTAGATTATTATCTGCAATGTCTTTCGAGGAAAGAAACCTACAGATTTGAGAGCGATGTAATAATAACAATGGCATTTATCGAAGATATCACATATGTTTAATTGATAATAATCAATTCATTATGTTTTTAATTCTTCTTATTAAGAGATTAATTAAGGTTGGTACAAGGCGTTGGCGCGTGTTCTCTCGTAATTAACTAAACTAAATAATAAAAGCAAACATTCATGGAATCCTACGCAGGGCTCGCTACAATGGTCGTCAAAATCTGGCTTGTGGGATAATAAGTTTATACAGCAATACTTGTATGAAAATAAAATTTTCTAAAAGATTTGGAATAGTAGAGCTTCTTATGAGAAGAAGAGTTTTCTTTTTTTCCCTTAGACTCCCGCACACAAACACACACACACACATACCACACACCACACACACACACACACACACACACACACACACACCACACTCACAACATACAAATTGAACAGCAGTAAATTATAGAAATTATGTACCAAATCTGATCCTTCATATAAGGATTTTATTATATTTTTAATTTTATTTTATTTATATAATGGTTTTCTTACCTAAATTAAGTTTTAGTTTATTTTTATATCTTTAATTTTTATATTTTTGTAATTTTGGCTCTGCAGTCTCGAGAGGCTAACTACTAGTTTAAACTGTCGCCCACTTCAACTTTTATTTAATAAACAATCAAAATGTTTTATATGTATAATGGTGCCCAAGATACAGGCTGCGCCTAGTTTGGGACCAATGATATCTCAATACTGTAATTTTTAACGCTTAAATAAACGATTTTTACTTACTTTTTACTTTACTTTTATAAGAAGTTCCAAATCTCTAAAGGGAATTTTCTTTTTGCTATCCGAGAAATTATTCAACCCACAAATATTTCATAAGTAATTAAGACGTTTATAAACATATATATGGTATAAAAAGATGATAAAGAGTCCCCTGTTGTGTGTGTGTGTGTTTCAGTTTAAAAACCTTATCTCTAAGGTTCTTACCGCTCATTTTTGACTGCACTTTTAATGAAGTGAATTAGAACTAAAATACATTTGTTAAGATGGGCAGAAGAGTCGCAGTTCTTTTAGTTTTATAATACCACTAGCACTTCGCCAGCAACTTTGTCCGCATGAAATTTTGGCTATTATTTCGTATTTAAGTAGCGTTCTTTCCGACTTTTTTTTGTTTTACTCGGCTCCTAAGGCTCCTAGCGTGATGATAAATAGCCTATAACCGAGAACCAAAAAATCCAACCGGTAGTTCTAGAGCTAAGCGCGTTCAAACAAACAATAAATCAAACAAACTCTTCAGCTCTATTAGTCAAATTTGTCGATCCAAAGTGACAATACAAAAAAAATATCTCCTTTGCCCGTATTTGTATCACTATTATATAACAGTTACTGTTAATATTCACACTTATTTACAAGTTATCTACTAGATCGATTACTCTCTCACCAATAATTGAATAAATCAAAATCAACTCGAAATTAAGTGTCACGCTTAATATCGTCAGCGAATTGACAACGAGACTCATCTCCTATCTCCTAACAAGATATTTGTAATTTATATCTCAGGACTTGTAATAAAGCTTCAAAATGGAGATGAACAAGACAGGTTTGATTAATGGGGCTTCGGGAATGTTCTATCAGATCCGCGGCCATGATTTAATGGTGCACCCGGGATGCCGAGATGCCTCGCTCAGACAGGAATCGGCTAAGTATGAGTTATGTTGCCTAAGCAGGTTGTTAAGGCATGTGAAATAGTATTATAGTAAGAATACTCGTAGTTTGTATTGTAAGGACTGGTATTTTTATCCAACAGGGGGTTGTGGATAAGTAATAACAGTCGCATGGTTCGATTGGTCAGGATAAGCTACGCTTGCGGTGGTTGGTCCCTGGATGGGTTACCATCTTTATATACCAAGACCCCTCTGCGCCTCGGAAAGCACGTTAAGCCGTTTGTGTCGGTTGTCATTCGCGGATTTTTGATAGTCGTTAGTGGTCATTAAAAACCAACCAGTCTTACCACAGAGTATCGTATTACCCAATACCTTGGTTGTGGAGGTATGTAAAATACTGATATTAAGCTGTATCCAAAAATCTAGGATGATAATGAATTTTATCCAAGTGCGCCACTGCGCACTTGGATAAAATTCATTATCATCCTGTTGTGGAATGTTCCTTTGCCATTGCAAAGGAACATTCCTTTCCTTAGGTGGTTTAAAAAAAGGTACCTAGATTTTGGCTAAGAACTTGAAAGACTAATGATTTACTAGCTTGAAATGGCGTATTGTATACATATTGGGCGGGCTTCATATCTTCATCAAAGGATTACCTAACAGTTCTGGACCTGACTGTAGGGTAATCCTTTAGTTGTTATTCTATTGCGGGAAAGAAAATTACTGTCAAAACAAAATTGTTTTGACAGTAATTTTCTTTCCCGCAATAGAATAACAACTAAAGGATTACCCTACGCCATTTCGCCATTTCGCCATTCGCTCTCAAATGAGAGCGAATTAAAACAAATGACATTATGTATGTACATCAGTAACTTCCATATCTTAACAATACCAAAAAAGGACAATAATAAAATCGATGACTCAATTTTGTATCATCCGCGATATATAAAAATCTTTACTTATTATAGAACGAGCACACCCTTTTAGGCTTTCCTTTAGTATCCTGACTAAAACTAGATCCCACGTATGTATAGCCAAGTACTTGTTTTCGTTCTCCGACGGTATATAAGCTAGGTTTTGCTTTTAGCCCTGACATTGTCCTGCCCGTTCACTTGCTAAAAGGATCGAGATGAAAATTGTAACTCTTGCCATTTTTATTTACGCGGTCTGCGTTAAGGGCGACGCGAGTGCAAAAGATAGCCGGCAGAAGAGATTGTTATGTGAGTACATTTGATTTTGTTTCTGTATTTTTTGAGGTTGTTAGATGAAAATAGGAAATATAAAAATCAAGTTTTATTGACTATAATATTTAAATGTATAAGCTAACAGGCTTAAAATTATATTAATTATGTATAGGTACATGTATATAAAAAAGTGGGAAAGAATCACAGGGCATCAAACATTTCGTTAGCATCGCTGTCAACAGAATTGCCTGAAAGGGTGGCAGCATTGCCACCTTGTATGGCGATGCTGATGCTTTAGTAAAAAAATAGGCAAGCCCTCTGGTTACATAAAGAAGCGACCAAAACGCTTGGATCGGTAGGTAGGTCTCTAAACCAAGTGGGAACTTGGACCCCAAACGACTCGAATAAATTTCTCCCAATAAGATTCGAACATTTTCGGTGCTTTCAGTGAGGTTTTCCGCACCTGCAGTTTTTTTTTTTTAAGTTGGTCTCAACATAAAGATTAATAGATGAGGTCGATGCTTTGTACCTTCCTTCTGGCAGAAGTTCTGTTACCTTTTTGCGCTAAACTTACTAAGTAAGTAACTAATTCAATACCGTATTATTAAAACGCTCGCGAGTTAATCTGCTACCAAACGTCATGTGAGCTAGTTATTGTTATGGGTACATTTTTGGTATATTTATCTAAGATTAAACAATAGATTTAAAATAAAAACTTTTAGCAATCATTGGACGAAACATTAAACACCTTGTGCTGTAACTTTACTGAACGCTTTCAGCAGTTTGAAAGGCCCCAAAAAAAATCGCCCGTTTCAATTTTCTACGACTTTCAATAGGATTGAAATATAAGGTTTTCAGTAGCTTATGTTAATCGAATACACTATTAATTTCTCCAAAATAGATATCGCTAATAGAATACTACTTTGTCTAGGCCCTCAGAATTTGATTTATTTTATACTAGCAGCGCTCCGCGGTTTCACCCGCGCAGTTCCCGTTCCCGTGGGAATACGGGGATAAAATATAGCCTATTTCACCCGGGGATAGTGTAGCTTCCCAACAGTGAAATAATTTTTCAAATCTGTTCTGTAGTTCCGGAGCCTATTCAATGCAAACAAACAATCAAATCTTTCCTCTTTATAATATTAGTATAGAAGTATAGATTAGTATAGACAAGGTAACTTCACAGCGGACAGGTATTACACCATTATTATTATTCCAAACATTGGGAGCAGTAGTGACGCGGTGGAAATAGCCACGACTTACGAGTTTGTAGGTCGTTGGTTTAAACCCAGGCGGACATTTTTCTTTGTGTCAATTATTTCATCACCACTGAAAACCGTTATGTCATAGAACGAAAAATTCGAAGACATGTAACATCTACCAACTTGCATAAAACATTATAAGCTAATTAGACTAAACATTACACTGATAACGAAGTATATCGGACGTAAAGAGAGATCGATATTCGGATGCATATTTACCTAAAGATAATTTTTAGCTATGAAAGTATGGAAGCGGCTTTATTAATTATTTGTAATATTTATTAAAAACCCCGGGATTCTTGGATTGCATAACTATTCAGATGTGTATTAATTTAAAATTAATGTTTAACCCGATACATATATGTGTATGTACTGAAGGAGGGGTGGTTTGTATTAATTAAAACAAAAAATAAACAAATTACTTACCTTTTAAGACTTTTTCGATACAAAAGCGCATGTTAGCCAACATCTCAACTTTAGGTGAATATGCATCCAAATAATTTAATGTTTATTTTTGCATCTTTACGGTTATTTTACATAAGTATACGATAGAATTTCTAAAACGATTTTCCGCGACCCAAATATAATGGAAAATTTAACGCCTAATCTCTAACCAATTTCCATGGGAAAATCGTTATTAGCTTATATGCTACGTAGGAACCTGAGTTCTTACTGTTCGCAGCTCAGTATTAAAATATTTATTCCTCATCGTTCAAAGGGACATAACCTGGGGCCGAGAGAAACGACCCGGAATCTTCAATCCTGTTAAATAGTTGCTGGCCAGCTTTCCTGTGTGTGCGCATGTTCTTGACATTTTAAGCTTATTGACACCTGTTTATTTCAATTATACGACTCAGTATTTTTTAAGTGATTAATTCACAGAAAGAAACTGACGATTTATATCTTTAAGTCTTTTTATTAAATAGGCTTGAAATCGAAAAACGAGTAATAAAGTCAGCGAATAACGTGTTGATATCAGTATTTTTATTATCCGATTGTTTACTTTATTCTCGCAAACAACAAATAAATGACAGTTAACGTTTTTTTACAAAAATACATTCCGATAGTTGTATAACCAAAAGTGTATCTTAATCTCCTTGAATTGTTATTTCTATATGTGTATATGATTACGTAGCTTGATGATTTTTCAGGAAGCGATTATAGTCGTATATAAAACCGAAATTATAATGGAACAGTCAATAATAGTTGGTTATAAATCAATCAGAATTCGAAAGGATCTTGCGTAAGAATTGAAGTATGTTTTGATTTATTTATCCATAGGTTTCACTCAGCAATTCTTAGTGCATAACAAACGTGAAATATTTGATTTTATTTTATATAGATAAAATAAAATCAAATATTTCACGACAATCAAAAAAAAAAAAAAACAATAAAATCTTTCCTCTTTATTAAATTAGTATAGACTAATTTAATAAAGAGGAAATATTTGATTGTTTGTAAAAAATGTTTTTAATAGATAAACTAAAAAACTACTGGAGCGATTTAAAAAAATCTTTCACCTATGGAAAGCTACATTATTCCGGAGTAACATGAGCTATATTATAAATCTAGCGCAAACAAAGTCGCGGCCGAAATGCTAGTCAAAAATAACAGCTCGTACTAAAATTTGATTTGGGTTATCGCATTAAACTACATTGCTTGAAAAAACATGACTTTCATAAAACTTTTTCATACTTATAGTACTTACCTCTGCCTTAGCCTTCAGGAATTACAGGCGTGATGTTATATTACACATTTTGAGTTAAGCTCACAAGCTTTCCTGAGCTTAACTCAAAATTTGTGTTTATTACGTACGTTTGTATCTTTTAATGGTTAAATTAGGGACAAATTAATAAAGAAAAGTTTTTATAGTTTAAAAATAAACATTTTACGTGAATCCTTTTGTAGTAGGTACAATACCCTTAACCATATTTGGAAAGTTAGCAGAAATCTAAATATTAATACGTGCATCAACACCTTTGTACCCCTTTTTACGAAAACAACGAGGCTGGAGGAGTTCGATATTTCGCAAAGTTAAAGTTTAAATGTTGTAAAGAATAGCACCATCCCATCTCTTCCCGTGGGTGTCATTGAAGGTGACTAAGGGACTTACTAGAGAATGGGCAGCAGCGTTCTCTATGCATTTTACCACCATACTGCGATCGCCAACCCACCTGCCAAGCGTCGCGATTATGGCAAGCCCCCCCCAAATTGGGGGAGGCCTATGTCCAGCAGTAGACGTCTACCGGCTGAAGTAGTGAAGAAAGAGAATGTTTTTTAATTAAGATCGAATTTCGACCACTGGGTGACCTCTGACTTTATTGATGGCCCGAAATAAGTTAAGATGCAACGATAAATCGATCGGATATAAATAAATCAAGCACTTGATAAACTGCATTGATGCAAATAGAAATAGCAATCCGGATTGCAGTAAATACATTAATACTACTACGTAATGTTCGTGAACGGGCGCCGTCAGTTGAGACTGGTCATCTCTTAACTACCTGACCTGAGTTTATTTTTAGTTTCATATGTAAAATTGCTTTTTTTCTTTTTTCATTGTTCTTACATTGTATACAAGTAACAAGAATAATGTATCCAGGATTTTATAATATCTTAATATTTTAAAAGAGTGTCTTTTATTTATTTATAGCCCCGCGTGGTGGATTACGGCCTACTCTCACTCTCACAAAGAGGAGGCCTGGGTCCCAGCAGTGGGAACATTATATTCTAATTATGCTTATGCTAAGTCTTTTGAGATTAAGTTGGGATAAAGATCAAAATAGAAATGTAAAATGTCATTTGCATTGGAATTTGCTTATTTGCATAGCATATTTATTGATAGCACTGCAAGACTTAATAAAAATACTCGTTGTTTAAATGGCGGTCTATCGAAAGAGATATCGTGGCCCCTGGCACACAGGCGACTGAGGGAACACGGGTGGGTTTTAGGCAGTAAAAGTCAAACTCGCCCTACCATTCCACCCAAAACGGGAGAAGTTATTTGATGATTTCCCAGCTTCAAAAAAAAATGAGTTAACAAAACGCCACTAGGTAGTCATAACATGTATTAGAGATTTGTCGTTGCCTCGTCGATGATTGTCAGTTCTGGAAAGTGTATGTTTTCTTCTTCCCTCCTGTAACACTAGGAAGTAGTGAATGGTGAACGTTTAGTTCGAAAATGGCTGTTTTACAGTCTAATGTGAATGAACGACTTTTGGTTTAATTGATTTCAATGCCTAGTAGAGTGAAACTCATATTCGCATAAGTAAATATCTTTAAAAAAAATACAGTACTGATTTCCGGTTTTTTTTTTCACCATTATCAAACACAACTATATTTCTTTGGCCTCATCAAACCATTACCTTTCTATGCCAATAACATCCTACTTAAAAAAAACTCTATGTCATAAACATCTTTGAGATGGCAATAAACCGCTTAACACCGGGGCCCTGGTAATTTTAAATGTACTCGTCATATTGTCGTTATGAGCGATAAATTGTTCTTACTGCAATCCGATACGGGTTAAAATCTGTTGTAATAAATTCGAATTATAAATGAGCAAACATTGTCGTAAAAATGCAAATAAAATCGTATTAAATTAGATTTTAACTATTTATTAAAAAATAATCAATGACTGGATGTAGTTTGTCATTTGGAATTTTATGGTATATTTTTAATTATAATTATAATTGTTATTGAAGGGATAAACTGGTTTTAAATAAAATTAAGAGGTAGCTTTGATGATTTTTGATGCATTAAAGTATGTTTAATTATGTTTTGAGTTCAATCACTGTATGCAAAAAAGACTTTATATATCATATATTTTTTGCTTTCAAAATTATTTACGGTCTGGTTTAAAAAACCACCCTTTTGAGCGTTTTCAAGAAATCACCGCCTCAAGCAATTAATTTAAATTTCTACATTTCCTTTGGCATGACTATTATGGCATTATTATGGATAATACTGCCGTTATAGTCATACCAAAGGAAATTACATTAACAAGAATTAGAAATGATCTATTATTAGATGTACCTTCACTTGTGTCTGAATGTAATGGTGTGACTTGTAAGAATCTCCTATGAATAAATTACGTTGACTATAAATACAGCAAAGACCTGCCTACATTTTAATAGACCATCCCGGCGAGGCGGCTATCCTTTTATCTTTCAATTACGGCTAACATGACAAGCAGTAAGGATATCTCATATATTATGCGCTCGCGGTGTTCACTCTCGGTCAACGATCTCAGACGATAACCTCTTGCTTTATTACCTATATTGCACTTTGTTTTTATTGAAGTAGGCAATTTTAATCCTTTTACACTTTTTCAAATTTAATTGCATAGAATGTAAATATTTTGCATCTTTTATTACTGCAAATTTTCCGTGCTAGTTACGGGTTGGGAAAGCTTGAGGAAACCCAGAGTTTTAGTTAATTGTAGTCTGAAATCGACAACCCGCCTTGAGGAAGCGTGGTGATCAATGCTCAATATGCTCATGCGTTCTCTGTATGAGAATAGACCTTTATTGCTTTGCAGTGGGATAGTAATTCTAGTATTATCATTAATTATTTAAATATCGGGACCACACGTTCCGGTCCTTTGGAAGGCGTACAAGGGACCGAAGTCAACTCGCAGGGGTCCGTTATAGACGTTTTGAATGAAATGAGGCACCAACCGACGATTATCCTTGTATTCTCTGGACTATGCCAACCCACGGTTCATGCAGGGTTATTGCAGGATATGGAAACAAAACATATTGGGCTATGGGTAACTTAGCTCAGTTTTTTTGGGTAGCTATAGTGGATCGGGTACCGTGAACAATGGAAGAACTATGTCCCCTGCCTGACTAATGTTAATTATTAGTAAAAGGCCTAGTTGGTCTAGCCATGGTTGATAGGTTGAAAAAAGTATTGTTGGAGATTTCTATTATGAATTTTGTAGTAACAGCCCGGAGCCTGGATTTGTGTTCGATTGTTGGCATAATAGCCGGCACCCTAATTGCGTAACTCACGATTAATCATAATCTGTTTCGTTTTGAAACAGATGGCTAAACCATTGCTTCATATGTTCGAAAAATGTGTCTGCTCAACAACGTAAATAACGCAATGAATATTGTTGAACTGTCAAAAAGACGCCGATTGTGATTAATCGCGTTTTACGCAATTAGGGTGCAGGCCAGTCTCATGAGATTTCATGAGATTCTACCTAACTGTAAAATTCCGAGTGTAATATTCGCACGCTTGTATTAACCTCTAGGAATACAATACTAGTCCCAACTATAAATACTTTAATCCGAGAAAACTTCACATTTTTATTTACACCAACAAAATGTCAAGTGGTACCTAAATGACGTACGGAACACTTATTCCTTATAATTTATTAGTGTGTGCGATTGCTCACGGGATTTATAGCTGTGTTCGAACTGTTGAGAAGAGTTATACGTCTTTAAGTTAAGTCCTTTATTTTGATTGTCAGTGGCACGTTAAGGGCGATTCATACGTCGCCGCGCCGCAACTGACGGGACTCAGCTGTATCGCGTTGCTTCGCGGTACCTTTGTGTGCAAATGTGTCTTTAATGTTGTCGATATTTGTCAAGTTTGTTTGGAGAAGGTGACAGAATGTGCGTGTGAATTTCCATTTTATTATGGTGTTTAACATTGCTTTTATAAATGCCATTTATAGTGTCGTTTGATTCGATGAAAACAATGTGATTGGTTTGCATTTTTAATGTGAATATACAACTTAGTTACTTCGAAATTCCCGTTAACAGGCTATTTGCATAGGTTTAAACTTAAACATACGTAGGTAAATATTTATCTAAGCTTCATTAGTTTAAGCAATAGACTCGCCCTCTGTTGCATAAAACAGACCATCTAGCACTGGCCGCATATAAATTGTACAAATTCGCTGTCGGGAATTTACCAGTCAGTTTTATAAAAATGGTATTACTTATATTTTAAACTTTTTCCAGCGGCTTCGCCCGCGCGGTACTTTCATCCCCTATTTAACTCCCTTAGGGGTTGAATTTCGAAAAATCCTTCCTTATTCCTTGTCTACATTATAAAGGGAACCTCTGTGCAATATTTCAGCTTTTTAGGTCCAAGAGTTTGGGCTGGGCGTTGATGAGTCAGTCAGTCAGTCAGGACTTGTCTTTTTATTTATATAGATACTGGGAAACATAACAGGCGAAATGTGGGTGTATTATGGTTACACCTCTGCCCTACTCCTCGGGGAATACCGGCGTGATATTACGTTATGTTTATGGTAATTAATTCAAAAGTATATCGGTTGCAGGAACGTTAATGTATGAACTGTCTTTAATTCTTAGGGATTTCATCTGACTTAAATAAATATTATTTTTATTTCATTCAACTGTCAGTGCGGGTACGCAAACCCTTGTTGAATAATCTTATGAAGACAGATCTGATGTTACGATTTATTTTACAAAATGAAATATGATCTTGACACTACAATGTACCAGGAAATGTTTTGATTCAAACGTTTGCCTCACGCAGAGGTCCTTGGTATGAATTACAAATGTTTATTTGTGAATAGAAATTACATTTAGAGAACTTAGTATCATTTGTCACTTGAATTACATTAAAGGCTTATTATATTAGGCAATTCGCACGTATTTGCTCGCCTTAAACGAGTGAATTGACTCTTAAATAAATAATACTTAGTTTAAAAAACTAAAAACACGTTTTAAAAACCAAACTAAAAAAGTAGAAAATAATTTAAACCGTGGGGTGCTTTTTGAGGTATTTTTATAATCAATTAATATCAAGCACCCCACGCTTTTTAATAGAATTAAATTATTTTCTATTTTTTTAGTTTTGTTTTTAAAGCGTGTTTTTTTAGTTTTTTAAATTATTATTTATTTTCAATTTTTAGTTCTGCTAACTACAAAAGCGTGATTTTTCAGTTTACTTTTTTTCTTTTTTTTACAATTATTGAATTGTCATCGGTCTTCGATAAATCTACAAAGTTTAAATGAAATCTGACCGTTTGAAGTGGGTCAAAATCAAGTCCAAAGGAGTCGGTTACAAACATAGAGATGAAGCTAATATAAAGCGTGTAAAAATATTCTGTGAAGGCGATTAGCACGAAGTCCATTTGTTGGGCGAGGCGACCACTCCAGAAATACGTTTATAAAGTTAGTGTGGGTACTTTTTTTCTTAACTTTATTGTATAAAATTCAAAACATGCCAGTTGCATATTTACTTTTACTACATATTTCTGGTGGCGCCAAGACATCCATATAACACCCTACTGTCACCCAGCTGTCAAATACAATATTATCGTTTTTTTATACATGTTTTTTTTATTTGCTTTCAGTTTACGATGAAGAAGGAAACCTAGTGAAGACATATTCCAACCCTTACCCAAACAACCCGTTCCTGCAAAACTTGAGGTTCAACGCTGGTCATATGCCTTACTATGGGAGTTTCCTAAACCCGTTCTTCGGTTTTATTAAAGTGAGTGTTTTTCTATCGACCTTATGTTGTACTGGCTGGCAGTAAAATAACTTTGGTTGCATTCGAACTTTCGAGAGTATTTAGAACTAGCAGCGCTCCGCGGTTTCACCCGCGTAGTTCCCGTTCCCGTGGGTATACGGGGATAAATATAGCCTATGACACCCGGGGATAGTGTAGCTTCCCAACAGTGAAATCATTTTTCAAATCGGTTCCGTAGTTTCGGAGCCTAATCAATGCAAACAAACAATCAAATCTTTCCTCTTTATAGTATTAATAATAAGCTTTCAAATATATTTGAATAGGTTTTTTGGTTCTGAAAAGATAGTGAAAATGTAGGGTGGCAGGGACGCGCTTCCTGTTAACATGGATTCAGTACAAAAAAAAAAAAGTCATTTATTCAAACTAGGCTGATGTCTGCACTTTTGTACGTCAAAATTACATAAGACAGTTCCCCAAAACGCCTGCCCTTCACCACTTCCTAGTGCTTTCGCTGGGAAGAAGAAGTGGCGTAACAAACTCCCCAGCAGCACAGCTGTCTGTTAAAGAGAAGTGTTAGAAGAACTTGATTCTATACAATGGTAGGTACGTAATTAACGTTACGAAACATAAAATTAAAATATTTGCCATATGTCAGCTAGCACACGCCAATATACCAAAAAAAAAATACTCAAACAAAAATAAATCATAATAACAGAACTATGAACAGTATTATGAACGCCCTGTGTTGACATTATTCGTCTGTTATTATTTTTTAAATCAGCTTTTCCATCCATTTTGACCGCTAAGAAGAAGAAGAAGACCGCTTAAGAAAGTATCGCATAATCCTACTATATAATATATAATAATATTATAAATGTAAAAATAATATATATTAGATTATAAATGTGAAAGTTTGGATGTTTGTTACTCTATCACGTGAAAACGGTGGCACGGGTTTTGATGAAATTTGGCACACAGATAGAATATAACCTGGATTAACACATAGGATAGTTTTTATCCCAGTAGTACATTCCTGTGAGATAATTGCCGACCTGCCCTCGGGCGAAGCCGCTGGCAAAAGTTAATTCACTATAATAAACAGCTGATTTATTAAATAACCGTCGAAATATTTTCAGCGTCATGTATATGTTACGAGCAATTTGACAAATCCGGGCACTATTAATAATGGCCGGTCTGTATTCATAATGTCCGACTCAATTGGACAATTTGATTAAAACAGCATGATTAATCACTTTTCCCGGCCATTATGAATAATGCCCACCCTATCTTGGGCAAAGTAATAAAATAGGTGAACTGTAGTGTTTTTGTTTATTAAATGAAATTAAACTTACAAAATTATCATGAAAAGTTAACAAAAAATAACTAACCTAACCTAATACTGCCCGGTCCAAGTGATAAATTCAAGCTATCTCAAACACTGACTTATTACATGGACCACGGGCCGTCGGGCATTATTAATAATGGCCGGTCAAAGTGATAAATTAATCAGTTTGCCCATCGCTCTTGGGCATTATTAATAATGGCCGGTCCTTATTAATAATGCCCAGTTAATCACGTTGCCCGTAACATATACACGGCTACACATCAAGCTATACATTTCCAGTTTACGCTGATCTCGCACTGTACGGAAATCCTATACAATGCGAGATCAGCTTATACTGGAAATGTATATGTGTAGCCGTGTGTACTACTGAATCCATGGTAGGGGAATTAATTCAGGTTGCGCGTCGATGTCCCTACCAGGGTGGCAGGGGCATCGACTATACTTTGTTTAGTTACAAAAATCACAATATCACAAAAATTCTATATACTCCAACAGGACGTCGGCAACATGTTTTCCTTCACGATCCCAGTATCCAACGATGTCATCCAGCAAATGCAGAGAGACCCAGCGTACCACAACAAGTTGATACTGACCCACACCCCAGAAGCATTGATCGAACCGAACCCACTGTGCGAAGGGAAAAGGTCACAGATCCCTTCGCCGAAGCTGTGTAACAACTACCTGAACTGCTGGGATGGGTGGGCAGTGGAACAAGAGTGCCCTACTGGGCTGCTGTTTAGCAGTAAAGGGTACTGTGACTATTCGGATACTGTGAATTGTGAGACCAGGAAATTGAGTGAGTACCTTTTTGTAACAATTGTGTTTTTTTGTGTCAGTACCTATAATTTTTTGTTTCGATATGCTTGTATCAGAATGATTATAAATATAGTGATGTCATTTTATATTTCAACAGTCAATAGTGCAACAGTTCGAATTTAGAATTAATGTTCATCATTCTACTTATTTGTGATTCCATTTTACTTACGGTCATACCCAGGTCCGGAGGAGGAGGATCCATTCGATTGCCAGGTCGGGCATAGTGTTTATTGGGTGTGTTACTGTAATTTCACAGTAGCAAACCGGATCCTGGATTTGTTACCGACTAATGGCAGTAGACTCGTTTCCTATTACATCACTATCATCGTTATCATTCACCTACCACTATCCATTTTTTTTGGAGTCTGCGCAACGTGTATTTACCTTCCACAATTAGTCGTCATCTCCGTAGTCACAACTTTTCTGAGCATATCTTCATTTACCTATTTAGTTCATCCATCGTTTCTTTGGTCTCCCCCTACTCTTATAGCTATTTTATAGCTACTCTTCACACGACAAATGACAAACAAATAAACGACATTTTCCTCATTCCTCCGTTTAACATGTGATACGGAGAAATGAGGAAAATGTAAATCCATAACAATCGATCTGAAGGCCAATTCTCGTAATTAAAAACGTTCACAATCTAGTTGCAGTCTCATCTCAGCGACAGTCAAATGTCAAAAACTTGTCAAAAATGTATGGAAACTCGAGGTATTTTTGACAGATTGAGACTGAGATCAGACTGTGAACGTTCTTAAAATTACGAGAATTGCCCCTCTAGTATGTTATTTTATGTAAGTATTTTTTTGTATATAACGCCATCTAGTGTCAAGTATAAAAATCATATACAGGCTTTTAAGCAGATGTTTTTTTTTTGCTTTTCTAACAATTTATGACAATTTACCAGTAATGAAATAGTAGTACATTATGAGTAAAAATTTTTAGGCATGCTCTCGTTTCATCAACTTACAAGCCAGCTGGAATTTCAGCGTGGTCGTGCTGGGAAGGAACTTTCCCAGTACAACCTGTATATCAACGATAGTTGAGAGGTATAAGATTTCTAATTAGTGGTATAAAATAGTGTAAATTATAAGGATTTTATTACCATCTAAAGTTACAATGAATGCGTGGTCGAGCTATTCGTAGCCCGACCACGATACAACACGATTTCCACACAACTTTTTTGTTATCAGTACCACTTTCAAGCTTCTTCTTATGAACTCATTTCTTATTCTATCCATTCGCGTAACACCACATATCCCTCTTAATATTCTCATCTCAGCTACATGCAATTGCCTTTCATTCATCTCTTCCTCTCGCTTCCTATTACATGAGACTCAAATATAACGGCCGAAACGTGGGTGTACTAGGTACCTATAGGGTGCATCTCTGCCTAGCCCTTCGGGGATTACAGCCGTGACTCTAGGTTAGGATATTTTTCGAAAACACTCGTTTTGGTGAAAAATAACATACCTCAGCTATTATTATTTTCGCAGAAATTCTTGTAATGTTGTGTCAGAAATAATATTTTCCAACAGTATATTGTGATGCTATTTTATCTCAGTCTCAATTTAGTTTTTTTTTTTAAACAATCGTACCTACTAAAATTCCCATGCATTTTCTCTTAAATTCATACTAAACTTCGATTTCATTAGGTGAAATCTTTCGTCACCGGGTGCATCGTAAAACCTCAAATCTCATCTAGATGCACCGAGAAATTTTAATGGTTGTTTTCCCGCAGCGGAATGGTTTTGTCTTGATAATACAATCGTTTTATAAACAAATAAAAAATTAGAAACAAAAAATGACAGATCATTGTGAAAAATCACCACGTGCGAGAGTTTATTTTGCTTTGAACAATGCATTGCTGTTCCCTTTGTCGGCGGCGCGTGCGATTCGAGTAGTACCTACAAGTTACCTCTAGTGTTACTATTGATTCGCACGTTTTCGAGTTGATGAATATTTTTTAAATTTTTTATAACAAAACATCTTAATTTTTTTACTTTTACTTTATGCTTCGAAAGTACTCCTTACGGCAAGTTGTTCTGCCGCGGGAAAACAACCATTAAAATTCCTCGGTGTATATATAAAAATGAATCCCTATTTCCCTTAGTCACGGCATCACACGTGAACGGCGGGACCAATTTTGCTAATTCTTTATTTGTTGTATTTGTTATTGTCAGGAGAAGGTTCTTATGAAAGAAAACGATAAGAAAGTTGAGCGTAACATTTACAATTATGTATATACAGGGTGTTTGGCAGAACGTTGAACATACGAAAATGGTGCATAGTTAGGGTCATCTGCTACTTACTCAGCCCTAATTTATTTGGCCCTGGCACCCTGGATATTAAAAAAAAAATGTTTTTGCTTTCTTCTAGTTTCACTACTTTCTTAACTTTAAAGTGTAATTTTTATTTGAAATGGGTAAAACAGGCAATTTTTTTTTAATCTTTCAGCTTGGCAGATTCTTATAAAATTATTGCTTTTTTTCAGATGTTAGCTAGAAAAAAAGTTATGAGTCCTCAAACTTACAGAAAGATGTAAAAAATACTTAAATCTTAATTTCAACTTGCATTAAAAAAAAATTAGCCATTTTTAATAAAAATTACACTTTAAAGTTAAGAAAGTGGTGAAACTAGAAGAAAGCAAAAAAAAATAATTATATATCCAGTGTTCCAGGGCCAAATAAATTAGGGCTGAGTAAGTAGCAGATGACCCCAACTATCCACCATTTTCGTATGTTCAACGTTTTGCCAAACACTCTGTATATAAAATGCTAAGACAGGACAACGTCTGTCGGATCAGCTAGTTTAATATAATTACAGTTGTATTTCACTTCAGATAACATTTCAACATGACCGGAGATGATTTAAAAGTTAACGCAATCGAATTTAAGTATCTTGTATAATTATGTAGTACTACATCCTGCTGCGCATTAAATTTGTTCCTCCGGTTGATTACTGTTACTGAATCATTCCACTACTGGGATCTCTCAAAGGCCTCTCCCCGCGACTTCCAGCTCTTTCGATCCAGGGCTAAAGTGGACCACTGGTTGTTTGCTGACGCGAGTTCGTCCCGCCATCTTCTACGGAGTCTGCCACGACACCTTCTGGCTGTGTCAGGGCTCCACGTAGTGGTTATTTTAACCCACACCTCATTACGTATACGGTAGACGTAGCCAGCCCAGTCCCACTTCAGCTAAGCGACTTTTTAATCGCAGTGTGGTGTTGTGAATATGGTCTGTCAATTTGACTAATAGAATACTGCACTCGAATTGCACGTTGACAAGCCTTGAGTTTGGACTTTTGAATGTTTGTCAAAGACCAAGTCTGGATCCAGAGGTCAAAATAGAAAGAACGCACATATCCATAATCCTTCGGTTGATAAGTTTTATACATTTCATGCAGCTGTTCCAAGAAATGATAAATATCTCTCGAATGTTCCACTTCAACATTATTCATAATATTTACAAACGATACAGGTCCGTAGGCTTACTATTATTTCAGTCCTGACTTCACCACTAATGACGTAACAATCTATTTTGTCTCCAGCTTCCATGCTATGTATTATGGAGAGCCAATAGTACAAATAAAAAACACACTTTGTTTATGATAACATTACGCATGTTTTTCCTGAAGGGTTAGGTTATATCTATACATCATCATTCAAAGGCGTCCACTGCTGGACATAGGCCTTCCCCAAGCACCACTTCGATCGGTTCTGTGTTTCTCACAACCCGCGGATTCCTGCAGCCTTCACCAGGTTATCGGTCCATCTTGTCCATATCAACATACTTGTAATAAAATAGTGATGAGGGATTTTTGTCCGTTTGTTTTTTCCGGATTGGCACAAAAACGGCTAAACGGATTTAGATGACATTTGGCATACAGATGGTTTATAACCCAAAGTAACTCATAGGGTACTCAGCCCCGGATCTACGATTTTTTCGAACCGGTGCAAAAACTTCATAGTGGCGCCCCCTCTCCAGCGTTTGAGATAAATTAGTGTGTGGGCCTGTGTGGCGCCTTTTTCTTACAAGTCGACGGTGAGCCAACCAGGCTTCCGTATGCTAGGCGCTTTATGGAGCAAGTTTTTTTTTATTTTTAATCATACTATATTATGATATTGGCGCCCCCTGAAACTGGCGCCCGGGGCGGGTGCCCCGGTTTGCCCCCCCCCCCTAGATCCGGGGCTGGGTACTTTTGATCTCAGTAGTACGTTTCCATGTGATATTTTCCGCCATCCACGCGATATATGTAAGCCGCGTACAAATTCGACGGAGGTGTTTTATAATAGCACACTAATAATATATTATAAACTGGCTTTTACCACCGGCTTCGCCCTTGTTAACCAATTTAAACAAAACCTTCACAAATTATATACCTAAACCTTCCTCGTGAACCACTCTGCGTATTAGTGAAAACCGCATAATAATCTGTTCAGTCATTTTTGAGTTTATCGCGAACTGACAGTCAGACGCGGCGTGGGACTTTGTTTTACAATATGGAAGTAATGCGAAAGTATCTCTGTCGGTGTTTCCGTGTGTCGGCCTGCCTGTTTGTTTGTCTGTCTGTTACCTGTTTACGCCTTAATGGCTGAACAGATCAGGACCTGGGTCAGGACATATGATACTTTTTATCTCGGTAGAACGTTTCCAGGCCGTAATTTCCGCCCTCCACGCTCCGAAATCACGAGCAAAAGCTAGTTTTATTATTTTACCGGGCACCGTATCAACAATAAGTTATGTGAACATTCATAGCTACTTACCGACGGATATGTAAATAACATAACCACTAGAAGATGTCGCCAGACGTGGAAATGTCACGTTATATAAAATCCGTAGCCAGGTCGCCGTGTTACGAAATACGAATGTACCTCTAACCCGGTGTACTGGTCACGCCTATAACCTCTGAATGTTTCTGTAATGGTAAGTTTGAACCCTGGTCTAGTAAGAGTAGTTCCTGATAGAAATAACCTAAAGAATATGGCTCCTCTCCTTATTAAATGGATTTTGTACCTTAACTACCAAAATGTAATTAAATGTACCTTTTGGGGAAAACATTTCACATTTATCTATGATCCTTATCATACCACTTATAAACTAACGAAACTAACCCTTCAAAGAAAGTTCGTCAGCAGATATAAAAAGAAAACGTTCAAATACTTATCTACTGCAACTATTGCTAGTAATATCAGTTGGACAGAACTTTTTTTTTTAAGCTATGAACGCAATTAATGTGGTTTGACTTAGAATGGTCCATTTGTCTACTTCAGATAACAGAACATTTAAATTGATCAATACACTGTTATACCACCAGGAGAGCAACCACCGACACAGCCACAATGCAAAAAAGACTTCGAAGCGTTTCGAAGTGCCCTGGACTGCAACGAGTTCTTCATATGCGTTGGAAGACAGCCTGTCAAATTCAAGTGTCCTGCTGACCTTTCATACAACCAGGTTCTTCATTTACATCCATATTATTCTCCATTAATTACCTTATCGATAAGCAACGCATCCTTCACGCTTACTTTATGCATGTACCTTCCGCATAGCTTAGCAAAGAAAGTAATAACAATTAAGGTGAATATTTTATTATCATTCAAATATTATTAATTAGTCTGGTATGGGATTGTGCAAGTTATTGTTAGCTTATTAACTGACTTCACATTTCAATAACTTGATTGTTTTGAATAACATTTTTACTTGAAAGAATAGCTGGAACTCTAATGGGGTTGTTGATGCCCATAGCATGATCAGCCTATATTGTTCCCACTGCTGGGACACAGGCCTCCTCTCTTAGAAAGGGACTGGGCTGTAATCCACCACGTGGGCCCAGTGCGGGTTGGTAGATATCACAAGTCTTCGAATTTTAGGTTCTAGGTTCCGGTTTCCTCACTATGTTTTCTTTCACCGTTTTGAGAGCAGTGGTGAAGAATTTATTTACACAAAGTAAAGCGCTTTTCTGGGGTCGCATCTACGACCTACTAACCTACTCGTAAGTTGGGGCTGTTACTACATAGCCACCACTGCTGATGCCCATGCTTTGTCCAAATCATTTGAATGTATTTCAAGATTACATCTGCATATTCAAATACATGTGAGATGGTTGTAAATTCTCTATTTACCTACTTATAATCATAACAAAATTGTTCTAGTATCTACCTATCCTACCTTAGTTGTTTTATCTCAATATGTGCACATTCTGGAAACAGTGACTCTCATTTTATATATTCAATACAGGAATTCAATACGGAATATGACCCTCCTTATTTGCAATATAACCAGTTTAACATGGTTTTATAGTACTTTTATGAAGTGCCTACGCAATTCCATTTTTGTCTTTTTGAATGCCATGAAAATATTCAGTGTAATTACGAAATGCAATCATTTCGTTCATTCAACCTTTAGGTACTGTCACTGTACTTCGCCTAATTAATAAAGAAACTCCCTGAATGTAATGAGATTATGTTCTTTCTTTTCATGTATCTTTTTTTTCTATTTTCAGCAACTAGGCATCTGTGACTACCCTACTCGCGTGGACTGCGCATCGACTGCCATCAACACTCAAGTCTTTGCTCCTCAATCAACTTCGGCTCAACCCACTGCATCCACCCCTGCGCCACTTGCATCACCAGCTCCTCTTGCTTCATCAAGCTCTGTTGCCGCGTCTGCGCCTATTCTACCAATCGCACCAACAGCTACATTTGCCCCGCCAGCTTCACCTATAGTAGTAGCTACATCTACGTCTTCAATACTTAGCCCTGGGAACATCAAGACTGTATTCTCAGAGAACTCTTTAGTCAATACTCAAAGTAAGTTCAACACTTTAATGTTGTACGAGTAGTATATTTTTTGTCTGTATTTATATGTTAGGCAATCTAGCCTCTTAGACAAAGCCTGTTGCAAGATTAATGTGCCTCATTTCAGACATTAATAATGCTCTGTATTTTTCAACATCAATACAATTTACCAGGTATTTGCTCAATTATAAGTTTATTACGATGCGAATGGATACAAGCTAATTAACGAATGCTCAACCGTTGCCCAAATGATTAATTAAAATAGTCATAGTTAAGATTTGATAAGCAATTACAACATTGACTAATTAGAGTTTTTAGATTACATGGACATTGCATATGTGTCACTTTATTCATTCAGAAAAGACAGTAGTGGTTCTTTATGGCCAAGTTAAATCAGCCGTATGGGTCGATCAAACAGGTTAACCTACGCTTGCCGCAGTTTCCGTGCCTCCGAAAGCACGTTAACCCGTTGGTCCCAGCTGTCGTTCGTGGATCTTTGACAGTCATTACGGGTCGTTAGAAGCCCGAAAGTCTGACAACCAGTCTGGCCAAGCAGTATCGTATTACCCAGTATCTGGGTTGTGGAGGTCACATAGGCTGTGGCTCAATGTAAAATACTGGTATTCAGCTGCATCCGGTTTGACTGGAAGCTGACCTAGACATAGTTCGGAAAAGGCTAGGCCGATGATGAACAGTACTTTCTTCTACTTGCGTTGTAATAATGATGGTGGTGATGGTCCGTGGTAATCTTTCTTAGGGCTTCATCATCATTCGATATTACTAAACCTACAACCAACATGTTCCGTATGGTGCCGGACGTACAGAATAGCACCATCCCATTTCATCCCATGGGTATCGTAGAAGGAGACTAAGGGACTTACCAGAGAATGAGCAGCAGCGTTCTCTATGTATTTTACCACCATACTGCGATCGCCAACCCGACTGCCAAGCGTGGCGATTATGGCAAACCCCCCCTTTTGGGGGAGGCCTATGTCCAGTAGTGGACGATTTTCGATTGAAATGATGATGATGATTAAACCTACATTATGAATTTTTCAGGTTGGACCTCCACCCACATAGCCATGTCTCGTCAAGACGCCATCCGTCAGCTGCAGCTTGGTAATATCGCCAAAGTCAACGTCTAACTTCACAGTATTTGCAATATTATGTCTTAAGGCTTTTGCTACCTCTACAGGTAAACAATCCTTTGGAAATAGATTAATATAGTCATGCTTGGCTAGAGTGAGATCAAACAGGGCGTGGACTTAGACACTCTTGAAACTAAAATGTTGTAACACTAACAAACCTTGGTAAAATACATATCAATAAGTTGAATTGAGCAATTAATTGGTTGTAAATCTAGTTTGACTACTAGATTCCGCCTAGATTAATAATGTCTTATTTAGGTCTATCACTCTATCAGCAAATTGCATTTTAATTTATTGAAATGATTACTAAATAAAATGTGCCTAATTATTGGTTTAATTTTATTCCTTGTCACTCATTCTAAGGTCAAATTATAATTATTTTGTAACTGGTAATTTGAAAGAGTATGTGATTGAAATAAAAAAAGTATTTGTATAAAATATTATTTATTTACAAAAAATATTAAAAATATAAGTTCGCTAAACTTAACTTACATAAGTTTTATGACTAAGAACAACATATATTTCGACACAGCACCAGCACATTGTGTTGGTACCATGTCAAGGTTTTTGAAGATTTCCAAAATTTGGCAACAATTGTTTTAGACAAAAACAGACCAAAAATATTGTGGCTTTCGATTCACTTTCGAAGTCCATGGCTTAGAAATACTCGAGCGCCTCTTCAAACAGACAAAAAACCTTTCATGAATCACTAGACGCACTTGTTAAGACTAAAACAGATCATCTTCACACAAATGATAAAGAGAAAGAATAAGATAATAATTTATCGAATGTCAATCATCATGTTGGATGGTTTACAGTCGATGTGACGTCACTAGTCACTGGGCACATGGGGCTCTTACTATAACATATGACTCTGAAGAGACCGTTCGTACGCTATATCAATTGGAACGGGTTTAGCTTCAGTCTGTCCTTGGAGCCGCTCCTTGACATTCAGAATCCCAACTTCTTCAAAGCTTTCAGGTCGACGTCACCGTAGTAATCCTCGCTGTAATATTATCATGTTATGAAACAACTGATATAGTTTGGTTAACTGATATACCCACAGGATAAAAATTTAACCAGTGCACAAACTAGAACCATGAATTTAGCTTATGATTGTAGACCCCGTGTAGTGTAGAAAATTTTCATGGGTTATAAAAAGATGCTGTTCCGTAAATTTTGACCGCGTAACTATTACACTTTTCTATAAAACAGCATATATTTTTTTCATAACCGACGAAGCATTTCTGCGCATGGGGTCAAGAATCATATGCTGACTTCATTCTTACAGTTTGCGAACTGGTTAAAATTGTATCCTATGATCTACTTTATCGTCATTATGCTTATTCATTTTATTAGCATGGTCAGCTGTACTCATAGGAACTTTAGTGCATTACTGATCAAACACACAACCGGTTCCGAATAAAGTAACTATGGGAGCTTCATTACCATGATCATGATCAGGAGAACAAGCAGTATATGCTTTTAGTTGATCTGTAAATGGAATTGTCACTTCACATGGTACATTTCTTCAGTCACCTTTTATGACACCTAGGAAATTAGCAGTCGAATATTATCTATCTTTGCATGTGTAGTTTGCTTTTCTACACATTAGTTCAGGCTTTACGCTGCTAGGTCTTTATCTACAGATATTGTATTTTTTTGACCATCTAGTTTTTCTGCAAAAATTTGAAGAATCTAAATCAGATAGATATGCTGTATGTACTACGCCATATTTAATTACTTTAATTGAAGTACATTGTAGAAAGGCTCATGACAACTCTTCAAACTTAGCTTAAGATTCACATTTGATAGTAATTTGAACAAAGGTATTACTTACAGAAGGGTACACCTTAAAATGCAATGGTTTCAACGTTAAATAAGAAATAACGTACCTGGGTTCCCAAGGATGACGGTAGGCTGTTACAGTCAGTAAAATAAATGATTAGATAGAAGAGAATTACTAAAAGAACCAAGAAAATATTAATATATTAGAAAGTGAATGCATTAATGAAACAGAAAACAGTGTGGTGGAAAATGTTAGGAATCGGTGCAAAAGTGCATCACTACACACAGAGGAAATTAATACAACAGAAGTTAATTTTTATAATTTTTTGTTTATTTTATCACTAAAAATAAAACTTAAGTATTACAGTTTCTATCAAACAACAACACTCAGTCGCAGCGAAATAATTCAGTACAATAATATATTTACAAGGTCATGGTATATAAACGGATACAATGATATATCGATGTCCTCACGGATTTGAAACAGAACTACGTTGTCATAAATGCAAAAGAACTTCCTTTAACGCTCTAGTTGTTTATAGTGCAAACTTTATACATGCTGGGATAACTGATTTCGATATAATAATGTTGAAAGGACACTATAAATACTAAGATATAATGTAAAAATAATAAATATATCTATCGCTGTATGGTTTTACTAATTTCCTAACGTGCCTCAACTGAAACTGTTCGAAGAAGCTACAACGAGAAGTATTTGGCAACTAGAAGTGATACATATCAACTGTAGCTCACTCACTAAACAATCGAATATTTTTGAACCTGGAACACGATCTCCACACACCATGAGCAACGATTTTTTTTTTACATAGCTAATGTATCTATATTCAGCCACAATTGTCAGATTGTAAAGGTTGCTCGTAGTGCGCGCAGAGTATTGGTTTATAGTAAACTATGTGAGTATTAAAAGGTTATGGGGTGGGGAATTGTATTTAGTTCTCCTTTTGGGGGCGGGGTTTGAGCTGCTTGGGCGTGTTGCGGGTCTGGCCATCTTGCTGGAGACCGGCGAGCAGCTCGCTCTTGCGGATCGTCTTCAGATCCAGATCCCCGTAGTAGTCCTCGCTGAAAATGTACGCGCACCTTACTGCCTGCCTCGACTACTAGCTAGCCTTAACACTAGGTCTTATGCCTATCGACGACGAGTGAGTACATAAATGGCTATCTCAATTTCTAGCAACTTTTACTACGCGAGTGGTAACTGGCTGCGAGAATTGTGTAATGTAATCTTGTACACAGTCGGCGTTAAAGAGTGAACCGCCTTGAAACGGCAACAAGAATGATATCCGCTCGCTTTTCCAACTAGCATTATCTAACGTTTGTTTTTCTTGGCACACAATTATGTGGTCCGGAGCTCTAGCAAAAACTTTTGAAAACGACTGGTTCTACGACCTTCAGTCAACGTGGTTACATCTTGACCGGCGCAGGCGCATCTCAGTATCGAGCTTCATGTGATTGTTCGACGTACACGACCATGAACAGGATATAAACATTTTGAAAGTTTTCTCATAGTTTCAATAGAGGAATAGTTTGGTTTAGATAAATGGAATTGATTTATTGTAGAAACCGTGCGTAGAACTGATAAGTTGTTGAAATACACAAGCGAACACTAGATACTTTCATAAATGACAAGCAAATCTGCACGTTCGAGCGTTAAGAGTTAAAAAAATAAAATTCAAGTATTTCATGATTGCAAGTCTGCGCCAGTCAGCGGCATTCTTTTGAACATTTCCTTTTTTATGAAAGGCATTGATAATTCAACTTTTGTGTCATACTCGAACAGTTACGGTCGATACCATATGTCTGAGTGAAACAACGGTCATTACCATACACAACTCCGTTATGTACCGGTCGGCATTGACCACGGTCGTCCGCGCATGACACGACTGTGAGCGCACTATTTTGCTCTAAGTCATGTTAATTTCAAAGTGTACTAAATGTCGCAAGCGTGCAAGGCTCCGGACCGCATACTTGCAGCCAGCTATTCAGGTGGGCGAGCTTTACTACGTATCCACCTATGTATGGCTACCTACACAACGACATCTGTACAATGCTGATCGATTCGTGTATAATAAAGCTAAGGCAACACGAAGTGCAACCAATCTGTGTTCGTATTATGTTTCATATTATTTATGTGCAAGAAGAGTTGTTAGTCACAAGGACGACATTGGTTGTGTGGAAGTGGTTACAGGGTCTCAGGGTTTTAGAACACCAAGAATATCGTTACACCAGATTAATGTTCGGGAGCCCATTCAATATTAGTTATTTTGGTCAAGAATTTCATGATCATTAGGATACTTTCTTGGTGTCCATGATTAGGGTAGGTACTAGGTGTTAATGTACCACACAAGACGCTGGTAACACCACAGAACCAGTTCAACCAGTGAGTGGAAGAGTCCTATAGTGCGTTCAAGCTGCCTGTCTTACTTGCGTTACTTGAACGGTGTGGATAGGACATCCGCATTCGATCGTGCAGTTATAAATATCAAGAGTTCTATGAAACATGAGCCAGGAGAAATTCAACTGGATTGATTTTGAAATGCGTATGTCCTATGATGTGGTGTGTATACAATATGTACACGAAGTTTTAGAAAGGTAACTCACCATCCGGGAACATCTTCGGGGTCTTCGCAGTTGCCTGTGCCGTCAGCATCTCCGATCTTGAACACGGTACCGATGGGGCATCCGTACTCGCGGGCGACTCCCTCGAGACAGATGTAGTACTTGCGGCAGTCCTCGGGGTGGGCGTGACGGCTGAAGGAGCCAGCGTTTGATACCTCACCGGGGGCGGGGCAAGCGAAACCGTTCGCTACTTCTGGGAAACACCAAGGAGGTTACGTGAGCGAGAGTGCGGAAGGCGAAACCGAAATTCAGCAGCGACAGCGGTGATGAAGTTGAAGTAAGTTCACTGGAACAGTACGTGCACAAAGGCTTCATGTGCTTAAGATACTTAGCATTTATGTTCAGATATTAACAATAAACATAGCAGACAGATCGATTGATCAGACTGCACGACTATTAAGATTTATATCCACAACAATCATTGCAATAACATTGCAAACAACTCTTGAGCTTGAATTACATTTTCAAGGATTGAAGATCTGCGGTCTGTACCTGTCATTAACATAAACCACAGATCGACAGTTCAACCATAAATCAATAAGGGTGCTGTATAGGTCAAGTTACTGGCATAACGTTCAAATGTTACGTACCCTCGTTCTTGCATTCGGGGACCTGGTCAGCCCACATGCACACACGGGATTCCCTGTCGTAGGCAAGGCCGGGGCTGCACTGGTAGCGGGAGGCTTCTCCGTTCCAGCAGTTCCAGAAGACGTCGCATTTGTTCTCATCGGGGAAGATACCGTAAAGCCGCGTGCAGTGGGGGGTTGTGATCGGAGGCTCTGTGGAACGAAAGGTGACATTGACGAGACGAACGCAAAACAACTGAAGAGTCAAAAATGTATTAGGAACAGGACAAGAACTCATTTTATTTTTAATGTTCCAGGCAAGGTTTCATAAACAATAGCTAAACTACAAAAAACCCTGCGTCAAAACATTCATGGTTCTCCGAAATGTCATTCCATTTTGAGTATAATTGGCTATCAATCAAAAGCAGCAAAAAGCTTTCAATCTTCATTTCCATAAAAAAGCCATCAAAGAGTTCGACAAAAAACCTACCTACTGAGCTTGGTAGCAATAAAATTAAACTTTATGAAGTGGCTCTAGTTCAAGGTAAACAGTGATATGAGTATTTATTTATAAAATTTATTTGCATAAAAGATAGATATTTGAGGATTAGGTGACGTAAAGAATATGGCATACATATATTATGTATGTTTAGATCTTTCTGTATGGTGTCAATTGGCCCAGTGACCTTTACGACATCCTGGTGGAGATTGGTATTTCGAATAATATTATCCTTATGACACATGTGTGATTATGTAAAACCGGCGGCCTTGACCGTTTGTGCTAGAAAAAATTACTGTTGCTAAGCATTCCTTTCGATTTTTATGAAACAGATGGCCGAATTTTTGATCGACGGAAGCGTGGCAAGTAAAATCGGATGATAGTTTTTGCTTTATTGCATTTTCATTCTTATACTTTTTATACTAGAAGATTTTCTAGATTTCTACCAGCTACTTTCGAAGATATAAAAGAAAAAGAAGTGTCGTTTCTTACCAAGCTGTGTCCTGTCTCCGCATTCGACGTTGTGTAGGTAGTCGCAGTTCTCAGTCAGGTATTTGGAGTCAGTGGCGTCGAAGGCAAGTCCGTTGCCGCAAGTCTTGAGTTCAGCGGCGCCATTGTCACACTTCCAGTACTTGTCACAGGAGATGTGGTGGGGGTAGAAGCCGAAATCATCGGGACATTTGAAGGTCTCCTGACCGACCGCTGGAAAGAGAAAAAATGGTTAGAATTTTTTGGAGAATCTATGTTGGTAAAGAAAAGTAAATATTGTTTTGTCGTTGAAAGCTGTGGGTCGCACAATGTGGCTGTTATCGTTTCTTGAATACCAATTGCTTTGCATAATCTACAAACGCCTTGGACTCCATTTTAAAACTAAATATGTATAACTGTTTGACAAAATGCCAATATTGGCAAAAGCGGTGGTGTAACGACACATCACAATGTTTGAATTTTAATGAAATTACAAAATAAACCGCTAAGGGATTTGCTAAATAACGATTATGGTGCGCGGAGGATGTTGAAACAGACGGCTCGGGCAGGGCCGCTCTTTCTCCAAGGAACGCAACAGGGCTTAATGAGGCAACAACGAGACAAAATACACTACAGTCTAACTGGTTAGCACGTGTAGTCTTTGTTCGTAGATACATGAGGTAATCCCGTTTTGGGTAATCACTGTTACCAAATACAACTATTACAAGTCTTGCTCAAACATTACGGTTCAGTGTACATTTTCGGCACGCGGAATCATACATTACGATGCTAATTGAACGTCATGTGTGTGAAATCTATGTCGTTAATGTTTCTTTATTTCTGAATGCGGTTTAAATTACCTTAGGAGTATTGAATGTGGTATACGTAATTTATGTTTGCCGCGTTAGCACCTTGTTTGCGTACGCGCCGCTTCCCCGTACGAGAGTTATGTCACATTATGTCACAACATGTGTGTCACCTGTACTGGCTGACATTTGCAAGAAGAAAGCCCTCGTATGTACAGTTTTGCAATACATTACTCTCTCTAGAGTGTTCGACAATCTGCAAATGCATTACTTCGATAAATTCTATAGGGACTGCTATGAATTCAATCGAGTTGTAAACATAGAAATGGCTGTACCAACTTTCGAGACTGGTTTGATATTTAGCATTAAGTAGAGAAATGAAACAGGATGCAATGGTTATTTCTGTAGTACAGATATGCTAGTTTAAGTTTCTTCAAAACTGCTTCATATGTATCTAAATGTATACATACATACACCTTTTATAATTGTCAGTACAATTGAAAAACAAAGATGTATGTATGCATACAGCGAGCGTAATTACAAAATTGGTTAACAAATGTTCTAGTGAAAACAATCCTAATTGCTTTATGTAATCACCAGGAGGGCATCGATTTTTCATCTGCTCTGTTCTATTAATTGCAAAAAGTGGCCACACTATGGTTCCTTATAACCGGCCAGTAGCAATCAAGTCGTTATCGATAAACATCGATTATTAACTTAGTTACAATGTATATCGATTGCCAACGATGTTGTTTATAAAAATAAACATGAAAATCGCCGGTAAAATCGGTTTTTATTCTTTAACCTTGAATTAAATTGCTCCTACTAAAAAGCTGTAGGTTATACTCATCTGCATAAGTGTTCGCAAACAACTTTTCTTATTAAAATCAAACGTCGATATCGAGGTGAACCACAGTCGCATGCCAGGCATTCCGTCGGTCCAGACTAATAAGCAATGTGGTACAAATGTACAGCGATTTCGATATCATTGAAAATTCGGATCACCGCTCTTTGGGTCGCGTTATGCTTGTTTTACGCCAATTACATCTGCTAATTGGCAGATGACTGGGGTTTAATCGCTCATTAAGTTTGTGGAGCGAGCGAACATAGCAGAAATGAGGTGCTGATTACACATGTCAAACATTAGTATACTTATTGTGTTGGAACTAAGTGGATTTCACACTATGTTTGAGGGCAAAGATTTAATTAAAATGTTCTTTAAATTGTGACTCGATTGAATTGCTATGAAATCTCTCAGATCTGAATCCGGAATCATAAAAAAACATATTTGTTCTAAAATACAGGTTTAGTCCAGTTTTTACACACTAGGGCATTTAAATGAAAAAAAAACAGAGCTGTTCTAGAATACACGCCTTATCGTTCAATTTTTGCACATCAACACACGTGCATTCGATTTTCAAAAACGTGATAGCACTTCATAGCTCTGGCTGGCAAGACATCTCGAGCCAGCTGTTTAACAAGATACTTGATGAACAGTGACGTACGTATTAGTGTCAGCAGTTACCGGGCCATGTGTGCAGTGAGCCGGGCAGGTTGCGCAATGCCCGGGCGACACCGGACCCCGCGTGTGCACATGACATAATTATTGATCTGCCCGATGCTGCCTTGTCATAACGTATTATGTAACAGTACTACTGGGTACTGGGGATTCGTTTTGTAATGACGTGATTTTTTACTTGGTTTTTGCAACTGTTTCCTACTTACTAGGTACTTGCGTAGGAAAAGGAAATATGACATGAGTCGAAACTAAGCGATGAAAAGGCTTGAACACCAGAATTTTTTTATTAATTTTTATTCGAAACACAATCTAAATGATCCCATAAAAACCAACATCATCTCATGAGATTGACAATTAAACACCTTTCAACGTACTAGACGATGACGATGACGTAAAAGAGGTACTTATGCAATTAAAAAAAGTAATTATACTGTTGTCTGACCATGTTCTCAAACCCACAATTAGCTAGCCAAGCTTTCCCTTAGAAAATCACTATTTTTACGATATTCATGAACAAAGCATTGTATTACAAACAATGTACACTTTAAAGCCATAATTCAAGATACACAAGAAACAGTAACTCACCAGTCGAGAGAAATGAATACTGCAAATTACGCCTATTGTGTAATGGCCCCAAGTGTAAATTACATAAACGCGATTATTATTATGACAAAGGTCGTGTAATACATTAAGTAATACAGTGAAAGCCTCAAAAATTGACCTACCGACGAGAAGTGGGCGGAACTTTCGATTTCGTTAAGACGATGCGCCCGCGTCTGTGAAGTTGAGTAATCTCACTCACGCCTGACCTTTATCTTGTGGGCCGTTGAATATATCACATAAATTAGCTCACGTCTATTTTGCATGTTTTTTAAATGTCTCATTTTCATATGGGATGTTGAAGTACTAAATTTATCTTGAATTAAAAAGCAAGGCTTTTAATATAAATTTAAATGTTTTATTTGCATTATTAATGCATAATTCTCTCTACGAAAGTCGATACTATAATCTTCTAGATCAAATGCATTTCAAATTTATCTAAAATGACGCTGTCGAGACATGTCAAATACCAGTAACCCTAACGCTCTGCAAAAGTATCTTAGAAGATTTTTATCGTTCTTTTATTTTATTTATCACAGCTTACTTTTCCAATTCACTTTAGAAATTGGCAGAATGGTCGAAATCAGCTTTGCTTGCCTTAATTAAAAATAGAATATCGCTCAACACCAACGCCAATAACAACGCCTACAGCCTAAAAAAATCAGTTCATCAACCGATTCGAACAAGACGTTCCATTTTTAAAAGAGTTCACGCTCACATTGATAATGTTTAAAAAGAAATGATAACTAGCTCATGAGTGGCCTTACCTGACGTAATATCCATTAGATAACGCCTATTGTCGGTCGGTGAAAGTTTGTAAGCTCACTACGACTATAATAGCTTTAATGGGAGCATTTATTTTTAATATGAGAGGCAATTATGTACAAGGTAATGGAGAGTATCGTGGTTAATTCGTGGGTAATATTAAAAATCACTTTTGTTTTAATATTGTTGGTGTTAATTTGAATGGCTTATTGTGTAATTGTTATGCTATTGAATATTTTTAATATTTTGGAAACAATATTTTAGTATTTGTAGTAAACTGTTTGATGTTTTGATAGATTTCTAATCGATAGTGTTCACAATTTTATTACATTTTGTTACAGCTAATAGATCCTTCTTAAAACTTAATTGTTTTATTTAATTGACACATTACAATGCCTGTAGTTTAGCCAACGACCCTATAACAAATTAATGAGCAATACAAATTCACATCGTACCAAGAGGCTGGGCGTGCGCACAGGTGTCGTCGCGTAATCGTTACGTAATCACTAATTCTATTTCGAACCACTCTTGCGCATCTAAAGGGTAGAGTTATTAAAGCTACATTTTAGTGGCACTTGCAAAATTATGAATGGCACAGACTACTTGATTAAATGCAGTGTGTCAAGCCGTAACTCTGATTGCAGCATTTCTAAGCTATAAAAGTATGCAAAGATGAGTTAAAGATCTAATATGATACAGAAACATCTGGTTGGTCACAATCTTCAGTGTATTTAAACATAATTGCATAAACACAAAAATAAAATGGCGAATGTAATCCGGAAAAATAACAGTTACTGAATTTTAATTATCCTTTTAAATTCGAGGCCTGTTTTGGTAGAAAATGGCTACGTGAACAAGGAATGGTGATGCCAATGGATGTTAAAAAAAGTAAACAACAGTACAATGCGTAGGGCTAACGAGAGGTTATTTATATCGTCGCTCGAAGGACAGACAATCACTGGCCCATAGTTACACTGGAAACTTGGCGTAGTTTATACGGATTGTAAGCGATCGAAGTCTGAATTAAACTCTAACCGTATATCGATTGAATGGAACATCTATGTGGTGTGAAAGAAGCTTACAATCGATTTGAATTTAAATTCTGTTCGATAATTGACAGTCAATTGTTTTTTTTTTTAGTACACAGACGGAGTTATGATGAAGCCTGAACCCATGCAGGGTTTGCTTCAAGTTATGATCAAACAGTTTTATCTAACTACTAGCTTTTGCCCGCGGCTTCGCCCGCGGCTTCGCCCGCGTGGAGGGCAGAAATTATTCCACGGGAACGTACTACCGGAATAAAAAGTATCCAGGATATAATCTATCTATGTGTAAAATTTCATACAAATCTGTTCAGCCGTTTTTGCGTGATTTAGTAACAAACATCCAAACATCTTTACAAACTTTCACATTTATAATATTGAGTAGGATAGTTGGATATACATATATAGTAGGATACTCGAGTGAAATCATATATCACAGACGTATTATTAAACAATCCATCTTCATATTTCTATCAATGACCAATAAACTGCAAAAACTTGATATTTTTTACAAGAATCGCCTGTCATTGTATTTTAGGATGGGAACACACAGGATGCAATGCATTGTTCAATAAAACGTTCAGCCGTGAGATATCATTGTCGACGGTGTATTTTTGCCTAAGAACAACAGTTTCCGGTGCATTGTTTAGGTGCAAGATCGTTAATTATTTCGTGGATTTCCGGTCAAACGACCTCTTGATTAACTTTGACTTTATTATTTGATTGTAACCTTAGAATTATCTTGACAAGTGTGGATCGTAATCCTTAGTAACCAAATGTTAAATAACAATGGATGTTGTCCATAGGTACGTTATGGATTTTCTCATATGAGATTAATTATTGTGTAGTTAGGGTCTCAAGGAACTTCATAGATAGGGCCTGTAGAATAATGAAAAGCGGTTAAGGTTGGGGAGGTATCTTTAACCGGTAGAATGCCGGTAATTACAGAAACAATTAAAAAACCATTGTGTCTCGCGTGGATCTAGGTACCGGTATACAAAGTGTTAAAGGATTTTTTTTTCTATTTTTTTTAATAATCTACTCATTGACAAAACTCTGTTTTTAATCATTAGTAGTAACTATACTTCGTTTTATTTAGAACTTTGCAGTTTGAAATGCATATATCAGCATCGATAATTTGTTCCACAAAATATCAGATTAAAATGCCTTCAAGTCAGTTCAATGGCTTACAATTACTCAACACTTTAAGTAATTCATCGAACATATTAATTATATATTCTTACCGTAATAGATTACTCAATTACACCATAATTATCGCATTTTATCAGAGAGAGTAACCTAATTATCCAATTAACTTTAATGTTGATATTCTGTTGGACACGCAATGCATGAACGAATTGACGGTCACTTTTATAACTATCAATAGAAATTTAACTGCAAAATGTAATAATAACTGTATCCTACAAATATTATAAATTTGAAAGTTTGTATGCTTTTGGATGTCTGTTACTCAATCACGCAAAAACGGCTGAACGGATTTGGATGAAATTTGGCACACAGATAGTTCATAACCTGGATTAATAAATAGGATACTTTTTATCCTGGTATTACGTCTCCGTGGGATAATATCCGACCTCCACGTGGGAAAGCCGCCGCAAAAGCTAGTTAGATATATATTTTCTCTAATAAGAATTCATTGTTGGTTATTTTAGACAAGAAAAACGTTACGAAAATACCTTTATTAAACTAAGCTTCTTAGCTTCTATTATATCTATCGAGCAACTAAATTACTTTTTATGAATATTTATTTAAATTCTTTTCTGAAATAATACTCCAAGTTAATACAGGCAAAAGACTACAAAAGAAAGTCGTAATAATTGCTGTCTGCTCATTATATTTTCTTAAGCTTCGCTTGCAGCGTCTCTTTAATAAATCCTAGCTCGGTCACAGAAGATAATCTTTGGCTTTATCATATAATTTGCAATGTCTTTACAGGTACCTTCTTACTTATATCAAATGCCAGATGAGTCTATTTTTAAAATAAAAAAAATCCGAAACGATAGTTTTTTGTTTTTTGTGCTGGTCTAAGCATCATTATTGTGTCGTGGCCATTTATTATTTAATATCATTATCATATAATATATAGCAAATAAGAATCAGCCTATAATGTTCCCACTGCTGGGACGCAGGCCTCCTCTCTGTAAGAGCCCATTCCATCCACCACGCGGGCCCATTGCGGGTTGGTAGATGTCACATGTCTTCGTCATGATGTTTTCCTTCGCCGTTTTGAGAGCAGTGGTGATGAAATCATTTATGTACAGAAAGTAAAGCGCCTGCCAGAGCTAGCAAGTACGGTAATATATCGTCCATAACCGCCCAATACCTCCTATCTGACTCCGGGAGGATTTTACATAGTAGAGGATCCCAATTAAGAACGACCTTCACCAATTTGATAACCAGGTGAAAATTATATTTTAACAATATTATTTTTTATAATTTTAATTAAAATATAATTTTCACCTGGTTATCAAATTGGTGAAGGTCGCTCTGACTTGAGATCCTCTACTATTTAAAATCCACCCGGAGTCAGATAAGAGGTATTGGGCGCTTGTGGACGATATTTTACATCTCAATCAGTTGTACGTTGCCAGGGATACAATATGTAGTTTATTCTCGGACAAAGTCACGTTCAAAAGCTATAACAATATCAGATAATATCTAACGCACAGTTATATGCGCACTCAAGCAATTGATACATTTTCTCCGTGTTTTCATTGCTCTCGTGAAATTCGCGCACGCACTGCAAGACTCAATAATCAAATACCTTCACGCTTGCTATAATGACATTATGAATATTTGATAGCGTGGCTAACTGCCGTTAAAGTTACTTTTAGTTAACTAAGCTAACTCGACCATTAAAACGTTGCGAATGTTTATTAGGTTTAACCATAGATTAAGTCGATCGAAAACAATAACAATGACTCACACGAAACAGTTAGAGTTTACATTTTTTGTTGTTGAAACAACTTGTAGGCAATTAGAAAACAAGCACACATCGTTCAAGATTGTTCTATTAAAGAAAAAGTCGAGAAATATCGGCGCTTGCGCAATTGATCGCGTTGTCCGTGAGAACTGGGTACGTGTTAGAAATCCTAACAATGGTGAATTCCACAGGCGGCTCATAACTAACCTCAGAGTGAAAACTGAACATCCTGCCTAAGAACACGAGCTTTGTATTAATGATATCACCAAAGGAGCTTACACCACGCTTGGAAATTGAAAATCAACTTGTGAACAAGAAAAGATTTTCTAATAAAATTGTACCAGGGAACCATGACTCAAAAAGAGGTCTTTCTTCAGTAGTGGGATGCAGCTGAATACCAGTATTTTACATGAAGTGACTGCTTATCTGACCTCGTTAATAAAACAGTAAATACTGATAAATAATGCTGACTAAAATAGAATAGAATAATGGAATAGAATAAACTTTATTTCCAAATTTACAATTTATGCAGAGGCGATAGGTTAGTACTATGTTTTTTTTATTGCGTAAATCCCTGATTATTACCTCCGGCACCCAAGCTAAGATTAAACTTGTGTTATGAGTGACAGGGCTCTCTGTATTAATATTTTTTTTTTTAATTTATACAAATTAGTACGAATTAGCGTTCGGTAAAATGAAGTAATATTAAAGTCTGGTCTATGTCTTCTTTGCAAGAATGTGAAAGGATACGTCTGAGTTATGTGAATTTATAAGCCAGAGGTTAAATGTCAATGAAAAAGTCAAGGAGGTTCCACCAAATAGTTTGTGCTGAAGGAAATTTGAAAGCGTAAGCTTTTGCTGTTAAAATGAAGAATATTTTCTAAGTATCGTAAGAGATGAAATTTGCTAAAGATGATATGGCTATAAAAGGGATGAGTACTAAATTTACGGCTAACACAAATGGAAGACGAAGACATAGACAGATGATGAATTGATGACTTATGTAGAAGAAGTATATTGGATCAGTATCTGATGATGCTACAGTCATTAACATCTTCGGATCTCTTTAAAATAATGATCAATGGGCCAGACAGTTATGACAATGATAATTCTACAAGTCAATGTGAAATGATATTGTCATTACACTCGACTTCCTCCATCGATAAACGGAAGTGAGTGCTATAGAAGTATATGAGGAAGTCCATAATGTGGAGGATGTTCGGATACTATGGGCACCGGTAATTGGCTGAATATTTTATTTATTAATAATAATTAATTGCGTATGTATAGTCAGATATATGAAAGGCTATCCTTGAACAGTTATCTGTTTGTTTTTTTTTTCATGATAGAATATTTATGTGTCAACTTATGATGACACTTTGGAGGATCAGACCTTAAATTCTTTTTCTTTTTTATCATTCATATTTTATGGAATATACCCAACTGGAGCCAAGAAGTCGAGAAATAAAGTTATGAAAGAGCCCAAGGTATTTCTGTAAACAAACACAACTTAACTAAACGACTTCGGAACTCACTCATTATGTAAACTTAAGTTAAGTATCAACTTTCGATGATAAATATGTAATAACACGTGGGAACTATTGATCCCATTCCAATGGCTTTGAGTAACAAATATATTATCTGTGTCATAACTTAACACCAGTGGGTGCGTGCATTGCGAAAAATGCTAATCAGTCAGTTTTGATTGCGCAACACCCTCTATGTATATGCTGTTAAAAAGATTACAACATTTCTCTAAGGTCACAGAATTTCTTTGCATAGAAATTATGACGTAAACTTTTTATATCCATCATATTTTATGTCCATTGAAATAATGCAATTTATATATATCTATTCTTCTGCATTTAATGGTTATCGATGTTTAAGTGAAAGCTTCTTTATTTGAAGCTCACGACTAAGCTTTCAATCAAATTAATAACGATAAAGTTTAAACGGGCAAGCAATAATTTTGACATAATAAAAAACTATTATGAAAACTCGAGAAACCGCTTTCTCGTCCTACGCAGTCGATAGCTGCATGTTCTTACTCGAGAACAAATACTAGCTCTAGTGAACATTAAGCTGCTTAAACTTTCTGTACTATGACGTTATGAGGTCATTGACATGTGCGAAAAAGAATAGTGCCAATAGAACCGGGGTTGACTGAGATCGCAATAAGACCTAGTTCACACACTTGTGTAGCATTATGTGATTAATTACATCAATGTGTTACAGACTCTATTGTTCTGTAAAGATGTCAGAATGTCATATTGTTAGATTAATACTTGATGCTATTTCGTAGTTTTTAGGCAACTTTTGTAACAATGTGGGTTAGGTTAAATTTTAGCCTAATGGACACTGGTAAGTACTTTAAAAGCTCCATAACGCGATTATGACAATAAATATCCAGTACTGATACGATCAGTCCGTGTGTCACTGGGGCAAGTCATTGTCGTTACACCACATCGCTGGCCGCAATCTATCTGCTCTCAACACTTGTTGCGCGCGCGCAGTTGCAACGCTTAAGTGTGGAAACTGTATCGATAACACTACAACTGCTTTCGCGTTGCTACGCCAATTACATTTTTATCGATACATGAGAGCAGGCGAGCCACACATCTAGATAGTTCCGCCGTCACTGGACACAGGTATCCGTCGATCACGTCGCGGGCGCACCCTAAATATTTTAAATGTTACGTACCCACGCCGAGGGCGGCTGCTAGCACTATTAAACACCGTGAATTCATGATTAAACTGTAAGTCCTTGCACGAGTGAAGTGGACACTGTAACGTTCAAGCACACACTGCGAGCGGGTGAATGGGCGGTTGAGGCTTTTATATCGGGTAGGCGTACGCGGCGCAGCGACGGTGAAAAGCGACGCCGGCGCCCGCGCAGGCCCCGCGCGCGTCCGCCTCGCCCTCGCGGGGTGCGCGCGCACCCCCGCGACTCTGCCAACATTCGTAGGTACATCATCATCACCCACTACAATCATGGTGTTGGGAAAATGTATTTTGTTGGTTGCACTGAGTGTCAATTGCTCATACGCAGTTAGGTATTTGCTGCTCCATCAATTCGTAATAGAAACTGTAAAGATTAATGACATAATTAATCATTCCCTCGTCCGTGTTATGAATTATGTGTAATCAATATTCGTTTTCGTTTATAGAAGCTACACAATTGATGCATTGTACACATCATCGCGTATGTTAGGTAATCATCGCTTGTGTGTTTTATTATTTTTATATTCTCAGAGTATTAGGACACGATTATGTATTTTTGTAACCATATTGCGAAATCTATTTGGTAAATACATGTATTGATCAAGTCGTTAAAATTAGTTAAAACATCTTTTATTTATGATGAATTAATTTTGGTTTTTAGTTTACTTTAGACCGCCTAACTTGTAACACATGTCCACTTCGAGTCATTTTTCGAGAGCTCAGATCATATTTATGCGCCAAGTAGATACTTGCTATCTTTTGATCGATATTCTTTAAGCGCAATACAACTTGAAGCGACTAAAATCTGATGGTCGATTCCTGTGATTGAAAACGTTCCAGATTTATTCGCAATATAATTTCAGCGACAATTATCAATGTCTAAAAAACATACATTTTCAGATAGATTGAGACTAATTGCCCCACGGATCTTCACAGCAAACACTTTCTTACGACTCTCATATTTCACATCAAAATAGTAATCATATTGGATGTCCTCCAACATCTCGAGCCCACTCAAGCGATCTTCAAGCCAAGACAAGTGATCCATGGTCCAGTATCCACTTGCGAACAGACAGCGAAAGTGTTTTCCGAGATGAATCACGATTTATCTCATCGATGGCTTACAACCTTGAATTAAACATAGCATTCATAAAAGGAAATGTTCATACCATAATAGGAGGTTAATAAAATTAGCATGAGGCGTAACTGTAGTTTATTTATCTTCTATCTTTACATACATATAAAATAGTTCCGTGAATTCATGTTGGACAATACACTCTTTATAACTAAATCATTGAAGATGCAGAAGAGCCCAAAGAAGGGATAGATGGACTGTGTGAAAGATGATATGGCTAGATAGAAGGCGACTACTGAGATGAAGACTAATAGAGTAGTATGAACGAAAAAGACAAGGTGCGCAGACCCATAATAAATTGCGATAATGAAAGCAAAGACGAATGATAAAATAAAAGAGCTTCATAAAGAGTTTAGGAGTGAAGAAGTATTTTTAAAATTTGCTTGGCTATTGTTTTTCCAAAGTGTATCAATATGTCTTGAATCCCCAATGAAAACCTTTTTTAGCACGTAAATATGTATTTTTTGGGTTAAACAAAATAAAGCTTCTACTACTACGTGATGCAATTGGATGAATCGACATTAAAGTTACTTTATTAAAAACAGCTGGTAAATTCATTACTTCAAACCCACGCGGGCGGAGTCACAGGAATAAGCTAGTTTGTGATATTCTCAAAGCGAAGTAAGACAATAGTTTTAATTTTACAGTCGTTTGATAACGAAGGTTAGGTGGCAAGGTTTGGAGACTGAAATCTCTCATTGATCTCTGTGTACGGAACAACGGATGTATAAAATGGTCGATTCATGTTTTTTCATTCAGTACTCGTGTATCGTTTCTTAGAAACTTTTTTGTATCTCAAGCAACAAATTTTTTTAAATAATTAAATTATATTAGATATTAATTAAAATTGATAACAGACAATGTAGAGTTTAGAAGAGGAACATAACAAATAAGATAGTTATCAGCGCATAGTGGTTGTAAACGATATACTTAGTTGTATTGTATAAAAATACCTACTGTGGTTTTCACTGTTTATTTTGAGAACTTTCATGTACGTACTTATGTAGTAAAATTAGTAGAAACCATTTTTAATTACACCGTGGTAGAAACCAACACGACGTATGTCTCGTGAAATTCAGTTCTAAATAGGATTTAGATCTCGCACTAAGAGTAGGTACCTCTGAGGTACCTACCAATAAAAACGTTTTTCCAAAAAAAAAATACTTCCAAATTGTTCAGTTTTTTGTATGGTACCTACACCAAATTGAATACCTCTATTTGGTATGTAAATAACAGTGACAATAAGTATTATAACATCATTTGGACACACAAGGTGAATTAAATACGTCTTATCAAAGCTAACTCAAAAACGACCAAGCAAATGAAATCAAATTTATATGGGAACACTGCCCAAGCTTTTTCTACCAAATTAAAAAAGTAATCGACAAAAAATATCGAGAACATACATTTAAAAAAACATATAGACGAACATATAGCCTCTTTTTTGAGGTCGGTTCAAAATACGTCATTAATAAGGTATTCTTCTGTTTATCCAACTATGATACCCTGTAGATTTTTAAGATCGAAACAGTACAGATGACTGGCTGCAATTTCCAAACAATTCCCGAGACCCAAAGTCTATCATACCCATTTCTATCTCAATTTCTTTCATATCTTTATAGGGCTTGTATTATGGTAACTGATCGATAAGATCACGCATACGATAAGTGCGTATATTTAGGACAAGGATGTAAGTAGCAAGTCGACGACCGTCCGCGCCCGGCGCGAAGGCCTGCTGGTTTCACGGCGGAGGTGCAACGATGATGCAAGTGTAGATGTGGCACTTGACTTAGGTTTGCATCTTTTATTTTGGTTGGTTTAGTTTTAAAAAAGGTTATTCTATTTTCCCATTCGTTGTGATTCACTTATATTTATGCACTTATTCTAGATAAGCGATGGGGTTGTGTGCCCGATGGGAGATCCCAACGGCATAAATTACGATCTTCCATAGAAACTTTCATCTACTATTTAACCCCACTAGGGGATGAATTTTCAATTAACCTACCTTAACGCTCATTTCCGTTATAGGAAAAACCCTTAGACAAAATTTCATGCTTTTAGACACAGCGGTATAGGCGGTGCGTTGTCTGTCAGTGGATGAATGACTTTAAGATTTTTATTAAGTTTTCTAGATTTATGATCGCGTATAGAATCTACTTAAATTGTTGCACTATTCTTCTACTGTTGAATACAGAGAAGTTAAAAGTATGGCATTAAACAACATAATCACGCCTGTTCCTATAAGTTTGTCTAAACATTACTGCTGTGTTTAGTGTTTAAGTGTTTTTTATTCATAATTTATTAGAGCAGCCTATTGAGGAAACACATGTTCTGATCTAAGATAAAATTAATTCAATCGTCTTGCAGGTTCTATAGTTTTCCATACATTAAATAGTTTGTACTTCAAATAAATAAAAACCAAGTAACTTGCTAGTGACGTTACCTAACTAATTTTCTTGAATTATTTACCGATAGCTAATTATGGTAACTAAGAACACATGTCATAATTTAAAAACTTTCATTTTAAACTATCTACCATGAACAAAAAATCAATTCTACCTAAGTACCCCTGCGTTCCAAAATATGACTAATAGCATAGTCTTTGTCGTTGTCACCGCGATGTTTGCCTCATTGCGCCGGCGCAGCTATGTGCAGTATGCGGAAGGTAGCACCGACGACGAAATGCCTAAACTTACAATCACCTCTAAAATTATAGTATTCAACTCTTGATGATAAATAAATGAATTTTGTGAAACATTTTAAGAATAGGGTACTGTTTCATCTTAGTGAACTAACAAAAGAAATTGGATAACCTCAAGTATTTTGTAAATCGTGCCTTAGTAACATTGTTTTGTTAATTTAAATGAATGGTTGACAGTTTAATGAACTGTGTGGGTTCTAGAATCAGATAGAATAACTGAGCAATAATTGTGCATTTGGCTATCCATGACTATGACTAAAGAATAACATTCAATACACCAACTGCTTCTTGTAGCTTAGGGAAGATATCATGAAAAAAAAAATCCGCTGAAAGACGTCCACTGCTAGATTTAGGCCTCCCACGAGCTCCATCACTTCGACCTGTCTGTGTAAAATAATTATACTGGAAACTAATTTCTAATACTTATACAAAAAAAATCGTGGACTTTCTTTTTTTTTGTAAGTATATTTCCTCATTGAAATTTTCCTTTCCTCTTACCTACCTTCCTTCGGAAAACTGGAGTCTAATGTCAGACTTCTGCAAACCAGGAGGTCTACTCTCTAATTCAGTCACCGAAGAAATGGGCCGTTCCAGATAATAGTTGATCCGTCAAAACAATTGACCAATTTAATTTTTCGAACGAGCAAATACACGTCGCTGGTAGGGACAGCTGTCAAATCGTGTTGTCATTCTTTCATGTTCGGCCTCCGAACTAATCTTATGTCCGTTGGTCATACGGAATAGAAAATGCCTTTAACTTTGGCCGAAAAAACTTCGTGCTGGGAGTAAAGTCTGAGTCTGAGAGTCAATTTCAATCCAAGCAAAGAGACCTTTTTTTTGGTTGGGAAATCATCAAATAACTTCTCCCGCTCTGGGTGGAGCAGGAGGGCGTGTCAGACTTTTACTGACTAAAACCCACCCGTGTTCCCTCAGTTGCCTGTGTGCCAGGGGCCGCGGTATCTCTTTCGAACAACCCGCACCCCTGACAGGCATGGGTCCTTGCGGACCCCTCCAGTTGGTGCTGACATCTCTTTGAGGCAAGCAAAGAGATCTTACGTGTAATTTTTACACAACCCTTCTGGAAAGACCAAACCCAAACGACGGCTACCATCATCTGCCTAGCCTTTTCTCAACCATTTTGGGGTCGGATACTAGTCTCACTGGACACCAGTGGACACATGGAGCGACTGCCTATCTGCCCTCTACAACCCAGTTACTGGGTAAGAATGGTTGTCAGACTTTCGGGCTTCTGACGACCCATAACGACTGAAAAAGATATACAAATAACAACTAGCACCAACGGCTTAACGTACCAAGGGACGGAGGGGTCTTGGTATATAAAGATGGTCACCCATCCACGTACCAACCGCGGCAAGCGTATCTTAACCTGATCGATCGATCCGTGCGGCTGTTATTGCCTTCTGCCACGATGGCTACCATCCAGCATAATACAAATAAATTAAGTTATTCAAATCATCTTCCACATTAGCATACGCTGCCTTACTTCCCAAGAAACCATAGTCAATGGCAATAACTTAGTGCGATCCCAATAAGTTGATACAAAACGGTACTACTTACTTAATATTCATAAAGCCTGCGCGCACGAAATTGTGCAGAGTCGCACCGTACGCGCACTTCCTTCTGATTGTATATCATTTAGGTAGAACGGCATATTGGTAGACTATATTAAATGAGGGACATTTTTTGGTGATATGTGTGCATTGGAAGTTAAATTGATTTAACATATATTACTGGTTCTTATTGAATATAAGGCCTACATTTTGCAATGCTTACTTAGGATAGTCTCTTAACTCACATCTTAACTGCCACGGCTTATTTTTAATCTTATATTTTTGAATTGTTTCTTAATTTATTTTTTTCTTTTCAAATTGTTCTCGGAAAACAATAATTATGTTCCCAGGCTTTTGTAATATAGTATCAAGATTTAAAAGAGTGTCCTTGGAATTCTTACGCGTTCTTCTTTATAGAGATCTACGTTTTGGAAAGGGCAACTAACTTCAATTTACTGACTGAACGACTTTTTGACAATTCAGAATTGCCTTGCCAAAAGTGGTTTAATTGAAATAAATGGTTTGAGTTTGGAATTGAAATGCTTAATCGTCATACAACTGCCCTAAGCCTTTCACAGCCATCATTTCAGTGGCATATGTTTGTGATGATAACTATTCAAATTCAGTAACATCGATAGATTATTAAGATTAGTGCAATATCACTCTACTTTCGTGGACAATTGATGCGTAAAGAATCGAGTTATTTTATTTGCCTACATATTATCCTTACTTCCCTAATAATATTATAAATTCGAAAGAAACTCTGTCTGTCTGCTACGCTTTCACACCTAAACCGCAGAACCGATCGTCATGAAATTTGGCAAAGATATAGCCTGAGATATGGAAAAGGACATAGGCTACTTTATCACGCGATATCCGATATCTACGCAGGCGGAGCCGCGGGCAAAGGCCAGTTTATTATATAATATGTAGTTTAATAATTTCTGGAGCATACCATTTGTAATGTTTTACCTACCTAATCCATTTCCATTAATTAACTTTTATGAACTTGAAGAACACATTACATTAAGTTAAATGACGTCATATCCTGTAACTAAACGAACAGATTTTGTCATTACCGAGAAGGAATTTAATTACCTAATTAATTTAGAAATGTATCATTAAGAATTACCTGATTTTCCTAGCCTTGATCACAAATTAGATAATAATATTGACTGCCAGCGGATGACTAAATATAAAAATGATGTAAGAAGTTGTTTACCTAAATATTTTAGCTTATATTGCTGATAGGAATGTTTATTGTATAGATATGAGATAATGGATTTTGTTTAGATAAAGTCCGTGTTCACATCATATCCTGTCGGTGACACTGTCACATATACAGGTTGTAAGAGGAATGCTTCCGATTTTTTGTCGGGCATCTCGCTGTTGGATTTGAGAGGCCGTGACTGCTTAACCGGTCTTTCCTGGGGCTGCCATTAAGAATTTTCTTAACGCCTCCAGCCAGGGCTTAAAAACTACTTAAATACTAGGCGACTGCACGCTGAGGGCACCCTGAGGGCTGAGGGGACAGCAAGTGGGGACAGGCTGGATCAAAATATTTTCATTATTATTATTAATCGGGGAATTTAACTCTACTGGCTCAGCTGCGGCGCGGGCTGGCGCTTCAACGAGCAAGGGTTGGTCGGAGAGGAACGCTTCAAGCCAGAATGTAGGTTATATACAACCTAATGCAAACGGATACCAATAACCTTTCGCATTAAATTGGTTATTTTATTTTGGCGGTGCTTTACAAAGGGTGCCTAAACCTAAAGTCACGGCCTGGACTTGGGGTTGTTTTCAAATGTGTTTAATCTCAAACAATGGTTCATTTATGTTATTGTTCTCACAGCATAGTGAACAAAAAATACAAAAAAATGAGGTAAGAATTGTAAAAAAAATCTAGATTTTGTGATGGTACTGTATCGAGAATCACTAGCCCTATCACCTGTCTCCGTTTTCGGAAGCGTTTCCCTTACACCCTGTATTATTATAGTATAGTAGTATAGTCAGCCAATAATAGTCCCACTGTTGGGAAACAGGCCTTCTCTCTTCAAAATTACAAGCCACAATTAAAACAGCATTTAAAAGTCTTAACATAAAAAAACACTGAAGACTTATGGGGGATTTCCGTTAAGGTTATTGAAAATATCATTGACACAATTGCCCCTGTCCTAACAGGCATATTTAATCAATGTTTAGACAGCGGTACGTTTCCTGACTTAATGAAACATAGTAAAGTAGTACCAATTTTCAAATCGGGTAGTAAGAGTGATCCCTCTAATTATAGACCTATATCTGTGCTTCCAGCATTGAGCAAAATTTATGAAAAAATCATGCTGGACCAGATGTTGTCACATTTTAACTCAAATGGGATTTTACATAGTCGACAGTTTGGTTTCACGAAAGGTAGGTCGACGACTGACGCGGGAGTAAAACTCATCAGTCACATTTTGGAATCCTGGGAGAGTTCTCAGGATGCGATTGGCATTTTCTGTGACCTCTCAAAAGCGTTTGACTGCGTTGACCACAATACACTGATCTGTAAATTACACCACTACGGAATTCGTGGACAAGCTGCTGATCTTGTACTTTCCTACTTATCAAACAGGCAGCAAAAAGTAAACGTTAACGGGGCGACATCCTCGGGGTCTCTAGTTAGGATGGGCGTGCCTCAAGGTTCAATTCTTGGTCCTTTTTTATTTCTAGTTTATATTAATGACCTTCCCTATCTGATGGCTAACTTCTCGGATATAATTTTATTCGCTGATGACACTTCTCTTATTTTTGGAATAGATAGAAAAGATACGGATGTCTTACATGTCAACGAAAGCCTAGCTGTTCTATCGAAATGGTTTGCTGCTAATAATCTTTTGCTCAATGCGAACAAAACTAAATGTCTTAAGTTCTCGCTACCAAATGTACCCCAAGTAGGTCGTAGATCGTGAATGGTAGCCGTAGCTATTTATGTTTATGTGCAACAGTTATCATCGTCATGAACGGTATCTTGGACGCTACGCGTTCGGAGAAAATCGTGGGTACGAGTTTTTCCGATGTCGAAATGACTAATCTTAACGTTACTATTGCTACGCTAAAACAATTGTCGCTAGGTTACGGTTGCTAGCCCTGCAATTGGTTGACTTTGGGTCGTCACTCTGGACTATGTACGAGTCAAACTCATACTCAAACTCAAAGCATTTATTTCAATTAGACCATTTAAAGGTACTTTTGAATTGTCAAAAAGTCGACCAGTTGGAAAGTTGAAGCTAGTTGCCCATTCCAAAACGTAGATCTCTATGGAGAAGAACGGGCAAGAAACTCCATGGACACTCTTTTTAATCATGTAAATATTACAAAAACTTGGGAACAATATTCTTGTTGCTTCTATATGTGAGAACCATGTAAAAAAAAAAAAACAATTCTAAATATAAGATTTAAAATAAGCCCTGAAAGTTAGGAGATGACCAGTCTCAACCGACGGCGCCCATTCACGAACTTGACGCGTGGATCAGCACCAACCAAATCAAACATTTTGTAGGGAACCGAATGATCCCGCGCCACCATCTGTGAGACATTTAAGTGAGCATGACATACTCTCAACTGTCACGCTTTTTCAAGTCAACGTACATCAAAACAACACAGTAAACGGATGCATGGTACTCAAATTTACAAATATTAAACAAAATGCTTTTAAATTATACAAAACTATAGTTTGCAATGTATTTGGGAATTTACATACTAAAATTTGATTTCCAAAAAGAAAGTAAAACATTTAATATCTATTGAAATTATAATAAATAACACTTCATAATTATCATTTCAGCCGAAAGACGTCCACTGCTGGACATATGCCTCCCCCAATTTGGGGGGGTTTGCCATAATTGCCACGCTTGGCAGGCGGGTTAGCGATCACAGTATGGTGGTAAAATGCATAGAGAACGCTGCTCATTCTCTAGTAAGTCCCTTCGTCGCCTCCTACGACACCCACGGGAAGAGATGGGATGGTGCTATTCTTTATATCCGGCATCACACGGAACACATAAATTACACTTGGTTCAGTAAAAATAAAAACTTATTCGTAATGTCAGAAAAATAATAACAATAGGCACAAAATAGTTCGCAATGTCAGAAAAAATAAAAAACGAAGCATCTGTTCCAAATATTATAATTTTAACTAGTAAGCCCAAAACTATAATAAATACACATAACATAACATCATGCCTTGTTTCCCTAAGGGGTTAGGCAGAGGTGTACCTGTAGTACACCAACATTTCGCCAGTCATGTTTAAGTCCCATGTAATAGGGGCGAGCCTACTGTCAATCCAGACTCCAGGCTGCTACAGAGAAATTCCAGATGGAAAAATCCATTAACACTTTGCCCGGCCTGGAAATCAAACCCAGGAGCTCATCCTAAGTGTGTACCCCCGATGTCTTTTTGCCCGTCTGAAAAAGTTCAGGATAGACTTCGAAGTTTAGAACTACTTTTTAAAGTAGGCCTCCCGATTCATCTGTTGAAAGAAAGAAAGAAAGAAAATACATTTATTTAGCACAGACTTTAAAGCACAAAATATACATTAAAGCAGGAAAGAGTAAAATAAAAATCAACTAAAGGTAAGGTGAGAAGTCAGAAACCAGCATTATAGTGTGCCTCACGGCTGCGTGAATAAGGCCTATTCAGTGTTATCTCTCCGTATAATTATGTTAAGGCCCTGGTAACTTTAAATATGGTCGATATGAGCGATAATAGTTCTTACTGAAATCCGATACGGGTTAAAATCTGTTGTAAGAAATTTGAACAATAAATAAGCAAGGATTGTCGTAAAAATGCAAATAAAATCGTATAAAATTAGATATTAACTATTTAATCATAAATTATCCATCACCGGATGCAGTTTGGCATTTTAAATTTTATGGTATATTTTTAATTATAATTATAATTGTTATTGAAGGGATAAACTGGTTTTAAAGATAATTAAGAGGCGACTTTGATGATTTTTTTGATGTATTAAAGTATGTTTAATTATGTTTTGAATTCCGTCACTGTATGCAAAAAAGACTTGGAAATATCATATATTTTTTTGCTTTCAAAATTATTTACGGTTAAAGAGATACACGGGTTTAAAAAAACCACCTTTTTGAGTTTTCAAGAAATCACAGCCTTAATATCCTCGATTGGCGTACTACAATCTTTTATATGTCCTCCTCTTGATCACCCTTAATTCACTTTTTTCCTTACCAAGTGTCCTTCTGACCTCTTCTTCCTGCTGGTCATCCGCTTACCTAAAATAACCCTCACCAGGAAAGGCCTAGGTTCAAACGCAACCTATTTTCATACCTAGGTTACAATGACTGCTAAGTTATGCACACCTATTTATTTTATGAATTTAAACCTTATAGCACCTAGTCTAGGAAAATCTTGTTTTAAAATTCAACTGTCAATATTCAACTTCTTCTCGAACTTAGCCCGTAACGATAATGAGTGTCCATGGAGTTTCTTGCCCGTTCTTCTCCATAGAGATCTACGTTTTGGAATGGGCAACTAGCTTCAACTGTCCAACTGGTCGACTTTTTGACAATTCAAAAGTGCCTGTAAATGGTTTGATTGAAATAAATGCTTTGAGTTTTTGAGTTTGAGTTTAATCCCAACTACATAACCTGACCAAAGAGACCCACAAAAATCTAACTTTTTCATACATTGCTGCTTATGTATTGACCAATTTTATCAAAAGAGGCAGTTAAGGTTCCATTTACATTAACAATTCATTGTAGGCTTACATACAAAAGTGATACGTAAACTATTACATCAATGCTTCTCTGACACGGCTCTTGTAATTACTCAATCGGCTGGCATTTGAAGAAGCGCACGCGCAAGCAAAGGTCGTCGGTTTGAGGAGGTAGGTACTTAGTCGGTTACTGACCCCAAGTTTCGGTTTATTTATATCCGGATGTCTGAAGGGATGAGCTGTCAATTGTTTGTTTTTTTTTTTTATTTAAATGAGGACCCTTTAGCACATAAATAAGTACTTACTTGAGAAAACTTGAAAATGAGTTGACGCAGGAAAAATATTAAAATATTTCATTCTGAATCGCTAATCATTGTTTTGGTTACATAATCTTCATCTTGCAACTTGTGAAGAAGTGCTAAATAAATTCGCGAAATTCCTAGACGGACACATCACATGATTATGCAATTGTTAGCGCGATTACGGTCTTGACAACAGTAGTCGTTAAAAGGGTCAACCATTGTTTTCTGTTAAATGGTACTTAAGGTAGACATAATAGTATCATTCGCAAGACATACTCCTATATCAATTCGACGGCAGACAAGACAAACATACCCCACCGACCCTTGCTTGATGAAGTGCAAGCCCGCGCTGCAGCTGAGCCTGTAGATATAAACTCCCCGATTAATAATACCCGAAACAAATATTCAATAGTTTCAATGCATTAAACTTATCCAAATACACATACATAACACTGCAAAAAGCTGCCATATTAAACACTTGCCGCATAGTAAGAAAATTTCTACAACTAGACTTAGATAATAATTTCACTGCAGTACAGAACAATTTACCGTCTCAGAATTATAACTAGAATCTCACCTTGGTTCACACCCGTGAGATTTTAAAAATTCCAGGTACTAACCTGAGAAAATTCAATGAAAAACAAAAATAATAATGATGATTTCATCCAGCCTGTCCCAACTTGCTGTCCCCCTATCAGTGACGCCCTGAGCCGCGGCCCGTACCCTACAGGGGGTGCCCTCAGCGTGCAGTCACTTAGTAATTTAAGTAGTTTTACGCCCCTGGCTGGAGGCTTTAAGTTTTCTTAAGGCAGCCAAGGGATAGGCCGGTTAAGCAGTCACGGCCTCTCTAGGTCAACTGCGAGATGCCGTTCCCAAAAAAAAAAAGACAAACAGTGCATCGCTGATTGTCAGATAAGCTGGTTGTCTTGGTATCTATCTATTTTTTTAACATAAATGTTTTTAAGCATTATATCACTCGCAGTGGTGGCCCAGTGGTTTCAGCCCCAACTTACGAGTCTGAGTTGTAGGTAATGACTTCGAACTTAGGCAGGCACTTTACCCTGTGTATTTAATTTCTTCACCACCTCTCTAAACGCTGTGTATGAAAACATCGTGAGGAAAGCAGCATGTCCTAGAAACAAATGGTTTGTAGACATGTGTCAATCTACCAACCCGCACTGGGCCCGCGTAATAGATTACGGCTCACTCCCATTTACAGAGAGGAGATCTGTGTCCCAACAGTGGGAACATTATAGACTGATTATGAGAACACTCGCAAATCGACTCATTCTATTTCTTCAGTTTTCCGTCACAATTTTCACGAAATGCTCCTTCATTTTTCTTATTTTTTGTTAAAGGTTTATTCTTTATACAAGCCGTGAGCCTGTTGGGAACATCCTTTGACAAAAAATAACGCACTTCCGTACAAATTTTCACTAAAATTAATCCCATAAAGGGGACAGGGGAACCCCTTTAGGGGGATTACTTTTCAAAAATCGTTTCGTAATGCTCACCTTCGTTATACATAAGTATATGATCTTTTGTAAAATGTCATGCTTCAAGATCCAATGGTTTAGTTAGAAAGAGCGTCGTCAAACGTCAGTGAATGTCATTCGTCTGGGGGCTTATGTTCGTCTGACAGCACGTTAAGCCTTTGGTCCCAGCTGTCATATGTGTGGATGTTTGACAGTCATTAGTGGTTGACAGAAGCCTGAAAGTCTGACAACCAATCTTACCAAAAGGTATCATATTACCCAGTAACTATGTTGTGGAGGTCAGATAGGCAGTCTCTCCATGCAAAATCCTGGTATTCAGCTGCATCCGACTAGAATGGAAGCTCACCACAACATAAGAAAGAAAGAAAAGAAGAAACATAATTAGGAAAAGGCTAGACATAAATGCTGATGTTGTCAGTCGGTGAATAAACTAAATAATGTAATTCGATAACTAATGTTCTCACTTCAAAAGGGACACTGCAATGTTATGTTATGAGGGTCAAAATTGTATTTGGAAATACATTTCTAATTGTGAAGCTGTCACTTTCTTTACACAATTACTGTTTTGTTGAACCGGTATTTCTTAAATTATTATAAAAATTACATATAAGGTATTATAAATACAATAAAAAAAATATAAATATGGGTAGTGCGATAATTTAATAGCATTCTTCGATAAGTATTTCCTCTAAGTTAATGGCAAGGGAACATGACAAAAAACAACAATAAGTTCAATACCCGTACTTTTTGCAAACGTTCTTAACAGATGACTTGGAGATTATTTCAGGGGTCAAGAGCCCTCTGAACATCTGGCAAATGCATTCTTTAAGGAAACTGGGTACATAATATTACGCATGCCATCTATCAACATCATTTATACCTCATGGTTAAATAATCTCGTGAATATAGTTTAAGGAAAAGGATCCTCAAAGTTGTTTTACTTAAAAATAAAATAGACTACAGTAACTTGTATTCTAGCTTCCGCTTTATAGGGCCCCAGGGATGTGTCCTAACAAGCGTTGATCTGGGACCCGATGCCTCCCTTGTGATGGTCCACCGCACTGGTTTTAATAAGGTCTCACTCCCTCGGCTGGGCAGCGTTCGGGAGGCTTCGCAATATCTTCTCGTCCCAAATACCGCAGTGTCTCAAGACGAAAGTCTTTGACTAGTGTGTGTTGCTAGTGATTACCTATGGTACAGAAACGTGGTCACTCACAATGGGCCTTAACAGAAGGCTTAAAGTCACCCAAATGGCAGTGGAGAGGGCTATGCTCGGAGTTTCCATATGCGATCGAATCAGAAATGAAGAGTTCCGCAGGAGAACCAAGGCAACCGACATAGCCCGAAGAATTGCCAAACTTAAGTTGCAGTGTGCAGGGCACATTGCTCGCAGAACAGATAGCCGATAGGGCCGAAAGGTTCTGGAGTGGCGACCGCGTACCGGAAAACGTAGAGTGGGAAGGCCTCCCACAAGGTGGACCGATAACTTTGTGAAGGCCATTGGAATCCGCTGGATGTGGGAAGCACAAGACCGGTCGAAGTGGAGGAGCCTGGGGGAAGCCTATGTCCAGCAGTGGACGTCTTTCGGCTGAAATAATGATGATGATGACACTCCCCGGTCATGTTTAGACGGCATAATGTTGCAAGATTTCTCCGAAAATAAGAAAGTGATCTAGTTTTTATGACCAATGAGGAAAATCATGTCATGTTGACTGTTTATCTTACCTCCCAAGTCGAAAGTGGCGCCTAAGGGAAACAAATTGCTCAACTACTTATACGTCACCACGTATTGCGAATTTGAAGTCAAGATTACGTTGTGCGTATACGTAATGTGCTGGGCCTTAAGTCATGGCTCAATCTGTATCAACAAATAGGTGTCACTTAGGACGTGTCCATTACATATTATAGGGTCTACCAATAACGGTGTTGTGCACTATGTAATAAGTGGTTTGTGAGATTATCGGGTGGAGTAAAGAATTTACTCATTTAATTAACATGTTTTTTTGTTGTTTTGTGCCTCGTTGGGTTTTTGGTCGCAAGCGGTAGATGGAGGTAGTAGAACGTAGGTTCGATTCCTAGGTCGGGCAAAAGTGTCATTGGGCTTTTACATCAGATATGTCTCAGCAGCGTGTTAGTCATAAAGAGTGCCTGTTTGGTCAGCGAATTCCCAGGTCCGGCAAAGAGTTATTGAATTTTTCTGTTAAATCAGATTCTGGAACGGAGCTCGGAAAATGGTAATAGGCTCGCCCTCGGTTACATGGTTCCTATTACAGCAGGCGAAACATAGGTGTTTTATGTACTAACTTTGCTACCTCGTGGGGGAAACGTGTTATGATGCCACTTACAATTTTAAAACCTATATCACAAGAGGCACTATGATGATCAGAGATCGGATATTCGAATGCATATTTACCTAAAGATAATTTTTACCTATGAAAGTATGGAAGCGGCTTTATAAATTATTTGTAATATTTATTAAAAACCCCGGGATTCTTGGATTGCATAACTATTCAGATGTGTATTCATTTAAAATTTATGTTTAACCCGATACAAATATGTTTATATTAGGTTATATATTAGTTAAAACAAAAAATAAACAAATTACTTACCTAAATTAAGACTTTTTTGATTCAAAAGCACATTCCATGTTAGCCAACATATCAACTTTATATGAATATGCATCCGAATATCTGATCTCTGATGATGATACACGTGGATCCCACATCGTAAAAAAACTTTTCCTTTTATGTCAGAAATAAAAGTACGAACACGGGACCTCCTCCTGGCTCCTTTTTAGAAGTCGGTTACAAGAAGAAGTAATACGGAAGTGATAAAATTAATTGCTTGATTATCACGAAGGTCAGATGGCAGAGTTCATATCACGGTCATTCGAAAACTTATATTATTAGACCTCCGCGGTGAAACGCAAAGGTACAGATGCCAGCACATCAAGCTACCCCAAACTGTCAAATTTTCCCAATTGAACATGAACCTTATGCTTATATTATAAAGTTAAAAATCTATCAAAGAAATTTGACAGATTGCTGTAGCTTGATGTGCTGGCGTCTGTACAAAAGTAATGCGATCGATAGTAGTTAGACGGTTTTTGTTGCTTTTTTTTATTTATGTACATGTCTGTACACGCGCTTGTGCTAGTGATTGCTAGTCCCCACTGAGATTGGCCACCATTGCCGAAATTTGGTCTGGAGGACTATTGTTATTATAATTTGTGAAGTGTTATCAACCTCACGGGTGAAGCGATACACAAAACCTGTCTGGCATTAAAACAAAAATGACGATTGCATGATTTTCTTACTGTGGCGTACATTCAATTCATACTCCGAAACTTTTCCTAGTCTTGTTGTTTTAAGTAATCTTGTATTGTGATTCTAATAAATTACAAAAAATAAAAATAAATCCATGGTGATGATGATTGTGACTTACATAATGTTATAATGAATCTAGTCCCATTCTTCTATTTCACAGTAGTGACCCGCTCTTACTTCGCAAGGGTGCTATCTACAGATGTCGCGACATGTCAAAACATCGGATTTCATATGAATTTATTACTGACACACATAAACCTTCTGGCAGAAATTCTCTAAATGATAATGAAAACTGCATCATAATCTGTTGCGTAGTTCAGAAAAACTACACACACAGACAGACACAAAAATCAACTTTATTATTATGTATTGATATAGACTTGAATGCATTCCCCTTAACTCCAAGACTTTATTGTAAAGTTCACCACGGTCATGGTAACATAATTAGTACTTTAACACGATGAGCGTATAATCTACTTACCTGTTTTTTTTTATTACTCAATTGTCCCGCTCTTGACCTCGATCACGCCTGATGGAAAGCAATTGATGAAGTCTATGATAGATTGAGGGTGCCCAGAAAATGCCTGTTCACTCTTGTTCAAGGCACTGGTACTCTCACGCATCGACGAAACACAGCAAGCTGCTTGACGCCGGACTCCGGTGGGAGGGTGGTCGAGAACCAGGCGGGCGTTAGCCCTACCACCGCTAGGGAAGAATTGGACAGTCATCAAGGTATTGGGTGTGACTATACAAGATGCGCCGAGCGCTCGGTTCATTCGAGTCTGGTGGAACAAATTGCGCTACACGAGGAGGCTACTTCATGCATCCCACATTAATTCATTTAAATAGTTTGTATGTCTATGAATGTACATTTGTGTGCTTCGCTCGCACTTTGTTATACAATGTGACAAGGTTGACATAATACAAAATGAAGGTGTTTTACACGTATAAAAACTTTTAGCGTTGTACAACAGTATTGTTTGGTGGCTATGTAACAGAAACTACTATTTAATAACATTACATAGTATTTTCATAGTAATTTGGTTCTTGTAACAATAATCTAGTTTGTTCTCCCAAGTAAATAGTTAGTAAATAGAACCAACTAGATTATTATTGGATCTAATTTCTTTAACACATCTTGCGGTATGAGTATACCAAAGTAAGTAAATTGTCACTCAAAACTTTTTAAATTTTACATCATAGTGTCGTTTTCACGGTTTTCAAGGGTGAAAATCCAAGATGGCGACTAAAAAGAGCTTCTAAAAATGTATACTACATGTTTCTGTATTAACAACGTTTATTAAATTCACAGTTTGTCTCTCTTCCTATTAGATACATGTGTGACTCTTAATACACCTCATTATGATGGTCGTTTTCATTTCGAGTCGATTGATTTGTATTGAGTGAGTGGCCGAGTAGGTGGTCATGTTAATCGCGACATACTGATGTCGTAACTGCACTTTTGGGGACCTGACAATCACTGGGTTGTCAGGTCCCCAAAAGTGCAGTTGGTGGTGGTGCTGGGTTTGGACACTCCAACAGATGGGGCATGATGGAGTCTGGAGCACCGTACTCGCACTTGGTATCAGATGGTGGACAGCTAATAATGCAAAGAAGTTCTAAGTTTCTTTATCAACACCCCACGCTTCTGATCTGGTTTTATATTGTGCCTAAATCAACTCCCCAGGTAACCGTTAACCAAAGTAACCGTTTAGGACAAAAAATAAATGTGTATTTTGGACACTAATAACACTTAGCCTTAATCACACTAACGTTTTACTTATACCTTAATATAAAACCACAAAATTCCGATCATTCTCATTCTAATTCATAGACCCGACAGGACGGCCCTACATTAGTCTCAAGGCCGGTCGGGCTATCAACTCCGCACGCCATTTGCAAAACCACATCTAAGACGTTTTATGGACCACAGACAAAGTATTTCAGAATGGATTTTACTACTGTGAACTATAACTTATGGCTTAGAATAGTTTGTACACTTCCGTGTGCAGGATCGCTTATTTTTATTCATTTACTTACTTTTTTTTGTTTTAATGTCCCACTGCTTGGCAAATACCTCCCCCAAATCATTCCCGGAACTCTTTTCCGAAAAAAAAAACCCTCACGATATGTGTCCAAGTCGTCTTATAAGTTGTAGTTGCATTACAAAGGCTCGGAAAATTGGCTCAGGGAAAAGCATGCTTTTGGGTTTCCATTTGTCTTCTACATATTCACTCAACAGCCCTTACTACACGCCTGTGTAGTAAGGGCCCTTTCAACTACCTTAGTAAGAGCATATAGATTGCTTTTGATTTCATATGACCTGTTTAACCTGCAGTTCATTTAATCGTGAAGGGTAAAGATTTGAAGGCGTCCCATAGGGTCATGGCCATCCGGATCGTCCGGGTATACCGCACGATTTCCGGTGAGGCGGCGGGCCTCCTTGCCGGGGATTGCCGCCATGGGATATGGAGGCAAAGGTCCTCGCGCACATTTGGGAGTGGCGCAAGGAGGCCAAACGCCGGGGCGTAACTCCGCTGCCGCGAGAAATTGCGGCACAGCAGACAGAGCTCCGGCGGGATCTCATGGCGACATATGGAGAGTGCGATTGTCGCAACCCAATGCTTGGCACGCCACGATTGCGGCGGTAAGTTCCCTCTTTGAGTAGTGGCTTGATAGGTGGCACGGCGTCCTCAACTTCCGCCTGACGCAGGTCCTCACCCGACACGGTTATTTCGGATAAGGCGGGAGGAAACGCCCGGGTGTTTCCACTGCAAAGATCGCCCTGAGGACACGGTGGAGAATACGGTGGAGGTCTGCCCGGCTTGGGTGGAGCACCGCCGTGTCCTCATGGAGGCGACCGGCAGCGGCGATCTCTCGCGTCCGGCCCTGGTCCAGGCCATGGTACAGAGCGAGAGTGCATGGGTAGCCGTAACCTTCTTCTGCGAAGCAGTAATGCTCGTGAAGAGGGAGGCGGGGCACGTGAGGGAGAGGCAGTATATGCGCCCTTGCGGCCTTAGTCACCGCAAGAGACGCCCTGGGCGTCGGGAATCCCAGGCTGATTCCCAACCACCGTAGGTGCAGGCTTGCTGACGGCGAGGAATAGGTAGCTCACTGTCCGGTAAGGACCAAGCCTGGGTCGACGGCGCGTTGCGTTCCATGCGCGCCTCAAAGTGATGTCAGCACCAATTGGTAGGGTCTGCAAGGGCCGATGCCTGCCATGGGTGCGGGTTGTTCGAAAGAGATACCGCGGCGACTGGTACACAGGCAACTGAGGGAACACGGGTGGATTTTAGTCAGTAAAAGTCTGACACGCCCTTCTGCTCCCATAAATAGGGTAAAGATGAGAACTAGATCACTTGAATCACTTGATACAGTCGATATTTTTTAACCGTCCTGACTTGATCATACCTAATGTCATAAGTTATAGAAGTCCTGAAAATATTATCATGATCACCATTTCAGCCGAAAGACGTCCACTGCTGGACATATGCCGCCTCCAGGCACCTAAAACAAAAACTATTTATTTATGCCCGGTTGATGGCAATAGGCTCGCCCCCTACAGAGGACTTAAACTTAACTGGTGTCATGTGGGGTACTATAGGGACACTTCTGCCTAACCCTTCGGTGAATACAGCAGGTTTGATGTTATGTTATGCATTAAAATATTCCTACGAATGACTTTGTTTTTCCATAATTCATATCTGACCTTTCCTTGCCATGGTCCTTGATCAGGTTTTTTCGATTACTAATACCTCATTACTTCCTAACTTCCGGATTGCTCTAGTACAGTCAACTGCACATCAATGGTAATACTTGCACTACGAAATCTTCCCTTACTGGTACGACATAAAGATGCTGTCAATATCAAATTATTTCCCTGGATGAGCAGTTTTCAATACCCACGTAAGACTCACGTGCAGACACTGACTATAATAATAACTCTCTATACACCTGACCATTTGGCTCGTTACTATATTTTTGGTACCAATATCTATTCTTCAACTTCTTCATTCCAAAAACGTCAGTCTAACTGTAGTACTAAAACTTCGACGTCAATGGCATTGTTAATAGGCTTGCACACTTACACAAGTCCTAGAAAGTGCATGTAGTAAGCCAGAACAGGAGGTGAGGCAGCATTTATGGGGAAGTTCCATAATAACATTGTGTGCGTCCCCTTGAACTATTGTCGTTAGGCTAATATTGTACCTGCAACCGCCTACCTCACTCAACCTAAAAAAAATTTTTTTTAATTTAATTTAATTTAGTCTTCTTCTTAATTTTTCAAAGTCACATAATCTAGTGACACCTAATGGGTCACTTAAAATTTGTATGTCTTAATTATGACAAAATACAGCGCACCCCCTATTTATGTAAACACCTATGTTTCACAAATAAACTGATTGATTGATTGATGTTGTTGGTTCTTAGTAAAGTCGGCCCGGAATTTGACCCTTACATGAACCGGACGTCTACACGTTACATGAACTGACGGACGCTACTGAAGAGTAGCGTCCATCATTTCATGTAACGTGTAGACGCCAGGGCATGCTGGACATGATATTGTCCTATCGTTTGTAGAACTACACCAAGTTTACTGTCCAGGGCGGACTCATCTATGAATCTCCATCTGAGCTGGTTTTCCTTGCTTCGAACCGGTCCCTTCGGGCCCGGAGTGTGTTTAAAGATATCTGGGTTAGCCAAGCCAACTCATTTAGAACCGTGGAACGAAATTTTGGAAAGTTTTACAAATAGACCATTGCCGCTTTATTATGATATACCCCTTGTTGTTAATATTATGTATCTACGTATATTTCTCCACAACATAACATCTTTAACATGGTTATAATAATTACTATCATCAATGAAGTACAAATCACCTTGTATCTACAGTAATTTGCCATCAATGACATGTTGCTTGTTATTTTCTTAAGCATCGGCCCTTTCGATTCTATATACTGTGGAATTGTAGGAGAGCTTGGATAATTGCACATCTTTTTAGTTCTATATTTTTATGTGTAAGGTGTTTAAATCTTCTTCTTCCCTAGTCCAACCCGTTAAGAATATCCACACAAATCCGGCATCGCGTAAGCAAAGATATCCGCACGATTAGCAAAATAATATAGGTACAACATCTCGCTATCAACCTTATCCAGGCTGTCCCTTAATATTCAGCATTCTAATCCAGGCCGTCCCTTAATATTCAGCATTCTAATCCAGGCCGTCCCTTAATATTCAGCATTCTAATCCAGGCCGTCCCTTAATATTCAGCATTATTATCCAGGCTGTCCCTTAATATTCAGCATTCTAATCCAGGCCGTCCCTTAATATTCAGCATTCTAATCCAGACCGTCCCTTAATATTCAGCATTCTAATCCAGGCCGTCCCTTAATATTCAGCATTATTATCCAGGCCGTCCCTTAATATTCAGCATTCTTATCCAGGCCGTCCCTTCTTGCCCTCTCCCAGCTAGCCGCTTTAGTTTTAATTTTTTAAGCCCTGACCTTCATTTATTAAGGTAAAGCAGCCAACCAAAAACAGCAAACAACCTCATAGGTTGACCTGCGAGAAGTCATTCCCAAAACCTTCGGTCAGTAGCTCTACCAACATAACACCCACCTGGTCGGAGTATTCTTCCTTTTCTGTGGAGGTTGAGGAACTTTATACACTGTTCCTCATACTTCTATATCGACATCTAGGCAGGGCTGGCGGCCCAGGGCGCGCCCGATAAAGTCACACCTGACCAATTTATAAATGAACAATAACAAGTATTTATTGAAGTATTTAGTGTTACAAAAATGAACAAGCGTAGTGCTTTTGCGGAAACTGGTTACACATTAAGGTGCAATCAGTTTCCGTTTATCATTTTATAATATTGATAGTACTGTGTACGAATGCTGAAGGTTAATAATACAAATAAATATAACAAAAAATACCTACTTACTTACTGATCATAAATTAAATGCCACTGTAAATACTGACCATGAAAAATTTTGAATGCGCAAAAACAATTGAAACCTTCCTACGGTTCCTGCATTTTGGATTTGGAGCCAATAGTCCACTGAATATGACTATCTTCGTCCAAAGAGTAATACATTTTACACTGACTAGTTACCAAGAATTTGCAAAATATATGTTTTTTTTTATATGCTCAAACTGGATTTGATTTCCTGTAAAGATCTTGTTACTCTTAAGGTCGTTTTATAAAATAAACTTTATATAAAGCACGTAGTTGTTTTAATTATATCAGTCGTTTGTCGCAAAACGTTAACAAGCAAGCATTTTGCACTAGGAAATAACTACATAATCGAGAGCCTATCACATTGTATTCTAATCTATCTTTATAAAAAACACCCATCTCATCTCTATAAATACAGTTTAATTTTTTTACACGCCTGCGTAGTTATCTTAAGACCTTCCTGTAAGGTCAATCGAATGTTATAAAACTGGATACTTGTTTACAATGAAAACATACGTTGTTAAACTTTCCGTGACATAAGAATAAAGATGGAACAATATTCAATCATATTTGCACTATATTTTTTGCTACTGACACAGTATATGCCGCACATCGACACATCAAGGCCCACGTTCCAGCCGACTAGGCTCGTATCTTATTCCTTGCCTCAGACACGACAGCTCAAGAAGGCTCTGGGGTTCAACGAGGATGTATACTTGAACTTCACCGAACTTACCGACAAGTACAAGTATTCTACAGAAGTGCATACAGTGACGACGGACGATGGCTACATTTTAAATGTGTTTAGAATATTACCAAAGTGCAGTGCAACGGTTAAACCCTACCCAGTGTTTTTGTTGCATGGAATATTTGATACAGCAGACATGTGGATAGTTACTGGAACACGGACTGGGATCGGCTACGTACTAGCCAGCAATTGTTACGACGTATGGGCGGCTAACCACAGAGGAAACTTTTATTCTCGACGACACGTTAAACTTGACCCTAATAAGGATCCAGAATACTGGAACTTCACGTTCGACGACCATGGCAACTTCGATCTACCCGCAATTATTGACTACATTCTTCGCATCACTGGACACTCGAAGTTGTTCTACATGGGACATTCTCAAGGTAGCACAGATTATTTTGTTATGGCTTCTTTACGGCCTGAATACAATGATAAGGTGAGGTTAGCCGTTATGCTAGGTCCTGTAGCATGGATGAAGAACTACAACAATCCTCTAGCGCTCTTAGCTGTCCAAAATTACGTCCCGATAAAAGCCTTTATAGACAATGCCGGTTTAAATGAAATATTTGGTAGAGAGCATATTGTACATTTCATTTTTGAGTTTCTTTGCGAGTTAGCTCCTAAAATTTGTGAAGCAGGGCTCACTTTATCAACTGGCTACAAATCGGGGACCATACCTCTCAAAGATATTTCTGTTGCTATTGCCCATGTATTTAGCGGTACATCAATAAAGAACATAGCACATTTTGCGCAGTTGATTTTAAGTGGGAATTTTCAGCGCTACGATGAAGGTATTGAGGGGAATATGGAAAGATATGGAACTCGAAAGCCTCCACATTACAACGTCTCTCGAGTATCCTCCCCAATTGTATTGATAAGTGCCCAAAATGATGCATTATCCTCACTTAAAGACGTCGATATTTTAGTCTCCAGGTTACCGAATTTGGTCGAAAATTACGTAGTGCCTAAGTCATACTGGAGTCATCATAATCACATTTGGGGCGACAACGCGCCTGAACTTGTTTATACGAGAATTTTAGATTATTTTAATAAATATAAAGACTAGAATGTTTTCTTATACTTACTGGGTTTCTAAAAGCGTATAATGAGAATGACATTAGTAGCTGTAATAGCAGAGCTGTAGAATGGCAAAGACAGCGGGGTAAACACCTTATAGAGAATGAATTTCCACCTTGATTTTTTCAGATACTAAATATTTTAACAAAATAATGTATTTCAGATTGTGATCAGTATAATTTATTTGTCAAATTTAGGCATGGGGAATAGTGAAGATAATTTGTTATTTGTATATTTACAGTTATAAGCATTTTAGGTAAAGATTGATGCAAGCAAAAAAATATGGCTAAGCATATATTATTGCTAAGCTTTTATAAGAAAGGGGAAAGATTTACAGCCAATAGCTTAGCTAGCATACCCAAGTGTGATAATCGTTAAGTATCTTCCAGGTTTGTACCCAAAAACTTGCCATATTTTTTTTTGTGTTTTATCGTTCCCTGTTTGTCAATCAATACTTATAAAATAGCCAGATGACTGTCACAAAATACTTCCGCAAAAACAGGAAATACATAATTTTTCGAAATCATACATAAATTATGATTTATTATTTAAATCCGGACGGAAATTGATACTGCTTTTATAGCATAGTCTGAGAATAGTGACATTGAATTATTTATTCAGGGTCACAGAAAATTAAAGTAAAGTCTTGTGTTCTATTGAAGACCAATTTCCAATTTCTTAGTATACCTACGAGCCAATTGCCCGATAGGTTTTAATTTTTTTAATAAACCCCTTTAGAGGAAATTTTCAAAAATCCTTCCTTATTGCTCACCTTGGAGCTAAAAGGAACTCTTGCGCATTTCATGCTTCTAGACACAGCCGTTTAGGCTGAGCGTTGTCTGTCATTGAATGATATAATTTAAGTTTTTAATTAAACCCTCGCATGTCAAGTGTACACCATGTGTTCCGATAACAATAGAATTTCTATTATGTCTGCTAATTAGACGCGCGACGGGTTAAGAAGATGTTTAGATATTCTAGGACAAAATTATAAGGCAGCTTATTTGAATGAAACTGGCAAACCCAGCACTTAAATTCAATCTGACAGCATCCCATAAATTTTAAACAATAATAAAGTGTCCGTATGAATTGAGGAGCCATGTCTCAGATTTAAACGAGGGTACTACCAATATTTAGTAGTAAATTAGCCAAATTTGTAGCCCCGATCCTGGAATTTGTAGTAAAACCCATCAAAAGTTACAGGACGTTGAAGGTGGCTCCTCAATTCAGGCATCTGGATTGAGGAGCCACCTCAGAACTCGAAAACTAGCCAATGGATATTTCTGAAACTTTGGTAGGAATTAGTAGTGTTTATGCTTAATTTGTACACAAAAAATGGGTTTTGTACGGCTGAATTTGAGGCAGCTACAATGCTTTGATTTATCTGAAAAATCCATAAATTTCCCCGTGCTGTATCTCAGAAACTAATGAAGCAATTAAAACAGATTTTTAGTATTATTTAGTAGTAAGTTTGTTTTAATTTGTAGTATAAAAATAAATCGCAAAGGATTCATAGCTTCGGAAATACAACACATTTTATGTGGCTCCTCAATCCTGACGGTCTATAAAAAACAAATGCACGTAGCTACTAAAGTAGTTGATCAACTCGAAGTTTGATTACGCCAATATTTAGTAGAAATTTCTACTAAATATTGGCATAATCAAAATTCCTCTACATTCAGTATTTCAAAAGATATTAATAATTTTAACATTCCTTAAGAATTTTCTGTGTAGGGTGACCATAAATAATTCAAACTGTGTTCATAAACAGAACTTTATTTACACATGATTCATTCTTCACCAAATCAGTACTTAAATAAAGAAACACAATATATTAAACACAAAGAATGAAAAAGAAAAACAAACTAAAAGTCTACTAGATCAAATTACCTGTTTTAAAATTTATAATCTCTAAATATTATCTCTACATTCCCTTATTCTATCATTAATTATTAGCCTTCTCTAATCTTTATTTTAAAATATATTTTCTAAACAAAGTCGCTTATTTTGACTGTCGGAGCGACCGCGCTGTCCTTCTAAAATACATAACGGATTTTGATGCGGTTTTCACCATCATTTGTAGAATTTATTCCGCGAGGTTGTTTTATATGTAATACCTTTACATTTAACGTAAACGCATACAGACGCGTGGAAAGTGGTGGCCCAGTGGTAACGGCCGCGACTTACGAGTTATAGGTCGTAGGTTCAAACCCAGACAGGCGCTTTACTTTTTGTGAGTTATTTAATCACCACTGGTCTCAAAACGTTGAAGGAAACTTAAAATAAAAAATAATAAAAAAATACATTTTTAATATGATGTTGATTGCTGAACAGAGATCGGATATTCGAATGCATATTCACCGAAAGCTGAGATGTTGGGTAACATGGAAAGCGCTTTTGTATCGAAAAAGTCTTAATTTAGGTAAGTAATTTGTTTATTTTTTGTTTTAACTAATACAAACCACCCCTTCTCCAGTACATATACATATTTGTATCGAGTTAAACATTAATTAAAAAAATCTTTTTCTTTGGAAAAGTTTTTATTTTTCACTTTTTAGTGGTTCACATGTGCTTACCCCTTCACAGCGTAACGGCGTGATGTTATGTTATGAATTGGTGTAAACAATAGATAGACATGGGATTTCAGCAATCCCAGTCCATTTGCTACCATTTATTGAGGAGTTTCGTTGCCTATCTCCGAAGTTCTTCATCAGATCTTCACCAAATTGAAATGGGACTACTTCGAGAAAGTACTCTTCCAAAAAATACCCAAATCGCCTTGTGTGTGCCTATAAAATTTTAAAAGGTCTCTCTATTTCTCCAGGATCCCATCATCAGATCCTGACTTGATGATCATGGGACCACCTGAGAAGTATACCCTTTCAAACAAAAAAAAGAAATCCAAATCGGTCCAACCATCTTCGAGTAATCGGGGAACATACATAAAAAAAGAAATAAATAAAAAAGGTTCCGACGAATTGAGAACCTCCTTCTTTTTTGAAGTCGGTTAATTAATACACGTCTGAATAGTTATGCAATCATAAATCCCGGGGTTTTTAATAAATATAACAAATAATTTATAAAGCCGCTTCCATACTTTCATAGCTAAAAATTGTGTTTAGGTAAATATGCATCCGAATATCCGATCTCTGTTGATGAATGATTATGAAACCAGAATTCGCAATAGTACAAACCAAACAAATATTTTCATATTATTACTTTTGGGAAAATTTAAAGTTCACAGGTTTTTGGAAGGGTATTAAAATCGATCAGATAAGATTCCTATAAATCAAAAAACGAAACTGTGTATAACTTTTTTTTTTCAAAAAGCAACTGCTCTCAGGTTGGACGGAGGGAATACGGTTTAAGTCTATCTCTACGTTTAAGTATTAATTTTAATGAATAAAAAATATTTTTTTTATTAATTTTTATTTTAAGTTTCCTTCAACGTTTTGAGACCAGTGGTGATTAAATAACTCACAAAAAGTAAAGCGCCTGTCTGGGTTTGAACCTACGACCTTTAACTCGTAAGTCGCGGCCGTTACCACTGGGCCACCACTTTCCACGCGTCTGTATGCGTTTACGTTAAATGTAAAGGTATTACATATAAAACAACCTCGCGGAATAAATTCTACAAATGATGGTGAAAACCGCATCAAAATCCGTTATGTATTTTAGAAGGACAGCGCGGTCGCTCCGACAGTCAAAATAAGCGACTTTGTTTAGAAAATATATTTTAAAATAAAGATTAGAGAAGGCTAATAATTAATGATAGAATAAGGGAATGTAGAGATAATATTTAGAGATTATAAATTTTAAAACAGGTAATTTGATCTAGTAGACTTTTAGTTTGTTTTTCTTTTTCATTCTTTGTGTTTAATATATTGTGTTTCTTTATTTAAGTACTGATTTGGTGAAGAATGAATCATGTGTAAATAAAGTTCTGTTTATGAACACAGTTTGAATTATTTATGGTCACCCTACACAGAAAATTCTTAAGGAATGTTAAAATTATTAATATCTTTTGAAATACTGAATGTAGAGGAATTTTGATTATGCCAATATTTAGTAGAAATTTCTACTAAATATTGGCGTAATCAAACTTCGAGTTGATCAACTACTTTAGTAGCTACGTGCATTTGTTTTTTATAGACCGTCAGGATTGAGGAGCCACATAAAATGTGTTGTATTTCCGAAGCTATGAATCCTTTGCGATTTATTTTTATACTACAAATTAAAACAAACTTACTACTAAATAATACTAAAAATCTGTTTTAATTGCTTCATTAGTTTCTGAGATACAGCACGGGGAAATTTATGGATTTTTCAGATAAATCAAAGCATTGTAGCTGCCTCAAATTCAGCCGTACAAAACCCATTTTTTGTGTACAAATTAAGCATAAACACTACTAATTCCTACCAAAGTTTCAGAAATATCCATTGGCTAGTTTTCGAGTTCTGAGGTGGCTCCTCAATCCAGATGCCTGAATTGAGGAGCCACCTTCAACGTCCTGTAACTTTTGATGGGTTTTACTACAAATTCCAGGATCGGGGCTACAAATTTGGCTAATTTACTACTAAATATTGGTAGTACCCTCGTTTAAATCTGAGACATGGCTCCTCAATTCATACGGACACATAATAAACACCAATTTCGGATTAGATCGTTTGTCAAACTGTCACATATCAATCAATCATTCAATAAATAAGCATTCCTTAGTTCACAGCTAAATAAAATCAATCCTCTTGTAAAGATCTAAAATATAACATAACATGACGCCTTGTTCCCCGAAGGGTCTGACTATAGTACACCCACATTTCGCCAGTTATGTTTAAGTCCTATGTAAAAACGGGCGAGCCTACTGCTATCACCAAATTCTAACTCCGGGCTGCTAATAAGAAATACCAGAAAAAAAATCCCAATACCACATTGCCCGACCTGGGAATCGAACCCAGGACGTCATTGTCAGCAGTAGCGCTTGTGACCACTAGACCAACGAGGCAGGCATAATAATATTTTGTTCTAAAATATATTTTGTTATAATACAATACCTACTTAAATCCAATTTAGGTTAACAACACAAAATCAAAGATATCTTAATAGACAATTTGTTTTAGAATACGAAGTTTGTACTAAGCACCTAAATTAAACCATGTATAACTTAGTTCAGTGATGCCATGATAGTAGTCAGTCATAATCGTACTTAATATTCAAGTTCACGCAAATAAAACAGCGGGCTAAAATTTGTAATCTGTGTTATGACCGGATTTCTCTAATAGTATGTGTAGACAGAGTTGTACTAGCTCCGGAGAAATTTTTAAGCAAATGTTGATTACATGGTCTTACATAATCTAAATAGAGGTTAGAACATGAACCTGTACTCAATTTACAAATATGGGTGCAGTTATTGTTTTCAGTGTAAAAGCAACGTCATCATCTGTCTAGCCTATGTTGGGGTCGGCGTCCAGTGTATACGGAAGCAGTTGAATACCAGAATTTTACATGGATCGACTGCCTGTCTGACCTCCACAACCTAGTTACTGGGTAATACGATACCCCCCAGGGGTACTGGTTGTCAGGGTTTGGGGTTTCTGACAACCAGTAACGACTGTCCGGGATCAACGGCTTAAGGCCCTGGTAACTTTAATTATAATTGTTATTGAAGGGCTAAACTGGTTTTAAAGATAAGAGGTGATTTTGATTACTTTTTTGATGAATTAAAGTATGTTTAATTATGTTTTGAGTTCCATCACTGTATGCAAAAAAGACTTGAAAATATCATATATTTTTTTGCTTTCAAAATTATTTGCGGTTAAAGAGATGGTTTAAAAAACCACCTTTTTGAGCGTTTTCAAGAAATCACCGCCTTAATGTGCATCACCTATCCACGGACCAATCACGGCAAGCGTATCTTAACCTGATCGATCGATCAGTGCGGCGACTAAGCCACAAACCCTTTTAATTAAACTAACATAATGCAGTTTATTTAGGTACAAACGTTGCTTAAAAACTGCGTGATTATATTAAGCAGTTTTATAAATAAAGGCGTACATATTTAACATTAATTAGGTGCAGGATAGCGGGAAGTTGTACTCGGTCACTTCTGCACTTGCACTATTGGCCTCAATAAAATGCAATCGCAGATCCAATCAGGTTTGCCACGAGTGTTCCTGTGTTCTTGATATGTCATTGCATCAGTAATTGATAATATGTATAAGCACTAAGTACTTAAAAACATTATAATGAATGCAGTTTTGTTATTTCAAGGAAGGTCAAGTTTATAAACATGCCAGAAGGCATTAGAACCAAATCAAATCTAGTCATGTTACAATTATAGTTACGTAAAGGAGAATAAATATCCTTTGTTTATGTTTTACGCTGTTTTATTTTTATTCCTGTAACATAATCATGTTGGGATTTTCCAAAGACGTAGACGGAGGATTATGGTAGATCCATGAGTGAAAAATATACATATTTTACCTGTACAATGCCTATACATTTTACCAGTCATGATAAAAACCTATACTTATAACGGGAGGCGAGCTTATTTTCATTACCCGGGAACAAGACCAGCACCCTAATTGCGTAACGCACGATTAATCATAATCTGTTTGGTTTTGAAACAGATTGCTAAACCATTGCTTCATATGTTCGAAAAATGTGTCTGCTCAACAACGTAAATAACGCAATGAATATTGTTGAACTGTCAAATTGAAACAGATTTATAATTAATCGTGTGTTACGCAATTAGGGTGCTGACACCTGCATAGCTATTCAAACCGTTCGATGATCTCTCGTGCCGAAGAGAAAATTAATCAATGGGAGTTAGAGTTAAAGGCTATTTACAAAATAAAAACCCGAAAAAAATGTCGGTTTAAAATTAAATAGACGATCGCCATTATTAGAGAAGATAGAGAACAGAGACATATAGAGAAAATGGGTAATTTTCGATACAACAATCTGATTATGAATCGCTATGCTGATCCATTTTTGAAAAAGTTTCAAAGGAAAAACCCATGTGCCCGACCCAAGCATTCAACCTAGGACCCCAACAGTCGCGCTTGTGACCGCAACATCAACGAGGCAGAGAATTTAAGATTTCTGGCTGCCACACCTTTAAAGCAGTCTGAAGTTCAAAAACTTATTTTGGTCAAAGTACACGCATCAGAAAACGGATAACTTGTAAGGCGTAATTAATCCTCAAGTTCGTCGGAACGGTACTTATTTTCGGCAAGCATCAAGGATATCAGGTCATCTCTCAGACGGTAAGTTATAAACTTATAACTATAGTTATCGCCTGAATTAATATGCATAGGTATTTTAATGAAGTCCTTTTGGTAAATACAATATTATGCTGAAAGTATAATTTATCATATTATGATAGGTACGTTTAGAGGTAAAATCATTGTCGCTCCAAGGTTTAGGGATAATATTTTGAGTAACGTAGTAGTTTTACAAAAAATGAGATTTTTCTTCGCATGTGAATAGATAAAATTTCTAAGACAGCGCAGATTTGCAGGAAAACTTCGAGGGAAAACTGGTCATAGTAGTCTGAAATCGCCAACGGGCTAGAAACTTAGCACATTGTCCAATACAATAGAGTATTGAGCTTACATAAGATACATAATCAGCGTATAATGCCCCACGCCCAACGGATCGAATGAGAGCCTAAGTGCGGAAAAGGGAATCTCCCACATCATCATTAGCCTTTAATGTTCCCACTGCCTGAGACACAGGCCCCCTGTCTTTTTTTAAAGGGAGTGGGCGGTAATCCACCACACGCTTAATTATATTAAAGTATTGGGTTTATATCAAGTACCTTATTTAGAAACCCCCTTCAACCCTGTGCAACTTTACCAATTTCGTAAAAGTAGGTACACATGCTTTCGTGGTCATTTAACCAGAAATTCACTGTTCAACTGTAGTATGTCATTAAACTTGATCACATGCAAATACTTTAAAGTTATGTAACATTTAAATACCTCCATACCTGCCTATGTAGCTCAATTCTCTCTGTATATATAAATCAACATTTTGTTTAATAAATTAAAAGAACATGCTCTTACACGTTTTTAACAAGCTAGGACCACTTAATTTTAATCGTGAAAGGGCTATAAAAAATTGTAAAAATATTTTGTAGTTAATTTTCATAAAGAACAGTGAAGGAACCCATATCAAAATTACTTTAATTGGTCATAAAGTTATTCATTTGACGGCTAGATTCCATTGGTTAAACGTTTTCTTTAGCACTACGGGCCCAATCCACGAAGGGAAAATTATCAGCTTGGGTTCAAGGTTTATTCGAAGTAACATTTTGTTTTTATGCCACTGTAAACGCACTTATGTTTGAAAACAGATGATACCCATAGAAAAACAAATGCAATCTAGTTATTCTGTTTTCAAAATCTGTCATAGTATGACCTCATTTCATTACTAATATTTGGTTAGTCTGGTTGGTTAGTATTGTTTTATTTTATTGAGAGTGTGTCTAATATGACAAATGCGTGCACTGACTGAACAGGTCCACTCCATATGTGTGGCTCTTTCCTAGAAATACCATTTCAGATATCAATTTACATGGTCTTCATATGATCTGACCAATATCGTGTCTAGACTTTAAAAGAGACTGCGACCTCTGAGTTTGTTTCGGCCTTTCTTCTCAGAGTAGTCAGATAAGAAACGTTGACTTCATCTAGTTTTAAAAATATGATTGACGTGTAAAAGTAAAGTTCAGTAACAATAGCATTAGTTATGACTGTCTGATGGCATTCATGTTAATTATTCTTATTCACCTCTTATTCCTAGGTGGTCTAAAGTGATACCTGTTAAACCTGTTCTGTCTTAATTCTGTATAGTGAAATAAAAAAGTAGGTACTCGTCTTGAACCTCGCCTCGATATATCGGGTGTCAGCTCAACCTCCGATCGCTTGTCTGCCTTGAACGATGCATCTCAATTACCATAACGAAATGCGAATGTCCACTATTGGAGCAGTCTCTCAAATAGATAGGATAAAAAAAACACATCTCCTAATATATCATATCATGTCGATCTTAAATTATAGAATCCAACCCCATAGTGTCCCATGTGACCCCGACCTTTCGGTCGCAACGCTGTGGCTGATGTATTGACAATCGCTCCACAAGATCTTCTTAGCCGTCTCATTTCAGATCTCAATTAATGTTAATGAAAAGAAAAATTGTTTGTACCGTTTGCGATCTCTACCGCGACAACCAACACCTAACTTAACTTCGTTTTGATCAAATTGGGGTTGAAGTTTGTTTCCGAACGAAACAAAAGTCTTTCTTCAAAGGGCCCTTCCAAACATGGCCCTGCATTGTTAGACTCACATAATATTCTAATAATATAATGTTTGAACTTTAAAAGAGACCATGACCTCTGAATTAGTTTCGGCCTTTCTTCTCAAGGATCAGTTAGCTAGAAAATGCCGGCGCCATCTAGTTTTTACACGCTCTATATTAGCTTCACTTGTATGTTTGTTTGTTTCTTTGTTTGTTTGTATGTAACCGACTCCTTTGAGCGCGATTTTGACCCACTTTAAACGGTCAGATTTCATTGAAACTTTGTAAACTTGTCGAGGACCGATGACAATTCAATAATTTTAAAAAAATTGGAAAAAAAAACACGTTTTTGTAGTTAGCAGAACTAAAAAATAGAAAAAAAAAATAGTTTAAAAAACTAAAAAACACGCTTTAAAAACCAAACTAAAAAAGGAGAAAATAATTTAATTCAATTAAAAAGCGTGGGGTGCTTGACAGTAAGTGATTATAAAAATACCTCAAAAAGCACCCCACGCTTTTTAATTGAATTAAATTATTTTCTCATTTTTTAGTTTGGTATGTAAGCGTGTTTTTTAGTTTTGTAAACATTTTTTTTTAATATTGACCAATTAAATATTGACGTGTAAAAGAGTCTTGTAAGATACTTATACTACCTACTTATACTTACATAAATGAACATTTTATTTCAAAAGACGATCAACTAGAACTTCACTAGTGATGCACTCACCAACGCCTCACTTCTTCCTACAAAAACAGAGTCATAGGTTGATCTACAGGTTTTGTGAATAGTGGATCCAATGCTTCTGCAGTTCGTGATGAACTTTCACTTTTACGCAACCTTAGGTCGATTGTAATTGAACATAAACATTTCTCTCCAGTGATGGTATCATGCGCGAAACAATTAAAAGTACTTTCAATTGATGTTACTTAATAATTAAAGGCAAGAGAAACTACCGGTTTTTGATGTTCGTCAAAGTTAGTGTTACGTTCGAATGCAACGGATATTTAGATTTATCTCCAAGTAGTCAATGAGATTCTGGAGACTAGTAAAATAGTTTTCTTTTTTAGTTTTTCTTAGATACAGATATTATGTAGATATGTAAGACTGACTGCCTTGCTGGTCTAGTCGTTGCAAGCGCTATGCTGACTATAAGGACCTGTGTTCTATCTGTAATTTCTCAGTAGCAGAATAAAGGCCAGATTTGTGTCCAGTAAATGGCAATAGGCGAGCCCCCTATTACATAGGACTAAAAACATAACAGGTGAAATGTGGATGAACTATACTATCTACAAGACAAGGAAGTCTTCAGATGAACCGAAAAATGCCTAGAAGAGCTACTGGTCCAGCTTACACCTAAAATTGTAAAACCCATTAAGGCTGATTGTTGTCTCAGAGTTCAATGCTCTGCCGTAAGTTCTATCATCGCAGATCTTCAAATTAATATACTTATGCATAAGCATACTCAGTCTATATTGTTCCCACTGCAGGGACACAAGCCTCCTTACGGAGAGAGGAAATTACATTAATATAATGTCATTCAAAATGGTAGGTTCTTCCAACTACTCTGGAATGAATACAAGAACAGTTTTAATTACAGGTGAGCCGTTTGTGTGTTTTACTTTTTACACGCTTTATATTAGCTTCACTTGTATGTTTGTCTGTTTGTATGTAACCGACTCCTTAGAGCGCGATTTTGACGCACTTTAAACGGTCAGATTTCATTTAAACTTTGTAAACTTATCGAGGACCGATGACAACTGAATAATTTAAAAAAAAAAATAGAAAAAAATAAAGGAAAAAGGTTTTGTAGTTAGCAGAACTAAAAAATAGAAAATAAATAAAAGTTTAAAAAACGAAAAAAAAAACACGCTTTAAAAACCAAACTAAAAAAGGAGAAAATAATGTAATTCAATTAAAAAGCGTGGGGTGCTTTACATTAATTGATTGTAAAAAATACCTCAAAAAGCACCCCACGGTTTTTATAGCGTGGTTTTTAGTTTTTTAAACTATTATTTATTCAGGATAACTTACAGATAATTAGGAAGACTTTCATTTAACGTAAATTATGTTTAATGCCATTGACATTTCTGCGTTAGCGTTAAGAAATGCAACTTCTATCTATAAATATTTCATCGTTGCCTCTGACTTTATCTCGATCAGCTGTGACCTATCGCTGCCTACATAATAATTGTGATCATTTCGCATACCTACGTCAATACAATAGAGCTTCAAACATAATATTAGATATATCTTGTTATGCCAATTTAGTTTCAATACTTATATTTCAAATACGCTATACGCAATGCTTATATCTAACTAGCTGACCCGACAGACGTTGTCCTGTCCATACAAAATTCCCATAGAAAATGTAATTTAAGTTTTCCCGATTTTTTGGCAGTTTCCTAATGCACAAAAAAAAAATAGATGTTGGCCGATTCTCAGACCTACCCGATAAGCACACGAAATTTTATCAAAATCGGTCAAGCCGTTTTGGAGGAGTATGGCAACGAAAACTGTGACAAGAGAATTTTATATATTAGATATTGTTCTTTTTTTTTTCTAATAAGAAAGGAATGAAGTGAAGGAACTCTTGAAGAATACTTCACGAGTTTGTGGATTCAAATCCGGGATAGTACCAATGCGGCGTTCAATTCAAATGTACTTTCTGAGTTTATTTTGGACATTACTGGCTTCTCGGTAAAGGGAAAGATCATCACCGACCACACGTCTTGAGCTAACGTGGTGATCAATGCTTGTGCCTTCCCCACATCCTTTGCCCTGCGATAGGACGATAAAAGGCTGTTATAAAAATGTACTGGTATATCTACTGACCTCATTTATTTAGTTTACCAACAATTGTGTAAACTGGTATTTTGCTAAATATAACATTTAAGATAAATTAAGGGAAACCTAGTCGCGGGCTCGAACTTACTGGTGGGCCTGGCTAAAAATCACGCTGTCTCACCAGGCTTCGTGTCCGACAGAGATAGTATCAGTGATGAGCAGTCAGACGCTAGTCTACACGCTTAACGTTATTGAGTGAGATGCAGAATCATTTATAGTAAAAAATTCGCGAAAAAATTAAGAAAAGTCCTTTGGAAGATCGGGTTTTATGAAAAAACCAATGCATAAATCAATGACGAATAAAGTTTATTGGACTTTTTGATAATTGAACTTTGTCGGTACCGACTTGGTTTTGGAGATTTTACACATCTTTTACTACTAAAACACGCCCAAAGTTAAGTAAAATTAGCAAGAAAAACGAATATTTGTTGGGTCCTAACTTTTTAATATTTTAGTATTCTGTTTCCGTACTGACAATATTAATAATGAGACAAAACGAGATCATATTTTACTTTGGATGTGCCATGTCAGACAGTGGAGTAAAACACTCCCGGAGTTTGTATGCAAAAAATGTGGACTAGGTTCACCTTAAAGTACTGTAACAATCACATATAGGTAAACTCCGCATGCATAAAGTGGAAGTTGTATAAAATAAACTAAACTAACTAACTAACTTATTTTAATATATTGATGACTAAAGCGACTAAAACTAATCAGGCAGATACTTATGAAAAGTGGCTTTCAACTTTCCCAAACCATCAAAATGAAGATCAACTTGATCGCTGCAACTATTTATGACCTTACATAATCTCGCTTATGGACAATTTGCGCCTAGTACCGTTCTTCTCAGCGGTGGGCAGAGTGGTGTTATTGGATGACGAGAAATTCTTATCAACCTGGAACAAACTAAGTAACCTAATAACATAAATCTAATTTTACTCACTAACTTTTAATTTTGGTCACTAAATATCATAATTGTAACATCTTAACAACCATTCCAAGCCGCAAGCACAGATTTATTAACCGCAAAATAAATAAAATATTTATTGAAAAATCACAATGTCATCGCACATAACGATCTATATTCATATACGAGCCACAAAATGCAACAACCACGTTCGTTATACAGTATGTTTCAGGAAAACTGTGGTCTTTTTCAATACCTACTCGACCCAACTGTATTGGACGGGTGATAATATTTACTCGATTACGAAGGAAAAGTTTGGGCATGGGCTGTACCATGCCCCTAAATTAGACCTCATCTTGGTAGAGTTCTATACCCAAAGGGTGCCAACGGACGCTGTACGTCTATCTGTAAGGCCGTCTGTCTGTCAGCGAGCTGTATCTCATTGACTGTAATAGGTAAATAGTTGAAGGATGTATTTCTACTTCTAACAAAAAAAAATTTAGTAGAAATCAAAGTGGGTCTCCATACCAAAAATCTAGTTTTTTTCGGCGTTTTTCTTGCCTTGGGGCACGGAACCCATCGTGTATGAGTCCGACCCGCAACTTATTTTTGATGCTGTATGCATTTTATTAGCAAACGCTACTTAACAATCGGTTCGCAAACTATTGCAACTGACTCTGAAACCATTTTTATGGGTACTTACATTATATTCTATTGAACATCAATGTGTGAATGAAATCATTTTAGTATGTCAAGAACGGTTTTGTAGTGTCCATCACTGTAGATAAGACTTTGGTTAGTATATTGATCCCCAACGGATACATTTTATGGTAATTACGTAGCCGTGTTAAAAACATTAACATCAATCATCATTTCAGTCAGAAAACGCTGGAGATAGGTCTCCCCCAAGCACCGCCACTTCGACTGCTTCTGTGCTTCTCGCATCCATTGGATTCCTGCAGCCTTCACCAGGTCCACCTTGTGGGAGGCTTTCCAACGCTACGTCGTCCAGTGCGCCTCTACTGACCCTTTCAGCCCCATCAGCCATCTGTTCTGCGAGCAATTTGCCCTGCCCGCTACCACATAGGTTTGTCAATTCTTCGGGCTATGTTAAAAACATCAATGTAGATAAGTAGAGAGAATACTCTTTTTAGCACACCAAATAAAATAAATTCAATTGTTTTTAAAAGCTACTTAATCCAGTAATATAGTAGCACCTTCACTAGAACCGGTAGATTTTTTGTCCGTCTGCTAAATGTAATCAAATTGTCGATATGGCTTAGTTTAAAACGAATCAAAGAGATAGACACTGACCTTTAAATTTAACACAATTATAAGGATACTAATGCCTCCAAAATTCATCATTAAGACACTCCTAAAGTCTGCGCAACTCATTAAATGTCATCCGAATATTTTCGATTAGCTAACGGTGACTGGCAACACTCATAGAATACAGTCGGACCTCTGTGAAATTCGAAACGTCACTGAATATTTATGTTCCGTCCAAGGTCCCATAAATTGCTTTACATATGAAAAAATATGGCGGACAATAATGTCACCCGATTTACGAAGACCGGTGCCGTTAGAACTTAAAATGAATGGGACGTACGTGTTTCGGTTCACTTTGTTGAGTGGCTCAAAGGATTGGTTCTGCATATCGTTTTTAAATAGACCAAATTTTAAGACAATGGTCACATAGATTTGGTCTTATTTTGACGGGGCAGAAACTTAAAATGACAATTGTATTTACTGAATGATACAGTTTCTAGAAATAATAGAATCAATTATCTTTTCATTTAGCGAGTTCAGCAGCAAATAAGCTCGAAGCGACGTTATGTAAAATTCTCACTGCGTCATTATTATGACGCAGTATGAATTTAAAGTCTTCGAAATGTTCTATCTGGCAAATTTTGTTTATTTGAAACATACAGTGTGCATCTCCCGATATTCTTTTATTGTTTTATTTGTATTTTTTTAATAGGAGAACACACAATTTTTTACACATTTTATATTACATTAGATAAGCTCCCTTTACAATCTCTTCACAACGTTACGTTTACTTTACTAAGATTATAACAAGAGGAATTATTGGGATGACTTTTATAATACTATCCCAGAAAAAACTTAACAGCCGTAGACTATTGTTAAAACTTACAAAAAAAATAAAAATAATTGATCATACAGTGCGTACAGGGACATCGATGCGTAGCCTGTTACCGTAGAGACAGTAAGTAAGTACATGATTCTGATCCCCACTACTTCGAAGTTTTTAGTTGATTAGCAAAAAAATATTTTTCGCTTATGTTTCGCACTATTCTATGTTTTTTTTAATTACCGATGGAAAATAGCTAGCATCATGAGCTGAATTCATGACTTCAGTTTGCGCGTCGATATATGCCACCGTATGGAGGCAATATCTCAACATTGACAATTGACAACTGAAATTAAAATAGCGTTGTTTGAAAACTTTTCATTTGGTACACACACCCAGGCCAAAGATATTTGGATCAATTGTTCCCAAATTAATTCGTAGATTAACACACTAAACCAATACAAAAGTGTGACAAATAGTCGATAGCGGTAATATGTGTCAAGTGCCGTGCGGTATCCTTACAGAGCGTGGCCGCGTTAGTAACACAATGTGCGTCCTACTTTAAGCTCCCATTGGGCAAAATGTCATAGTTATATCAGACTAGTGTAACGGAAGCAGTGTGCGTGTTGCCTTACAATCGGGTTGCACTTGACCCTTAGATAACGGGACTTGGTACCCACATATTTTGCTATTGGTCTAATTAAAGTCTATGCTAAATAAATAATAGTTTAAAAAACTAAAAAACACGCTTTAAAAACCAAACTAAAAAAGGAGAAAATAATTTAATTCAATTAAAAAGCGTGGGGTGCTTTTTGAGGTATTTTTATAATCAATTAATGTCAAGCACCCCACGCTTTTTAATTGAATTAAATTATTTTCTCCTTTTTTAGTTTGGTTTTTAAAGCGTGCTTTTTAGCTTTTTAAACTATTATTTATTTTCTATTTTTTAGTTCTGCTAACTACAAAGACTTTTTTTTTTCTAATTTTTTTTTTAATTATTGAATTGTCATCGGTCCTCGACAAGTTTACAAAGTTTAAATGAAATCTGACCGTTTAAAGTGGGTTAAAATCGCGCTCAAAGGAGTCGGTTACATACAAACATACAAACAAACAAACATACAAGTGAAGCTAATATAAAGCGTGTAAAAAGGGTTTCGATAAATGAAGTAGATAAAGAATATATAATCGGTTGACACTCTTAACAAACGGGCAACGGCATATTAGACTTAAAGGATACATCCTACGAAGCAAACTTATGATAGAATGAAACCACAACAACTCATGTGGTTTGTTAATATCAAATTAACGCATAACGATGTACTTCTAGACCGAACAAGATCTTAGCACCTTGGAGGTGAAAGTCTCCAGCCAGTCTGTAAATTCAATAATACACTCGACCACGTTTGGGAGTGGGCCATAATCCACCACGTGGACCCAGTGCGGGTTGGTGACATGTCTTCCAATTATTGGTTCTAAGGCATGTCGGTATCACGATGTTTCGCTTCACGTTATGAGAGCAGTGATGATGAAATCACCCGTGAAATTAACGCCTTCGATGGAATGATTATGATTTTGATCAAAAAAATCCAAACCTTCGCGAAAACAACGATACCAATCATAATTATCTTAATTAACAAGACCACACTAATAGAGACTTTCTAATGAAACTTTAAGAACACAACCACTGTTTAGGTACTGCCAAAATGTTGTATGCTTCGTTTAGCATGAAATAATACTATAAAACAATAAAAGTTAATTAGGTATCAAGTGCTTGTTTGACGGTAATTATGAATGCGATAGGCTGGTTTTAAAATTAACTGGCAATTTACGCGTAACTGAAAAGTTGTGCCAAAATCGGTTGTCATGGTATGGGCATGTGATGCGGAGGAATGAGAAAAATGTCGTGCTGCAAAGTTTTAAGTATGAATGTCGATAGCTATACGAGTAAGGCAAGACTAAAGAAACTACAGATCCTGCCAGGGGTGCGGGTTGTTCGAAAGAGATACCGTCGCCCCTGGCACACAGGCAACTGAGGGAACACGGGTAGGTTTTAGTCAGTAAAAGTCTGACACGCCCTCCTGCTCCACCCAGAGCGGGAAAAGTTATTTGATAATTTCCCATCAAAATAAAAATAATAATAATAAAAAAATAAAAAAAAAACTAGATGGACTGTGTGAATGATGATATGGTTAGAAAGGGTGTGACTATACCGAGATGACGACTAATAGAGTAGTATGGATGAAAATACCTGTAGCATCGACCCCAAATAAAATTGGGATAAGGACACGTGACTGGTGTTTTTGAGCATTTGTGTTTAATGGCACAGGATAGCTTTTACCAGAAGTGGTCATCGTATTAGTGGTTGGTAGCTTAAATACTGTGTAACAAATTCTTTGAAGATCACTAAAACGGTCCAGGTAACCAGTCTTTTCTTAATTTTATTGTCTTCGAGTGTTAACTTATTCTTACTTTTGCTTGCATGTCTGCTGTTTCTTGTGCTACCCTAATTTTGTCAGTGAAAACTTTTAATTGGCCTTCTTTCACTAACGGTCAGCTATCTGTATCCTAGCTGTAAGTTTTCTTAAAAAATAAAAAATAAATTAAATAAATATCATCACGATTGTGCCGGCATAAAGCAATTCGTCGTGCACGTGGGACATCCGTGGCTCCTCTGACATCATATCTAGAGGACAGCCGCCACGTAAGGGTTAGAGTGAGTGTCACCAGCCAGTGTCACTCTTTTCCGACCTTTTCGATGATTCCGGTAATTACGTTACAAAACTTATCGCGCCATTTGTTGCGTCGTCGGCGTCGTCATGTTCTTTAAATCTTTTAATTTTGTGTTAGAAACAGTTGGGATGATTGTATCTTGATCTTGAATATTTAGCTCAAAAGTAGAGTGTTTCCTAACTCAACACTGTAGACTAACTTGTTGAATACATTATTCTAAGTTATCATTATGAAGCTTTTGTCGAATAATCGTGCTTGGAATTTAAGGAGGATGCGCTAAAGTAGCCCGTCAGATTTTCTTTTCGTTCTTTTTTAAAAATTTAAATGTTGATTAAAATATGATTCGTGACCGTAAGAAATATAGCTTTACAGATTTATATTTATTATTAAAATCATCAATACAACCTTCTTCACCATATCAGCCGATAGATGTCTCTTGGTGAATTACTTTTTCATGAAATAGTTACGGTCATGCCAGCAAATTGCAGAAACGTAAAAAAAAATACTTGGTGCGAGGTACCCGAGTGCCGCCCTTAACTGGCACCTTAGAGCAGGTTTGCAAAACCAATTCGAATATTATCAACAGCATTCAGAGAGGAAATTCTCGTAATTTTAAGAACGTTCACAGTCTGATCTAAGTCTCAATCTGTCAAAAATACCTCGAGTTTTCATAAATTTTTGACAAGTTTTTGATATTCGATTGTCGCTAGATGAGACTGAGACTAGATTTTGAACGTTTTTAATTACGAGAATTGGCCTTCAGGTCAGAATTATTCACCCTCCTGTCCTTCAATATCCCAATGTATATGGGATTCACGCAGCAAGTTTCTCCTACTAACCATCTCTACTAACCATCGTCTCAGTTGACTCGTCAATCCCTTGCAACATCACCTCAGACTTTAAGCATTTATCAAGAATCTTCGTTTTGAATTTAGAAATGAACGCAGTACATATATAATTTATAAATGTTGCTCAAAATTAAGTAACGATTAGCGACTGTTTAACCATGCATTTATAACGTTTAAACGTTTCTTAGTTTTAAGAAATTTAACGCTTATAAATAAAAGGGTGGTAGATATTTGTAACGCATCAGCTTAAGTTTGGATTACATAACTTCAAGCTGAGCTTTTTCCCCGCATCTATTCTAAGACCATTTAAATTCCAGATTCATCCTTTGAATGTGAATTAAATAGCAACAATAAGTTGAATAATCGTGCGCTCGTGGCCGCCTCCGTTTGCGTTAAAACGGCCATCAATCTTTTGTCAGTTTGGAATCTATCCAGAAGGCTGTTGGCAAATACTGTGGCAAAACATTCGTAGGGACGCCGTAGGTGTCATTCGTAAATTGGTAATCTGACTCATAGACGTGATTCAGCGCTTTATCATCAAGTGACTTCAGTTTAATGTTGATGCATATTTAAGACTCATATAGGTGTCATTATTTTGTTACGTAAATGGTCTATTATATGTTTTTGTATCGTAAGTAAGTCATTTATATATCACTAGTTATAAAAATAACAACAAAACCGGTAATCCACCGCACTGCCTGCTGCATACCTTAATAAAAAGAAATTTGCAAACACATAACATACTCGTAAGTGCCAAAGTTATGTCATCGGTGATGAAACAAAAGCCTATTCGAAGATAAATAAAAAACAGGATATGTGACATTATTTCACGTAAAATGCATTGAAGTTTGTTGATAAATCACTTTCACGTCTCTTGGATTTGAATAAAGAACTCGTGAATATTCTCGGAGCGTTTCGGATCGGGCCCGATGATTCTCGAGCGAATGTGCGAAATGCATGGAATTAGTATTTACTTTAGCGAAATGTCAGTCAACTCGGACAGAGAAAGGTGCGATGGCTATGTTCCGTCCGTTCTTGGGTTCATGGTGCATGTAAGAAGTTGCGCATCGTATGATTTATTATAATTATATGTTACTTTATGACTTTTATGTTTCAGTTTGATAAACGTCAATCTAACGTTAATTTTGGCCAGTTGTGTAATTAAATGGACTACCAAATTATTGATATTTTATTTAAGCTAAGTAAGTAATTGAGCTAAAGGTGGCGTAATGTGAGCTAAGTAGTAATTACAGGTTAATCAATGTGGAATTCATTTGAACGGATATCTATACCACACATGACTGCTAAATAAATCTTCAATAGAATCATAGACCAAGAGTCCCTGAATAGAAAACTGGTTTTCACAAATCAAGTTTGGTTGATGGAAATAATCATGTCATATTGACTGCCTTGTTTGTCAGTCGCAAGCGCTACTGCTGAGCATGAGATCTTGGGTTTGATACCCTAGTCAGACAAAAAATTATTGGATTTTCCATCTGGAATTTCTTAGTAGCAGACCGGAGAATTGATTTTTTCCGGTGATGGCAATAACCTCGACCCCTGTTACAAGGAACTAAAACATAACTGGCGAAACGTGAGTGTGTTGAGTGTACTATAGATACATCTCTGCCTAACCCTACGGAGACTGGGTACGCCACGATTGCGGCGGTAAGTCCCCTCTCTGAGGAGTGGCTTGAGAGGCGCCACGGCATCCTCACCTTCCGCCTGACGCAGGTCCTCACCGGACACGGTTGTTTCGGGAGTTTCCTGATTCGGATAAGGCGGGACGAAACGCCCAGGTGTTTCCACTGCGAAGATCGGCCTGAGGACACGGTGGAGCATACGGTGGAGGTCTGCCCGGCTTGGGCGGAGCACCGCCGTGTACTTGTGGAGGCGATCGGCGGCGGCGATCTCTCGCGTCCGGTCCTGGTCCAGGCCATAGTACGGAATGAGAGTGCATGGCTAGCCGTCGCTTCCTTCTGCGAAGCAGTGAAGCTCACGAAGAGGGAGGCGGCGCACGTGAGGGAGAGGCAGTATTTGCGCCCTCACGGCGCTAGCCTCCGCAGGAGACGTCCCAGGCGTCGGGAATCCCAGACTGATTCCCAGCCACCGTAGGCGCGGGTTTGCGGATGGCGAGTAATGGGTAGCTCGCTATCCGGTAAGGACAAAGCCCGGGTCGACGGCGCGTTGTGTTCCACGCGCGCCTCAAAGAGATGTCAGCACCAACTAGTGGAGCTAGCAAGCGCCGATGCCTTCTTCGGGTACAGGTTGTTCGAAAGAGATACCGTGGCCCCTGGCACACAGGCAACTGAGGGAACACGGGTGGGTTTTAGTCAGTAAAAGTCTGACTCGTCCTCCTGCTCCACCCGGAGCGGGAGAAGTTATTTGATGATATCCCACAATCAAAATAAAAAAAGAACCCTACAGAGACTACAAGCGTGATGTTATGTGTTTTCATCAATACATGCACATAAGAGATTTGCCTACAGATCTTCCTTACAGTTCCTTATAACTACTAACTACCTATTAGGATCATAAAACAGAATTAACACGCAACCCATCTTCTTAAAACGAATAGTTTCATAATTAATATTTAATGCAAACTTATGAACTGTGCCATTTATCAATATACTAATAAATACATGTTTCGACTGGCGTGATGAAAGTGGTTCTGTAATATTTCGCAATAGTGATGCATTGCATAAATATCAAGATTTTGATGTTGCAGATGTTTGCAGATGGCAGTAATCATCTGACGGTCTGTCAGCTTGCTGGACCACATATTATCGCGAATATATTGTTATTCTAGTCACCTAGTGACTATGGGCGCACGATATAAGAAAAAACTCGTATTTGTTATATAAATAGCGTCTTCACGTGTTGAAAACGTGCGTGTGACAAATAAAAAAGAATCGTAACTAAATCAGCAAGACCAAATCTGGTGGGATTTCTGAAGAATTAGATACCCGCGACTGGTAGAAAATGCCTTTGGCATTAAGTCCGCCTCTGTACATTTCTGTGCGTGTAGTATTAAATAAATAAATGTAAAGTGAAAAATACTTAAATCTGTAGAATATGTAAAGAAATCATAGCGTTAAGTAACATTAAGTGCTTAAGAAACCATCACACCCTTTTATTCAACATTGAGTCTATGAAGCTGGAACTTTATATTTTTTTTTTAGATAGTTATTTACAAACAATACCAAAAAAAATGTTTTTACAATTTTACTCGCGAAACTTTGCAGTTTGATGGCTAGAAGCGATTGTTGTTTAATTTTTAATGTTATCTTAAACTTGTCGAAAAACCTTAAATAAAACTGCTAACTAACATGGCTGAATCCTCGTAATCGAGAAATAAACTCATTAATTTCGATGTTAGCATACATTTACTCAATGTGTATATAAATGTCTTAACATATATATTTTTTTAATTCGATCTCTTTGCGCAATAACACCTGCACTATGAAAGACGTAAAAAATTTAACTGAATGGTCTTATAACTGTATTTATCCATACACTTAGTGAATATCTTTGGGTGCCAACATGACGCACTCTTGACGTAAACACATACGTATTCTCAAGAAACCGATGAACCCATCAAAAGCGGGACATTCTGTGATTTTCCCTCAAATTGAATAATCAGACAGTCGTTTCAAATTCCAACAAGTTACAAGATAGGTTTGTTATGCAACCCGTTGGCCCATTGTATTGGGAGCCATACGTACAGATGAATATTAGTATTCTGTGTAGCGGCGACAAGCGATAGTATCTCACCCACGGAAACTCGACGAAAGTATTGGAGACGAAAGTGTAGCTTTTATTTTATAGTCTACGACACGTGAACGAGACGATTTGGAGCAGGTAGGCGATTCTGAAACTGTGATTATTAAACGGATCAAGAAAGCGGTATATGAGATTTACAAAAATCCGGGAACGGATAGTAACGGGACCTCAGACATAGAAAAGAGCCGAAAAAACTAGTTTAACCCCGCCAAAATATGCGTTGGTGAAGCTCAACTTAACGCACTAGGTTATGGATGGTCACCCATCCATAAACTGACCGTGGCAAGCGTAAGTTAACCTTCGATCGACCTGAGCGGCTGTTATTACTTACCCACGACCTCCTCTAAACCATGCAGTACCATCCCCCCCAGTGGGTTCCCGCATTGTCGTTGCGGGGGGGCTCAGTAGCCGTGGTCCGCTCCCACGGTGAAGCGAAGAGGAACCCAAAGGAGGGGCCGCTCGTCAGGGCTTTGGTCTCCAAGCCGACGACGTAGCGGCCAAAAAGTAGGTTGCGGTGAGGTGCACCGCAACTGAGGCGGGCCGCGATGTCGAATGGGAGGCATCGCGGCTGAGGGTTACAGGCTGCGGCGGAGGAGGAGTGCCGGTACTTTTGAGTAGCGCTTTTCCCTTCCGTGGCCTGGACGGGGCCGCCACCGTTTGATGGCGGACGTGGTGGGGCCGCAGGGGAAGAGGAGTGTCGGTATAGCGTTGGCCGCTCTCTCTATCCCCTGCGGCCGAGAAGTGGTAAGCGGCGGGGCCACTGCGCTGACCCGTCGCAGGGGGCCAAGGGAGCCAAGGGTGCCAGGGTAGTCTGGGGCCCTTGTGCTACTTGGTTCCTGGGGTGGTCACGGCGTGCCATGTGTCCTGGTGCGCCGGACTGGTGGGGTCCGCAAGGGCCGATGCCTGCCAGGGGTGCGGGTTGTTCGAAAGAGATACCGTCGCCCCTGGCACACAGGCAACTGAGGGATCACGGGTGGGTTTTAGTCAGTAAAAGTCTGACACGCCCTCCTGCTCCACCCAGAGCGGGAGAAGTCATTGGATGATTTCCCACCCTGAAAAAAAAAAAAAAAAAAAAAAAAAAACCATGCAGTACCATATGAAGAAAATATAATAGGGGAAAACGAAACACGTAAGCAAAACGTGTGTTGGGTAAAACTTATCGTATTTATTTGAGTCCAAGCCTACATTACTTTAACTTTGTTCAAAAACAAAGCACATCTCTGATTAGACTAAGAAATAATTAAGCTCCCTAAGTTTCCAGTCCATAGAAACACTGCAGACTGTGTATAAATAAACAGTAAGGAAGGCTTCGATCTAAGATAAACGCGGCTTTGTACCAAAGCAGACACCAACATGCGCAAGCGCACGGTATCATGACAAGGTAGTCTGTTCTCTTATGTATTATAATTACTAGTTCCGCATACGATGCATTTGTGATGCTTAAATTACAAGATAAAAATAGCAACTGGTTATGAATGCTCACATAAACAATGAAAAGACCTGTTATTGTTTTTTTATTACTTTATCCGCTGAGTTGCAGAATTACCATTAGATACGATTTTATTATGCAACTAGCTTCTGCCCGCGACTTCGTTCGCGATGAAGTCGTGAGACACACTAATAAAGGGTGGCAAAAAACATCGACGCACTACCTGTTTACAGCGGATTAAAAAAAACAGCAAAAATAATAGTTTAAAAAACTAAAAAACACGCTTTAAAAACCAAAAAAGCGTGGGGTGCTTGATATTAATTGATTATAAAAATACCTCAAAAAGCACCCCACGCTTTTTAATTGAATTAAATTATTTTCTCCTTTTTTAGTTTGGTTTTTAAAGCGTGTTTTTTAGTTTTTTAAACTATTATTTATTTTCTATTTTTTTAGTTCTGCTAACTACAAAAACGTCATTCTTTTTTCTTTCTCAATTTTTTTTTTAATTATTGAATTGTCATCGGTCCTCGACAAGTTTACAAATTTTCAATGAAATCTGACCGTTTAAAGTGGATCAAAATCGCGCTCAAAGGAGTCGGTTACATATAAACATACAAACATACAAGTGAAGCTAATATAAAGCGTGTAAAAAAGTAATAAAGTATTGAGTATTGATTCAGTACATGTTTCTGAAACAGCTTGGAAATTTTTCGTTAGTTAAAAAAAATATTAACTCTGCCATTAATTTTGACCGCGTAGGTATTGCACTTTTCTATGAAACAGTAGATTTTTTTTATAACTTACAAAAATTTTCTACGCTAATAAGTCTAAATCCATGTGCTGAATTGAAGGTTTCAGTTTACGCGTCGATGTCTCTGCCACCCTGATTAATCAAATAACTGCCATATTCTTATCATTATTTCAGCCGAAAGACATCCAGTGCTGGACATAGGCCTCCCCCAAAAGGGGGGTTTTGCCATAATCGCCACGCTTGGCAGGCGGGTTGGCGATCGCAGTATGGTAGTAAAATGCATAGAGAACGCTGCTGCCTAATCTCTAGTAAGTCCCATAGTCGCCTTCTACGACACCCACAGGAAGAAATGGGATGGTGCTATTCTTTTATGTCCGGCACCACACGGAACACATTACACATTATATATAGGACTAATATTACAAAGAGGTAAAGTTTGTGAGGTTGTAGGGGGTAATCTCTGGATCTACTGAACCGATTTAGATCCAGTTACTAATAGAAAGCCACGTTATTTGTGAGTATTATAGGCTACCTATATATTAGGTCTTTACCTATGAAATTGCCGTTTTGCAGTACTGGCCATTTCAAATCAAAATAATTTTTGTTTGGGTAAGAATTCTAATTTCAAATTAATTTTATTTTAAAAACATGGATTTTTTTTTCCAAAAGTAGTCATTTGTTTATTGATTAGTGTTACATTTTCATCGCATTTCAATCTTTTTCGTCATCATGGATACGTTAAAAATTCGAGTAATTATGGAATATGAGTACCGTCGTGGCAGCAACGCGGCACAAGCGGCACGCAACATCAACGACGTTTACGGAGCTAACACTACAAACCAACGCACCACCTGTTATTGGTTTGCTCGCTTCCGTTCTGGAAATTTCGACCTGAAAAATGAACCTCGCGGTCGTCCGAAGACTTTGGTCGACAATGACGAATTAAAGGCGATTGTGGAAGCTGATGATACACAATCTACGGCTGAATTAGCAGCAGCTTTCGACGTTAGCGTCAAAACAATATTGGTCCATTTGCGTCAAATTGGCAAGGTAAAAAAGCTTGACAAATGGGTGCCCCACGAACTCAATGATCGTCAGCGCGAAGTACGCGTCGAGACGTGCCTTGCACTGCTCAACAGACACACAAATGAAGGAATTTTGAACCGCATTGTTACCTGCGATGAAAAATGGATTCTGTTTGATAACCGCAAGCGCTCAGCAAGTTGGTTGGATCCTGGTTCAGCACCTAAACAATGCCCTAAACGAAAACTTACCCCTAGAAAAGTGATGGTCACTGTTTGGTGGTCTAGCGCCGGTGTGATTCATCACAGCTTCTTACCAAACGGGGTGAGCATTACTGCAGATGTGTACTGTGAAGAACTGAACACAATGATGGAGAAGCTGGCACATCTCCAACCAGCATTGGTCAATCGCTCGTCTCCGCTGCTCCTGTACGATCACGCGCGACCTCATACTGCACAGCAGACGGTCTCCAAGTTGCAAGAACTGGGGTTGGAAGCTCTCCGTCATCCGCCCTACTCACCAGACCTTGCGCCTACAGACTACTACTTTTTCCAGAATTTGGATAACTTCTTGACGGGAAAAAAATTCAATACCCGAGAGGCAGTACAAAATGCCTTTGAAGAATTTGTTGCCTCCCGTCCAGCTGATTTCTTTAAGAAGGGCATCAATAAACTGCCACTGCGATGGCAAAGATGCATTGATTGCATGGGTGATTACTTCGATTAATACAAATAAAAAATACATGAAAAAAATTCGTTTAAATTTTTTCATACAAAACGGCAATTTCATAGGTAAAGACCTATTATTAACCCGAAAAATTAAAAGACTTTAAGGCTACAAAGGATAACGCGGGCAGGAAAAATTGGATGAATAAGATGGATTACTTAAAAATGGAAGATGCAAGCGCGAAATTACGTAAAATGTAACAAATTGAAGAAGTCTTTTGACCAGAAGTGGGACAAAATAGAGCAACAAAAAAATCTAGAATAAAAAGTCGCAGTTTCTAAACAATAATGGCTTGCAAATAATTGTAAAAGGTCGCCGACCGTTTGACTGAACTCGAACGTGAGTTGTGTCCTCGTAATTCAACATTTCTTTTACATAATACGTGCAATGTTAGAGCATGCTCCGGCGCAGACGTGGCTACGTTAGCGATCAGCCGGTGATACATACAGTACCGTATTTTACCGTTCAAGTCTTGCGGTTTGGAGCTAAAATAATGACTGTAAATAAAGATGATAAACAGTCATTGAATATTTGAATAAGTTATACAGTAACGCATTGAACAAAACATTCAGGTCATAGATTCTAAAACTGTGTGTACCTATTTCTAATATAGCAATAATTGATCAGTGCTTGTTGCTTTTTTTTAGGCGCAAAACTATGGGAAAAATCTTTAACGACGTTGTACTTATTTAATAAATGTTAAGGCAAATAAGTAATTTTTGCTAGATTTCTTTGGGTAACATCCAAAACCTATTCCAAGTGCAAAATTCTAAATAATCTTCTTGTACTCTTTAAAATACTATTAACGTTTTAAAGACGCTAAAATTAAATTCGAAAATAACTCTTAAATCATTTTTCTATCGAAACATCGACGTTTTAAGAACAGCTCTTGAAATACCAAGCAATTTACACTTGCCTCAAGCGAAACTGACCTGATTACATAAATGAACCTTGACTTATATTAAATAGGTGCGCTTATAATCAATCTAATGACGTCTATGCATTCCTGAAGCATGAACAACACAAAATTCTATGCTATTTTGGTCTCAAATACCGTAAGAAAGTTTGGAAAGGCGAGACGAAAAATCTGAACATTGCTCACACCATTTCAAGAAGATCTAGATCCCGTACCTGACCGCTAATAACCTAAATGGAAAAAGAAAAAAAAGGTTCTAATTTTAAAAAGCCAGAAGCTGCAACGGTATCCAAGCGACTGGGTTACGTCGTTCACATTCGTCACCCTTTACAAAAATAAGACAAAGATTGTGTGTCGATTTCATGCCCTCCATGGGGTATTTTGTTCTTCGGCTACGTGAAGTGAAACAAAGCGTTCGGGTGCTTCTCCGAATCCGATGTTTGGCGAGAAAGCTTCGCAGACGGCATGCTAAAAAGGCTTTTACGCAACGCGTGCCCGTGCCGACAGTTGCGTCATTTGAAGAGGGGAGCATCGCAGATTAATGTCACCAGACAGACTCGACATTTTGTTTTGAGGTTCTTCTCATAATATTTTGTTTCTTAGCACTGTTTAGAATTCCAGTCGGTATCTATTAATATACTAATATCTATACAGGAAAAGTTTATCGCAGTGCGCAAACTGTAACCATGAATTCAGCATATCATTCTAGACCCCCCCATACATGAAAGGTTTTTGTTCAGTAAGTTCAATACATTAATACATGAAACATAAACTTTGTACCGCTTTTTACGAAAATTACGCGGAGTATGAAATTTGGCAAAGTTAAAGTTTATATAGAGAAGGAGTTCAGAAAGCAAATGTTTTTTAATGAATTACGGTCGAATTTCGACCACTCGGCGACCACTAGTTTGAATAAAAAACCTGCACTATAAGAAGAAGAGGGATATTAGTTTAGGTAATAATTCTTTCCAATTGGCGAATGTTTTTTTTTGTGTGGGAAATGATCAAATAACTTCTCCCACTCTTGATGTAGCAGGAGGGCGTGTCAGACTTTTACTGACTAAAACCCACCCGCGTTCCTTCAGCTGACTGTGTGCCAGGGGCCACGGTATCTCTTTCGAACAACCCGCACCCCTGGCAGGCATTGGCCCTTGCGGACCCCACCCGTTCGTGCTAACATCTCTTTGAGGTGTCCGTGGAATACAACACGCCGTTGACCCGGGCTTGGTCCTTACCGGACAGCAAGCTACCCATTACTCGCCATCCGCAAGCCCGCGCCTACGGTGGCCGGCAATCAGCCTGGGATTCCCGACGCCCAGGGCATCTCCTGCGGCGACTAGGGCCGTGAGGGCGCATATACGCCGCCTCCCTCTTCGCAAGCATTACTGCTTCGCAGAAGGAGGTGACGGCTACCCATGCACTCTAGCTCCTTACCATGGCTTGGACCAGGGCTGGACGTGAGAGATGGCCGCCGCCGATCGCCTCCACAAGGACACGGTGATACTCCGCCCATGCCGGGCAGACCTACACCGTATGCTCCACCGTGTCCTCAGGGCGATCTACGCAGTGGGCACACCCGAGCGTTTCCTCCCGCCTCATCTGAAACAGGAACCTCCCGGAACAACCGTGTTCAGTGAGGACCTGCGACAGGTGGAAGGTGAGAACGCCGTGGCGCCTCTCAATCCACTCCTCAAAGAGATGACTTACGCCGCAAGCGAGGCGTGCCCAAATTGGCGAATGGTCACTTTGCAAATATGTAAAAATGATCGTTGGTGAACTTACATTTTCAGAATTGGCACACGATTTGTTTACCTATCCACATAACTTTTAGTAAAAAAACTTTAAGTAAAAGATTATTTTCCACAAAAAAATAAATGCTTCACATTATCTATATTATTGATTGATGCTCATTTTTTTTTTTATGTTTTCGTATAAATAATATTTGACGCAGTATTGGAAGTGGCCAGTATTTGTGGTGCCCTTAAAGATTTGTAACTTTTTTTCGTAACCTGTTTAATCTTTGACAATAATTTTCAAGTTGGCAACAGAGATGATTCTGTTTCGTGGTATTTAGGTCGGCATGACATTTGTAATGAAGTTTCTGATGCTGTAATTAGCCTTCTTCCGCTCAGTGTGAACAAATAGTGTTTGTTCATCTGTCATAAACACTCGGGGATTATTTGATTTGTCTTAGTACAGACAAAATGTCAGAAGTAAAAGTATTGATTTGTATTCACGAAAGCTGGCGGGCTTTTGCAATAGATCGTTATATTGGCAAGGCAACAATGTTGTACCTCGTTGTTCCAGTGGTCGCAAGCGGTACTGCTGAGCATGAGGTCCTGGGGTTCATTCCTGTGTCGAGCAAAGCGTTATTGAGATTTTTCATCAGGAATTTATCAGTAGCATCAGTAAAAGGCTCTCCCCGTATTACATGGGATCTTAACCGAACTGGTGAAAAGTGGGTACCTATAATAAAGATCTGCCTAACACTTCGTGGGTAATCCTGACGGGTTGAATATGTTACGTGTGCAATAATGTTTTAGTAAAGTAGAATATTATCAAGCTACACAAGGTGGATTAAATATTTTAAATTTTTCGTTTCGACTTTCGCTTTGACTTTTTGGAAGCCGGTTAAAAAAAGGTTCTCATTACACATTAAAGGTCACAGGTTAAAGGCACATCAAGAAGCACTTGTTCTATTTTATTATAACTTTACTAAGTAAGTACGGCAAATCAATTTCAATGCTCGTGGCGTGTACCTTACACAAGCTACTGTACAGCAATTAAAACCTCAGTGTCAAGGATACTAGCATATTCTAAGCCTACATGACTCACACATGTCATAACACTAATTATTAAGCATGCATATCCTATCAAATACTAACTAATTACCATAGTGCAAACATGACTGTAATCCGTATACGTACAGTCAACTATAAGTACTGTTTATAAGGTGGGTACACTCCGCAAGATGGCCGCGGTACAGCCATTTGATACGACCAATAAAGAAAGAAATGCATGTTGATAGATCAGGTAAAAAAACGCTTGCTGCGGTTGGTGCGTGGATGGGTGACCATCTTTACATACCAAAACCCCTCTGTGCCTCGGAAAGCACTTTAGCCGTTGGTCACGGCTGACATTCGTGGATCTTTGACAGTCGTTACGGGTCATTAGAAGCCCAAAAGTCTGACAACCAGTCTCACCCAGGGGTATCCTATTACCCAGTAACTGGGTTGTGAAGATCAAGGTGTAATAGTCAATAGTGCTCCATGTAAAATACTGGTTGTCAGCAGCATCCGGTTAGACTGGAAACCGACCCCAACTTAATCGGATTGATAAATAAATAAAGTAAAATATTTTATGGACAAATTAAGTTGTTACTCAGTCTTTCCCTGACTGTACTAAGATTCTTGAACCAGTTCGTGATAGGCGCTGGTCAGGCTTCCTGATGACGTAACACGACATCAAGGCCGCCAACATTGCGCAGATTAATTTTACAGTGTTGCCATAGTGTGCATACCGATGGATACTAGACGAAACGTGAAATGACTTAGTGCATTATGGTAATGAGTGGAGTGTTCATTGACATTCTTGGGTGGATGTTAATAACTTTAAAGTTCAGGATTGATTGAGCTTTTTTTTTTTATTTGATGTTGTTTTCTTTCTCGAGCTTAATGTTACTAACTATCAAATTCCTACTATCTATAACCTTTTTCTTTAAAGAAAGAATGAAATAACATTGATATATTTAGTACAAACTAAAAGGTACATAATACACAGCAAAAAAAAGTTAAATAAAAAGTGTAAAGTGCGATGTCAGAAACCAGCATTAAAGTGTGCCTCACGGCTGCACCAAAAAGGCCCAGATCTGCAAAAAAGCTAGACAATTAGAGCCTGACGCTGGTTTTCGACTGAACCTAGTTTGGCCTATACTGTCCCACTGCTGGACAAAGGCCTCCCTCAATCTCCGTCCAAGAACTATTGTCTTTTCTCTTTTTAAAATCTTTTAATTCTTTTAAAACCCTAACTTTACCATAGTTTGACACTAAAATGAAAAAGCTCTAAAACTTTGTGACATTTCTAAGAAAACTGACAGACTTCAGTCGAAACTTTTGAATGTTGGCAGTAGGCTTTTGCTAAGTCAGAACTGAGCCGGTGACTTATAAAATTCTCAAGAAGTACTTTTATGAGTCAAAAAGTCCTTAGTCAACTTCTTGTTATTTACAAAACTAATTATCACACTGAAGGTTAGGTCAAGATCCTTAATAAACTTTTATTTTGATTCTACGAAGCATTGCGGATATCCTTCTTGCATCATCTTTTTGTCACAATCTTTGTAACTGAGTCAGTTTTTGTTGTTTTTCAGCACGATTTTGAATGCCATACCTAGGTAATGACGGTATAGACGTATGAGGAACAGGGTGTAAAGTTCACTCATACCTATTGATAAAGGAAGGATCTTCCGACCAGACGGGTGTTGTGTCTGGTGGGCAACTGCCCGACGGGTGATGTCGGGATGTTGTACCTATGCGAGTCGCGTGGTAAACTCTGATTGCGCGATGCAGGATTTTTGTGTGACGAGAGTCTTGCGTAGTTCGCCTGTGGCATTGTAGATGGCGCCACTTCTCTTTTTGAGTTTTTAGATATGTGTTTCGAAGTATTTTTCTGTAGTGCCGCTACAACGGTATGGTAGTAACGTATACCTACTACCAGAGTCAAATGGGTAAAATCTATACTCACTGGAAACTTTAAGCTAAACGAATAACATATCACCACGTCTTGTTTCGCCGAAGGGACAAGCTTATATACAATATATATATAGTTCACTACTTATATACAATACTACGGGACGAGCTTATTGCCAGCCCCCGGGCATAAATCCAGACTCTGGACTGCTACTGAGAAATTAAGATACAATAACACTTTGCCCGACATGGGAATTAAAACCCAGGATCTCATGCTCAACAGTACAACTTGCAACCACTTTATAGACCAACGAGACATAAGAAAACAAATACAATAATACCACTGGCCTGCGGGGTCTCATACATAGAAGGCACGAGCATTAATCACCACGCTTATATGTAGGTGGACTGGCGATTTTCTAAGTGCAAGTCTCCTTAAGCTGTTTTCCTTCACAGTTATGTCTTAGATAAACTTAGAAAGAAAAGTAGTACTAGTAAGATAATTATGCTGGTAATTTGCGTCCGGGAAAAGTGTGATAATCATAAAAAGGAAGATTTTTTTACGTAGGTCATTCCGATCTTTATGTTTTCGTCTGTCTTCACTATTTATTTCATTTCGATGTGATAATAGTGCCTAAACAATGCCCTTGCACACGTGTGCTGTCAGAAAGTGTCTGTGGGTGTTCGCTGCATTGTTCAACAACAATGGCGGCGACTGCGCTGCGCCTGCGCAACATCACAGATAATGCGAATGTAATGTATGCAGGAGTTGCATCCGATACTCAAGGATTCTGTTAGTCATCAGGCCGATAAAGGTGTTTTGGTAGGTGTACGAATAAGTGTTAGGTAATGAATGTTACGTAATTGTATTCGATTAAATGACAGTGCCTGTAATGCAGAGTTGTAGGTATCCAGTGAGCCAGTCTATAGGATCTCCTGCATGACAAATAGTAACGATCGTTGAGTATGAGTAAAACCTAAATGTTTTGTTATTAATGTACTTAAAATCAGAAAACTACTGACTTCCCAGACCGAAGGAACATTTTAAGTACTTCAGTTCCACTCTAGGGTGACTGGTAATTAGTGACCGATATTTAAACACATGATTGTACTCATCATAACAAACAACTTTCCCAAAGAAACTATTTTTTTTTAACTAGCGCATGCCCCAATCACCCCAATGGAATATTGAGTACCTAACAAGAATAATACATCATCAGCTGTAATTTAATTAGTTACCTACAAACAAAAACAAAAAAAGCCACTTTTATCATGCATTATTCTTTTGTCATTAATTTAACCACCGTACGGATCGCGCGCGCGCTATGAGCTGTGAGTCGGGTGACCCCGGGGTCAACCGACTCACAGCTGATATTTTTTTTTTGTTTGTAGGTAGGTAACTAAATTAAATTACAGCTGATGGTGTATTATACATATAAACCTTCCTCTTGAATCACTCTGTCTATTAATGAAAAACGACGCGAAGTTGAAAAGTTTAAAAGATCTAAGCGTACAAACACGAAAAGCGATTTTGTTTTAGATTATGTAAAGATTGTCTTAATTCTGGGTGAATTTCCTTGTCAGTGGATAGTGATGGTGTACAGAATAACAATGATAATAGAATGTTATTTTTCCTGTTTCATAAATCTTTTCAGGCAAGATAGAAAGCTGTAACTACTAGAACTGCCTACGTATTTATTCTTAAAACGTTTCATAACAAAACAGTAGAATACAGAAATCTAAAACAGAAATGGCTGGTAAAGTGGTCATAATATGGATGACCACAGTTACAGTTTGTAGCAGCTTCGCCCAAATATTGGCTACACTATCCTTAAGTGAGTTGGTACCGCCTGCGTTTATGCCTAAGTAAGTCGGGGTGGCGCTGGGTTGAGCTGACTGTTGACGTCAACCAGGAGAATATTTAAGGGCTCTGCTTGTGGACCGGCTGAAAGTACAGTGTGCTGTACTAAGGTTGCTGATAAGGCTGAGGCTGATAACCAGGTATGCGCGTATCTGTAGCATGCTAGTGGTCGGGATACCCGTTGAAGATGTCGTGGGTACTGGCTGGCTGTATGACTCGCCGTTCGAAAGGTTGTGGAAGTAATGAAGACGCTGGAATAGGCGAACGACGGCTGCGCTGACGTCCATCCTCGGCGTCACCAGTATAGAGGTGTGAGGAATAAGTTGGTTCGTTCACTCATCCTCTATAGAAAAGGGAGGATCCTCCGACCAGACGGGCGTTGTGTCTGAGCACTCTGTTTCACATGAGGCGATGTAGATGCCGCCACAGGTGTATTTCCCAACGTAAAAAACGGTAAACCGTACTTAAATGATGACCAAATTGGCTAATAGATACAGGTGCAATTGACCGCATTGTTACTATCTGATAGAACGTATATGGTGAGTAAATTACGCCGTAAGATATCTTACTTAGCACAGCATACACATCATCGGCCAATAATGTTCCCACTTCTGGGATACAGGCGAAAGAGAGTTGGCCATAATCCACTACACGGGCCCAGTGCGGGTTGGTGGATGTCACATGTCTTTGATTTTTTGGTTTCAATAAAACCACATCATACAAAAAACAGAACCAAAAATTCGAAGGCATGTGACATTCGCCAACCCACACTGGGCCCGCGTGGTGGAAAACGGCCCACTTCCTCTCACCGAGAGGAGGCGTGTGTCCCAGCAGTGGGAACATTAGATATAGGCTAATTATGATGATACTACACAAACCATTACTGTTATCCCCAAGTAGGTTTTAGTAGGTTTAGGTTCAATAACTTAAGCTGGTAAAAATAACTCAAAGTAAAAAAAGGTTTATACATTTTTGTTACAAATGGATAAACATTTCTGTGTGATTATACATTTTTTGTTTGAACATAATAATTATTATTGTAAGCTAATTATAAGAAGACCGCTACACAAAAATCAATGAAGTACAGTTATTTTAATAGAATACGGTTACTAAATAACTCAAAGTAATGTCTAGACATCGCAAAGAAATCTGTGTCACGCCTATGTCAACGCTCCTGCGCATGTAGTGAATATTGATTAGTGGTGCGCATGCGTGCACTCACTAGGGACACCATGCTTTTGGCTTCTTCTTCTTTTCGTGTCGATGGTATTCGTACCCTTTTTGATATATAGTTAGAGCCCAGTAAGTGGCCACTTTTATTGCGACAACATTATTCTGATCATTCAAGGTACAGGTGAACGGGTACTTAGGGCACTCCAACAGGTGGGAGTGAATGCTTTTAGCTGAATTTCATGGAGACAAATGTGATTAGAGTCTTATTTAATAAGACAAGCAAGTTTGTATATTTCGCGGTGCCAATAATAGAAAAATTGAAGGGAAACCCAAAGAAAAGACAACAGAATCTCCGGGTGCTGGTTGTTCGAAAGAGATCCCGCGGCCCCTGGCACACAGGCAACTGAGGGAACACGGGTGGGTTTTAGTCAGTAAAAGTCTGACACGCCCTTCTGCTCCACCCAGAGCGGGAGAAGTTATTTGATGATTACCCACCCAAAAAAATAAAAAACATAATCTTAATACTTCAGTTTACCTGAAAAATTCTGATAGGTACTAATCGATATATCAAAAGCCAGCCCATGACGTAGTAAAATAAAATCAAAACCTCACATAGGGCGGCTTCAAAAGTCGATTAACACAGCATTTTTTTTACACGCTTTATATTAGCTTCACTTGTATGTTTGTTTGTATGTTTGTAACCGACTCCTTAGGGAGCGATTTTGACCCACTTTAAACGGTCAGATTTCATTTAAACTTTGTAAACTTATCGAGGACCGATGACAATTAAATGATTTTAAAAAAAATAGAGAAAAATAGAAAAAAAAACGGAAAAAACTGAAAAAATCACGCTTTTGTAGTTAGCAGAACTAAACAATAGAAAATAAATAATAGTTTAAAAAACTAAAAAACACGCTTTAAAAACCAAACTAAAAAAGTAGAAAATAATTTTAATTGAATTAAACTAAAGTATTATTTTTTAACCTAATAATTTTCTATCAATTTAGTTAGATGATGTTACAACTTCAGTGTTAATCAACCACGGAAATGTATTTTGAAATACTTAACTACTGGAAACGATTTCTAGAGAGCTGATCGAATCTCAACTGAAGAACAAAAATTTCGTAGAAATAATCATTGATAAATGGTTACCCTAACAACACTACTCCATTATTATTCCACTAAATAGTGAAGGTACAAGATTTACGATAATAGGCGATATATACCGATAAACGATTATTATTTTCATAATGACCCACACGTTTTCTCGACGTGATGAGCAGGTTAAGAGACCTTGAATTTATGTGAGTATTTTTTTTTAGGAATTGGATTGTCCTATCTCGAATCCATAAATACATCGCTAAAGTGTTATTGCTTCGTAATTCATGTGGGTTTGAATGAATTGCCTAGTGTTATTTATACTAACTTTAAACATAACATAACATCACACCTCTAATCCCCAAAGGGTTAGGCAGAGTTCTGCGTATAGTAAATAAACTCACATTTCGCCAGTTATGTTTAAGTCCCATATAACAGGGGGCGAGCATATTGCCATCGACCAGACACAAATCCACCATCCAGACTCGGGGCTAAAACTGAAAAATATCACATAGATAAGTCCAATAACACTTTGCCCGACCCGGGAATCGAAACCAAGGCTTCATGCTCAGCAGCTTAAGAGGGAACAGGGCGTGCGATTCTCCATACAAATGTATTCCCCTTTTTTATTCCTGAATAATGCCTCTAGAGCAATTTTTTTTTTCATAAAATCAAGGTCTGCTGTAAACACGTCCCTGTCATTTTCTTTTTTTCTGCAACTATTTAGTAAAGTAAATATGACCCCCTAAAATTTACAAAAAATCCCCTATTTTTACCTCCGTGATTAGACCACTACCAGAAAAATTAGAAACGTTTTTAACATTTATTTTTTTCTATAGAAACCTAAACATACTCTTTCTTAAAATTCTAATGTAAAAAGTTATTGAATCGGCTTAGTTTTCGAGGAGAAAAAAGGGTAATACGAAACGTCGATTTCGTCAAAATTATTGTGTTAATTTCGGTCTGAGCTGCAGCTGTCCCTATCACACACTACGGGGGCAGACTTACTGGCAGCGCGACGGCAATAGTTTCTACGAATACCTATTTTTCAAATTCCTCGCAAGTCCCGTCCCCTCTTAACGCGTGCGACTACTTGACTAACGAGACAGTCATAAGTATTTACTTTAAAGTTACCAGGATTTTATCAAACTTCACATGCCCTATTCTCATCATGCATAATTTAAGATAGAATCACATTAGTCGTATTTTGACAGTGTTGTATGAAATGGATTTAACACGGCAAATTAAAATAGAGTGTCACTGTGGTTATCAGTTAATTTGCCTGACTTTACAACGCCATTCATCAAGCCTTGTTGAACCATGTGAAAATGCAGATGTTGATTTATTTCGTAACTTAAATCTTCAATTTATAAAACTGGATTTACAATAAGAAACTAGATCAATGGCCAAAAATATCATCAAATTGTTTCATTAGACCGTGCCATCTCCTCATTTACATACAAAATTAATTTACATAATATGCAGATTCTGAATGATGACAGTTAATTGAAATCAGCGACATAAATTATCAGCATACAACTGATTATATTTGCAACATTAAACTGTCTAATAATTATAGTCTCGATGAGTGAAAATACTTAAATGTAAGTATGGGTACTATTTCCAGCGGACCGGGACAGCTAATACTAATACGAGCTAAAAATAACGAGCTACGTTTTCAGTAGGGGCTTGTGTCTAAGAAATAATAGCCGCACAAGTCGATCGATCAGGTTAAGCTACGCTTCCGCGGTTGAGTCGTGGATTTCTGACCTTCTTTACATACCAAGACCCCTCCGTGCTTCGGAAAGCACGTTAAGCCGTTGGTCCCAGCTGTCATTTGTGGATCTTTGACAGTCGTTACGGATCGTCAGAAGCCTGAAACTCTGACAACCAGTCTTACGAAGTGGTATCCTGTTACCCAGTATCTGGTTGTGGAGGTCAGATAGGCAGTCGTTCTATGTAAAATACTGGTACTCAGCTGCATCCGGTTAGACTGGAAGCCGACCCCAACATAGTTGGGAAAAGGCTAGGCAGATGATGGTGGGCATAAGCACATTGGAACTGAGATGTAAGTGTGCGCTTCTGATGCACTACTACTTATTACTTAACTAGCATTTGCCAGCGGCTTCGCCCGCGCGGAACTTTCATCCCCTATTTAACTCCCTTAGGGGTTGAATTTCGAAAAATCCTTCCTTATTCCTTGTATACATTATAAAGAGAACATCTGTGCAAAATTTCAGCTTTCTAGGTTCCTGGGGTTTGGGCTGGGCGTTGATGAGTCAGTCAGTCAGTCAGGACTTTTCTTTTTATTTATATAGATAACAAGATCGATGACGCGACTACCCTAGCTCGATGTTCATGGTTTGCTCCGGACCGGCTGCGGCGGTCGCGCGCCTGTGCCTCGAGATGCCTGTTCGCAGGTCCGCCAGTGCGTGCTCATACTGCTCGATATGCTCCCACAACCAAGATGATCACTCTGCTGAACGCCCTGATTGCTCAGAGGCTAGATGTTGATATATTTATGTATATCAGTATAACTGTGTTCAATGTGTGTTTGAAGTTTTTTAGATAAAATATTATGTTGTTGGCTTGTTGCGCGCTTTGGTGTTTACTGTAAGTGCAACAAGCAATTGTTATAAATAAATAAATAAATGATGATGACGTTGGCAGTAGGTACCAGTTATCTGACTACAAAGTTATTCGGTTGCTAAGGGTGAAAATGTGAATGGTGCTAGAATGTTCAACTTCCAAATCAGGCGAAGAATCTTTGGGGTTTTCTGGCAACTTACAGTAGCCTGAAATATGTATATTTTTCTATCCAAAATAAAGCTGAATAAATTGGGCCTCTGCCTATGTATACCCGTTGAAAAATAAAGGTGAAAGATTAAATATATTCGTTCTACTAAATATTCAGATCAAAATGATGACACAAACTGATCACAACTAATTAAATTCAGTGACATTTACAACTGATTACTGTATGCTAATTAAAATCATGTTAATTTATTATGTGCGTTATGAAACTGAAATTCTATTATACTGTGAATGTTCACGCTTCTGTCTCCTGAACGGATAGGCAGACATATACTATTGCAAGGATTCTTATGTTGGAGGACCTTAGGACACAGTATCATCATATCATTTCGTCCAGGGTCCACATAGGCCACCAAGCCCAAGAGTCGCCACGTCGGCCGGTCCATGTGCTTCTCGCATCCAGCGGATTTCTGCGACTTTCAGAAGACCACAGTATCGCTTTCATTTAATTTATCATACTCCTGAAAAGTTTATAACTAATAATTTATTTCTCTGTTAAACGAACCCTGAACGAACCTTGATAATGATATAATAATATATTATATTAGCTGAGCTCGCGGCTTTGCCCGAATTGCGAAAGTTATCCCACGGGAATGTGCTACTGTGACAAAAAACCTATGCTACTCCTTGTATATCATCTGCCAGTGAATTTCCAGACAAACAGACGAAGAAACAGACAGCAAAGTTAAAAAAAAATGTTTTGTTTTTTATATATACCGTATATATCCACTTTCAAATGCATTCAGTAAAAAGCTGTTATTTTGATATTACAAATGGACACTTTAATTTCATTTATTTCAATAGAAACAGATGTATAAATGGGCAATTTCCACGATGACTATTTATATCAGATTTAATTGCTCGTTACAAGGGAAATAGTCACGATACTGACTTGTGTCAGACTAATTGATCGGAAACCATTAATTTTAATGAGGATGTATAGTGATGATTACCGATCAATTGGATGTTAATTATCCTTATTAGTGAATCTATTGAATGATAGACAGAAACCTTAAAGTTTTTATAGAAATTAATTAAATAGTGGTGACAAGTGCGATGCGAATTTAATTTATCAAAGAGAATCATTCTTAACTTTAGCCATCTCTATAGTGTTAAAATATACGTAATTAAAGTTAAAAAGAAATGACTTCTAGCGTTTTAGTTAAAAAAAATCGTTTTTTATTTTTCCCAATCTTTCAATTTTATAGGTAGGTACAGTCACCAAAATTGATGAGTAACCAGAGTCAACATTGAATTAAATTAATTGAAAACAAACAGTTAATTTTATCGAATTAAATTTCATTCGAAAACATCCTTCGGTTTCTTACCGTGCTTCAACTGTATATCCGACGACCCTGGTTCTTTAGGTCTTTTGGTGACTGTACAATTGTCGTCTAAAACGTCCTATGGTGCTATAAGTACTTTATTTTAACCTTTCATTATTTAACAAAAAAGAAACCCACTGTTAATACAGAATAAATAGGATTTCCGCTCATTAACATCCGCTAAATAAATGAAACTATAAATCTTTAAACTGATCGACATTCCGGCAAGCAACCTTCAGTTGACTTTGAAAATGTCATTTACCTTGCTGTCAAAACATAAAATAAACAAATGAACACTGCTTATTACCGTCTTACATTTTAAATAATATTGGAACTACCAATCATTTTTCTAAGGTCTTACTAATTATTATTACATGCCAATGACATTGATTAAATGTAAAGTAAACATGATACTTAATTTAGTATAGTCATAGTCACAATGTCATTGAATTTTTGGCCGGCTTCGTCACCGTTTTGAGAGGAGTGTTTATGAAATTATATGCCCAACAAAGTAAAGCGCCTGCCTGGAATCGAACCCAACACCACTGCTCTCTAATCACTTCCATAACAACACATCTCTATTACCAACAGTTACTGTATCCAGAACCTCCCCAGTTTTTAATTATTTTTACACGCTTTATATTAGCTTCACTTGTATGTTTGTTTGTTTGTATGTTTGTATGTAACCGACTCCTTAGAGCGCGATTTTGACCCACTTTAAACGGTCAGATTTCATTGAAACTTTGTAAACTTATCGAGGACCGTTGACAATTCAATCATTTTTAAAAAAATTGAGAAAAATTAAAAAAAAGGAAAAAAAGAATTTAAAAAAATCACGTTTTTGTAGTTAGCAGAACTAAAAAATTGAAAATAAATAATAGTTAAAAAAAAAAAACTAACAAACACGCTTTAAAAACCAAACTAAAAAAGGAGAAAATAATTTAATTCAATTAAAAAGCGTGGGGTGCTTGACATTAAGTGATTATAAAAATACCTCAAAAAGCACCCCACGCTTTTTAATTGAATTAAATTATTTTCTCCTTTTTTAGTTTGGTTTTTAAAGCGTGTTTTATAGTTTTTTAAACTATTATTTTTCATTCACGATTTAAGTAGTGACAAAGTTAAGGACGGTGACCTTAACACACGCATTCTCTACGACGACGCTAAATGCCAGCTGTTTCCCATAGTGCATGTGTACAGTTACAATCGGATGCTGTAGGTACTTGGCAAACGCATCTTTACTTCCTTATTTGTTACTAACCACTGGGCAATCTAAAGTTTACTAAGACACGTTTTTAGTTGATCCGTTTGCCTAAAGGAATTTCCTATCCTGTTTTATATGGCAAAGTGGTAAAGCGCATTCTGAAAGTTAGGAAACATATAATTATATTTGTGCGAAGCACCTTTAAACGAAAGGTTCTGGACTGGCCACTGCGTACCGGAAAATATTGCATTGGAAGGCATCCTCCACCATGTGAAGGCCACAGGAATCTGTTGGATAAGGTAAACACAGAACCGGTCTAAGTGGTGGAGCTTGAGGGAGACCTATGGCCAGCAGTGGATATCTTTCAGCTGAAACGATGATAATGAAGAAAAAAAAATTATCGGGTACTTACCTCTATTCAATATATTCACATATTTGTCAAATTCCAAAGGATTGTTCAAAGACTTATAAAGGACTCGTTTTTTCCAGCGGCTTCGCCCGCGTGGAGGTCTAAAATTATCTCACAGGAACGTACTACCGGGATAAAAAGTATCCTATGTGTTAATCCAGGTTACAAAAAATATTTTTGCCAAATTTCATCCAAATCCGTTCAGCCGACTTTTCGTGATTGAGTAACAAACATACAAACTTTAGCATTAATAATATTAGTAGGATACACACAGGTTCTTAACTCGTTCATGGACTCTTCATCTTTATTAAATCACTACAGCTGCCTTACATAGGAGTTAGGTACATTTTGAATTGAATACCTACACACGATTAAAATAACTAAACAGCTTACAGAAAACTGATCCGTCACTTATGCAAGGATAAGCCTCTATGCGGAAAGCTAAAACATGTTTTATTTGGTACAAGTCCAATTTCATTATCAAGAGTATTCGCTAGGTTTCTCAAAAAGAAAGCTACAAGAAACTTAACACTTATTTTAATAAAACCTTATTAAAACCAAACACCATTGTTATGAAGATTCCATCGTTTGGTAATCATAGCAGACGGTTCCGGTTCACTGCTAAAGGAAATAATTTAGTCTAGTTAAAGTTGTTATGAACCCAAAGATGTTTTTGAAAGTTGCGGTAAAGTCCAATGACGGGTCATGCATTTTGTTTAGAAAATATATATAATTGTTGATGTAATAAGGTTCACTTTGCTTTGTATAGGATTTTATATAATAAAAGGACGTGTGTTCTACCACAAGTGGATTGTACTGTACGCGTAATTTTTGTGCTTAGTGCTATTTCAGAAAAAGTTTTTGCCACAAACTTGTTGCATATAATAACAGCATTCATATTTTATTGTTAAATTAGAGCTTCTCAAAATATTTTAATCTTTGTATGTACTCTGATGTACTTTGTGCGTTCTCTATGCATTTTACCAACATACTGCGATCGCCAACCCGCCTGCCAAGCGTTGCGATTATGGCAAAACCCGCCCAAAAATGACAAGCAGGCCTGCAAAACGGCCCCTAGTAACTGGCGGCCCGCCTACCCTTGGCTACGGTAGCGGCCAAGCGGTTACGGTGAGCCAAGGGGTGTTTTTTTTTTTTGGGGGAGGCCTATTTCCAGCATTGGACGTGTTTCGGCTGAAATGATGATGTGGGAGCAGTGGTGGCCTAAGAGAAATGGCCGCGACTAACGAGTTACAGGTCGTAGGTTTGAAGTTGAAATCCGGACAGGCGCTTTACTTTGTATAAATTATTTTCATCACCACTGGGGCCCAAGTCTGCTATTTTTATAAATTCGTAATTCCAACACGATCCCATTGTCGTTCATTTGTCATTTTGCTAAAAGTTCGTAATCTGCTAAATTCCTAATGGTCGATTATTGGTCGGTCAATGGTCTCGTAATAGAATTGTGTTACAATGGCATTTTCATATTGCCATTATTATAAAACTCGTTAGTAGAAATGTTTTTCGAAAAACTACTACTAAATTTGAACATTTATTTATGCCAGATGTCATTTATATATATTTTTACATATTATTTATTAGTGTTTTAAACAATCTAAAGTTCGTAAATTAAGTCAGTCATTCATTTGTCAAACTCTTAAAAAAAATGACAGCAAATCAACCGCGATTGCTGCTGTCGTATAAATATGCATTGTTTTGACCGCAAGGATGATGAAATTTTGAATTTATGTGGGGTAGGTACTATAACTAAAAAGTGAAATTAAAAAACTTTTTCCCAAAAAATAAAATAACCGACTTCCGGAAAAACTACAAAATTAAAAATAATTTTAATTTCGGAAGGCGGTGACAAAAAATTAAAATACATATCCAAAGTCACCGACTGCCGAAATTAAAGTTATTTTTCACTTTGTAGTGTTTTTATGTAAAGAATCTATGAACAAAATTTCAAAACTGTGTCATGAATAATCACAAAGTTATAAGATTTGTTATGTTACCTGGTGGTCTACATAAACATGGTCACCACGCGACACCCCGCGCCACCTGCGCGTCCAGCGTCTTATTGTTCTCATTGATAAAAAAAATAGGCAGTAGGTACCTCACCGTACGGCGATTGTATTGTAATTTATTGGTGATAACATTTTCTATCACAATTGCAAAACTGTTTTGGGAAAAAAAAATGGTGCAGAAATTATTGGAATCGATTCAGTTACTTATTCTGAACAAACTATATTCTGGTTTTGCATATACTAAAAATAATGTTATAAAAGCTATGTAAATAATATGTACATGATACATTATGTGCTGCACTTTATGATTACCGTTCCGTAGGTATCCTTTGTTGAATAGTTTTTCATGGAAAAGGGTGATCACGAATTTCAATTGAGTATAAATATTCATGTGGTACGAATACTTATACACAATACTCCATTACTGTCAACTACCTTAGAAGTATGTACAGTCAACAAAACATTTCACGAGTATGCAGGACAAAATTCTTTGAAATTAAATTAAATGTTTATTTATGTAAGTTGATCTTATAAGGCACTTTTACACGTAAATATATTGTTGGTTAATATTTTAAAACTAGATGGCGCCTGCATTTCCTACCTGGTCATGGTCTATTTTAAAGTCCAAACATTATTATTATACTTGCACTACCCTGTCAATATTCTACTTATTTATTCAGAACCAACTAGTTATCGGTCGGGGGTATTTAGTTACACATAAAACCTGTGTTAATATATGTTACCTATCATTTGTACCTAACAGACGAATTTTAAAATTTTATCCTTACGGAACCCTATTACTAAGCCTCTTCTGTTCTTCCATGCATTTATCTAACAGCGGGCTGTATCTCATGAATAGCTAGAGAGTTGAAATATTCACAGTGTGAATTTTTATTGCCGCTATTACAACAAATAAAAAGAAAATGGAAATTATTAGGGTCCCATACAAGAAACATATTTAAAATAATATGTGTAGTGTTAAATGTTGTACGGTGGTACGGTACCCTTTTTGTGCGAGTCTAATTTGCACTTGTCCGGTTTTTTCTCGTGTTCGCAGCTATTTAAAAATTGCTCAAGAATCATGGTACAAGGTGGAAAGCAACGTAAAAGCGAACGCCGAGGGTTCAGTTGTTCACCCCTATATACTATCTCTTTTGTTGAGTGTATCTAGGTACATTATTTATGACTACATACTTCCATAGGCCTATTTCATTCACTTAAGCATTCAAACCACACATACGTCAAGTAAATACGATAGTAATGATTACAAATGGCCGATATTCGCCATAACACTTCCTGTCTTCGATCCTTCGATCTTTTGATCCCGGATGACGATTTGCATTCACGTAACTTTATTATAATACTTTAGTTATGACACCTCTATGCGAACTCAACAAACGAATTGGTGTAGGTATTAGAATAATAATAAGCTTTACCAATAACGTAATGGCTCTCGCAGACAGGCTCGACGCGTCGCTCGGTCGCGTCGCGCCTTTCTGCGGGATCCTTAACAATTTCCCTGGCCAATGAGTCGTATGCGACTCACAAGAACGTTTTGGAATAAGTTCATAAGTCACAGGGGACTCATTTCTCTATTTCACATGTGACTCTTTGAACGTGGTAAAGAACATTTATCGTGCTATGTTCATGAGTCTCACGTGACTCACAAAATATTATAACGAAAATGAGATTAATTTATTTAAAAAAAATTTTTTTAGAATTTTTTTTAGATATGTTATTTAGCTTAACATTAAAAAAAAACAGTGGTCTTGGGGCCTTGTCAAAATGAGTTGTATGGGGACAGGGAAGTTGTTAGTAGCCAAGAGCTTCGGCCACTACCTGAGGAAGCTCTTGTTAGGCAGCAGCTGGATTCTACTTCTCGGTACATCACGTATTGAAAGGAGGATCCTCTCTCTCTCTCTCTGGAGCCTGAACACCAGTACCTTGGACTCTGTTCTCGATACCAGTGGAGAATTATGATTAATTAAATTAAAATATTTAAAAATTAAATATTATTCTCATAAAAAATACTATACCATGAATAAAAGAGTAATAATAAACTGGTAGTCTGTTTTTGCGGAAACCTTTTGATTTTGAATAATAAATCAATTTAATATTAGATTCTGCGGCCTTGAACTTTAGGTCATTTGGTCAGTTGAAAATCATTTAAATATGTCAAGCGGTAATTCTGAATAAACCCGTTATAAATAGCCAAAGCAAGCTTAGGATTAATCAAATGTATCAATTCCCCCTGTTACCAAGGACTTCATATATTTATTAGTTCAATGAATATCAAAACACACGAAGTAGGCATCTGAAAGGTCATGGATAAGAAAAATACATTCACTGTAGATTCTTTTAAATAAAAATACTACTCTTGTCGCGGTTGGTTCGAGGATGGATGACCATCTAATATGTACATATCTAGACCCCTCTGTGCCTCGAAAAACGACGTTAAGGCGGTGATTTCTTGAAAACGCTCAAAAAGGCGGTTTTTTAAACCAGTGTATCTCTTTAACCGTAAACAATTTTGAAAGCAAAAAAATATATGATATTTTCAAGTCTTTTTTGCATACAGTGACGGAATTCAAAACATAATTCAACATACTTTAATTCATTAAAAAAATCATCAAAGTCACCTCTTAATTATCTTTAAAACCAGTTTATCCCTTCAATAACAATTATAATTATAAATATACCATAAAATTCCAAATGCCAAACTGCATCCAGATTATGTATGATTAAATAGTTAATACCTAATTTTATACGATTTTATTTGCATTTTTACGACAATGCTTGCTCATTTATTATACGAATTTATTACAACAGATTTTAACCCATATCGGATTGCAATAAGAACTATTATCGCTCATAACGAATTTTTTTAAAGTTACCAGTGCCTTAAGCCGTTGATTCCGGCTGTCATTCGCAGATTTTTGTCACAAGCCCAAAAGTCTGACAACCAGTATCACCAATGGGTATCATGTTACCCAGTAACTCGGTCGTTGAGGTCGTGTAAAATACTGGTATACAGCTGCAACCGGTTAGACTTAAAGCCGACCCCAACATGATTGGGAAAAGGCTAGGCAGATAGAGTAGACTTGTTTGAAAACGAAGTTTGATAAAAAACAAACTTTTATTAGTACTTGTTAATAAAACGAATTAAAAAGTTAAGATAATTTAATCTCAATAATTTTAATAAAAGCATGTTACATTTTGATTTCAGGAGAAATAAAGAACATTTATTAGCATGTTACACCTATTTCTAACGGTCCATATAGGATCAAAGTACTTGTCAATACGAATCAAACGAGCCCGAACTCGATGGGGTTGTCGTTTTATTGCGGAGTTCCTATGGCCACCTTCCAGCTCCAGCATCAGATCAGCTCCATATCATCATAATATTGCATTGTCATGCGATATACATATGCATGAAAATTTTCAGCTAAATCGGTTAAAGATATCCGCTTCAAAATCGAGTTGCAAGATTCCACCCAAAGAAACATACTCGTAGTTACATACATACATTGCAAAAAGAAGCTTTTAAAAAAAGAACACACAACTGTAATCTATGACTCTATAGCAACAATTATGCTGTTGCTCTTTGGCTGGTACTAAGTACATCTAAGTATCCATTTGATTGAAAGTTCAACAAACCTCGAAAAGCGTGACATCGATTTACGTTTCAATTATAATGCGCATGATACGACAGTACCTCATATCTAAGCCACCTGAATAATATGCATAATCAGCATAATTTTCCCACTGCTGGGACACAATCCGCTGCTGGGGAGATGGTTGCGCCACTTCTTCTTCCCAGCTAAAGCACCAGGAAGTGGTGAAGGACGGGCGTTTTGAATGACGATCTTCTGTAATTGTGACGCTCAGAAAGTACTGCTCAGCCTAGTCTGAATAAATGACTTTTGATTTTCTCTGTAAGAGGGAGTAGGCCACAACCCACCACGCGGGCTCAGTAGGTACGGGTTGGCGGATGTCACATGTCTTCAAAATTTCGTTCCCAGGACATGCCGGTTTCCTCACGAGGTTTTCCTTCACCGTTTTGAGAGCAGTGATGATGAAATTAAATACACACAGTAAAGCCTGGGTTGTAACTTACGACCTACAATTTGTAAGTCGGGGTCGACACCACTAGACACCACTGCTTGAAACCCACCTATTTCCACAAAACGATTGTTAAACAAATTCATTTCTACTTTACCAATATTGGAAGTAAAGGGCCATTTACAGTATTAGAATGCAAGTGTGTGGTGGTTACCGTTAGCACCACTTTGTGTGGTGTCCCCAAGGAACCCGGCCCGAATTTCAATTCGACACCTATTTAGGCCGTGTATGTGTATGTCCCTATTCTGTTATAATAATTTATGCTACAGTTCGTAGACGTTTTTGGGTTTGAAAGTTATGAAGGGAACTGACTGACAGGTTATTTATTTATAAGATATACGATTTGTGCGACTACTGAATGACAATCATTGATGCAAATTTCGCTTTGAATGTTTTTTTTTTTCGTATTTTATGTATCGTTTTCCAAACTTCTAGAGTCTCCCAGACGATAAGTTCCTTTTTTCTCTAATGGAGATGGAGGTCTAGTGCTGAAATTATGTTTCAAAATTGTTTTAAAAAAAATCCCCGACTACGCGGCGCGGGGCGGTACAAAAAGTAGAGTTATGATTTTGACCGATATGTATGTTCATCTGCTCCCTCATAACTTCTAAACTACTTATCATAATTTGACGAATGAGGTATCTTTTGAAGCGTCTTAGTCATTCGCTGGTTAAGGTTATTATATACATAAAAATCACGCTCCAAAAATGATGAAAAAATCTTCACATCTGAAAGCCGTAGTTGTATGTCACCTATGTAATATGTACGCACGGCTACACATCAAGTTATACATTTCCAGTTTACGCTGATCTCGCACTGTACGGAAATCCTATACAATGCAAGATCAGCTTATACTGGAAATGTATAGCTTGATGTGTAGCCGTGTGTACGTACATTTTAACAGTAGTAAGCGGTCATAGGCTTTAGGGCAAAGTGGCATACGACCCACGGCTATCTAATGAGAATATTTTCTTGTTTCATACTTCATAAAACGTGATTTCTCAGTAGTCGGGTTTTAGTTTTTGAACTTACATTTTTTCCTTACAAGACTGCCAGACAAAAAAAAATACCATTTTAGTCCTACAATTCTCGGAATAGGTAGGTTACTGGTGTATTTGAATATTTTTTTTATAAAAAGCTAAGTGAACTAAACGATGCAACTATTCACACATACAAATTAGTTCGTGATTATGTTTTTGATCACTCTATTATTAGAAGAACGTTATCCAAATTCGATCAAACAAGTATATGCTGTGTACATATTAATGGGGCAATTACCAAAAAGTACTTAAATAGACGGGTTTATTCTAGGCATTTTTCCTAGTAGCAGAAGCAAAAAAATTAGATAGCATCTATCTTTTGAACAGTGTCGAGCGGGCTAAGCGTGAACGTGCAGCGTAAAACGTAACGTAAATTCGATTTTTTTTTAAATTGAGTACTTCCTCCATGTTCACTGTGATTTTGACAGACTTTTCAGTGGCAGCAACCTATTGCACTACCAGTAAAAAACACTATGATATTGATATTGATGCCTTATCTGTGGTAGAATCATAAAATCGAAATGAAGACTCGTGCTGCTGTGTTTTTAATGCGGAAAATGTAAGGTTTAAAATACTAGATAAAATCATCCTTCTCACTGAATGGAGGCCTGTGTCCCAGGAGTGGGTACATTATAGAATGATTATGCAATGTTATGCCAGATAAAATCATAATAATTACAAACAATAATATTGTTCGTTATATTGGTGACAACAACTGAGTCAGTCTCTACTAGACAAATAGCTGTACCAAGAATGTTTATTGTCTTTTTGTTTACTCGGGTGATATTGTCAGGAAAATCATAACAATATTATGTAGGTATGATTATTTACAGTTAGGCGCAAAAATATGTACTCCGACAATGATGGATCGAATTTGATGGACTAATTCTAGATCGAAGTTTGCTACATATTACTGTATCTATGTATGTATAGCTAAAATTAAGTACCCAATGTGAAATATGTTTTCTGACCACACATTATCATCATCTGCCTAGCTTTTGCCCAAATATGTTGGGGTCGGCTTCCAGTCTGACCGCATGCAGCTGAATACCAGTATTTTATATGAAGCGGCTGCCTATCTGACCTCCATAACCCAGTTATTGGGTAATATGCCATTGGTAACACTGGTTTTCAGACTTTTGGGGTATTCAGCTGCATCTGGTTAGATTAGTAGCAGACCCCAAGGCCAACGTAGTAGGGAAAGGGAGTCTAGGCAGATAATGGTGACTGAACATACTCCAGTGCAAATCCAAAAGATCCAAAAGACCGCCCAATCAGTTTCTTTAAGTCTGTTTAGTACCCCTGAGCAACATTTTTTTCATTCAATGGTGCCGATTCTGTTGTCACAAAATTCTCTAAACTAAACTAAAAATCACCAAAATTTAGTTTATTCCTGTCAAACGACGATTTCCTATTCTGAAATTGACTAAAGTGACACAACTTAACTATACTTTAGTTTGACAGCACTAAGATTGCACTGATTTTTTAATTTAGTGAAGATGGTAATTTTGCTATTCTGAGTTTGCCGTTTTTCACCAAAAATTTTGACTATATTAGTTTTTCTAACTAAATCTGACTATTTTTAATCGCGATTAAAAAAGTGTGGAATAAAACTAGTGGTCATGAACTAAAATTCACACCAACACTTCGACTTCTGTTGCAAAAACAGTTCTGATCTTTTTTTTTTTTTCGTTTGCTTATATCTCGAAAACGGTGTGTCCTATCGCAAAAATGATGATAATTTCGACCCCCTTTAATAAACACGCAAGCCCCATATTCTCAACATGTAGGTAATATTTTTTTTATTTTCCAAACAAAAAGTTAAAAATTCCATATAAAAAACGTCGAGACTGCCCCCCTGCGCACGCTTCATTCAGCTCTTAAAAAAATCATTGCGTGGGGCACACAAGTACCACGTTGCGAAGCCAAAAGAAAAAAAATACCACCTGCAGGCTTGGCACGACAACCGTAGAGAAGCGTTTTGTCGACGGAAGACTAGACAAAAATTACGTTTCCGTGTAGACAGTTGTCAGTTTTTCACCGAGAAATGTAGACAAGCGATTTCTATCTATTCTACAGTAGAGTAGAAATAGAAAGCGTCGTGCTAAGCCTGCAGGAATCGCGATTGTCAAATTCGATTTTAGTTGTGTCAAAATTATTTTTTAGTTTAGAGATTATTTTTTGCAGAATAGCTTTAAGATTCTCATAGTCAAAAGTAAGGAATTTTAGTGATAATTTAGTTAGTTTAGTTCGGTGTACAACAGAATCGGCACCAATGTATATTGTGCAAGATATGGCAAACTAAAAACACTGTTTAACGTTCAAATTAAGGTTTAGACATGCTAAACTGTAACAAAGCTTACAGTATCTCACATGTAGTTTTCATAAGTTACAGTGTATTGGATTGGCACGGGAGCATACCTCTAGTTCTTACCCGTGGCCCATTTTACTTGAAGATGGCATAAAATATTTTAATAAAAGCTCCAATTAAATCCATCTTTGTAAGTACCTTCCTACCTAGAAGACTCCGTCCGAATTTGTCTCCGGTCGAGGCTAGTAGGCTCGCCCCTATTACATGAGACTTAAGAGGGGACGGGGCCTGCGAGGAATTTGAAAAATAGGTATTTGAAAAAACTATTGCCGTCGCGCTGTCAGTAAGTCTGTCCCCGTAGTGTGTGATAGGGACAGCTGCGGCTCAGGCCGAAATTATCACATTTTTTTTGACGAGATCGACGTTTCGTATTCCCCTTTTTTCTCCTCGAACACTGAGCCGATTCAATTATTTTTAAAATTTTCATTTTAAGAAAGAGTATGTTTAGGTTCCTATCATTTTTTTTATAGTAAAAACTTTTCTAATTTGTCTGGTAGTCCTCGGTAAAAATAGGGCGTTTTTTTGTAATTTTTAGAGGGTCATATTTTCTTTACTAATTTGTTGCTGAAAAAAAAAGAAAATGACAGGGACGTGTTTACAGCAAACCTTGATTTTATGAAAAAAAATATTGCTCTAGACGCATTATTCAGGAAGAAAAAAGGGGAATACATTTGTATGGAGAATCGCACGCCCTGTTCCCTTTTAAACATTACTGGCGAAGTGTTGGTGTTACTATGGGTACACCTTTGTCCAAACCTTCGACGTGAAAAACAGACGTGATGTTGTGTCTTGTTATGTTTAAAATTTAAACTACTTGTGTCACATACATTTAAAATTTCCTAAGTTCTAAGAAGTTATATATTCATAATAATAAGTTGTTCTAGTAAAGTTTTAATACATCCAAACAATGAAGGCATTTCTCAGTATCAATAAGCTAATTAATTTCTCGGTCTCACCCATACCTACACAGCTTGTTCCCATGAAGGTTACTTTAATTACACCATTGAATACTAGTTCTCTTTAATAACCGGAAGTTAATTTGCCAAGTACAATAACACTTCCGTTAGGAAGGTAGGTAATTGGCTTGAAAAGTTCGTAAAGTTAAGCTAAAGTTGTGAGAAAACCTTCAGTCTTGTTATTATTAAACGCATTTGTGACTAAGAGAGTAATTAATTATTCTTTAAATTAAAAATAAAACGACCCAAACAAGAATTTTCTTAACATGACCGGAAAACAGAGTATTTTCCAATATTTCAAAAACTATTTTATTTTGAAGATTGGGACGAAATATGTAACAGAAAAATAAAAATAAATTTATTTACATCTATTTTCTCAATTAAAAACAATTTAAATCAAAGCTGACGTCACGTGTGCTCACGTGATAAAAAGTGATCGTAAGGAGCGTTTTGGCGGTAAATTGAAAACAACGAAAAATTTATTTGATTTTAATAGTTTTTGAAATATTTGAAAATACTCTATTCCCTGCAAATGATTATATTAGACAATTATAAATAACCAGAAATTTAATGCTGTGCACACTTCACATTACCAATTTAGCACCCTGACGGGTTAGGTACATCTGAATGATGCTGTTCGTTGGTAAGAGAAACACTTGAGAACGGCTGGACCGATTTGGCTCTTTTTAACACGCTTTTATTAGGTTGGTATGTATCTATGTAACAGAATCTTTGAACGTGATTTTCATCCCCTTCAAAACGTCGGATTGATGACAATTCAATTATTTCATAAATTTGTTCCATTATGTTGGGCAAAAAAATTAAAAGTTAAAAAAAAACAAAAATAAACGCGAAATTAATTAATTATAAAATACCTCAAAAATCATACCACGCTTATTTGGCCAAATTATTTTCTACTTTTTTCGTTTGTTTTTTAAAGCGTGTTTTTATTTAAAATTTTCCGGGAAACTTTCCCAATTTTTCACGCATCATTTTGAAATTGTGGAAAATCTGAACATCCCGTTTTGCATGGGATTTTTGTATGAAATATTGAAATTTGGACAGAACAAAGTCTGGCGGGCCAGTTAATCTACACCAAAAGCCATTGCAATCTAGCCGGTCACCTTAATTAGAGACTTTTGCTCACAAACAAATTGTACAAGCTCTCATGCTTGTTGTCAAAATCAAAATCAAAATCAAAAGTCATTTATTCAAACTAGGCTGAGAGTCAGCTCTTTTTGAACATCAAAATAAAATTACATAAGACAGTCCCCCCAAAAACGCCCGCCCTTCACCACTTCCTAGTGCTTTAGCTGGGAAGAAGAAGTAGCGGAACAAACTCCCCAGCAGCACAGCTGTCTGTTAAGTTAGAAGAACTTGATTCTATACAATAATAGGTAATAAAAATTACGAAACACACAAAAAAAAAACATAAAATTTGCCATATGTGAGCTAGCACACGCCAATATACCATCAAAAATTGAAAACTAAAAATAATAGAAAATTAAAATAAAATGTAAACAGAACTTCCAATCTAAATAATCTAAATAATGTTGTACCTAGAAACTTCGTACAACCGGAAGAGACTATAAATATGCTCATGGTTGTCAACGTCCGGTCGGCATTGGGTCGGCTGTCTATAGTACCAACCTACCTAAGATGAGGCGAGGTCGACCACAGCTGCCACTTTCGAGACGAAGTCCAACACGTCGATGATTACAATTTCATTTGCAACTGACCTCCGTCCGCGGCTTCGCCCGCGTGGTATGTCGTAAAGAGTAGCATGTCTGTCTCTAGGATTCCCATACCAAATTTCATCAAAATCGGTCCAGCCGTTTCGGAGACTACCCGAAACAAACAGAGAGACAGAAAAAAGTCGTTTTTGGTTATAGGTGAATATCGTATAGAGTTCGGCAGGATCGTCGACGCGCAAATTGTAACGATAATTTCAGCACATGATTCTAGGCCCCCCCGTAGCGTAGAAGACAAGCATTTAAAAATACCAATTTACATACAATCACATTCATATTTAATTTTATAAACGCTTTAAACATACGCATACGTAAGAACTTTACATTGCCTTTAGATATTATTATTATTTGTAGAGAGCAAAAATAAGAGGAAATAAATTTAAAACTGAGTCTCTATTATATATCTGAGGGTGTGTGAGAGTGTCGCCGCCGCCACCGCCGTGAAGTGTCCGTCGCACTGCCCATTCATGATCTTCGTTGACCTCTCAATTTCCCACGTTATGTCGTCATCCTCTCTCAACTGACTCTCATCGAAATCTCCAGTTGCAATCTTGACCGAGAAACAACCTTCAGAAATTTGGAAGTGAAGAAGAGTTTTGAGCCAATAATTGCGGATAAACTGAGCGTGGCCGAAGACGGCGCAGAGGGCAACTGGAACAGTCCAATTATCTTTAATTAACATCAAAACTTTCTCCTGTTATCAATAAAAAAAACTGTAACATCATATTTTTAGCCTGACAGCCAGTATAACTAATGGGTATCGTATTACCCAGTAACTGGATTGTGGAGGTCAAATAGGCAGTCAATCATGAATGCATAATCAACCTATAATGTTCCCACTGCTGAGACAGAGGCCTAATCTCGGTGAGAAGGAGTGGGCCGTAAACTACCCCGCGGGCCCAATGCGGGTTATCACATGTCTTCGAATTTTCGGTTCTAGGACATGCCGGTTTCCTCACTACGTTTTCCTTCACCGTATTGACAGCACTGTCTGGGTTCGAACCTATGTAAGCCAACTCGTAAATCGCTACCACTACCACTTGGCCAACACAGCGCCTTCACAGCACAGCACCAGTCGCTCCATGTTAAATACTGGTATTCAGCCCCATCCGGTTAGACTGGAAGCCAACCCCAACATAGTTGGGAAAAGGCTGGGCAAATGATAATGATGATGACCACATCGTATTTTTAACCGACTTCAAAAAGAAATGTATGTTCTGGCATAACTCCGTCATATATAGACGGATTTGCAAAATTCTTTTTTTGTTCAAAAGGAGTTTATTCCAAAATGGTCCCACATACATTTCGTATAGATCTGATGATGAATTTCGGAGACAGACAACGGAACTCTTCAAAAAATTACAGCAAATCAACTGCGATTGCTGCTATCGCATAAATATGCATTATTTTGACCCCAAGGATGACGAAATTTCGAATTGGTGTGTACTATAACTAAAAAGTGAAAAATTTAAAACTTTTTTCTACAAAAAAACAATCGACTTCCGGGCAAACACTATAAAGTGAAAAAAAAACTTTAATTTCGGAAGGCGGTAACAAAAAAATAAAATATCAATCATAACCAAAGTCACAATTTTTTACTTTGTAGTGTTTTTCCGGAAGGCAGTTGGTTTTTTTTTTAAGTTTTTATCTCATTAACTTACCGTGTTCATACAAGAGGTCAGGCAGTTGAAAGTTATTTAAGGCAATGAACTCCGCCTCGCTGAAAGAATTCTTGCAATCTATCTCTGCCTTCAATTGGTCCTCTCTTTCGGAGAACACGACACATCTTTGAGAAAAACGGGCGATGATCAGGTATAAAAGCCTAAAACAGAACAATTATTATATACTGATTTATATTAGGTCTTTACCTATGAAATTGCCGTTTTGCAGTACTGGCCATTTCAAATCAAAATAATTTTTGTTTGGGTAAGAATTCTAATTTCAAATTAATTTTATTTTAAAAACATGGATTTTTTTTTCCAAAAGTAGTCATTTGTTTATTGATTAGTGTTACATTTTCATCGCATTTCAATCTTTTTCGTCATCATGGATACGTTAAAAATTCGAGTAATTATGGAATATGAGTACCGTCGTGGCAGCAACGCGGCACAAGCGGCACGCAACATCAACGACGTTTACGGAGCTAACACTACAAACCAACGCACCACCTGTTATTGGTTTGCTCGCTTCCGTTCTGGAAATTTCGACCTGAAAAATGAACCTCGCGGTCGTCCGAAGACTTTGGTCGACAATGACGAATTAAAGGCGATTGTGGAAGCTGATGATACACAATCTACGGCTGAATTAGCAGCAGCTTTCGACGTTAGCGTCAAAACAATATTGGTCCATTTGCGTCAAATTGGCATGGTAAAAAAGCTTGACAAATGGGTGCCCCACGAACTCAATGATCGTCAGCGCGAAGTACGCGTCGAGACGTGCCTTGCACTGCTCAACAGACACACAAATGAAGGAATTTTGAACCGCATTGTTACCTGCGATGAAAAATGGATTCTGTTTGATAACCGCAAGCGCTCAGCAAGTTGGTTGGATCCTGGTTCAGCACCTAAACAATGCCCTAAACGAAAACTTACCCCTAGAAAAGTGATGGTCACTGTTTGGTGGTCTAGCGCCGGTGTGATTCATCACAGCTTCTTACCAAACGGGGTGAGCATTACTGCAGATGTGTACTGTGAAGAACTGAACACAATGATGGAGAAGCTGGCACATCTCCAACCAGCATTGGTCAATCGCTCGTCTCCGCTGCTCCTGCACGACAACGCGCGACCTCATACTGCACAGCAGACGGTCTCCAAGTTGCAAGAACTGGGGTTGGAAGCTCTCCGTCATCCGCCCTACTCACCAGACCTTGCGCCTACAGACTACTACTTTTTCCAGAATTTGGATAACTTCTTGGCGGGAAAAAAATTCAATACCCGAGAGGCAGTACAAAATGCCTTTGAAGAATTTGTTGCCTCCCGTCCAGCTGATTTCTTTAAGAAGGGCATCAATAAACTGCCACTGCGATGGCAAAGATGCATTGATTGCATGGGTGATTACTTCGATTAATACAAATAAAAAATACATGAAAAAAATTCGTTTAAATTTTTTCATACAAAACGGCAATTTCATAGGTAAAGACCTATTAGTAGGTACTGACCTATCTGAAAACAGATTTTAAAATATATTTAGACTATTACGACTATTTAGATTATTACGTCTCTTGACATTGCTCGGGACCCTGGGGCCCCGGACCATTGCAAGGCGTACGAGGGGCCGAAGCCAACTTTCAGATGCCCGTTAAACTTTTTTTAAATAAATGAAGCACCAACGGACGACTCCTATTTAACGCCCGGTTCATCATTTCAGCCGAAAGAGATCCACTGCTGGACATAGGCCTCCCCCAAGCTCCGCCACTTAGACCGGTTCTGTGCTTCCCGCATCCAGCGGATTCCTGCGGCCCTCACAAGGTCATCGGTCCACCTTGTGGGAGGCCTTCCTACTTTACGTCTTCCGGTGCGCGGTCGCCACTCCAGAACTTTTCGACCCCATTGGCCATCTGTTCTGCGTGCAATGTGCCCTGCCCACTGCCACTTAAGTTTGGTATTTCTTCGGGCCCGGTTAGTGTAGGACTATTGCAGGAAATGTAAATAAAAATATTATTATATGGTTTTGGGTGGCTATGGTGAACTGGTTGTCTAATCATATCATAGTCTTAGACAACCAGTTAAAACATTTTTACATAAATTACACATAAAAATGGCAAAGGGGTGACTTGCACACTCAATAACAGTCCCCCGAAAACGGTCACTAGCACAAAGTGTCGTAGTGACTCGGGCAACATGTCCTGCTGTGCCTATGAGGACACAAGCAGTCTTACCAAGGGGTATCGTTTTACCCAGTAGGTAAATGGGTTGTGGAGGTCAAATAGCAGCAGCTGCAGCACCTGGATTTATGTGTACCAGACCGCTAGGTGTGGAGTCGGCGCCGCCCGCCGCTGCTAGCCGTACCAGTTGCCAGGACCAACCTTCTCGCCAAAGCACCACTGACCCGCGCAATGCGGATTATTAACGAACTTCACTGGAAGATCGATGTATTTACATGCCATTTGAGTGAATTCGCAAAAATACTGTTGTTTATTTTATGTTATAGTGTAGATTAGACGTTATGTTGTTGTTTTATTTTTATTTTGTATTTTTAGTTTTTATAATTTAAATATTGTGTATAAGTAAATTAACTTTAAGACCGCGCTATCGCATTAGGTATACACCTGTAGTGATAATTGTAAGGGAGATTTTAATAAATAAATAAAATAGGGAGTCGTTCCTTGTAAATTTGGTATTATGTATTCAGCTACATTCTGATAGGCTGGAAGCCGGCCCCAACATAGACTGGAAGCCGGCCCAGCATAGCTTGCCAGATAATATAATAGACATACCTGTGTGTTAACCCATAGCTTGCCAGATAATATACTAGACATACCTGTGTATCAACCCATAGCTTGCCAGATAATATACTAGACATACCTGTGTGTCAACCCATAGCTTGCCAGATAATATACTAGACATACCTGTGTGTCAACCCATAGCTTGCCAGATAATATACTAGACATACCTGTGTGTCAACCCATAGCTTGCCAGATAATATACTAGACATACCTGTGTGTCAACCCATAGCTTGCCAGATAATATACTAGACATACCTGTGTGTCAACCCATAGCTTGCCAGATAATATACTAGACATACCTGTGTGTCAACCCATAGCTTGCCAGATAATATACTAGACATACCTGTGTGTCAACCCATAGCCGTACTCGCTGCCTTTTTCCAGTATATCTCTGCAGCGAGGGGGAGTCAGACAGCTAGCTTGGGATCTTCTACTTAATCGTAAAGGAGTAGACCGCACCATATATGAGATGCATGCATCTAAAATAATTATGTACGTTAGATTTCATACAAGGAAATAACAAACCAACGCATATAAATTTTATTTTAATTTAAGTCTTCATCATCATCATTTCAGCCGAAAGACGTCCACTGCTGGACATAGGCCTCCCCTAAGCTTCGCCACTTCGACCAGTTCGGTGCTTCCCGCATTCAGCAGATTCATGCGGCTTAATTTAAGTAGGTCATTAATTAATATAGCAACAGGCTTTTCCTCATAGTTGTTAATAGATTATTTTATATCAGTTTTACATAAAAAAATATGTTAAAATTTAATTGGAATGTAAAGTCTGTAATGGCCTGAAACACAGGTTTGAATAAACCTAGATCGAGTGGGTCGCTACGTAACGAACCATCATTTCTTGCAGTTGTAATAAAAATATTTTATTTTTAGGAACTGTGATTTTATGAAAAATTTACTACGTTTGGCTAAATATACACTTTTTGTAAATGTTTTTATTAAATATATGTACAACTAGCTGTTGGCCTAGTCCGTGTGGATGTCAGTAATCGCATAAAAAAGTAGCTTATGTCCTTCTCCATATCCCAGACTATATCTCTGCGAAATTTCATGACGATCGGTTCAGCGGTTTAGGCGTGAAAGCTTAACAGACCGACAGACAGAGTTATTTTCGCATTTATAATATCAGTAGGGATTAAATAAAAAATAATGAATAGTTAGAGGCTGATTCAGAAAAGCTTGTTTTGTCAAAAGGTTTTATCGTGTTAAATCGTCGGGAACGAGTATGTTCCCTCGATGACATTATTGATATTATTATTAAATATAAGTTTTTTTTACAATTGATAACTATGGCGACTTTGGGAAATGGGCGCTCTCCATCTATCTATCTATATGAATCCCTATTTCCCTTGGTCACGGCAACACACGTGAACAGCTGGACCAATTTTGCTGATTCTTTTTTGTTGTGCTCTGATGAAAGAAAAATTTAAAAAAGTTGCCCGTAACATTAGAAAATTTAAGAAAACTACGACCCTATTAACTTTTCTAATATTATATATACCAATGCGAGTTCAATATTCATAGTCAAGACAGGACAACGTCTGTCGGGTCAGCTAGTATTTTATAAAAGCATTCTACATAAATTCTACTTTTAGGTTGTTTATTGGTACCGGTAGAAAATAAACAAAGTACGCTTTACCTGATTCTTTAGGCGAAGGTCTATTGTTATGGTAGCTATTCACATTACTGTTATAGTTCTCCCATGTGCCATATATTTTCTTCAACTGTTCTGGACTGTGGAGCGTCGTTTGTTTCAGCAGATCTAAATTGAATTTATCTACGGGCCTTGTCCATGTTGATGCGTTGTAAAATAGTCGCGACACTAACAACAATCAAGGATTAAAAATTATAGTTAAAAAAAATATAATTATAATTATATTTAGGTTCTGAAAGAAAGAACCTTTCTTCTGAAAGAAAGGAAAAGTATTTGACTTGCACAGGAATATCACAAACTAAACTACACAGTATTACATAATAAAATTAAATTAAATAAATTATAATTGGTATCCAAATGACAAAATATTTATTGGTTTGGTAACTAAATGCAGTCCTGAATTTCTAAACTTATCTTCGGAATATCGGACATATTACTGCGATAAGATTTTTAATTTAATTAAACATAGTTTATTACTCATAAACCCACATAATGATGGTCTAGTTCATAAGTTTCTGACAAAAATGTAAACAAATATTCGTCGTTGATTGTTATAATTTTATGAATTTTTCTATGGTAAAAGTGGTGAGATATAAAGTGGAATATAGTTAGGTGCAAGGTTCCGACTGGTTGTTTCCTATTTAATTCCAGAAAATTATTGGCCATTTTATTTTAAACCAACTTAGGTAATCCCTAAGGCTGTGAATTGATTGTACCTAGTGCAAAAACAGAAAAATACTTTACATTTTATACTCTGCTTAAGATTTGGCACATTTTGATGTTTTTGTACCATTCGGTGGAAATAGTTAGCTACTCCGTCATTCTTCATAAATAGTTTTTCCAAACGGGAACGCATAATTGTAGGGATACGGGTATGTTTCTGTTGCAAAACTTGCCTCAAATTCACTGCAAAAGAAAAGTTAATGTTTCATTCATAAGTTTTTCTTAGGGCACCACACTGGGACACCAGTGACCGCGCAACCAGTCGTGCTATCAACACAATGTATATTACTCAAGGTGCCTCACCCGGTTGCTCTACCAGCCATACAGCACGGCCAAGGTTGCGCCCGCCACCATAGTGTCATAGAGCCTTAGGGATATTTTTTTCTAAATAATTAATATAGATTATTCTTTTTTGGAACTTAAATCCTCCATTTCGGGTACCATTTCGAAATTTCAAAAGTCCTGACGGAAAGTGGGTCGTTCGAAAAAGGCCGGATTTTTTTAATAAAACGAATCTGTTTCTGCTCATCTACTTTCTTAAAATTGCCCTGCATCGAAAAGTTCAGTCAAACCCAGACAAATGAACCGGGGACAACAAGCCATACATCTCCGTACGTTTAGTACCTAACCCTTACTCTCAGGGCACCTACCGAATGGCATCAACGATTACGATCTAAAATTACGATCTTACGATTCTGGCTACGAGCGAAATCCATCGGCTCATCATAATATACCTACTCAATAGAATTCAAAATAGAATAGAATACATTTAGAAAACAGTAGGAATTGACGTTCCCGTTCACTTACAGATTTGTTTTTGACAGCCAACGATTGATGAAACGTATTATAGGCATAGTTTAATAAATAATTATAGTACCTATTTTATAGTTCTTTGATATATGTTAGCTGATTCGTTTAATTGCTCAGAACTAGAATTTACGGCAAGTAAATTAAATTAACTGTACGTATGTATTTACCGAATGATAATCCCTGACTATTTCATGAAAAAGTAATTGAATAGGATTAAATGAACTTAGAGGATTGTATTGTTGGTTTTAATGAATATAATTCTGTAAAGCCATATTTGTTGCGACCGCGTATCAAATTTTAATCAATATACAATCTAATACTGAGTAGCAAATTCTAGAATCGTCCTTCAGACTGGAATCCTAAACAGCATATTTACTTACGCTTCTTGGCAATCGGGTAAAAATAGAGGTTCACATTCATTTTACACTTAAAAGTAATATTTGGATGACCGAGCTTTGTTCGGTTATTTTTCTTTGGTTTGACGTCTTCTAAAATTGAAAACTAGCTAGATCGATTTATCGCCCCTGAAACCCCCTGCATACTAAATATCATAAAATCGTTGGAGCGGTTTCCGAGATTCAGATTATATAGCTTCATATATACAAGAATTGCTCGTTTAAAGGTATTAGATAAAATAACAACCAATAAAGAACACTTTCAGTAAAAACACCGTTTAAATGTAGTCTTGTACAATCTTACCGTCTATCAAAAATAATCCGAACTGCAAGTTCAAATCCACGTAATTCTTATGTCTGATACAAAAATCCATCGTCATTTCCAATGCAGTTAAATACCGGTCAAAATCCGATGCATCTGGTAAATCTTTAATAATCTCTTTATATGCATTGTCAGCTACAACACTGTTCATAAAAATAATAATCGTCATTAAAGAAAATAATATGGAAATACACGGCCGTAACGAAGAAATCGACTTTAACTCTTTCATCGCGGATTTTTTATCGCAAAATTGAACCGCGAAGATGTTTCAACATCTGACTGCGAGTGAAAACTGGCCGCATTTTCTTTTGTGCTATTGTTTTTATCTAGTGATAAGGATGAGAGAATAAAGACAGACGATCAAGTCTTTTCCTCGAATTGTTTTGCTCCCACACAATTTTCTTTTAAAGCTCGCGTAGGTACCTACTTACACAGTTTTACTTTGCCTCGACAATTTGGATCTTATTAAATTTTCGTGAAATTGAACATTTCTTTTTTTTAGGGACTTTATTGGCTTCTGGTTGATTATTTTGACTTTATTATACTAAATATTCGGTCCAGTGACCGATTTCCTTGTTTCCTTCCACTTCCACCCATCAGCTAATGAGATGGTCGCAAACAAATAAATTCTTCATCTTAGCGTTTCGATGGTAATCTAAATAGTCGGTCAGGAATTCGGCTACGAGTTTGGAGCCATCGGTAACATCCATCGGTTCCTGTAACGTGCAGACAATAGGGGGGCAATTCTCGCAATTTTGAGAACGTTCACAGTCTGATCTCCGTCAAAAATATCTCGAGTTTCCATACATTTTTGACATTTGCTTGTCCCCGAGATGACACTGTGACTAGAATTTGAACGTTTTTAATTACGAGAATTGGCCACCAGCACCCTAATTGCGTATTGCACGATTAATCATAATCTGTTTCGTTTTGAAACAGGTTGCTAAACCATTGAATCAGATGTTCGAAAAATGGGTCTGCTCTGAATATTGTTGAACTGTCAAAATGAAACAGATTATGATTAATCGTGTGTTACGCAATGAGGGTGTTCGACACGCAGGACACGGGTGTTCATTGTCGTAGTGTTTGTATATAGGCATCAAATGAACACTTCATAAACAAAAAATTAACCGAACACTCATTGCGTGGAGGCGATCGGCGGCGGCGATCTCTCGCGTCCGGCCCTGGTCCGGGCCATGGTACGGAGTTTGAGTGCATGGTTAGCCGTCAAGCAGTAATGCTCGCGAAGAGGGAGGCGGCGCACGTGAGGGAGAGGCAGTATATGCGCCCTCACGGCCGTAGCCGCCGCGGGAGACGCCCTGAGCGTCGGGAATTCCAGGCTGATTCTCGGCCACCGTAGGCGCGGGCTTGCGGACGGCGAGTAATAGGTAGCTCGCTGTCCGGTAAGGACCAAGCCCGGGTCGATGGCGCGTTGTGTTCCACGCGCGCCTCAAAGAGATGTCAGGACCAACTGGTGGGGTCCGCAAGGGCCGATGCCTGCCAGGGGTGCGGGTTGTTCGAAAGGGATACCGCGGCCCCTGGCTCACAGGCAACTGAGGGAACACGGGTGGGTTTTAGTCAGTAAAAGTCTGACACGCCCTCCTGCTCCACCCAGAGCGGGAGAAGTTAATTGATGATTTCCCAACCAAAAAAATAAACAACAACACGCATTGCACCTAAAAGAAAATACTTGCAACAAATTGCTTTAAAGCAACAACAATCACTAGACATAGAGTCAGGCGGTTACACAATAATATTAAAGGGGGATTTAAAAATCTCCGCTTCAAAAATAAAGGAACTTGTCTATATTAAAATGTATTGCGACTCTCGGTAAATTATAGCAGGGATAAGCTGTGAATAAGCTACGCCGCGGGTGCCTACCTTTTAAGTTGTTTCAATGATTCACACCCGATCCCACTATAAATAATCATTACGTAGAAAAGAATGAAGATTTTTTCTTATTGGAGTTTAAGATTAACTGAATTTGATTTACTACGGCGTAGAAAATAAATCAGTTTTGTCATTTTCCGAAAAAATTAAACTATGATTTGAAACCGGGGAATGCAATCTTGAGTCTAAATTGGCAACTCGAGATTTCGCCTGGCAATCAGGCGAGATGTCGCTATCGAGATTTCACTTACTTTTTTAAAATAACGCTTTTTTATCAAAAATCCTTAAACTTAATTAAAATGAAAACTACACTTACTTTTGTTTAAAAAAAACATTAGTTGAATCTCGCATCAAATCCATTAAATATTTTAATCAAAATCGCTCCTCAAGATGCATAGTGGTTGCGCCAACGTTCAAAATTTGTTTGACATATGCTTTCCTTGACCCCCATCCCTTTCCTGCACATACTTCGCGAGTGAATAAGAAGATTAGACTTGTATTCGGCCCGCCATTTGTCGCAAATGGCACTTCCGGATTGAAACGCAACGCGCACGCAGTGGCGTGGCCCCCGCTTCGATTTAAAATATTGATAACTCTAGAATCACCGCACTTTCGCCTGTAATAAGACTTATAATCAATAGTTTGTGTTTGTGTAAAACGTGTGAGGACAGTAACTTGAAGCTCAACTGCCCAGGAACAGTAAAAAGTGAACCAGTGTACCGGCAACGACGCGTTCACGTGGCGTCCGTGAAAGGTTTGTGCTCTCCCTCCCTAACCGGGTTGTATTTTACTGTCCTTACACACCCCCGCAACTCGAAAATACCTATCGCCAAGCGTTTGTCAATAGTTTTGTTCCGCATCGCAAATACAGTCCACTAAAACAGCCCCTCGCGCCACCACATAGTGTGCTAAGACGCATGCACTAAGCTTCAAAATCTCGTTAAAGATCTCGACCGCATTGGTCGAGTTTTCCGAACAAGATTTCAAAAAAGATCAAGATTGCATCCCTTAATTATAACAAACTTTTTCATGGCTGCATATCACCAGTGTCATTTTTCTAAAACTTCACATTTGGACCCTTCTTGTTCCTATTGGTTTTCTCACTATCGAACAGTCGTACCAGCTGCCGCTTCTCCAAAATTAGAATCTCCATGAATATTTTTAGAACATCAAAATAGGATCCATTTGTGGTAAGTATACTACGTTTCTCAAAGTTGCAATAGTTATTTTACGAGTAAATCGCTTTTGAATTTTGCGAAAGTGTACAGTGACGTAGTAAATTGTGACAAGTGTTTATGAGTGTGTGTCTATATGTTTACATGTAATAAGTTCACAGGTGTGGGTAAGGGCTGGGATGTGGGAAGAAAGCAGTGCACTCCAAATTCAAGTTCAACTCCTTTAGTGAAAAATAGTCATAAAGGAGAATTGGCAAAGTTACATATTATGTACAGTCCCGGACTTTAATTTTTAAGCCACTTTTAAACTTTCCAATTTTGCAGTTTTATACATTCACGAGATTACACGATTAAACACGAACTTAAACCGCATGCTCGTAAATAAGATGACAAATTACTTATAATCGGAAATAGTCTTATCCATAGAGGTTGAAGGTTGACAATGATAAATCAATACACTATTGCATAAATTTATCCAATCTATTTGATACTGACCTCCTTTGAATTAGAGCTCATTAAATACTCGTTATTTCTGAAAACCTATCCGAAGACAGTGACAGTTGAAATGTCAGAGACGATAATTTCGAATTTTGGCGAATCGTAGCCGTAGCTATTTATGTTTATATGCAACAGTTATCATAATTGTCATGAACGGTATCTTGAACGCTACGCGTTCAGATAAAATCGTGGTTACGAGGTTTTCCGATGTCGAAATTACTAATCATAACGTTACTATCGCTACGCTAAAACAATTGGCGCTAGGTTACGGTTGCTAGCCCTGCAATTGGTTGACTTTGGGTCGTCACTCTGGACTTTGTACGAGTATAACCGACTAAACCCGATTTGCATCACACGGCTAAAATAGGAACTGTGGTAAGTGGCTTATCAATTAAAGTCCGTGACTGTACCTATGGGTCCCATCTCTGCCTCCAACAACGACCAGCCAGACCTGTCACTCGAAATTTCGATTAAAGTTTTAGACATTAAGAGCAAATGTTACACATATAATTATTTTCGGTAATAAGTCTCTATTATATATCTAAGAGCATTTGAGAGCGCCCCCACTGCCATTGCCGTGAAGGGTCCGTTGCACTGGCCATTCATGATAGCAAACGGCCTCACTATTTTCCAAGTTTCGTTTTCAGCATTTCTCATTTCAGTCTCATTGAAATCTCCAGTTGATATCTTCTCCGAGAAGCAACCTTCTGTAGTTTGGAACTGAAGAGGACCTTTGAGCCAGTTGTTACGCAAAAACTGAGCGTGGCCAAAAAGACCGCAGAGAGCAACTGAAACAGTTTAAAGAACTTTAATTAATGTTACTCTTCTACTGTTTTTAATTAAAATAATTATACCTTTATTTTGTTTGAAGGGCAAAGCCAAAAATTGTGTTTTTATATTACTAACTTCCCAATGTTTTGCCTTTTGCGGACACTGGAAAAGCAAGGATGGTATTTGGTTACGCCAACATACAAAATTTGATTTATATCCGCTTTCCTAGACCCATAGCTTCTCCGCACATGCCTCGCGAATGAATAAGAAGCATTCGCTCCGTCATTTTTGTGGCGAAGGACACTTCCGGATAGAATCGCAACACGAGCGCATGGCATCAGCCCGCGCCGCAAGAAAAAAAAATAGAAAACTTTGTAATAAGACTTATAATCAACAATTTGTGTTTAACGTTTGAGGACAGTGACTTGAAGTCCAGCTGCCCCCGAGCCTGGAAAAGTGAACCAGTGTACCGGCAACGACGCGTGCACGTGTCTCCCGTAAAAGTGAACCAGTGTACCGGCAACGACGCGTGCACGTGTCTCCCGTAAAAGTGAACCAGTGTACCGGCAACGACGCGTGCACGTGTCTCCCGTAAAAGTGAACCAGTGTACCGGCAACGACGCGTGCACGTGTCTCCCGTAAAAGGTTTGTGCTTTCCCTCTCTAATCGGGTTGTATTCTATTGTCCTACACACCCCCGCAACTCGAACACCTGTCGCCAAGCGTTTGTCAATCGTATTGTTCCGCATCGCATACAGTCCACTAAATTAGGCCCACGTGCCTTCAGTATTACAACAGATAATATCATAACTTTTATGTCGTCCTAAAACATTTATTCTAGTAATCTCATTCCGGGCACACTCCATTATAATGTGAAACACATCATCAACAGTCACTCCACAGTCATTACAATTTGGAGATAGTAATGATACTTATAATATCATCTACTTCACTTACTCTGTCCATACATGACGTCAGGCAGTTTGAAGCCATTTGAGGCAATGTACTTCAGCTCGTTGAAACACTTCTGACATAACATATTTGTATTAGATTTGTCCCGTCTTCTGGAGAGCACAACACATCTTCGGGAAAAACGGGCGATGACCATGTATAAAATCCTAAAAACAACGATTATTTTAGAGGTAGCCTACTGAATTTTAGAAGAAAAACATCAGTACCTACTGATGTAGTGCAGATTTTGTTGTTCCCAGTTTGCGATGTTGGCTGGTTGACTTAATGTGACTTATAGTCCTGGTCGATCAAATGAGGCAAGATGTGTCTCTATCCTCAAGTCTTTGTCTCTGTCAGGTGTATTTTTACTTATGCTATCAGATAGTAATAGTGCTAGAGATCTTGATTGTTTAGGATCTCGTGGACAGAATTCCGCCCAAACGTTTCCATACTTCAAGAACTCTGCAGCAAGCAGTGTCTAACAGCACTAGTACAGTACCGAATACTGAAGTTCTATGGCTATGTCTCGAGGCAAAATAATGACTCATTAGTGGTGCAGGGCGCCAATGAATGGACCAAAAAATAATAATCCAATGTTGGAGGCTCTGTTAATAAATAAGTACGCCTGATTATCATCTTACAGATGGAGAGAGATCGTGAGCGAGTTCCGACTACACCTCTATGATTGGGCCAAATTCATTGTGACCACGACCACTCAATCAATACCGAAGCGAAGAATTAGAAAAAGATCGGACAGTAAAAGCACTAGGTAGCTTTCACATGGTTAAAAGTATCGTAACTTGAACAGATTCGGGACCTATATGGAGGGGATGCCTCGGTACCTAGCCACTAGAGTACGCAATACTTTTATTAACCCACTTCAAAAAAAGGAGGAAGATCTCAATTCGACTGTATTTTTTTTAAATGTTTTTTGGCGCAGAACTTTCGAATGGGTGAACATTTTGATAATTCTTTTTTTTATTTTAAAGCTGGTGCTTTCCGTGTAGTCCTATTTAAATTTCATATAGATCTGATGATGCGTTACGGAGACGACAACTGTACTCTTCAAAAAATTACAGCAAATCAACCGCGATTGCTGCGATCGCATAAATATGCATTGTTTTAACCAAGGATGATGAAATTTCGAATTGGTGTGGGGTAGGTACTACTCGTATAACTAAAAAGTGAAAACTAAAAACATTTTCCAGCAGAAATTAGCCTTGTACAGTAAAAAACACTAAAAAGTGAAAAATTACTTTAATGTCGGAAGGCGGTGACAAAAAACTCAAATACATATCCAAAGTCACCGACTTCCGAAATTAAAGTAATTTTTCACTTTTTAGTGTTTTTTACTGTACAAGGCTAATTTCTGCTAGCGGCTTCGCCCGCTTTGAGGCCGGAAATTATCCTAGGGGAACATACTACTAGGATAAAAATATAGTATTCTGTTTTTTAAGTAACAAACATGGAAACATCCCGACATACAAAATTTCACATTTATAATATTAGTAAGACAAGCCGTACCTGTGTGCTAGCCCATAGCCGAACTCGTTGCCTCCTAGCATTACCTCTTTGCAGTGATCGTGAGTCAGACAGGTCATCTGAGATGTTCCATTCACATGTAAGGGGTCATTCAGTGCCATTTGTGCTAAGCATTGATCTAAGTAAATACGTAACATTAAGCACAATGACATATTAAACCTATATATATGTCACCGTAAAATTTTAAATACTGTTAGACTTATCTCGCAAGATTGTGAACTGTCGAAAGATTGTGAACCGTAACATACTGATTACAATTTAACGCATTGTTTTTCTGTAGATTATAATCTATCGAAGTAAAACCGTCAAATACTGAACTGGTCAACACGATAGCACCTTGCGCTATTACTAAATAGTCAAGTAACTGCCACTAACTTGGAAGTAGCGCTCGCTTGGCTCGCGCGCGGTTGTTCGCAATTCTAACCTTTTTTTTTTCTTGGAGAAATGCTCATGCATTCTGCGCTACCACGGGGAGATAGCGCAGTTATGTGGGACACTTACCCACTAAAACTCCACGGTGTCTTCCAGTGCCGCTTGTGGCAGGAACACGGGAACGCGGAAGCCATTCGCGAGCCCGCCGTGGCTGACCGTCACCGGACCCTCCTCGGAGGGGAATAACCCCCATCACCGGCGCACTAGAATATATGGGCACCAGACGACCCCGTGTATGGCACCCTTGGTCCCCCTGCGACGGTCAGCACAGTGGCCCCACCGCCTACCACTTTTCGACCGCAGGGTATAGGGTGAGCGGCCAACGCTATACCGACACTCCTCCTCCCCTGCGGCCCCACAGCGTCCGCCATCAAACGGTGGCGGCCCCGTCGCAATTCTAACCAAACCTAACCTATTCGGTTGTGGTGCCATTGTAAGCAGTATGGTGCAGTTTACAATTTATCGACAGTTTATAATCTCGCAAGATAAATTATAAACTAACGGCGTTCACAATCATACAGTGACATATACATAGTGTAGAATAAAGTCGCTGCACAATCTATAGTGATGAGGTTTTCACGATCATTAAGAGAACTTATTTATAGCACAGTCCGTGTGGTGCCGGATGTACAGAATAGCACCAGCCCATTTCTTCCCTTATGTATGAGGCATGAAAGGCGACTAAGGGACTTACTAGAGAATGGGCAGCAGCCCTCTCTATTAATTTTACCACCATACTGCAATCGCCAACCCGCCGCCAAACGTGGCGATTATGACCCCCCCCCCCCCCCCCCCCGCAAATTGGGGAGGCCTATGTCCAGCAGCGGACGTCTTTCCGCTGAAATGATGATGATGATGATATAGCACAAAGATCTCAATGTTTTGGCATGTCTCCAGAAAATAATACGTACATTGCACAATTGCGAAGCAGGGGCGGGTCAAGGTCAAGGGGCTTATGCAGAAGGGCTCATATCATCAAGATGTTCTTTCCTGTCTATGGATCACCGGGAACTGGAAACGTCTTCTAGAAGTTGCTATGATCAGATAAATAAATGTACGTATTGTTTGCGATAGATAAAAGTAATTTCGCAGACGGTCAATTACATTTAATGGTCCAAAGCTCCAGCATATTCCATACTTTATAAAGACATTCAACAGACTTTCCAGTTTCCGGTAATTTTTTTGGTACTGATAGAAAATATCAAACAAAATCCACTATACTCGATTCGGCAGGCGAAGGTTTCATTTCAGCGTAATTATCCACGGTATCGTGATAGTTCCACCATTCGCCATAAATATCCTCCAACTCTTTTGAACTGTAGAAGTTCGTTTGCGCCAATAAATTTGTATTGAATTTATCTGGAGGCTTCGGCCACGTCGTTGCGTTGTAAAATAGTTGCACCACTGAAAATAATTAATGAGTTGAAAAGTGTGACCAGCACTATAATTGCGTAACGCACTATTAATGAGAATTTGAATCTATTTTTAGGTTAAGGCTAATCAATTGCTTCATATATTCGAAAAAAAAATCTAGCCATCAACGTATACAGGGTGGTATTGAAGTCATGGGCATTATTTTAAACTGAGACTCTACTTATGATACTATTTGCATTAGGGCTAACGCAAATCAAAAATGTTATTAATGCAAGTATGGAAAACCTTAAAAATGTAGTAAGTCATACTGCAAAAGGCTATTATTGCAAATTAACACTAAAAAGATTAATTTATTTTAAAATAAATACTTCATAAACGGCAATAAGTCTTAAAGTATCAAAATCTTTAAAGCGCAGGGCAGCGCGGAACGAATAGTAAAAAAACATCGAATAATACTTCTTCACAAGTAGCAATAACAATAGACTAAGGCATGCCACCGGCGAACTCTCTACGTCCCGCTCTCTTATTAGCACAAATACGAATATCACCACCGCCCGGGGGCGCGGGCGGCCCCCCAAACCAGTGTCATAACTTTCCGTATATTACAAAGTACTCTGTGGTCATAACGACTGCGCAGGTGTGATGACGCATATTGATTTTTGCGATTGATCCAGTGACATAATCGCCGCACGCGCCTTACTGCGCACGTACCTTTGACCACATACCCTTGGATTGCAGTGCATTAAGTGTTAGTGGACTAATTGTGAACACCATGACTAGACCGCAAAATGTGCAAGGTTAACTTAACGCCTCCAGCCAGGGCTTAAAAACTACTCAAAAATTACTAGGCGACTGCTCGCTGAGGGCACCCCCTGCGGGGTACGGGCCTCGGCTCAGGGCGTCACTGGTATTAAGTGGGGACAGGCTGGATCAAAATATTTGCATTATTATTATTAATCGGGGAATTTAACTCTACTGCGGCGCGGGCTGGCGCTTCAACGAGCAAGGGTCGGTCGTGGGTCTCGACGTTATGCGCCGTTACTCGGGGTCTTCGCGGAGCGCGAGGACCTCGGTTCGAGGTCGGAATGACGGTTGTGTGCAGTGTGTGCGAACTGTACCTACTGGTGGCCCTATTTCTTTCCTGGAGGAGAGTAATGGAGTCATCTGGGTCGGAGAGGACACATCGTGATTCCTGATCAATTATTGTAAATACCTACTGTGTTTCCAACTTTGTAAATACACCAAAAGTACACAGAAATTAATTTGACCTACGTATATTTTTTTTGGTTTATTTTATTTACAAAGTTGGAATCAAGTTGCTTGTACTTTGACGTGTTTTATTGTGTGACGTACTTTTTTTTTTGACCGTCTTATGCCGGCAAAGTATCATGGGAACGTTGATATTAATTAGGAATCAAATCGTTAGCAAATATCTATGACCCGTAAATCGGGCGGGTTCAAATAGAGCTTACGCGCAATGACGCGTACGGTGGAGTCTGTCTACAGCAGTATTCGCTATCTTAATACTTTGTACGACTTAATACATTATTATGGTTTTCCATATTTTCATTAATATTGGTTTGTAAATAGTGTTATAAGTAGAGTCTTAGTTTAAAATAATGCCCATGACTTCAATTGCACCCTGTATAACGCAATTAATGTACTTAGTTGAACTGTCAAAATTAAAGCTACTGTTAGTGTGTTATGCAATAACCCGCTGTATTCGCCTGAAATTCTTAATAATGAAGGGTGTATATTGATTGTACAGTCGAGTTCATTAATATATTGGCACTGTCAAGGATTCAACATATTGTAAGCGTTGAATAGCTCAATAAATTATATAGATCAAAAATATGTCCTCATGAGAACAGTTCAATAATATAATAATAATAATATGAAAAATTATGAGAAAAAGCAGTCACATATTAATGAATCGAAATCTTGACCACATTCAATATTATCAACTTTTTTGACGTTCATATATTTTTGAAGCTTGAAAAGGCCAATATACTAATGAACTCGACTGTACCTAAAATGCAAAGATAAATATTTTACATTTTATATTCTGCGCAATTTCTGAATCATTTTGATGACTCTGTACCATGGTTTGAAAATACTGAGTCACTACGTCGTTCTTCGCAAATAGATTTCGCAAACGGGTACGTGTGTCTGCAGGGATACGCGTTCGTCTCCGTCGCAAAATTCGCCTCAAATTCACTGTAAAAGCAAAGTAAATTTACGCATAACATCATGCCTGCATTCCCCGAAAGGTAGGCAGAGGTGTACACATAGTATACCCGCATTTCGCCAGTTATGTTTAAGTCCCAAGCCTATTGCCATCAACCAAGCACAAATTCAGCAGTGGCGTAAGCAGGACACGTTGCTCGTATTACTCGCATATCAAATGGCTGATGGGGCCGAAAGGTTCTGAGACGTAGAGTTGGAAGGCCTTCCACAAGGAGCACCGATGACCCTATGAAGGCCGCAGGAATCCGCTGTATGCGGGAAGCCCAGAACCGGTCGAAGTGGCGGAGCTTGGTGGAGGCTTATATCCAACAGTGGACGTCTTTCGGCTGAAATGATGATGGGCACAAATTCCAGTCTGCAGGCTGCTACTCTTAAAGACATTATGTCTGGAACATAAATTGAAATTTTACTACTTTTGATTTTAACACCTAGAGCATATACTCAAATACAATAGACATCAAAGATTACTAGCGAAATGGCAAGTGCTTAATAGATTTGTTATCATGAACGAATTGATTTTATTTGCATGTAAAAGTATAGATGACCGTGTGTAGAACGCTTCAACATAGATTACCTTAGAGAACCTTACCGTCTATCAAAAGCAATCCAAACTTCATGTTCAAATCCACATAATGTGTATGTCTTACACAAAAATTTGCCGCCTTTTCCAACGCACTTAAATAATGGTCAAAATCCGTTGCCGCTGGTAAATCCTCAATGATCCTCTTTTTATATTTATCATTAGCAACAACACTGTTCATATAAATAATAATCGTCATTGAAAATACCAAAATCGAAATGAATTTATACGGATAGAACGATTTAATTGACTTTAACACTTTCATCGCGGAATTTTCATCTCACAATTAAACCGCGAAGACGTTTGAACATCTCAAGTCGAATGAAAACTGACTTCATTTTCTTTAGTGCTATTGTTTTTATCTAGAGATGAAAATGAGAAAATCAAAAGGACGACCACCAATTTTCTTCGAGTTGGTTCCAGATGATTTTTAACCAATTTCAGGGTAAAAAAGGGTTGCATATCCATTCGATTGTTTTTTTTTTTGTATTTACTTTCAGCGATATCTTCGTTATTTTTACGCATTTTTAACCGACTTCAAAAAGGAGGAGGTTCTCAATTCGTCGGAACCTTCGGAAGGCGGTGACAAAAAATTAAAATACAGCTCCAAAGACACTGACTTCCGAAATTAAAGTTATTTGGATGTCGGTTGTTTTTTTTTTTGGAAAAGTTTTAATGATTCTTTTTTGCTTTGAAGAGTACTCTCCCGAGGTTTCGCCGATTAAATTTGGTGGAGATCTTTGGAGATAAACATACACGTAGCAAATCTCCCACGACTATGCATTGGTTGACTCAGTACCATAAAATAACACCACGCCTGTAAGCTTTGCGATACGCAGAAGTGTTCAGAACACCAACAATTCGCCAGTTATGGTATTGGTATGTTTAGATCCTAGTGCGTATCCAATCCCGTACAAAATCAAAAGTAATTTGTACAAAAAGTTATGTCAAGTGTAAGTTGTGAAGTTAACAGTGCATTCCATATTCAAGTGCTTTTTCATAAAATAAATAAAAATAAAAGGAAGATGGGCAAAATTATATTTATGAGTCTCTACCATGAGACACGACCAGTCAGGAAAGTCTCATTAGAACGGTTGATTCCAGAAGAAAGTTATAGCTAATCGTAGGTAGACATTGAGAGCAACACGTCATTGTTTTCAATAATGAGTCTCTATTATATATCTGAGGGCTTGTGAGAGTGTCGCCGCCGCCACCGCTGTGAAGTGCCCGTTGCACTGCCCATTCATAATATACATTGAGTTCGCGATATGCCACTTATCATCGTTACCCTCTCTCATTTGATGCCCATCAATTTTTCCTGGTGCTATCGTGTCCGAGAAACAACCTTCTGGAGTTTGAAACCTAAGGAGTTTTTTGAGCCAGGAGTTCCGGAAAAACTGAGCGTGGCCAAATAGACCACAGAGGGCGACTGAAACAGTTTAAAGAATTGTAGTTAGTATTATAATTTAATGTCAAGGACTCCTGGGTGGCGATTTAGTCACCCGCATCCGCCAAGGTGGTGATTCTTCCCATCATCGGATATGGGTCGGTCATAGCGAAACTTGTTTAGCATTAGCATATAATATTCCCATTGCTAGAGAATGGGCAGCAGTGTTCTCTGTGCATTTGACCACCATACTGCGATCGCCAACCCGCCTGCCAAGCGTGGCGATTATGGCAAATCCCCCCCTTTTGGGGGAGGTTTATGTCCAGCAGTAGACTTTTGGCTGATATGATGATGATTCCCGCCGCTGGAACGCAGGCCTCCTCTCTGTGAGAGAGAGTGGGCTGTAATCCACCACGCGGGCCCAGTGTGGGTTGTTAGATGTCAGATGTCATCGAATTTTTGGTTCTAGGACATGGCGGTTTCCTCACGATGTTTTCTTTCACCGTTTTGAAAGCAGTGGTGATGAAATAATTTACACAACGTAAGAACTCGTCTGGGTTCGAACCTGCGACCTACATCTCGTAAATCGCGGCCACTGGGCCATCACTACTCTAGTAGGTTTATTTGTAAAATGCATTAGTATCTAATATAGATACCTATAGCACAGAAATCTCATGCGAAGCAGTGGCGGGTCGCTAAAGGCTCGTTTCGTCAAGAGGTTCTTCCCTGTCTATGGATCACCGGGGACTGGAAAAGTCTCCTCGAAATTGTTATGATCAGAGGAATACATTCACCCCCTTGACGGATTCAGGAGACTTCTCCCCACATTTATCGACGCGGAATCGGCTAGCACCCATCAAAAAAGCCTTTATGTCTACGTAATAAAGGTGTTACTAATACCATTCGCATCGGCTCGTCTAGGACTACGCGTCACGACGCCGGCCGACGGCGAAACGAGCCGTTTGTCGATTAGCTGTGGTGATACGCACTCGGCTTAAGCCGATTCCGCGTCGATAAATGTGGGGAGACCCTTAATCACCATCCTGTAACTCCGTACTTCCTCATTCACTTACTATGCTCATACATGAGGTCAGGCAGTTGGAACTTGTTTATGGCAATGAACTGCGCCTCGTTGAAAGACCTCTTGCATAACTTGTCCGTCATTCGTTTGTCCTCGTTTTCGGAGAATACAATACACATACGAGAAAAACGGGCGATGACCATAAATAAAATCCTAGAAACGGAATAAAATTTTTAGAACACCAACTGTATAAAGTAGAAGTCATTTAGTACCTCCCTATTGTCACATGAGGGCCACGTAGCACCCCAATTGCGTAAAACACTATCAATCAGAATTTGAATCATTTTGAAGAATATTGTTAGTTCGTTGCTCATTATGTTCGAGAAAAAAAACTCAAAATGAAAGCCATTCTTACCGTTAGTGTGTTAAGCAACTACCCTGGAGAATTGCCACTCATCATATAAATGCTATAGACGGCCAACGTATAGTTTTACGGTCTTATCCATAAAAAAAGCCTATCGAAGGTTTTAGACATTCATTAGTTAAGCTGCTCGAAAAACTTATAAAGCCTTTGATTAAATTTTGTATTCTTAAACGTTCTATAACTAATATGTCGTTTTTATATCAAAATGTTGCCATTTTAATGAAGTCATCCAACAAATTGACCAACACATCGAATCATCAAACGAGAATGGCTGCCTTCTTTTCAAATAATTGTGACTATAGACATTATTACGTACTGGCAACCATTTAATTGTCTACAGTTTCGAAACTTCTGACACGATGACGTCATTGTTATTTCAATTTGACCAATCATTTGAAATTGTAACTGTCACTGTTGCTTGAAAATTGACATTTGGTGACACAAAGTAGTTTATGTGTGTCAATATCTGTACGTCAAATGGTCAAATGTAATTTTCTTTGTAATCAATCAGCTGCTTTAGAGAGTTGGCCATTTTTCCTTAAAATAAAGAAAGTAGGGTTCTGGCTTCTTTAACTTTATAGTAGGGTTATAGAACGTTTTTGTGCTAAAATGCGTTTATGAATAACACTTTTTGAAAACCAGACTTTAGCAACTGTATACAGGGTGTCCGGTAATTAATGGATAACCTTGAAATGGTTCATGGTAAAACTAATGGCCATTCAGAAAAAAAACATTTTTATTTGTAATTAATCGGTAAAAAAAAAATACAAAAAATAATCAACTGACTTCCGAAAGAACACTACAAAGTGAAAAATACTTTAATTTAGGAAGTCGGTGTCTATGAATATGTATTTTAATTTTTTGTCACCGCCATTTAAAATTAAAGTTATTTTTTACTTTGTAGTGTTCTTTCGGAATTCAGTTGATTTTTTTTTTTTTTTTTTACCGATTAATTACAAATAAAAATGTTTTTTTCTGAATGGCCATTAGTTCTACCATGAACCATTTCAAGGTTATCCATTAATTACCGGACACCCTGTAGATGTTCGATAACTTTTTACGAATAAGACCGTTAGTCGCTAGGAGTCCGATAATATACCGTATTTACTTCCTCGGACCGAGAGTATCCCTAAGGATTACAACCCCAAAACAATACGAGAGATAAAGAAGTTGGGTACCTACATACCAGCTTCAACACATAGAATCCATGAGAAGGTTTTTCTTCATTAATTTAAAGTTAGTCACTTTGAAGTTTGAGATACATATTTTATTATGATTTTTATCATACCTACTCTTAGCTACTTGACGTACCTGTGTGACAACCCATAGCCGAACTCGCTGCCTCTTTGCACCCCATTCTTGCAGCTTAAGGACGTCTGACAGTCTGCTGGAAAACTTAGAGGTGGAGTCTTGGCCAAAGATTCTATGCATTTATCTGAAATAAATAACAAAAAAAAACATTCTCAGTATCAGAGGATATGTGCGGGTAAAATCTACCGAAATTCATTCAAATGACACTTGATTGTTGAGGGAGATCTGAGTAGATACTTAATTCTTTGTACCATCTTTACATACCAAGACCCCGCCATGCCTCGCGGAAAGTACGATAAGCCGTTGCCTGCTCCCGGGTGTCATTCGTGCATCTTTGACATTCATAACGGGTTTTCAGAAGCCTGAAAGTCTGACTACCAGTCTTACCATCGCGTATCGTATTCCCTATAACTAGGTTGTAGAGGTCAGATAGGGAGTCGCTCCATCCTTCCTAATATTATAAACGCGAAAGTTTGAATGTATGGATGTTTGTTACTCTTTCACGCAAATACGACTGAACGGATTTGGATGAAATTTGGCACACAGATAGATCATAACCTAGATTAACACATGATATACTTTTTATCCCGGTAGTACGTTCCCGTGGAATAATTTCCGACTTCCACGCAGGCGAAGCCGGGGGCGGAAGCTAGTGTAAAATACTGGTTTTCAGCTGCATCTAGTTTGACTGGAACCCAACCCCAGTATACTTAGGTAAAGGTTAGACGGTTAATAATATTTATGGACAGGTTACATCGTATTGTATCGATAACAATCGAAACTGCAATGGATTACAATTGATACTGTTATGGTTACTATCAATACAGGTGGATTAATGATAGGTACAGGACAAAATTACCAAAATATACTTTACCCGAGTCTTTAGGCGAGGGTTTATATTTATCGTAGTCATTCACACTATTGTAATAGTTCTCCCATTTCCCATAAATTTTCCTCAACTGCTCTGGACCATAGATTTTCGTTTTATTCAACAGATGTATATTGAAATTTTCTGGAGGTCGTGGCCACGTGGTCATATTGTAGAATAGTTGCGTGACTGAAAAATAATCTTATTTGATAGATTTTTTTTAGATTTGTTAAGAGATTTGAATAAAAGAAGATTTGATAAAAGAATTTTATTTGATAGATACATCAATTCTCAGTAGCAGACCGGAGTCTGGATGTGTGCCCGGTTGATGGCAATAGGGTCGCCCCCTATTACATGGGACTTAAACATAGCTGTCGAAATGTGGGTAAGTACACCTCTGCCTAACACATAGGGAAACATAGGCGAGATACTCTAACATAGATGGAAAACGGCTAGACAGATGACAAAAATGTACATGCACTGGTACGACACTGATTCATATGTTTATATTTTTATCAAAAACTTTTTTTTTTTATAGCTTTTCGGCGCGTTTCGCTGACATTTCCAGTGCATGTGATGCGAACTGGCACAGCCCTGTCATTTCCCCTGACAAAAAGGTGAATTAACAATTGAATATTAATGATCTTTATTATTGTGAGGATGTGGGCGGTTTAGCAGCTGGTAAGTTCTCTTCCCAAAATTATAAATTTTAAGATAAAACTTGAGAATTTGTGAGGTATGTTTCGGCCGATGCATAAATAAATGTATTTAACAATGAATAAATGTATCTTACTTTTTAAATCTTGTTTATATTCTTGCACATTTTTGTTTTTTGTCACCATAGAGTGAAAATAGTCAGCCAATATATCAATCTTCAAAAGTAGCTGTTCCAAACGGAAATATGTTTTTGCAGGAATAATATATCGTTTTTGTTGCAAATAACTCTTCAAATTCACTGCAAAAAGAAATTGCCAAGGATCTAATTGTTTCATTCTAACAAGATTCTAAAGTTGACCTTTTGGCGTTTGTAAGGTAAAATTAATTAAAATAGGTTTTCTTCGTTTAGTTCTTCACAAATGGAACTAATGTAGTAACTACACGTAGCCTACATGTTACAGCTTATATCATACACAAAATACCTTTGTACTATACCCGCTAGGAAGGTACCTCATTCCTTTTTTTTAAGTGAGACAGAATATACCTAAGTACGTCATTAGTAATGATCGGAGTTGGTAGATTGATTTGGGGTCAATGAAGTGGCACGTATATATTAGTATGGATATGCCTCCGGGATTCCGGGATTTTGAAATTATTAAGATTTTTTTGCATTTGTGTTTTTTTTTTTATAAAGATGTTGATTTTGATATAAACTGCTTTTTATTTAATTTTTACTTGTTTTCATATTCTTAAAAGTTATTGCATTGAACGCGAAGAAATATTAAGAAGTATAAAAAGACATTTTTATTTATTTATTCAAGAATACATAGTCACAATTACAAGCAGCAGATAATAAACTTACAAGAAATATCTACTAAATTAGTCTTATTATGTAAGTTTCGAATGGACGCACAACGGTAAGATTCACTTTATTACTTGATAAATAAGAAAAAAACTATTTTAAATATTTAACTATCGCATTCTATAAATTTCTAATGTAGTAGTTTAAAAATCCTTAGGTACTTTCACAATATTTGATTCAATCCCATATGTACCAAAATGAAATCCCAGAAAAAAGGCTAATCCATGTTATGATTTCTATGACTATTCATGATGCAAGTACGTGAAATCAATCTACCTACTCCGATCACTGAGTCATTATTATTACATTTGATTTTGATACAAAAGTGCGGGTCGAAAAAGTATATAAAATTCCATTGTTAACGTGCTGAGTTTAAGGTGATAAAGGGCAATTCAGTAGCTTTAGCTAACCTTATTAAACCTAAAAGACAAAACTTTTTATAACCAAGCGCAAAATGATACTGGCCACATACTTTTGCTGACCATTGATTTAAAAAAAGGTATAGCTATAGCTTTCTCTTGTTATATTTATCTGAATTTTGAATATTACGATTTGATGACGCCCCCAGAATTAAAAGAAACCGCCCAAGCTGTTATTACTAAGAACCTATTTGCCCGAGAAATCCAAAAAGAAATAATTATAACCAAACATAATTTTGAGGATTTTTTACAGTAGAAAAGCGAGAAAAATGCGCTATATTTTTATGAACAATTTTTTCTCTCATATTTTAGTAAAAATATAAGCCAAGTACCTTGTGGTCTTTGTTCTATTCTATATTAGGTATAGTATTTAAAGCACAAATCGGTTTATAATAGTAATAGTATATTTATTTCTTAGTATATGGTACATTATGATCTTAATATTATTAAAAAGCTTCACACATACTACTGTTGCCGGTGTAGAAATATGGAAATTAAAGTACAATTCCCATTAAAAAAGCTTAAAGTAAATTAGTTTGAAATGACAATGGGTAACTATTTTTTTTTAATACAATGTCAAATTTTATTAATTAGAAAATAAAACAAAATATTTATGAATGAAATGTCAAATGCCTTAAAATTAAAATTAAAAAGTCAATTCACACGCACTGAGCACCTACTGATAACATACGTCAAAATTTATAATAAAAATAATCGTGAACTGAATAAAAACATTTGTCTAAAAGCCAGGCAAATATTATTTTCTGGAATTTATTAGTAGGCAGCACTCTGATGCGTGAAGGTAAATTGTTGAAAATTTTGATTGCCATGCAATTGGAATTCCTGCTATACAAATGCAGTCTCTGGCTAGATGCAAGTAATTTATTTGGGCTTCTACTGTTGACTCTTTTAGAAACGAGTTCATACAATGGGAACATGTGCGAATACCTTTTTATAAATGATGTAAAGACAAGGAAGTGGAACAAATTTTAGTGCTTTAAATAATGGCTTACAATGATCTAAATATTCTACTCCATACACAGCTCTGATACATATTTTATGTGCAATAAATGCTTTGTTCACGTCTACTGAATTACCCCATATTACGAGGCCGTAACGCATTACAGATGAAACACAGCTATGATATGCATTGAGGGCTGCTTCTTTACTCTCTTTCTTTATAAATGACGGAGTTCTGAGGTAACACACATTAAAAAACCAAATTGACCTGCTCCTTTTTTGAATTCGGTTAAAAATTGTATAGGGATCAAGGTATTTAAAAAAATAATATTTAGATTTATTTCATAAAATGTTTTCGTATGTGTAGATCGACGGAGTAGGAACTCTCTGCTTTTACATTAATAAAGACTTTTCGTGATTTTGCTTATGCAGGATTTTTCACCTTAGTTGTTCCTGACACTAAAATGTGATAAAAGTAAAAGTTTTTAAAGGTTTTTATTGCGTAAAATAAATAATTAGTAGTCTGTATTTCTCTTGTTAACACGTATAACATTCAGCGTACTCAATACGAGTTCATCAAAATCACCTTTCGGAATGGCCGCTCACATGTGTTGTTACAGTCGAAAAATATTTTCTGGCGTGAGTATGGCATCCATATTTGGCAAAGCTCTTCTTTGAAGCATATGCCATGCGTGCTTGGACGTTGATATAAGCTGCAAGAAGTGTGTTTGCAACGATTCTGGCAGTGAGTAGACGTGCATTACGTATCATCCATAAGCAGAATCGAAGCACCAAGTTGGTTCCACAATGGAATTACAACAACTAATACAATCATTTCAGCGTAAATCTGATCCAAATCAGTTCGGTTCTTCCGCCGATCCAAATACCCGGCCATAGCATGATTGCACCACTGTATGCATAGACTTCCTGGCATGATTTTAAACCTTCTTGGCGTCCAGGGGCCCTCCAAAACCGTGTGTACGTCTGGTTTCATCCTCTATTAATTTCCTCATACCAAAGCGTGATTCGTCAGGAAACACAAAACACCACTCTTCTTCTGCCCAATTTCTGAGGTGACGAGCCCATTGTAAACGGGCTCTACGATTGCGGGGCTTAATAGGAGGTAAACGAAGCGGCCTTTGGGAACGGAAATTGAATTCATGTAAGCGATTTCTCATGGTTTGATCGCTTATTAAAAAATAAAAAAAGTTTTATTTCAAATATCAGGATCCGGGTCACATTAACATCCCCGAAGAGCTATGAAGCCTCGTAACCAACATCATCGCTGTCTATGTACGATTTTGGCGAGCAGTAATTTTTATGTAACGATCTTGTCTGCGTATGGTGATGCGAGCTCGTCCTCTAAGTCACTCTACCTCGCTACGAGTGATGCGGTAACGTGTCCAAAATTGACTTATAACACTCTACGTAGTGCCCAGAGCGATTGCGCTTGAGCCACAGCACGTTGCCGAGGACCAGCGTCCAACATTCCCACGGCTCTGATAATTTCTTCTTGGCTCAAATGACGTCTTCGCTCCATAAATTGATTCCACTCAGCAGTATGGCAGAAATTTTACTGATTTGGCTTCAAACTCACTACAGCATTATACGTATACAGGAAAAGTTTTTATCCAGTGCGCAAACTGTAACCATGAATTCAGCATAATATCATTCTAGAGCCCCAGCCAAGAAATTCGTCGGTTTTAAGAAAAAAAAAACAGCTGTTCCATACATTTTGACCGCGTAGGTATTGCACTTTTCTATGAAACAGCAGATTTTTTTTTGTAAAGTCGACGAAAAATTTCTTAGCTCGGGGTTTTAGAATGGTATGCTGAATTCATGGTTAAAGTTTGCGCACTGAATAAAAACTTTTCCTGCATAAGACATTCATAATACGAGTTGACAGAAGATTTTCATCTTTTGACCGAAATTGAAAAACGACTCCCTTTTCAAATGACGAAATTTACTAAAAAGTTAGGCTTTGTAGTAACTAGCAATCGTACTTGATCCCTAGACACTTTTGAAGTAGTAGTAATAATAAAAACTACAATTGACTCATGATTGGTCATGATAATCAATCCGTTCTTGATACCTAAAGGATTAATTAGGTTTATAGATTTTTTCTTATGCTCGGATAGATTTAATACGCAATGAAATGCATTTCACTGATTCGTTTTATTGTACCTACCCTCAAAATTAGGTAACGATAAGTATTGTAACTTCCATTTCGGATGAATCTCGAATTCGGATCGGAAAAAACGCCCTTACTCTCTAATGCGTAATTATACAGGTATATCAATGTATCTAGACTTTCTATACCTAAGTGCGTTCATCAACATTCAGCAATGATGAATAATGCTCACCATACTTATTTTCATTGATGGTTACCAAAATAAATCTCGTTTATTCAAATTATTATAAGTAGGTACAAACATATCTTACCGTCCACCAGAAACAATCCGAACTGTAGGTTCAAATCCACGTAAAGTTTATGTTTTACACCAAAATTGACTGCCTTTTCCAATACATCTAAATAAAATTCCAAATCAGTTTTCGCTGGTAAATCATGGATGATCTGTTTGTACTTATAATTGGAAACAATACCATTCACAGAAAAAAAAGACGACATAACGAAAAACAAAATGCATGGTAATTTTATACGCGGACACAACGATGTAATCGATTTTAACTTGTGCATTATCTTTAGTTTTAACCGCCAAGTTGTTGTAACAACAAAATTCGAATGACAAATGGCCGCTTTTTTTAGTGCTACTGTTTTTTGTCTAGTGATAAAAATGAGAAAATAAAGACCGAGAAACACATCACGGCCGGTGCACTTGCACACCGAGATATCTCAAGTTGAACATCTACTTGTCGCACGTTAATAAGTAGGCTTCGGCAAGGAAGTCACAAGCATTTCACATGCTAACGTCTACAAAATGACATATTCGATAACCTGATTTGCCTTGCCCACCCAACAGCTGTCGGAAGAATAGCGGTCATCATACATTTTCGGGTTGTGGATTTGTAAACAGCGTTTATAGGAATCCTATGATAACATTGATTGAAGTTCGATTCGGTACGGAAGCGTATCGAATGGTTGTGAATAGTTATGTTGGTACGGCTGGCTCGGGTCCGATGGTTATAGACAACGTAACATTTTATCAGCGATAAAGGTGATGGGAAAGTAAAAAATGTATTGGGTTGACACTTAAGAGGGAACAGGGCGTGCGATTCTCCATACAAATGTATTCCCCTTTTTTCTTCCTGAATAATGCCTCTAGAGCAATTTTTTTTTCTTCATAAAATCAAGGTCTGCTGTAAACACGTCCCTGTCATTTTCTTTTTTTCTGCAACTATTTAGTAAAGAAAATATGACCCTCTAAAAATTACAAAATTGCCCTATTTTTACCACCGTGATTAGACGACTACCAGACAAATTAGAAAAGTTTTTAACATAAAAAACAAAAAATAGGAACCTAAACAAACTCTTTCTTAAAATGTTAATGTTAAAAATAATTGAATAGACTCAGTGTTCGAGGAGAAAAAAGGGGAATACGAAACGTCGATTTCGTCAAAAATTTTGTGTTAATTTCGGTCTGAGCTGCAGCTGTCCCTATCACACACTACGGGGGCAGACTTACTGACAGCGCGACTGCAATAGTTTCTTCAAATACCTATTTTTCAAATTCCTCGCAGGCCCCGTCTTAAGCGGTAGCTTATAACGACCAGAGGGCCTAAACAAGTGGCGATCGCTTTCAAAGCGTTTCGAATTTTATAACGACTTTCAACAGGATTTACGTAACCTATACGGCCACTTGTTTAGGCCCTCTGGTCAATATTTACATATAGTAGCAATTAGCCGTGGTTAAATAAAAACCCAAGCTAGCTCGCAGTGGCGTAACTATACCGTTCGAGGTCCGTTGCAAATTCATCGGATGCCCCCCCTCCCCTCTAATATAAAGAAGCAGAACCAACAATAAGAGTATTTTTTTTATTTTATAAGACTTATTTATACACTTTTACTTGAAAGAGTTTAGTAATAAATATTGGGAGTTGGGATTTTCCTCAGACCGGGGGCCCCTTCCGGCTGGGGGCCCGTGGCATTTTGCCGACTTGCCACCCTGTAGTTACGCCACTGCTAGCTCGTGAAATAAATAGTCTCACGTTTTTTGCAAATTGTAGATCAGTCTATGGTTGTATGCGACTGGTATCAGTAAGAGCAGTGGTGGCCCAGTGGTAACAGCTGCGACTTACGACTTATAAGTTGGAGGTTCGAACCCAGACAGGTGGTTTACTTTATGTAAATTATTTCATCACCACTGCTCTCAAAACTTTGAAGGAAAAGATCGTGAGGTGACCGGCTTGTCCTAGAACCAAAAATTAGAAGACGTGATTATCTCCCAACCCAGTGTGGGCCCGCGTTGTGGATTGTGGCCCGCTCTAACAAAGACGAGCCCCGTGTCTCAGCAGTGGGAACGTTATAGGCTGATTATGCTTGTGCTATGGTTGTATGTAGATTAAAATATGATCCGCGATCGAAACATGTATTTATTTGTTTACCTAATTAATAGCATTAAAATCATCAATACATAGGTACCCTCTAAGTTCATTTAAGTAATCCAATTTAATGACTTTTTCACGAAATAGTCAATCAATTGTGATTATATTTGAATTTGGCGGTTTTTTTTAAATTATCTTTTTAAAACTAACGGTATCTATAAAATCTGAGTAGCCTCGCTAACTAATTTAATTTAACCATGTAGTTTAGGAGCCAGTGCATGTTTATTGATTTCGCAAAATACAGTTCCTATAGGTAATTACGGCTGACCAGCAAACCGTTCCAAAGACTACTAAATACTTACAATTTGGTTTGGAACCTTTATCGTGTGAGCCCGATTCGCTCTTAGTCGGTTTTTTTAGATTCAACGCCGCCTGATACCTAATATACTTACCTATTTACTGAGACACAAAATGCAAACGATGGCCTGTTGCCACCAACACCAAAGGAAAATTACACCACCTTTAACAATTTCAACCAGTGGAAGGTAAGTAAAAGTAATATGATTGTCATCATTTTCAATTATAAGTCTCTATTATATATCTGAGGGCATTTGAGAGCGCCGCCGCCGCCACCGCCGTGAAGTGTCCGTCGCATTGGCCATTCATGATGGTACTCGGGTTAGTCAAATTCCACGTCTCGTGTTGTCCTTCTCTCAGTTGATTCTCATTAAATTCACCTGTCGCTAACTTCGGAGTAAAGCACCCTTCTTCAGTTTGGAACTGAAGGAGACTTCTGAGCCAGTAGTTGCGATAAAACTGAGCGTGGCCTAAAAGGCCGCAAAGAGCAACTGAAACACATTAAAGATTTTATTGAATGTTAGTTTATACGAGTAATTATTAAAGATCGAAGCTAGGCTAAGAGCTTCACATAACATGCCAATATTACATTACGAAATTAGTGACGTGAAATGGAGACAGTTGGTGAAAATCATGGGACTGTCACCAAATGTAATTTAATGTCACATTCCCGGGCGAGCGACATAAGTGATAAATTAATCTTACAGCATGGTACCAAGCGTCGGAGTGGTCATTGTACTAGTAAAAAAGTAAGTTCAAAACGAAAACCCGTCTACTGAAAAATCACGTTCTAAAAAGTATGGAACAAGATAATGTTCTAATCTGACAGCCGTAGTCGTAGGTATGCCAGTTTGCCCTAAAGCCTATGATTGGGCACGCCAAGATAGCGGCGGTAAGTCCCCTCTTTGAGGAGTGGCTTGAGAGGCGGCATGGCGTCCTCACCTTCCGCCTGACGCAGGTCCTCACCGGACACGGTTGTTTCTGGAGGTTCCTGTTTCGCATAAGGCGGGAGGAAACGCCCGGGTGTTTCCATTGCGAAGATCGCCCTGAGGACACGGTGGAGCATACGGTGGCGGTCTGCCCGGCTTGAGCGGAGCACCGCCGTGTCCTCGTGGAGGCGATCGAAGGTGGCGATCTCTCGCGTCCGGCCCTGGTTCAGGCCATGGTACGGAGCGAGAGTGAATGGTTAGCCGTCACCTCCTTCTGCGAAGCAGTAATGCTCGCGAAGAGGGAGGCGGCGCACGTGAGGGAGAGGCAGTATATGCGCCCTCACGGCCGTAGTCGCCGCGGGAGACGCCCTGGGCGTCGGGAATCCCAGGCTGATTCCCGGCCACCGTAGGCGCGGGCTTGCGGACGGCGAGTAATGGGTAGCTCGCTGTCCGGTAAGGACCAAGCCCGGGTCGACGGCGCGTTGTGTTCCACGCGTGCCTCAAAGAGATGTCAGCACCAAATGGTGGGGTCCGCAAGGGCCGATGCCTGCCAGGGGTGCGAGTTGTTCGAAAGAGATACCGCGGCCCCTGGCACACAGGCAACTGAGGGAACACGGGTGGGTTTTAGTCAGTAAAAGTCTGACACGCCCTCCCGCTCCACCCAGAGCGGGAGAAGTTAATTGATGATTTCCCACCCAAAAAAAAAAACCTATGATCACTTACTACAGTTAGAATGTATGACACTTAAACAAGTGTCATAGCTTCCACCTTAGTTCACTTACTCTGTTCAAACATGAGGTCTGGCATTCCGAAGCTATTTAAAGCAATGTACTCCGCCTCGTTGAAAGACATCATACAAAACGTATCTGTCTTAAATTTGTCTGTTTTTCTGGAGAACACTGCACAGTCTCGAGAAAAACGGGCGATGACCATTAGCAAAGTCCTGGAAAAACAAAAATTATTTTGAAATACAACCCTCAAGTTCATTTGATGCCATGACTTTTGCACGAAATAGTAATGAGCGAATCCAAGTTCTTCTCCTACTCGTGTCAATACAACAACATGACTTCATGTACCTATAGTGCTACAAGGATCTTTGGCGCCTCAATGACATCCGCCACGATGAAATTGAAACAATTTTTTTTCCAAAAACAAACTTAACACTGTATTTAAAACATATGTGCATACGTTACAGTCAATTCTTGAAGTTTGATTTGCGAGTATTAAAATATGTCGCATAAATAGCCGTATTTTTTTATTATTGCGACGACTTATAGATGCTTGATTTTTAGAGCTTCAAGGGGCCGTTGATATCACCATGCGTTACTGAGAAAAAGGATCTTGACAGACAGATAGACTGACGGACAAAAAAGTGGTTCTATATCGGTTCCGTTTTTTCCTTCTGAGGTACGGAACCTTAAAAACAAGATTGCGTTATTAGTTCCACTTTTAGTCAAAAGATTCTTGTATAGCGTTGTACATATCGCACCTTCGGTAGAACAAGGGCACAATTGTCAAAAATTGCAAAAATGAGTTAAGTATACAGAAATGCCTTAAAAATGCTATTTGAACTGGAGGAACAAAGACAGTCATTTAATTCCTTTAAAAATCCGCTAGGCGAAAATAGTGACTTTGTCTTATTGGTGCCTTTTTACTGCTCTCTTGGCTGGACATAGTCTCATTGGTCAGTTGCGCCGTCGGCGGGGAGAGAGGCAGTCGTCACTTGGACCGCTAACGTCGTAAAGGTAAATATGCCCTTTTAATTTTTTGGTTTCTGGAGCGACAATGCCACATCTATTACACTTATGCCTAATTTATAATTTTAAAATTGGAAGGACAAAGTCGTTCAGACAGTTATGCCCTTGTCCGTTCAAGATTTGTTTTATTCCTTGGTCTTAAAAGTAAATGTGTTTTTGTCATTCCAATTGCAATGCTATTTTGCTAGACTTAATGACAATTACGTTTTTGTCATTCCAAATTGACTTGATTTAATATTAATGTTTGTTATTTAAGTTAATGAAATAAATTTGTATTATTTTTTAATACAAATTTTGTGATAAATTTTCTGTTTATTTATTAGTATTGGTATTTTTATGTATTTACGACTAGTAGGTATGCATTATTTGTGAATTGTGATATGAATAGTTTCTTTGTATGATTTAAATTTTAATAAAATTTTCAGAATTTAAAATGGGATCTCGTAGTAAAAAAAATTTAATGATGCTTAATGACGAAAATAATTTGCAAATCAAAGAAACTGACACAAATTCTAATAGATCTTGTCGCGAAGGAGATGTGGGCTCTAACAGAGCAGCAAATTCAATCGAAAACTCGTCAATGTGTAAGTATATTGTTGCTATTTCTTAATTCATATTGGTATGTTACTTAAGTTTTTTATATAAATATATATTTTTTTACAGCTAATAACATGGTTGAAACATGGATAGATATGAATATAAAAAACCAGGGTCCTGTTAAATCAATGGAAGGCATCATTTCAGAAACAACGGATACACCTATTGAATCATTACCGTCACCTCTTCTAGATTTCGAGAATTCTGATGTTGAAAAAATGGAAAATAACAATTTTGGAACAGAAATTTCTCCTGCGGTAAATACTACAGGTAAGATAATAAAACTGCTATACAAATATCTGGATTATTTCATTGATATGAAGCTGTTATCTGAAGATATTAATTTGAATTTAAACAAGGATGTTGAAGGAAATACTTTTAAAATATTGGATACGAAAGCGATCAAATTTATGAAAGATTCAGAGATATACCAATTTAAGTGCAGCTACAAAACCGACGATTGGACAGCAGCGAGAATTCGAACAGGTCGTATCGGTAATAAAAAAAGTGTGAAAGATGTCACACTAAACCAGCTCTATAAGGAAAAGTTACCAATCCCTCACAGAAAAAAAGAAGACATTCGTCAATTGATATCCTCAAATATAGTTCCTAAGTTCTATGAACAATATTTTAACTACCTTTTTTAAGAAAAGGAGAGAGAGCTAGAACTGATTCGTTAGTAAGAAAAAAATAATTGTTATAAAGATATTTTTATATTTTTTAATTAATATTTTTTGAAGTGTGATTCTAAAGAATTTCATTTGCATAACAGTGAATCTTGTTAAAAATAATGTCACTGTTATTTTTGTTATCTTCTATAATTCTATTTTCATTGTGATTCCAAAGAGACACAAACGTGAGATTATTGACGACTGATTAGTAAGACTATAATGATAGTTTAAGTATTATATTTCGTGAAAGTTACTACATTTTTTTTACTTTATAAGAAAATAAAAAGTTTATACGGAAAAACAAGGTATTTTTATTCGAAAATCATCCTAAATTAAAGCTCAAATTTAGTCCTAATTACAAAATAATATACATTTTGGTAGAACAAGGGCACAAATGTATCCCTTCCTTAAAATTAAAATTAATTGAAAAAAAACTAAAAGTTCTTAATTCTTGTTAACTATACGCCTAAAAAGGATATAGTATATAGTTTATATCATGCAAAGAAGAAAAACTTTCGAGCAATATTAACAGAGCAAGACCTCACTGAATGCAATAAATATCTTAAAATAGCTCTCCTGTAAAATAGCAAAAACTGCAATTATGCCCTTGTTCTACCGAAGGTGCGATATGTTGTAGTATATCGTACCTATGTAACAACCCATAGCCGTAGTCGCTGCCTTTATCTAACGCCTCCTGGCAATTATAGGGAATCTGACAGATACCCTGAAATTCTGGACTATGTACTGTATTCGACGCCATCTGTGCTGTACATGCATCTAAACCAAACAATACAGAATAATTTATCATTAGTTGTCATGGATAAATAATGAAAACCGCGTCAAAATCCATTGTGTAATTCGGAAGAGAGACACAAAAATCTTTATTAACACGCTTTTATTTTATTTTATACTAGAATCGTGTAACTTTAGTAAGATTTTAGATGTTCGAGAACTTATGAATAAGACCGTTAGTACTTACATATTATAGGTACCCACTTTTAAGGAGAAGCCCTAGAGTACCCTACGAAATTAAAATTTTCTTATTTTTTTCAATTTGCCATGCTAGAATTATAATCATTCAAATCTTCATTACAACCCTTTAAGTTCATTAAATCCCATTTTTTACCGACTTCAAAAAGAAGGAGGTTATGAATTCGACATGTTTATGTTTATATATTTTTTTAATGTATTTTCGGGCATAACTCTGACATATATAGACAGATTTGCAAAATTATTTTTATGTTCGAAAGGGGTTTATTTCAAAATGGTCCCATTTAAATTTCATATATATCTGATGATGCATTTCGGAGACAGACCACGGAACTCTTCAAAAAATTACCACAATTGCTGCTATCGCATAAATATGCATTGTTTTGACCCCAAGGATGATGAAATTTCGAATTGGTGTGGGGTAGGTACTATAACTAAAAAGTTAAAATAAAAACTTTTACCAAAAACAAAAACAACCGACCTCCGGAAAAACACTACAAAATGAAAAATAACTTTAATTTCGGAAAGCGGTAACAATAAATTAAAATACATAATTATTCAAAGTCACCGACTTCCGAAATTAAAGTTATTTTTCACTTTTTAGTGTTTTTCCGGAAGTCGGTTGTTTTTTTTTTTTGGATAACGTTTTTTATGAAATAGAAAACGTAAGAAAATTTGAATTTCGTGGTCTCCCTTAGCGGATAGACAAATTGTACACTTTACCCGAATCTTCGGGCGAAGGTACATATTTGTTTACGTCGTATGCAAAAGTGACATAGTTTTCCCATTTGCCATACATTTGCTCCAACATTTCGGGACTGTAGACCTTCGTCTGCTCCAGCAGATCTAGATTGAATGTATCTGAAGGTCTAGACCACGTAGTTTTGTTGTAAAATAGTAGAGTCACTGAAAACAAAAATGAAGTTGGAATTGTCGATAGGCATGTATTACCTTACTGACATACGGTAAGGGAATTTGATTGCTGAGCAGAATGACAAGCTACAAAAATTTGCCGTGGTCCCTAGTAGTTGTTAAATACTCAATAATCATGAGTGTGAGAGTCTGTCTCCGCACTCAAAGGGGAATCCAATATTCCAACTTTTCAGTTGTAAAATAATGTAAGTTGTATTTGCATTATTTACCTACGTTATTGAACAGACGATTTTTTTGAAACGTATGAAGCAATGGATTACTTTAGCTTTTTAATTATTACTTTTAGATCTTGTAATTACCTATAACACGAAAGCAAAGTCAGCAGATCAGAAATACGAATTGAACTACCTACAAAAAAAAACCTCTCCGGAACAAAATATGTGACTCCCAATGGGTCTTACAGCTTATTTCCCGCGCCATTTTGCTATCACCTTCAACCTTGTGGACCATTTTGTGGAAAAACTTAGCCAATGCGTTGATCTTTACAAGTAGCTTTTCCAACTGGAAATGTAAATCATGAGGGAAACTCATACGTTTCTGCTGCACAAGTTCCTTCAAATTCACTACAAAAAAAAAGAAAATGCTTTATTGTTTTATCAGTTATCACCGTGCATGCATGTAGTGGTGATAGGTCGATATTCACACAGACGTAATAAAATCGCGGCAGGATTTATTCCCGCGCTGGATTTTCAACGCACTGCTTAGCGTCGAGAGTTGAAAATCGAACACATGCACTCCAAAAAAAAACTGAAAATCCAGCTGCGATTTTATTACGTCCGTATGAATGTCGACTAAGTCCATTCCTGTGTTCTATTTAGAAGCGGAAAGTGCCCTCCGTCGTGTCGGCTCAACCACGCGTTCGTTCCCCGAATAAAAACTGACATATGAACGCAAAGATCGCGTATTCGCGCCAAGATCACTTTTGTTTCGGATGCGGGGTTAGGGCTTTTTTTTGGAAATAGCATTACGTAATGAAAAAGCGTTATGCGATTATCTACGCCACTTTTTATAATTTATAATAGAAATAAACAGAGAGAGAGAGGAGAGTGAGATCGTTTTCACGGTTTTCGAGGGCGCTGTAGCTGTTAGTGAGATTAAAATGAAAATGCAAAAGGCGGCTGCGAACATTTTCAAAGTTTTCATCATGGGTGTCGTTTTCATGGTTTTCGAGGGTGCTGAAGCCGATTGTGAGATCAAAATAAAATTAGAGTAATATAAAGATAGAGTAAACGACATTGCATTCGGAGCTGAAGAAAAAGCGTAAGGAACTTCGTTTGATACGGGGGTAAACCCGATCCCACACGTTTTTTTTCAATGTACGCTCCCGTACATCACACAATATCACCACCGAATTTTCGCATTGCTGCTAAACTGTGGGTAGGTTATCTACAACGAGAAAAATCGGTGATTATTGATAACGGATTATGAGATAGGAACAAAATCCATCGAAACATCGTTATTAGGTAGGTACATATAGGTACTTGTAAGATTCTTATTATGAACGGATTGATTTCATCCGCAATGGAAATAACTGATTGGTTCCATTGTTTACTGGCTTTTACGACAAAATAATGAAACTAGTTTTTAGAAAACTTAAATTCATAATTAATTAATGAAAAATATAATAATTAGGCCGTGTCCTACTCCTAACCTGTCCATTAAGTGCCGTTTGTACGTCATAATCATAACTGATGGAAACGATTATGTAATCGCGTATTCGCGCGACACTCGCTTTCAGTAAGGCAAAAGGGATAAGCTGGATACACCAAGGTAGATCGAAAATTCAACCTGTGTAGCGTTTTTTGCAATTTTCAGGTCAGTGTCAGGTTGTGATTAAAATATGATACGCAACCATAACACGTAGTAGGTATGTAATTAGCTAATTAGGTAGGTATACTAATTAAAGTGATCCACACAAGACTCTTAGTTCATTTAATTCCCCGGGCGCTTTCACCTTAAGGGTCCCCGAAACGATCAATTGCAATAATAATTGTCAATATGTACGTGATTGAGATACATATTGGTCGTCTGTCAAAACGCAATTAAAACGATTGACAATATTACTACACTAGCAATTTATTGCAATGGATCGTTCCGGGGACCCATTATATTTTGTAAAACCGGAAAAAGATAAGTTAAGAGACTAACACCCAGTTTCTGGAACTATATTACATATAATCAACACAAAAACTAGCTACCTACCTAACAAAATGTCGATTAAGCAGTTGACATGCCAACTGCTTTGATTGGTTAACTGTTATCAAGAGCCAGTCAAAACCCTTGGAATGGGCAATTAGCTTCAACTTTCTCACAAACTGGCCGAATTTTTGACAATTCAAAAGTAAATGGTTTAATTGAAATAAATGCTTTGAGTTTGCACAATCTTACCGTCTATCATAAACAACCCGAACTCCATATTAGCATCCACGTAAATTGTATGTCTTAGACAAAAATCTACTGCCTTTTCCAGTTTTTCTAAATAATAGTCAAGATCTGTTGTCGATGGTAAATCATTAATGATCTGTTTGCGAAAACTCTCATCATTTATAGCAATAACAGTGGTCATTGTTGTTATCAAGAATAGCAAAGACATTCTTGACAATATAATCGATTTTAACTCGCTCATTGTGGGATTATCACTAGTTATTTTAACTGCGCAGATCGCAGGCAGATGTTTCAACGTCTGAACTCGATTAACAACTGGCTGCGTTTTCTTCTGTGCTTTGTTTTTATCTAGTGATAAGGATGAGAGAATAAAGACGGACAATCACTCGAATCGGTCTCACACAATTTCCTTTTAATTAATAAAGTCAGCTTTAGAAGAATCCTGGATTTGTGCCCGGTTGAAGGCAATATGCTCGCCCCCTAATCCTGCAAACAAGCGAGTCGCGCCGCGAAATGTGGGTCTACTACTCGTATAAGTTCACTTCTGCCCAAACCTTCTGGGGAATAAAGCGTGATGGTATGTTATGTTTGAGAAGAAAGTGTGCCGATTGTGTTTCAAAATGACGGCTGTCCGGAGTGTCGCTGGCACATTATCAACAAAATGTCCTTGAACATTTTAGAATATAATAACCCAACCCGCGCATGGCCGGCACAGTCCTTCCGACGCGACGTTAACTGAGAATGTAGTTAAAATAAAACTAGCGAAGAGTTCAATAAATAAACTCGGAAATTATAATATTGTATTATATATAAAAACTCGCTGACAAGACAAATATCATGATCAGATATATAAATCACGCCTTTATATGTATGTACTCATTTCTAATATGCTACTGATAGGGGTTTATATGGGCCGATCCCGGCGGCACTGCAATGCCGGGCCGACCCGCGACGGGAGTGGAGCGAGCCCCGAACATCCCGTCAGCTTACAAAAATCAGATTAATATACTGGTCTAGACGTGAGGCATAAATATTGGATTAGGTATGTGGATTAGGTATTTTTCGATGCGAGTCCGTACCTAATCCAAAGCGCCGAGGATTAGGTATGGCAAAAAATATTCGTCCACAGTATACTCAGAAGATATTCCGTACCTTAAAATGTAGGGGTTAAGTTTCAAGTTTAATTAGCACTGCCGCCAGCGCCATCTATTTAGAATACCACTGGACTAGTTAGTGCTCTAGCGATGTACCTATATTGTAATGCCGGAGCCACACTAACGGTGAACGTCAATGCCCAAAGTCGCTGTTAACATTCCGATAATTAAAGCGATAAATTCAGTGGCCACACTTGACCGCCACCCGAGTTATTGCCTAACGTCAAATTGCAATGTGAATGCCGTTGTAAAATTATCGCGATAAATTGTGGCTACACCTAATCAATGCGATACTCAACAGCGTTTCTCGTTGGTGTGGCCGCGGCATAAACGTCGTCGTTAGGTGGCGTTATTTTTAGATGATACTCTCGAAGAAAAATAACAAAACGTTCACGGATGATACTCTCGAAGAAAAATAACAAAACGTTCACGTCTTTTATTGAAAATAAATGTATAAAAATCAGAAACTCATGATAAGGGTGAAATTAATGTTAATATAATAATGCTTTGGTTTCTACACGTATTACACCAGTTTTAATTTTAAGCCATTTTTCGGTAAAAAAAGACAAAAAAAAATGTCGTTTGAGTTGTTTTAAAAGAGTATTCTACAATGAACTTTAACCTTTACCTAACACGTAATCTCGTTGACTTTAAGTACCGTTTGCCTATAAAAAACTAAATATAATCCACCGTTCCACAATATATCAGAAACGAAATGTCCATAATCCATTCCGAATATTTCTTACCTAATCCACATACGATACATAATATCGGTAACAGGCCAGTGGCTATATTGAATAAATATTCGGATTAGGTAAATGGATTAGGTATTTTTAAATACTAGTATTAGGTGGATTAGGTATCGTTTTTACCTAATTAGACGTGAGGCATAAATATTGGATTAGGTATGTGGATTAGGTATTTTTCGATGCGAGTCCGTACCTAATCCAAAGCGTTGAGTATTAGGTATGGAACAAAAATATTCGTCCACAGTATACTCAGAAGATATTCCGTACCTTAAAATGTAGAGGTTAAGTTTCAAGTTTAATTAGCACTGCCGCCAGCGCCATCTATGTAGAATACCACTGGACTAGTTAGTGCTCTAGCGATGTACCTATGTTGTAATGCCGGAGCCACACTAACGGTCAACGTCAATGCCCAATATCGTTGTTAACATTCCGATAATTAAAGCGATAATTTCAGTGGCCACATTTGACCGCCACCCGAGTTATCGCCTAACGTCAAATTGCAATGTGAATGCCGTTGTAAAATTATCGTGATAAATTGTGGCTACACCTACGGTTAACGTCTATCATTGCGATAATCAACGGCGTTTCTCGTTGGTGTGGCCCCGGCATAAACGTCGTCGTTAGGTGGCGTTATTTTTTCAAGATGATACTCTCGAAGAAAAATAACAAAACGTCTTTTATTGAAAATAAATGTATAAAAATTAAAAACTCATGATATGGGTGAAATTAATGATAATATAATAATGCTTTGGTTTCTACACGTAGTACACCAGCTTTAATTTTAAGCCATTTTTCGGTAAAAAAGACAAAAAAAATGTCGTTTGAGTTGTTTTAAAAGAGTTATCTACAATAAACTTTAACCTTGACCTAACACGTAATCTCGTTGACTTTAAGTACCGTTTGCCCATAAAAAACGAAATATAATCCACCGTTCCACAATATATCAGAAACGAAATGTCCTTAATCCATTCCGAATATTTCTTACCTAATCCACATACGATACATAATATCGGTAACAGGCCAGCGGCTATATTGAATAAATATTCGGATTAGGTAAATGGATTAGGTATTTTTAAATACTAGGATTAGGTGGATTAGGTATCGTTTTTACCTAATCCGACCCATGTCTATACCTAATCCGACCCATGTCTATACTGGTCCCTCAGTGAGGGAACTTTCAGATATTAAGCTGAAAAGAACAGATACTACACTTTGATCTTAGCCAAAAGGCCGAGAAGCGATAAATTGCAAATGGAAATCGGGGAGCCCAACTCAATCGCGGAGAATCTTAACACCGCGATTCAGAAATACGTGTCATAAGCACAATGACATCTAGCGGTCGGGAATGGAACTAACTCCGCGAATACCTAATCTAAAACTGTAGATAAAAATAATTTTATTTGTTGCTCAGATTTGTTGTTGACTCACCTGCAAATTGCAAAAACATAAGAAAATATTTCTACCCTGGAGTCACTTTTTGTTCGTAAAACCGAAAAGCGCCCTCTGTCAACACGACCACGAATTTCTACATGCAGTGAAAGCACGGAAGAGAAAAAACAGGAGTGAAAGCAATTATTATTGGTCACTCAGTAGAATTAGGCCGTTCTGTAAAGCAAGTCTTATCATTAACGACAAATACTTTTACATTTGATTCGATTTTATTGTCAATTATTTTATTTATCAAACGTTTGCCAAAAGTACAGACGCCAGCACATCAAGCTACCCCAATCTGTCCAATTTCTTAGATCGAATTTCATTTTTTTTTTTTAAAGTTCATGTTCATTTGGGAAAGTTTTACAGTTTGGGATAGCTTGATGTGCTGGCGTCTGTACTATGCACACGGGCGTAAGTTCCCAAAACCCATAATGGTCGTTTTGAGACAGCCTTTGAAGAGTAAGACTGTATTATGCTTCAGATTCACGCACACTGAGTGCTCATCATCTATGGGCTCAAAGAAAACTATGGCTTACGTTCTTTGCTTGAAAAACTTTATTGCCATTACGGGATGTAGAAATTGTTACTTGGACGTTCTATGTTACCGCTTGACTTAGGTTCTATTCGCGGAATTACCAATTTCATCTTGCAGTTATAGCAATAAAAATCTTTTCAAACAAGTCAACAAGACCCCTTCAATGTAAGACCCCCACTTTTGACCCCAAGTGTATTGATTTTTATTGAACGCAACTAAATAAGTCTGGTAACACTAAAACTGTCAATCAACCATTTTGAAGTATCATTCCCCGCTGTTGTCATTGTGTTGTGGACTCTTGTTTAAAATTGGGATAATTATAAAGAAACCATGGGCTTAGCGACTGTTATTGAAAGCGATGCTCATTTCCAAACAGAAATGGCCAACGCTGGCACAAAACTTGTTGTAGCGGACTTCACAGCGACTTGGTGAATATAACCTGATTCCGTTCAAATATTCAAGTCATCGTTATAGTAAATAATTGATAATGTTGTGTGTAGGTGTCCCCCTTGCCAACGGATCGCGCCGTTCTTCGAGCAGCTGCCAGCGAAGTTCCCAAGAGCTGTATTCCTGAAGGTGGACGTGGGCAGATGCGCGGAGACAGCCAGCGCTCAGGGCGTCAGCGCGATGCCGACATTCATCTTCTATAGAAACCGGGTACGTGGCCTCTGAATCATGCAGGAATCAGAATACCGAGCTGACTTATCATTCATTTGTTTGTGTCAGTTTCTTTCAGGATTTCACATTATATTAGTCATTTTAATGAGTCGGTAAACCCTCAAATTGGATGTTATTTGTAATTACAATCATCACATTGATTGCAGACACGGATTGACCAGCTACAGGGTGCTGACCCAGCCACACTAGAAACTAAAGTTAGACAATATTATGGCACTGAGGAAGCTGGAGATGAAGACAACACTGTTGCTGGACATGTAAGTATACTGAACACTAGCATCCTATCTCAGGTTTGCACAGGTTACAGGTGGAAATGTGATCTTTTCATTATCTGTAATTTGCTAGACATCCTTTGTGCAATGTTCTGCAGAAAGACATACTTCAATCATCCAAGATTGATTTTGGTGAAATAGGTTTTAACCAGTTGACTACCCTAATTACAGACACTATTAAAAAGTCATTTTGTCTCACATGGATCCATGTAAAATACATACAAAGGGTTAAAACCCATATTCATATTAAGGAAGTTTAGTCCTTCCTATCTGTTATTCTGTGAATTTGAAATTATCCAAATTCAGAATCTGATACAGAGGAATGGGATCAAAAATTCATTTTTAATCAGCTACTACTGGTATATCATTATTTATTCCTGATATTAACATTTTATTGCAGATGGACCTAGCAACATTCATAACCAAGAGTGAGTGTGAATGTCTGAATGAAGCTGATAACCATCCCATGGCGCACTGCCTGACAAGTGGAGCGGGCTACCTGGCCAGTGACTGTGATGAGCAGCTCATCATTAACATTAGTTTCAATCAGGTATTTAAATTAAGCTTTCTTTATGAATTTTTATGTATCTATCAAAGAACTAATTTATCTGTATTGCTTCAATTTGATTCTTTTTACCTATTTTGGAATGGTAATTTAATTCTGGGTGTATAGTTTTCACACATAATCATATAATGAATGTACTATGTTAAATATTGTACTTAAAGCATTTCAAAAGAGTAATGGTACAGTTTCTTGCCCATTCTTCTCCATGAGAAACTACATTTTGGAAGGGGCGACTAGAATCAATTCTATTTTAATGTAAATGTTGATGTTCAAAAGTGCCTTTTACGTGCCTATTTGAAACAAATGCTTTGACTTTGACTTCAAAATCCAAGCGATTGTATGATTGTAATATTTTAAAGTGGCAACATTTTGACTATTAAAAGTATAAAGGCCTTTAACTGTATTAGATACTTGATTAGCGCTTTTCATATTGAACGCAATATCTTTATATTTCAGCTGGTGAAAATACACTCCTTAAAAATCAAAGCTCCCAGTGACAAGGGGCCCAAGGTAGTGAAGATATTCATCAACCAGCCAAGAACACTTGACTTCGATCAAGCCTCTGGAAACATGTCAGTGCAAGATGTTGAGTAAGTAAAATGGTCCTAATTGTGTTTGTTATTATGCTCATTAATGTGAACTGAGATTGTATGGACATACCAAAAAAATCCTAATGTTTTTCTTTATTTTCCATTGTAGATTTTCACCAAGTGATCTAGAAGGCAACCCATTGCCTCTGAAGTTTGTAAAGTTCCAAAGTGTACAGAACATTCAACTGTTCATAAAGGACAACCAGTCTGGTGGAGAACTCACACAAATTGACCACCTGGCATTCTACGGTTCCCCCATTTCCACCACTAATATGGGAGAGTTCAAGCGGGTGGCAGGCAAAAAGGGGGAGAGCCACTAGCACAACTCTTTCTAAGAAGATAGTTCAGTCTTGCTCTGTGTTCAGTAAATTCTAATTCAAGTGGCTTGGTGTGGGAATGAGTATATTGGCATCTACGTATTTAAAAATTTAAGTCATCACTTCATCCGTCAGCCTCATTCCAGTTCTCTCACATCATAACATCAATGTAACCAAACCTGAACTATTTTCTACGAAATGAACAGAATCATTTCTCAAACTGTGTCAAATAGTAGATGTGAATTTTTTAAATATATTATTATATTTTCGCCAAATATTTATAAAATATGGTGTAACATTCATAATTAATTATTGTTTTAAGTATAAAAAGGTCATTCCAGGGCCACAGTTTGTTAAATGGGGATTCTGAATTATCAGGAATTTGTATATTCAATTAATAAACATACACAAGTGTACTTATACTTAGTTTTATTGACTTAACTATTTAAACTCAGTCCTGGTTTAGTTCATATATCTGAATGTATGCCTCTGTGAGTGTGATCATTTGAGGTAGTATACTGGTTACGTGAAGGTCCTGCATTTCGTACCTGAAACAAAATAATTCTTATCAGATTGTATAGGGCTTCAAAGACAGTTTTACAAAGGATTGATGGGATTGCTAAATAGCTTGTATTCCTGTTCGTCGCTGGCACGACAGTTATCCAATTAATAGGTCTTTACCTATGAAATTGCCGTTTTGTATGAAAAAATTTAAACGAATTTTTTTCATGTATTTTTTATTTGTATTAATCGAAGTAATCACCCATGCAATCAATGCATCTTTGCCATCGCAGTGGCAGTTTATTGATGCCCTTCTTAAAGAAATCAGCTGGACGGGAGGCAACAAATTCTTCAAAGGCATTTTGTACTGCCTCTCGGGTATTGAATTTTTTTCCCGCCAAGAAGTTATCCAAATTCTGGAAAAAGTAGTAGTCTGTAGGCGCAAGGTCTGGTGAGTAGGGCGGATGACGGAGAGCTTCCAACCCCAGTTCTTGCAACTTGGAGACCGTCTGCTGTCCAGTATGAGGTCGCACGTTGTCGTGCAGGAGCAGCGGAGACGAGCGATTGACCAATGCTGGTTGGAGATGTGCCAGCTTCTCCATCATTGTGTTCAGTTCTTCACAGTACACATCTGCAGTAATGCTCACCCCGTTTGGTAAGAAGCTGTGATGAATCACACCGGCGCTAGACCACCAAACAGTGACCATCACTTTTCTAGGGGTAAGTTTTCGTTTAGGGCATTGTTTAGGTGCTGAACCAGGATCCAACCAACTTGCTGAGCGCTTGCGGTTATCAAACAGAATCCATTTTTCATCGCAGGTAACAATGCGGTTCAAAATTCCTTCATTTGTGTGTCTGTTGAGCAGTGCAAGGCACGTCTCGACGCGTACTTCGCGCTGACGATCATTGAGTTCGTGGGGCACCCATTTGTCAAGCTTTTTTACCTTGCCAATTTGACGCAAATGGACCAATATTGTTTTGACGCTAACGTCGAAAGCTGCTGCTAATTCAGCCGTAGATTGTGTATCATCAGCTTCCACAATCGCCTTTAATTCGTCATTGTCGACCAAAGTCTTCGGACGACCGCGAGGTTCATTTTTCAGGTCGAAATTTCCAGAACGGAAGCGAGCAAACCAATAACAGGTGGTGCGTTGGTTTGTAGTGTTAGCTCCGTAAACGTCGTTGATGTTGCGTGCCGCTTGTGCCGCGTTGCTGCCACGACGGTACTCATATTCCATAATTACTCGAATTTTTAACGTATCCATGATGACGAAAAAGATTGAAATGCGATGAAAATGTAACACTAATCAATAAACAAATGACTACTTTTGGAAAAAAAAATCCATGTTTTTAAAATAAAATTAATTTGAAATTAGAATTCTTACCCAAACAAAAATTATTTTGATTTGAAATGGCCAGTACTGCAAAACGGCAATTTCATAGGTAAAGACCTAATATGTTGACCAAAAACTTCACCACTTCCACGGTGTTATCACCATCATGAAGCACGATGTAGTATGGGTACAAGTCAGTTCGCATTGTACCCATTCAAAATGTTGATGAATCATGCATTACATACATTTTAACCAGAAAAGGTATGCGCTTCGGTAATCTTTGTGCTTCCGAATTAGCACGAACGTCGCGCCACAGAGATAAATCTAAGGTTTTTTTCTCTGTCGGGTTACCTACTCCGGTAGGAAGCAGACCGTCATTTGTCACTTACTCAATAATCTAATAGCTTCTGCCCGCGAGATCGTCAAAGTGAAATTTCTTGCTACCCGCGCTTTTACTTCCTTTTCGCTTTTCTTTCTGACTTTTGTTTTCTTTTTACTCGGCTCCTAAGGGTCCTAGCGTGATGTTAAATATCTTATAGCCTAGCCTACCTCCTTCCTCAAAAATCATGCTTTTAAAATACAAAAAGATTTCAAACCCTACTGGCAGTTTCAGTGATAAGCGCGCTCAAACAAACTCTTCAGCTTTATTATTAGTAAACGTATTACATTTTTGTAATAAAGATTAGGCAAGTATTTCCATGGTTGTAACAGCTCTATTCTAAATGTCAACATCGCGCTTTCGTATTTCCGGACGTCGTCTATCACTTCGGGAATCATTTCCGAAGCGCATACTTGTCTTGGGATATCTGTACAAGGCCAGTTGCCATCATCTACACTAATATTATAAAGAGGAAAACTTTGTTTGTTTGTTTGATTGTAATGAATAGGCTCAAAAACTGCTGGACCGATTTTAAAAATTCTTTCACCATTCGAAAGCTACATTATCCACGAGTAACATAGGCTAAATTTTATTTTGGAAAAAAATAGGGTTCCGTAAGATATTTGGGGTTTTCGGACACAAGGTGTAAAAAATCAACCAGAAAAGTTACTTATTTTGCGTACGCTGCCTAAACTATAAAAGATAGAACCATAAAATGTTCTAATTAATTGTAGATCTTATAAATATCTACAAAAAAGTCCGCGACACACTATACCTATCTATGTCGAGTGAGGCACAAAAACCATTTTTTTATTTATTTATCTTGAATTTTTTTTGGACTACATTTAAACGCATTTATTTTACTCATGCTATAATCCTAATCAAAATAAATGATTTCATCACTAAGTACAGTTTATGTAGATAATATTTGGTCTTTGAATGATTAAAATTGGACGTTTGGTTTTAAAGTTATGGCGAAATTTAAATAATACGATTTCTGCTGCACGGCCCGTTGCGAAGTGGGCGTCACCAAGACGGGGTGCGCGTGCGGGAGGGGAGTCTATGCAGCCTGCGGATAATGACTGCGTCGTCGATGTCTGTGAATTGACCTGGGAATCATTTTACTGACCGTGTCTTTCCTGGGTAGGCTTTTTGCAGCGGTAACCGACATCCACGCGGGCGGAGCCGCGGGCGACCGCTAGTTTAACGATAAAGCCGGACTCACCACTGCTGTGTTGGTTTATGAAGGACGTGTGCCCTGTATGTGCCCTTCTCAGGAGTGCCATCATGAACTATGTTACCAACTAACTCGTAGATCGTCTTCCCGTTGTGTTTTGCCTTCACTTCTGGTGTTAAAATGTCACCGAAGTCTACGTTTCTGAAATTCAATATCATTTAAATCAATTTGGTCGAGTGCAAACAGATTTGCCTATCGAATCTAAAATATCGATCTTTAAAGACCTCGAAAAAACCCGATCTCAATAATAAGGGATTTAAAAAAAATAGGGTAGCCTGAAACTTGTCGCCTAGGTCACCTCTACTGGATAAATTTAGGTTAAGTTAGCTAGCAGATATTAATATAAAAATAAAATAAAATTCATTTATTTCAGGCAAAACCCATATTACAAATAAAAATAAAATAAAATACAATTAAATTTAAAAATGCTGCCACAGAAAACAATAAAATGTCATTAACAGAAAATTAAATCAAATAAAATCACAGAATTGGAATAAAATAATATGTCACAAAATTGAAATTTTAATATAATGTCAAATTGAACGTTCACAGAGTTAAAGTCAAAAATATATATAATGTCCAAAATCAAAAATATATATATGTGCAGGCACTGGCATGCAGCTGCAGCCATCTCCGCAAGAAAGGAGAATCCCACCGCTCGGACAACACGCTCAGGATCCCGTTCGAGCTGCCCCTACAGCGACGCAGAAGCGATGCACTCCTTTTCCGGATTATTCCGTAGAAGTCATCGGTAGTAGCATCAGCGAACATCGCCGATGCGCTACAAAATCGGGGCCGCCCCAACAGAATTCTGAACGCGTTGTTGTACTGAACACGAAGCGCGTTATACGCCCGCCGGGTGAAGTTGGTCCACAGGCTGCACGTGTAAAAAGTCTGGCAGTATGCCTTGAACAAGGTTATTTTTACCTGTGAAGAACAACGTGCAAACCTGCGAACCAACATGTTGCACCGGACAGACAACGCCCTTCGCTCCCTCTCGATGTCTGCATTGTCAGACAGATCATCAGAGACCCAGTGACCCAGATACTTGAATCGATCCACTCTATTCAAATGTGACCCGCAGAGAGTGACAGGTGGTCCAGTTAAGTAGTTTTTAGTACCAGCTTTGAAGATCATGTATTCACTCTTCTTTGGGTTATATCTGAGCCCATGGGCCTCTGCGTAGGTCTCACAAATATTCAAAAGCCTGCGCATCGCAGAAAGAGACGGGCTCAGCAACACCATGTCATCCGCGTAACTTAAGTTGTTTATACACACCCCATCAACGGAACAACCGACCTTAGTGCTGCTGAGCTCCTCGATCAATTGGTTCATATACAGGTTGAAGAGACGCGGGGAGGTTATTCCCCCCTGTCTCACCCCACAGTCCAACCCGTATATGTCCGAATGCGACCCTGCCCATCTGACACTATTTTGCTGGTGACTATACCAATATTCAAATAGTGCTATAATGTCATGTGACAACTTTGTCTCGCATCGCAACTTACGCCACAACTTGTCATAATTCACTGTATCGAATGCTTTTGACAGATCTAAGTAGCAAGCATATACAGGCGTATTCCTGTCTGTGTAGTACTGAACAGTTTGCTTGAGACAGAGGATAGCACTCTCTGTTGAAAGGCCAGCCCTAAAACCAAATTGGGCGTCGTTCAGAAGTAGGTGCTCTTCCAAATATACTTTAGGGCTGATTTTTCTATAGTCAGATAACTTTTATCTGAGGAATAAATATTGCGGTTTGACAACTTTTGTGTAGAAAATATGTCAAACTGTCAGATTTATTTTTCAGATAAAAGTTATCTGACTATTGAAAAAAAAGGTTCCGACGAATTGACAACCTCCTCCTTTTTGAAGTCGGTTAAAAATCAGCCCATAATCTATCAAAGTAATAGGATACAAGAAGTGGGCTAAGACCACCACAACATGGGTCCCTGTTAAACGTCACATGGCTTCAAGGCGGACCCAGGGAGACGAGCTTGACACCTATAGGTGGGACTGGGCCGTTTTGGTGCAGGATAGTGTTAAGTGGAATAATGAAGCCGAAGGGAAGCTTTTGCCCTGCCGTGAGACGACAGGCTGATTTATTTATTATCAAGGCGCCTATCCACTGTATAACAGTCCCTCAGAAAAATCTTTCTCTACTCACTTGACTGGGAAGTTTACAACAGTTGGATTCTTCTCCACGAAAAATGTGTTTTTCGTAAATCGCTTGATGTATAATATCAAATAAGGCGGCAACTGGGTGATCTCAAACCTTTTCATGAAGTTCTCTTTGTACGTTTTGTATTCTTTTGATGTCTGCCCATTGAACTTCGAAAGTAGTTGGTACAGGTTTACCTATAAAAACAATACATGGTTTAATCAAAAATACACAATCGTTAGTATACACACTAAAAGCTGTAACAACACTATAGGACGTGGTTTTCTCTTACTCTGGGTTTTATCACCAGGCACCAATATTACAATTCCATTGTGTACCTTTTTTTTTTTCAGTGTAATAAATAAGATATGGCTTATAACAAGTATATGCACACATTTAAACACTCCATTATATAGGATAACTGTATATTAGGGGTATAAAAGACGTAGGCAAGAAGGCTACTAGGCTCAAATGGGATTGGGCGGGTCACATCAGCCACATGCAGGATGACCGCTGGGCAAAGGTCACTACACAATGGGTGCCTGAAGATGGACTACGCCGCAGCGGTGGTAAGACGACCTGGACGCGTACCGCGAGGGATGGTTCGAGGTGGCGCGGGAAAAGAGTTCCTGGAAGGACATGGGGGAGGGCTTTGCCCAGCAGTGGGACATTATAGGCTAAACAAAAAAACTGTATATTAAATTATTAAGGCTTGTTTGTACCAAGGCACATTTTTATTGTAATGATAACTAGCTTCAGGTGATGTGATAATGATAATTAGCTTCAGATATGTAAATGTGACTGATAAAAATCGAGAACGAAAAAAAATACGTATACTACGAGCCATCAGACCGGCTTGTTTAAATTATTTGCACAATAGTCACCTGTGGAATAATATTTTCTCTAAACTCGTCAGTGAAGAGTGGTGTGGGAGGCAGGTCACAGGTCAAGTACAGGAAGGGAGACTCCGTTATCATCTCACTGTACTCCTCACTGCTGAGGTCCACTTTAGCAGCGTCATCTGCATCCGCTGGTGGTAGTTTTCTGGTAAATTGATAAAAGTTATGGACAAGAATCATGTAGGATCATTCTACTATAGTTTATGATATAATAATATGGATAGTTTACCTGGTGTATATCCTCATGTGACCAAGAAATGATTTGTAGATAATAGAACTGTTTGGTTTCTTAGTTCCATTGAGAGCCATGTGTAGAGAATTTAGAAACCAAGACATGAAATCAATGGGATCACCTGCAAAAATAGAAATGATTATGGTTTATGTAACTAGAATAGTGCAAGATATTATGTTGTTTTTTAACCGACTTCTTAGAAAAGGAGGAGGTTCTCAAGAGAAAAAACGATTAAATAGAAAATAACTTTACTTTCGGCAGTTGGTGTCTTTTGATTTTAACCAACTTCAAAAAGAAGGTTATCAATTCGACATGTTTGTATATATATAATTTTTTAATCTATGTTCGGGCATAAATCCGTCATATAAGACGGATTTGCAAAAATCTTTTTTTGTTCGAAAAAGGGATTTATTCCGAAATATAGATCTGATGATGAGTTTGGGAGACAAACAACGGAACTCTTCAAAAAATGACAGCAAACCAATGTTTTTTTTTGGAATAAGTTTTTTGTATTTTCGTTTTTGCCACCAAATTCCTAAATTAAATTTATTTTTCACAACACTGGAATGCTTTTCAAAGTCACATGTTTAAAAAAAGTTTTTACTTGTTGCTATAGGCAAATAGAGGATGAGATAGTATTCTCAATTCATTTATAACAATGTCAAAAAGCATAAATTCTGTAGATGAATTACTCACTTGGTTTGATAAATTGGAACCTTTTTTTAGACCATAACACAACAGCTTGCAGCATTTCGTGGGGTGATACATGAGCTTTAAAGGCACGCGGGTTCCATAGCTTTCGGAGTAGTTCGCCAAACCTCTGCACCAGTAGGAATGACGAGTCACCAGGAGGCCGCTTTACATTTGCATAGTTTTCTTCACGTAAGAAGTAGTTGCGGAGGGGACGTACTTGTGATAGACACTAAAATTACATCATCAATTAGTAAAAAATTATACTAAAATTTAGACCTCTCAAAATTTTCTAACTAGAATCTAGTTGTATGTTTCTTTAAAGAAAAAATAGTTTAGAAGAATACACAAGAATCTTTATTTTAGCTTATCTCTTCCAAATGTGCTTTGACAGTTCTAGCCATACACATCAAAAAAAATATTCATGTGTACATTTAATATGAACTTGTTCACACACATCCATGTTCAGAACAGCAACCGAGCTTCAGTGCCTGCCCTGTGTGTGCCACGGCTCTGTCACATCCCAGGCATGACCCTGATATGTGTGGATAAACCTTAACATTACAGGCCTGGGCATACTAGTATAGAGAGAAAATTTAAATTATTCTGATAAGAATCTTCCTAAATGTTTAGGAATATGAACTCACCTGCAAAATAACATTGCAATAGTCATTAGCCTTGATATTATTAAGGCCCACGATTCCAGGCATATACATTGTACTATCAATCGCTCGGGACATCTTGGTGCTGTAATCAAGCTGCATGATCTGATCTGGTGTGAAGATCGGGTTCAGAACATACTTGATGTCATTCAATGATGAATCTAAAGGAAGTATTATTAAGTTATCAAGCATTTTCAGTCATTGTACTTTCCTCTTGCAATACAAATACAGTTGTTGTGTAGAGAAAATAAATGTTTATATTATTATTCTCAGTAACATAAATGACGGTGCAACTTTAAAGTTGGCAATGTCCCAAATAGCTGCCAAATATTGAAAAAAGTATTTAGACAAAAGCTTTTTCAATATTTTTAACGCCTAAAACAAATCATAAGTTATTGTTACAATATTAATTCAATGCAATTAATATTATTGTGCACTATAAACTGAAGTTTTATAATTTCTTATAGTAATCAGCATTCTTCAGCCTTTATCCCAATTTATTTGGGATTGATGCAACATATCTTTAGCTTCTCTGTCATTTTGGTGGTCACCCCCTTTCTAACCATGTCATCTTTCACACACAGTGACAGTTTAATTTAGTAATATGAATGAACAACTTAATCAAAACGGTGAATGAGGGTGTTCATGAATATTCAAGCCACCAATTGGCGCCACTTTGACAAGAGGTCTTCCAGTTCGATAATGAACTTAAAATATTTGTTGTCATTCTTTCGTTCACCATTCAGTCCGTTGGTGCTTCTGACACTTTTGACAGGTGCCCGGACCTGACGTCTCAGTGCTGCCACCTAATGAACGTCATTTCAGAACACCCTAATTATTTAACAGCTATTTGTGACACTTCCTGGTTGCACCCTCTTATATCCAGTTTTGGTTGATTAGTGTGAGCCTATAATTTAAGAATAAATGACTTACCAATAACTTCATAGTTATCAGGCAGGCAGTAAAACTTCAATGTATGCAGATTCAGGAATACATGATGACCGTCAGCCACAGAATGAGTGTAGGCATGAGTGTTTGTGCCTCTACCCTGGGGACAACACATTCAGAAGAGTCATCATCATCACAGATCTCATTTATACATGTGATGATGGTGATGACTTTATATATGGCTATGAGTTACTACCTACTTACTATAATTTGAAGCAACCTAAATGCCCCCAATAATAACAATAAAACTTCTATTGTGAGTTGTTCAGACCTATTAAGCTATGAAGCAGTTGATGTAATTTCACATTGGATTTATATGCAAACCCAAAATACTATTGTGAGTAATAAAAATACAACTGAAATTGCAAGTTTGTTCAGTAGTGTGTGAAGTCCAACATTGATAGTTAAAAAATGTATAGGTAATAAAGTTTGTGTAGTTATATTTACCTGAAAATACTTGCCACAGACGAGACAAGCATAAACATTGATTCTCGTCAATGATACCGAACATAACTTCTCAAAATCAAAGTCCAGAACGTGCCTGTTGATAGTATCTAAATAGGGACACTGTATATGGATTGACGTCTTTGAAGAAGGTTCTGAAACAGTATGTTATTGTTATGAAATTTGTTGTTTCCTATTGAATGTTGGTAAGTTAGGTTATAATGCTGACCGGGTAATTCCAAGCCATTTTCTTCAGACAGCTTTCGCTTTTTACTAATTGTTTGTTTTTCAGACATATTGCAGTACAAATTTACAGGTTTTTTGCAATAAATAAAGAATTCTTCGATATTTTCGTTTCTTGTTTGACAAAGTTGACAACGGGCACGACAATTCACAGAACACATATACTCAAGACAATTTGACAGTCGGTCACACAGACTTTATAGAGATAAGATAGATAGTTATCTTTTTACTTTTTTAAATGTTTTATGGACCTACTCTTGACCTCAATCACGCCTGATGGAAAGTGATGGATGTCTTTTTCTTTGAATGTTGTGAATTTGTGTATACATTAATTATTTAATTACATAAGCAAATGGGGCACAAAAGCTGTTTCATGCGCATGTTACCCACATTGACGTTGACGTTGAGCTTTCAGTTCTAACCTAATTGCATTGCTTATTCGGATCTCATCACATCAAGTCTTCATCAAGTCATCAAGTAGATGAAAAAGCAAAATTAATCGGTGTGTAAAGTGTGTTTCTTACTTATCTGCGTTCCACTTCAAAATACTCAATATCTGAAACATGAAGCTACAAACATTATCTAGAAAGTTTTGACAGTTGAGTGACACTGGCAATGACAAGTATTTGTCATCCTGAAAATCGAATCCACAATCGTCATTTTCTACCCGAAAATGGCCGCATCAGGAGGAAATATCGAATGGTCTACAACTGTTAAACCAATATTAACAGCACTTTACGGCCCATTTTTCGACAAAAACGATGCCGTTGAAATCATCCAAGCCATCATCAAAAGGTTTGTTTCATCTGGACACTTTAAGAATTTAAACAAAAGTTATTTTGATAGCTCATCTGATTAAATCATTGGTTTGTTACCTATTTATTTATAAACTTGTCTTGTGTTATTAAAACTAGGTTATTGTAGTAATATTTTTGTGCACGGCTCCTTTGTGTCCGATGAACATGGACATAAAGACTGTGCTTTACATCTAATGGGGACACCCAATCAAAAGAATTTGCAAATACCCCCACACAATGAAAACAACTCTCTACACTACCCTGCTACCTTCAAAGACATATCACTACGAATATCGCGACGTTGACAAGTCCATCTGTACATGACTTAAGTTGTACTTAATAGAACCATGTCTTTGAGACTAGTTCAATTCATTTATGCTGAAAAACTTAATTTCCTTGCTCGCAGTGAAAGTGAGTTCCAGAACCATGAGGACATCTACGACTTATTCTACACATGCTTTGCATGTCTCTCTGCACATTTTATTAGCATGAATGCTAATAATTGTAAGTATTTACTGTAACAGATACAGTACTCATACTTTTATTTTGTTGATGAATCATCCATCTAAAACATTATGATAGTAATATTTTGGATTATTCACTTCACCGAAAACAATCTTAGATTTATCAGGTTAAATAGCTATTACAACATAGTAATAGCATAATTATTTCAGGAACCTAAGTCTCTAATGGTAATGCCTAAGTTATGAAACATAAATTGTTATAGGCAAATTTATCATTGTTATTACAAACAAAACTTTGGTTTGTTAACTGAAGGACTTATCATCATGCAATGTTTGTATGATTGCTATAATTTAATATGAATCTAGTTGAAGTAATGAATTTCATATTATTGTGCAATAGGGAAGTTTTTTGAACAACAACTCTTGAATACTTAGAGGTTTCCTGGCTATTCTAGTAAGAAACAAAGGCTTTAATAAAATCATTGTGGGAACAAAAAAACACATTATTTAATTTTAGGATACCTAACAAAATTTATAAAGACAATAACAAAGACCTATGAATCATTCCTTAATTTGAAACTAAATACTTAAGGTGAACCTAGTCCACTTTTTTTTCATACAAACTTCGGGAGTGTTTTACTCCACTGTCTGACATGGCACATCCAAAGTAAAATATGCTATTGTTTTGTCTCATTATTAATATTGTCTGTACGGAAACAGAATACTAAAATAAAAACCCATTAAAAGTTAGGAGCTAACAAAGATTCGTTTTTCTCGCTAATTTTACTTAACTTTGGGCATGTTTAAGTAATAAAAGAATTGCAAAATCTCCAAAACCAAGTCGGTACCAACAAAGTTCAATTATCGAAAAGTGCAATAAACTTTATTGGTCATTGATTTATGCATTGGCTTTTTCTGTTGTGGGGAAATGCCGCCGACATTCAAACTATCTTTGTGTTGCAAAAAAGAGCTGTTCGATCAATTTATAAATTAAGTCCGAGACACTCTCTCAGAGAGAAATTTAAGGAGATTAATGTAATGACTGTGCCTTCACAGTATATTTTTGAAAATCTTTTATATGCCCATAAAAATATTAAATTGTTTAAAAAATACAGCGATATCCATAGTATAAATACTAGGAACAAACACAAATTTGTTGTACCATCAACAAGGCTCAAAAAAATAGGTGGATCATTCAGATGTCAATGTATACGCTTTTATAACAAACTTCCAAGCCATGTTCAAGATCTAAGTCTCAATAAATTTAAATCATTCATTAAACGTAAGTTGTGCCTGAAAGCCTTTTATACCGTTAAGGATTATATTGAGGACAAAACATCTTGGGATTGACCTGCTCCAATTTTTGCATACTGAATGTTGTTCTTTTGTTTTTTTTCAAACTTATACTCTTCGACATTTGATTATTATTATATACACTTTGACATGAATATTTACTTTGAGAAGTATAATATTATTATTGTTTTAATTATTGTGAATGTGAGGACTGTGTGGGTCATGTTTTGTTTTGTGTTTCATCTATTTCTCAGTTAGTTTTAATGTTAATCTGGCAGTTTGAGTAATTTATGCGGCCTACCCAAATGTCCTTTCTTTGGTATTGTTCGTCAAATCTTTGAGCTCCTCAAGTTCTGAGTTGAGCTGCATGATTATGATAAATACGTGCACTGATTGGACAGGTCCACTCAATCTGTGTGGTTCTTTCCTCAAAAGACCATTTCAGACACCAATCCACATGGTCTTCACATGATCTGACCAAGATTATGTCTGGACTTTAAAAGAGACTGTGACCTCTGAGTTTGTTTCGGCCTTTCTTCTCAGAGTAGTCAGATAGGAAACGCCGACCTCATCTAGTTTAAAAAAAATATGATTGACGTGTAAAAGTGTTTGTACAAACCTACTTACAGAAATAAATCATTTATCATTTATCATAAAACCCGATCTTCCGAAGCACTTATCTTAATTTTTGCGCGAATTTTTTACTATAAATGATCCTGCATCTCACTCAATAACGTTGTGCGTGTAGACTAGCATCTAACTGCTCATCACTGATACTATCTCTGTCGGACACGAACCTGGTGAGACAGCGTGATTTTTAGCCAGGCCCACCAGTGAGTTTGAGCCCGCGACTAGGTTCCCCTTAATAATAGAAGATTCTTTACTTATACTTGGATTTTTTCAGTTAACTAAATATGTGTTATGTAATTTAAGAGAACTATTTTTTTTTAAATCCTTTATTAGAAAAGAACTTGGTTTTAACCAACAAAATCAGTGGGATAAATGGGAATAAATGTAATGTTATTTTATAATTTTTTTATGAATAGTAATTTAATAAAATACACCAAAGTTTCATTTGATAATTATTTTAAAAGTTAGAATTGTGCATTTCCATAAAAATTGTTGTAAGCTTGTTCATCAGCTACTTTATGAAAGAAAAGCTACAAAATCAACTTTATTCTATTTTTAGTACCAAATGACCAACTAAGTACTGCACGAGATGCATTCAGAGTGATTCTCAGACAAATACTGAAGAAGCTCTCCGAAGCTGGATTGAGCTGTGATGACACCAACAATACGACTGCTGCACCCAATGTTTCCGTTAAGCAGGTTTGTAAGAGACTTGAAATTAACTGCATAAAAAAATTAAAGAAAAATATGTTCAGTTTGCTAATGTGCACAAATTCAATGGAGCAGGAGAATAAATGACTCGGAAAAGCACACTTTTTACTTTAGAATCGTGACTTTTTACAGCATCAGCATTATGCTGTGGCTAAATTAAATAAATAAAAAGCCATGCTTTTCCATCAGGGACAATATTTTTTAACATAATTCCTTATCACACGTTATACTCTGCGCACTTGGGGAATGAGAACTTTAAAAGCTTTATAATGTTCTAGCATTCTGCTTTTAAGTGTTGTGACTGTCAAAATATTACACACTAAGCGAAAGAAACTTAGTTCCAATCACTCACAACTGTTTTGATTATAGTTATCTTTCTGAAAATAATGCAATGGAGACTTAATAAAGTTAATGCTAACACAATTATCACCAAATGAACTAAACTTACATTGTTATAATCTTGTTCTTAGTTAAGATAAACAATTCAAGTAACCAAGTATAACAATGTTTTTCCCCCAGTTACTGTTGCCCATTGTGGGACTATGCGGAATCGATGGAGGGGGCTACCCCCAATCTGACCTAGTTATCTTGACTTCACTGCTGAAAAATGCCAAACTACCTGCACATGTTACCGTACCTGGTATGTATTTTTTTTTTACTCACTGACCTAAGTTAAACAAAGTAAAATAAAAAGTATTTAACTTGATATTTTAATCATTTACGAACTTGGTGAAATAAAAACTAAAAAATAAGTGAAAACACATCTGCTTAATTTTATAGAAAATAGTTGCAAGATCGAACTATATGTAATTAGTTTTTACACCCTTTATAATAGGTCTTTACCTATGAAATTGCCGTTTTGTATGAAAAAATTTAAACGATTTTTTTTCATGTAATTTTTATTTGTATTAATCGAAGTAATCACCCATGCAATCAATGCATCTTTGCCATCGCAGTGGCAGTTTATTGATGCCCTTCTTAAAGAAATCAGCTGGACGGGAGGCAACAAATTCTTCAAAGGCATTTTGTACTGCCTCTCGGGTATTGAATTTTTTTCCCGCCAAGAAGTTATCCAAATTCTGGAAAAAGTAGTAGTCTGTAGGCGCAAGGTCTGGTGAGTAGGGCGGATGACGGAGAGCTTCCAACCCCAGTTCTTGCAACTTGGAGACCGTCTGCTGTGCAGTATGAGGTCGCGCGTTGTCGTGCAGGAGCAGCGGAGACGAGCGATTGATCAATGCTGGTTGGAGATGTGCCAGCTTCTCCATCATTGTGTTCAGTTCTTCACAGTACACATCTGCAGTAATGCTCACCCCGTTTGGTAAGAAGCTGTGATGAATCACACCGGCGCTAGACCACCAAATAGTGACCATCACTTTTCTAGGGGTAAGTTTTCGTTTAGGGCATTGTTTAGGTGCTGAACCAGGATCCAACCAACTTGCTGAGCGCTTGCGGTTATCAAACAGAATCCATTTTTCATCGCAGGTAACAATGCGGTTCAAAATTCCTTCATTTGTGTGTCTGTTGAGCAGTGCAAGGCACGTCTCGACGCGTACTTCGCGCTGACGATCATTGAGTTCGTGGGGCACCCATTTGTCAAGCTTTTTTACCTTGCCAATTTGACGCAAATGGACCAATATTGTTTTGACGCTAACGTCGAAAGCTGCTGCTAATTCAGCCGTAGATTGTGTATCATCAGCTTCCACAATCGCCTTTAATTCGTCATTGTCGACCAAAGTCTTCGGACGACCGCGAGGTTCATTTTTCAGGTCGAAATTTCCAGAACGGAAGCGAGCAAACCAATAACAGGTGGTGCGTTGTTTTGTAGTGTTAGCTCCGTAAACGTCGTTGATGTTGCGTGCCGCTTGTACCGCGTTGCTGCCACGACGGTACTCATATTCCATAATTACTCGAATTTTTAACGTATCCATGATGACGAAAAAGATTGAAATGCGATGAAAATGTAACACTAATCAATAAACAAATGACTACTTTTGGAAAAAAAAATCCATGTTTTTAAAATAAAATTAATTTGAAATTAGAATTCTTACCCAAACAAAAATTATTTTGATTTGAAATGGCCAGTACTGCAAAACGGCAATTTCATAGGTAAAGACCTAATATTAGCTTCACTTGTATGTAACCGACTCCTTAGAGCGCGATTTTGACCCACTTTAAACAGTCAGATTTCATTGAAACTTTGTTAACTTATCGAGGACCTATGACAATTCAATAATTAAATAAAAAAATATTGAGAAAAATGAAAAAAAAGGAAAAATAACACGTTTTTGTAGTTAGCAGAACTAAAAATATGTAATAGTTTAAAAACTAAAAAACACGCTTTAAAAACCAAACTAAAAAAGAAGAAAATAATTTAATTCAATTAAAAAGCGAGTGCTTGACATTAAGTGATTATAAAAAAAACCTCAAAAAGCACCCCACGCTTTTTAATTGAATTAAATTATTTTCTCCTTTTTAGTTTGGTTTTGAAGCGTATTTTTTAGTTTTTAAACTATTTTTTATTTTTTTATTTGTTATTTTCTTTTGTGAAGGTCAAGTTTTTCTCTGAATAGAATTATAATTATACATCATCATTTATTTTATTTTCTTTTAACATTCTCTCAGAGTCCCAATCAACAAAATCATCAGTCATACCAAGCTCGATAACGTCACTAGCTTCTCAAACCACGCCCACTGAGAAGCAGCCGCCGTCAAACGCCCAGAGACGTTCTGACGCGTTGTTGGAACAGCTGACGGCGCCATTAAGGAACCCAGTGGCTTCGATTACGTCATCCCAAGCCGCGCCGGCCACAGCCGTCTTGTCGCCCGGAAGTAAGGATAGTTTGGAGAGTGCCAAGGATGGGAATGCTTCCCAACAGTCTACTGTTGATATGAAGGTTTGTTTGCGTTTTTCATTAATAAGAATTAGTTTGAATTTAGAATTGTTATTGTAATCATTTGAGGTCCTTCTCCACAACCAAATACGCAACATCTACCAGACATTATAAAAATGGATCAGGATTTCATTGAAATTATTAGTCAGACTACTTACGACGTGAAGATTTTTTGCTTAGTGTTAACTTTTTATTTCACACATAAAACAAAAAAAGGGGTGTGACTTTTTTATTTGATTGTATCAACTGAAAAAAGAAAAATATAATCATAAAGAATTAAAATAAAAGTGTGTATAATCAATGTATTTTCATTATTTATTACAAATAAATAATCTCCTCAACAGAAGTGGGTGGCATCAACCTGCTCATCGTTGCTAATGGAGCTGAGAGCCGGCTCCGTGGTGCTGAAGGTGTGTGCCTCGCTGCCGTGCCTGCAGCGGTACCTCAACCGCTGGCAGACTGCTAAGGAGACCGCCGTCGCGCCGCAGTTCAACTCTGATGCCTCACTGTATGAAACTATATTTATTTTCATTATCTTTAGGCTTAAGTACTTTCTTTTGATTCAAATAGTAGAAAGTTCAATTCCAATTAGTATCGTATCACTTTGCCCGTATCCTAATTTATTTGGCGTCGGCGCAGTAATTCTTCTTCAAAAGTTTATTTCCCAAACAGCATTCACAAGAATTTGGTACATAGATACAAATATTCATTTGTTTTTACATAAGGTACTAAAACTGATACCCAAACTAAGCCAGGGCTTCTATTTTGGGCAATTTTAAGTCGGCATCTCAGATAATATGGCTCGAAAGGGGCTGACCCCTTTCTAGCCATAATATCATCTTTCTCTCGGTCCATCCTTATTCTTAGCCATCCACAATTATACCCAAAACTTAGAACCCTACCCGAAATTTTGACGATTGAGTGACTGCTGGCATACTCCCGATATTTGACTATGAAAATATCGGGAGTATCCCAGCGGATCTTTCCTGCAATCATATGTAAGTCGGCAGTTCTTACTGGTTTGCGAACTGATAGTTTTGGTCTTAGTAATAACTTTACTATAATAAAAACTCTACCTGCCCTAAAATATTTACTAGGACTACGCATATAATGGTCCCTTATTAAACCTCGTTTCTCTTTCTAGTCTTCACTTTCTCGTGAACGAGGTACACGTCTGCCGCCTCGCTTTGTCTCTGCCGTGCCTCGAGCCGTTCACGCCCGAACGGATCATGACGCTCAGTGACGTCAGCATTGCTGGGTTACTATGCGCCACTGCTCAGGTAGTTATTAAAATGTTTATTACCAACGTGAAGTTGCTGATCTATTATTCAATTAATTAAAAATAATGTACTTTTTCATGCATCTAATTGGTAACTTTCAACAACAGCCATATTTAGTAGTAGTCTAGTATATTGGACTGGTGTACGCAACTCTACGTCCAAGCGCCGATTGTGTAATCGGGGCAGTCATATTTAAAACCATAAACGGTTTTACTACTTAACTTACATTATTTTAGTTTTCAAACTTGACTGTAACCCATATTCTTTTATATGTGGCGATGTTACAAACGGAATAAATAAAATAATAACAAAAAGCGCTACTGCTGAGCATGAGGTTCAGGGTTTAATTTCCAGGTTGGGTAAAGGGTTTATTGGGTTTTTCTCTCTGGAATTTCTCAGTAGCAGTCCGGAGTCTGGATTTGTGCCTGGTAGATGGAAATAGACTCGCTCCCTATTACATGGGACTTAAACATAACTGACGGAATGTGAGTGTACTATAGATACACCTCTGCCAATCCTTCAAAGTCAAAGCATTCATTTCAAACTAGCTGACCCGGCGAGCTTCGTATCGCCAATAAAAGAGACTAACAAACGTCAATTAATTTTGATATATAGATTTTCTTTATATTTTCTCACTTTTTAAACCTTCCCTGTACTGCCACAAATATTTCAGAAGCAAAATTGGCCAATTCGGTCCAGCCGTTCTCGAGTTTTAGCGAGACTAACGAAAAGCAATTTATTTATATATATAGAAGATATATATATAGAAGATAGATATATAGAAGATAGATATATAGAAGATAGATATATAGAAGATAGATAGGCACTTAATAGGCACTTTTGAACGTCAACATTTACATTCATAAAGAATTGATTCTAGTCGCCCTTTCCAAAATGTAGTTTCGTATGGAGAAAAATGGGCAAGAAACTCCATTGTTACTTTTTTTAAATGTCTTCGGGGAAACAAAGCGTGATGGTAAATTATGTAATGATAAAACAAATGAAAATAAAGTAAAAATAGTATTACATATTCTTCTTTGAGTTGTAGTTTCATAGCCCTATAAAAAAAAACTGTAAATATTTATTTCCAAACAGGCATCCCTACATCCGAAAGACGAAGAGTATGAGCAGCAGACGGCCACTCTGGTCGAAAGTGCACTCAGCCTGTACAACACTGTTGGGGAGACATTCAAACAATCCACACGTGCTGGTGGATATGTGAGTATTTTTATTCGAAGTTATGAAAAGGTGAACTCAGTATGTTTCTGATAATGGTATGATACACCAGATTTTCACAGTAAAAGTGAGCTTGCAACAGACGCGAGACGTAGTGCGAGGTCCAAAAAGCGGCTAGCCGGGAAAATAGACAGGCAGCTAACTTGTTGCTTTTTTAGGGTCCCGTACCCAAAGGATGCCAACGGGATCGGTTACTAACGCCGTCTGACTGTCAGCGGGTTGTGCCTCATGAACTGTAATAGGTAGACATTTGGAATTAACTGAGTGTGTATTTCTATTGCCGCTTGAATAACAAATAGTAAAAATAAAATAAACATAACAATGAAAGCAGTCTCTATACAAGGACCTTGTTTATTTTTTCAGCAATGTGAGTAAGCTGTCTATACAGCACACTCCCATTGCCGAAACTTTACCTGGAAACCTTCTGGTTACGGAAATATTGAAGGTCAACGTTCCAACGACGGCTTCCTGAAGGGTCAATTTGAACTTTCTTTCTTTCTTTCTTTTTTAAAAATAAACGTTGCCACTGCACACTAGGAATTACCAACTAGGAATAACTAACATTTGTCTATTAATTCCCAGGTATACCAGAACCACCTAATGATCGGCGGCTGGGTGTTGCTGTGCGGGCTGCACCACGCGCTGGCCGGCGCGCCCTGCGTGTGCACGGCGCCCGGCAAGAGTCCCGCCAAGGTGCCTTCGAGGCCTTACAATCTCACTAAAATGTAAGTCATAACAGTTCCTTTGAACTATTGATTTTGTTGCTTATAAAATTAATAGTTAGCTACTTTATCTATATCTATACATATAATAAAATTGTAGAAAAGTGGTGTCTGTACAATCGAAATATATAAAAAAAAAGTAGCAGGGGTTGTTATTATATCGATGCCGATTGTAATTATTTTTTTTTTTGTCTGTTTGTCGGTTTGTCTGTTTGTCTGTGTGTTTGTGCACGCTAATATCAGAAACGGCTTATTCGATTTAGATGCGGTTTTCACTAATATATTGTAGTAAGCTTCACTTAACATTTAGTGTTAATTTCATGTCAATCGGTTCATAAATAAAAAAGTTATGTCAATTAAAAAAATCACGGCGAACATTTGTTAAGGTATTCTATCAGAGTACGTACACGCCTCGCGCCTGCACGTCCGTGGCTATATAAAACGCGCTGAGAGCCGCGCCGCGATGGCCATACGTCAAATATCGTATACAGAGAAGCATTACTGTAAAGTAAATTTTTTGCTACCCAAACGACGGTATATTATTATGCAATTCAAAATATGCTGCCCAAAAAGTCACTATTCCACGCGGACGAAGTCGCGGGCACAGCTAGTCTGGAATAAATCCCATTTTCTTGTAAATTTTGACGTTACGTCTTGTGACTTTCATGAGGTGTTCATAGGACTCACTAATTTCTATGAGCATACTATCTAGAATCAAGATTGAATTAGAAACCTGACAATATCTTCAATATCAAGTAAATAAAATGATATTGCAAATGATCACGAACAAGAATTTCAATGCTAGAAAGACTAATACACATGGCCAACCGAAATGTGTATATACTCGCTAGGTGGTTATTATTATACTATACATTCACGTTTTAAGTAACCCAAAATTTATCCAACTACAATTTAAATTTATCCAACTACAATTTAAATTTATCCAACTACAATTTAAATTTATCCAACTACAATTTAAATTTATCCAACTACAATTTCCGTAGGCAACAAGGTCTCGGCGTAGTGTGGGTAGCGCTAGGCGGGCGTTGCCTCGCCTGGGTAAGTGCTCTACTATCCGACGCGCGTCTGGAAGCGCTCAGTTGCGGCGAGGCCGTGCTGTCGACTCCTGCGCCGCTGCATATCTTGGCACAGCACACTGCGCATCAGAGGGAGCTGAGACTAGCTTCCGCTGCACCTTTACATCAGGTAATATTGTGCTTTAAGGTGTCAAGTATTGTCCAAAAAGAATAGAAAGAAAGAATAACATTTATTTGGCAACAGCTCATGAAACACGAAAAAAAAATGTCTTCTCTATTAGTTCCTTGTGAAAATTGTCTGGGGAAGAAATAGATGTGTAACATAATATTCTTTTCAACCACTAAACAGCATTTACTATTTCTAGTCGGGTTTAAAGACTGCAATGCGATAGTGTGTAAAGCGCTTTTCTAATTAATGTGTAAAAATAACGTTGGCAATTTTAGGCCTATTTCTATCTTACCGGCCTTTAGTAAAATATTTGAAAAGTTAATACTCAAGCAGTTGCTAAGACATTTTAATTTAAATAGCCTCCTTCACGATGAACAATATGGCTTTACAAAAGGTCGTTCGACTACAGATGCGGGTGTTGCTCTGCTGAAACACATTTTTAACGCGTGGGAAAACTCGCAAAATGCTATTGGAGTTTTCTGTGATCTCTCCAAAGCCTTTGATTGCGTGCACCATGACACGCTTTTGCGTAAACTACGTCATTACGGTGTTCAAAACGAAGCTCTTAACGTAATAAGCTCTTATTTGCAAAATAGGCACCAATGTGTAGATGTTAATGGTGTGAAATCATCCGGGCGACCAGTTCAGTTAGGTGTACCTCAAGGCTCAATACTAGGTCCATTCTTATTCTTAGTGTATATTAATGACTTGCCATTCTATTTAAAGGATATCTGTAACGTTGTACTGTTTGCTGATGATACCTCTCTTATCTTTAAAGTAGACAGGAACAGACAAGATTTTGACGACGTAAACAGTGCACTCTCAAAGGTTACGGATTGGTTTACCGTAAATAACCTAGTTCTCAATGCCAAGAAAACGAAATGTATCAAGTTCGCCTTACCGAATGTTAGGAATTTAGGACCCAACATCGTCTTAGATAATGAGGTGCTTGAAACTGTAGACTCGGCAGTTTTTCTAGGCTTAACAGTAGATGCCAAACTTCAGTGGGGATTACATATATCAAGCCTAGCGGGAAGGCTCAGTTCGGCCGCCTACGCCGTCAGGAAAGTAAGACAATACACTGACGTTGATACAGCTCGGTTAGTTTATTTTAGTTATTTTCATAGCGTTATGTCCTACGGCATTCTGCTGTGGGGCAAAGCCGCTGACATTCAAAATATTTTTGTTCTTCAAAAACGAGCTGTTAGAGCAATTTACCAACTAGGTTCTAGAGTTTCTCTGAGAGAATTTTTAAAAGATGTTGGGATTCTTACGGTGGCATCGCAATTCATCTTCGCCAACATCTTATATATTAGGCAAAATATACACTTGTACACTAAAAATAGTGATATTCATAATATTAATACTAGAAATAAGGACAAACTACGTATTCCCTTTCACCGGCTACATAAGGTTCATAACTCATTTGTAGGTCTGGGTATAACCTTCTATAACAAGCTACCCTCTTCCTTGCTAGATCTGCATTTTAGTGCGTTTAAAGCTAAAGTAAAATCCACCCTTTGTTCAAAGGCATACTATTCTATTAACGACTACTTAAATGATAAGAATTGTTGGTCGCTGTGATTAACTCAAGACAATGTTTGTGTTCTTTCACCAGAATTAGCTTACCCACTGACAGGTTATATCATTATGTTATTTCATATAATTGCTTTTTTTTTATCTGACTGTATAATTCAGGTTTTATTTTTTTTATCATTTATTTATGACTTAATCTACTCATTACAATGTTTTTTATTTTAATGAGTAGTATTGCAATATGTAGTTAGCTAGCGACCTCGACAATTCATGATTATTCTTGCCAGTGCAACCGGCAGCAAGTTCGTCATGCTCCCTTAGATGTCACTGCTTGCGGTAGCGTCGGGGGTCGGGTTGCCTCCTTCCCTCAAATATGGCGAGGGGGGCAATGGCTGATCTTTGCGTTATGCTCGTGAACGGGTGCTGCTCGTGGTGACTGGTCGTCTTGCTGACCATGGTTTTGTTATTGTTAATTGTATTAAGTTTTTAATAATTTTAGTCCAGAGGTCCTAGTTTAACTTTTGTTATAAGTTACTTATAGCTATATTTGCATAATGCAGAATTACATATGTAAGCTGGCATGCCCTTTATGCCTAGAGGCTTTTATTTAGATTGGAAGTTCTGTTTACGTTTTATTTTAATTTTCTATTATTTTTAGTTTTCAATTTTTGATGGTATATTGGCGTGTGCTAGCTGACATATGGCAAATTTTATGTTTTTTTTTGTGTTTCGTAATTTTTATTACGTATTATTGTATAGAAACAAGTTCTTCTAACTTAACAGACAGCTGTGCTGCTGGGGAGTTTGTTCCGCTACTTCTTCTTCCCAGCTAAAGCACTAGGAAGTGGTGAAGGGCGGGCGTTTTTGGGGGGACTGTCTTATGTAATTTTATTTTGACGTTCAAAAAGAGCTGACTCTCAGCCTAGTTTGAATAAATGACTTTTGATTTGATTTTGATTTGATTTGATTTGTGATGATCAAGCAGTTCCGTCTGAATCTAGACATGATTTGAAAAAAAAAAACTCTTTTTGTCTTCTATTTGCTAATAAAAACATGTTCGACAGCTTCTGGTAGCCTTAGGAGTAGTCTGCTACCGCAAAGCAACAAACCTGAAGCGTGCGGTAGTACAGAAGCAGCACCAGGACGCCGACCCCGACCGCTCCGACTCCACCGTCTACTTCCAGGACATGATACTGTGCTCCGAGGACTCGGAGACTGACGACGGTAACATTTACTTACGTATTACTTAATGCTGAAGTGCGCGTGCTAGAGAAGTAGGACAAAGACAGTAAAAAATTAAATATTGCGAATATTGGTGTACCAATCAATGTTTGTGACCACAGCAAAAGTTTGCCACTATCATTGGCAAACTACTTGTTTTGACAATCGCCAATGTTTTTGTTAACTACCGATGTTTGTTCCAGACAAAATTGTTTTAGTGACCGCCATTGTCCTGACAATTGCCAATGTTGGTGGCAAGTGCCAGAATTTGTGTTGATTACCACTGTTTGTGACATCAACAAATGTTTGTTTAGAAGGTACCATTAAGCTCAGAATAATTTATATTTTATTAGTTGATAAATACCTTACATTTTTGTCTAGAAGACAGCGAACCACTTTTTGGACTTTGGTTCGAATCTACTCTAGTGGCTCCCGATATGACCGACAACAGCGGACTCGTGCGTGCGTCCGGCAACACCGACAGCAATGATAACACTGACGCGCCGCAACGACCGCATCAAGCAATCGTGCCTGACAAGGCTGAGCCTTATTCTGTAAGTACTTAGAGTTAGATGTCCTTTAACATCTTTCAGGTGTATCTGACAGTAGTATTCCACTTACAGGTACTCAAAATAAGCTGACTAAAAGACAAGTTTTTATACCACGCAAATTGAAGTACCATTGAGTCCGATAGCTACTATAGCTGACAGGCATTTAGTGGATACCACCGACCAGAAAATGTAGCTTCAAATTCTTTCAAAATATTATATTTGTGTGTTTTGTAAGTGCGCGATAAAATCCCGACGCGATATTTTTACGTCCTTGCGAACGTAGTCTAATGCTCGCAAATCACCACTCGGTGAAGGGCCAATCCGATTAGCCCTGGATTGGCCCTTCACCAATCCAGGGCCGATCGGAGGGCCGAACGCGGTCGATGCGTAAGGTTGAGATTGGTTAGAAGAAACTCACACTAGGGGATCCATTGGTTTATTAACTTTTCAGCTTTAACAACTATACTTCTCTTTCAGTATATAACCCTAGCGACAGAGGTGTTTACCCTGCTAACTGAAGAGATCATCAGCGAGGGCTCAGAGCGTTTAGGACAGCATTCTCTTCAACTACACGACGCACACCAGGCTTTACTTGCTGCCCTGGCTAAAGACTTGGATAGAGAGACCGCGCGTACTGATACTGGTAAGTCGTCGGACTTTATTTTAATGTTTCTTTTTTTATTCCATCCTTTTCTGTGTTATGGCATAAACTGAACTCTTTTTACGGACCTCTGAAGTTTTAAGTGATCTTATTCAAATTCAAATTATAGCGAAAAGCCGCGTGAATATTTCCCAATAACAAACTTGACATTGTAGTTGAAAACCATGTTCTCTGTTGTTTCCTTTTGAGTTACGGAATCCTTAAATAGAACAAACCAGTGCTCAATATTCTAGGACTGTAGCAGCGTCAAAAATACTACGGATATTAAAAATGTTAATGTTTGTAAAGATACCCAACCCCACATAAACAACAAAAGCCTTGTTCTTAATTTTTGAAGAACATGTTTAGACCTAGAAGCGAGTAAAACAAGTGCTAGTATCTTATCTCTATTGTAACACCCAGGTACAATCTCAACATGCTTCGGCCCTCGTCTCGGAGCGCTATACGGGTCCTTCAGCTCAGCCCTAGTGCGATATTTGCACAACTTGAGCGGAGCGCCCGCGTTCGCGTCACTGCAGCCCGCTTTACATCAACAGCTGATTTCTGCTGGCTCGGAGAGGACCAATATGACGCCGTTGCAGGTTTGTGAGAATGACTTGACTAGCGTGGATCACGAAAAAAAATCCATGAAAGGACTTGGGGGACCAGAATCCCCCCTAGCAAGACTAAAACTATACACATTGAATAATATCTTCTAAAGAATTATTATTAAATAGCTGCTCTTATATAAGGCCCGGTTTTGACTGTTACCATGCCCATTACCATCTTGAATTTTATAACTTTAATACACATTTTCCAGTCAAAATGGTCACCAAGTTTCGGTGACCATTTTGACTTCATATTTTCATTCGTTTGTACCAGAAAAATGGTAATATTTTCATGTGTATTTTGTAACAGGTCGGACCCCGTGTTGTAAAACTCCTAGGCGGTATGGTTCTCAGCAAGCAAGCCGCTGAGCGCGAGAACAGTATCCTAGCCATGTGGCATAAAATTGTCAATACTCTTCAAGAGTGCGCTTTGCAAGCACAGCCTTCACAGGACCATGATTATGAAGGTACGTCTTGTATCTTATATGTACGTCAGCGTAAATTCTCAAATGTAACAATCAGCCGAACGTGTCCGGTAACAGTTTGACATCGATAGCGTCTTTATTACGTAGCAGGAAAGGCAGTTTTCTTAGTTAGTGTTATTAGAGCCAGTTCAGGCAGAACGCCCGAGTAATTTACGGTCTCAATTGAAAAAAAAAGAGCTATTGAGTCGGAATCATGCGCGAGCAGACTGTAAATATTCATACAATTTTCTACTTTAAGTTATGGCAATACGGTCCTGTTTTCATCATGTCGCACCTTTAGAATTATAGAGACCTAATGTGAAATTAGCCGCAACCAAAATTGGTCTCTATAATTCTAATAATTCTAAATAATTTTGCTTGCGGCTAATTTCGCATTAGGTCTCTAAAATTCTAAAGGTGCGATGTTGTCCTTTTTCCGTTCTGTCTCAACTGAACCTCTCCTTTCCTGGATATAACTGACTTCTATCATGCGTAACGTAGTAAATAGTTTGCTTCCTTGAGTCTCGAATTTCGGAAGCCCCTTGATTCGGTGTAATGTAATGCTATATACAATCTAAGGGACGCCACATGTCTTACGAAGCGTGTTTGGAAGTGAAAACTGCGCCGGCGCCGGCCCTTACTTTGGGTTCTGCCTTTATATGGCAAAAATACTTGAAAATACTTTATTGATTATGCCTCTTTAAATTCTAGTCAGACAGCATAAGAAGCTCAAGTAGTCATGTAGTCGGTAGATGGTAGTTTTTTTTTGATGATTCTTTATCGTATCATCATCTCGCAAACTTCTCGCACACAAAAAGGTACAAAGGCGGACTTAATGCTTTAGGCCTTCTCTGATTGACTGCTAGTCAATCATTTCACAGTGAAATAGACTCTAATGGGAATATAGGGTGGCAGGGACATCAACGCAACACTTGTTACCATGGATTCAGTACTTACAACATGATTCTGCACTTTTAGGTTATTATTAAAAAAAAATCTCTCTGCCATGCATTTTTACCGCCTTCGGGTGTACTTTTCTATGAAACGGCAATTTTTTTTAAACCGAAGGAACATTTGTACACTCTAGAAGCATGTGCTGAATTCATGGTTTTTTTTTTGTTGAGAATGGGATATCATCAAATAACTTCTCCTGCTCTGGGCTCTGGGTGTCAGACTTTTACTGACTAAAACCCACCCGTGTTCCCTCAGTTGCCTATGTGCCAGGGGCCTCGGTATCTCTTTCGAACAACCCGCACCCCTGGCAGGTATAAGTCCTTGCGGACCTCACCAGTTGGTGCTGCCATCTCTTTGAGGCGCGCGTACAGTTTGCGCGTCGATGTCCCTGCCACTCTGTAAATAAAGAATTCAAATCCATCTAGCTACCAATCTAGTTAGTCCTACTTTGGTGCGCATAGTTTTATATCATGTATATTAACTTTGTATGCTTTTTTTAATGTTCGCTATCCGGTTATCTGCAGGCTTTGCTAATATAGGTATGCTACCCATTTCATTATAATATTGTAAATATATCACATTATAGTTATTATCATAAAAAAAATCTATATCATTATTGACACAGTAGTTTGCCATTCACCAAATAAATAATCAAATTATTTCTTTAAAAATTTTATACAAGATACAGCTATCAGATTTATTAATAGCGATTATAATATTTGTTTCAGACTTGAATGTTGAGCATGCTCAACTATTGGTATATCTATTCCACTCACTGACGCTCATGCAGAAGAAGTCTGTATTGCTCATGACATCCAATGCTATTATAAAGGTAAGTTGGTGATCTTCGTTTGTTTAACATCTCAAGATTTTCACACACCCTTTTCACACAATAGAGTATTGAAAAACTGACGTTAAGATGTGTGGCATAAAGTCGATTTAAAAATAAAATGGAATACAGTTGCCACTTATAAATTCGAGAGAGCAGTGGTGGCCAAGTTGTAAGGACCTACGGACTTACGAGTTGTAAGTCGTGGGTTCAAACGCAGGCTGTGGTTTTACTTTGTGTAAATAATTTCATCACCACTGCTCTCAAAACGTTGAGGAATCTGACATATCCTAGAACCAAAATTTCGAAGACATGTGACATCCACCAAATGTCAGTGGGCCTGCGTGGTGGACTATGGCTCACTCCCTCTCATAAATACGCGGTCTGTGTCCCAGCATTGGGAACAATCATGTTCCCAATGCCTATAAAGGATGATTGTGATCTTTAACGTTTTATAACTAACGGTTAATGTCATTGTAGGTGGTAGAAACCCTGGCCATCAGTGACAGAAAGCGAGCGATGATCTTGGCCCCTCATCAGCTGATGTTGACTACAAGGCTTATGCTGCTGCTCGAGTATTTGATGAGACATCTTTATGACGCGCCACAGACTCTGTTACAACAGGTACGTTCTATAGACAATTTTTTTTTGTGTACACAATCTCGGAATCATACAGGCTTCTTCAAACATGCGCGACGCGACTCTCGTAGAACAATTTCTAAGACAACTTCGTGGAAATTGTTCTACAAGTGTTGCGTCGCGCTGTCGTGTAGCGCCTGTTTGAAGAAGCCTTAAAATTGTTTTTAACTGTCAAACTGTTGAAATTACTGGTTTAACTATAATATTAAAAGTTTATTTGGAACAATTTAGGTTTATACTTAACAAACGAAACAAAGATACTTAATTTTTTTAAATTCTTTTTCAAATAATAGATATGGTGAACAACTATTCTAAGAGGTAGCCAAGTGAATGGTTAAAAATTGTTAAACAGGTTTTGGTTACACACTACTTAAAATTTCTAGATTTTATCTGTATTTTTTATGGTGTACATAATAAAGAGTATTCTACCTATCTATCACCTGAAAGATTAGGGAGATCTGAAAAATGTATAAATGAAAATTATCTTACAATTTAAGTGAATTGTTAAAAATCTTAAAGTTTATCTAGAAACTTGAGAATTTTGCTCACAAACATTTAGTATTCAATACAGAACACATCTTCATAACATGTCTCATCTTCTTACTTCTTTCCGCCTTCCCAGATCGAATGGAACCTGGTAATCGCGCCAGGCCTAGCGCAGCCATCGACCGAAGCGAATGCCAACGGCAACAAGAATACAACCAACGGACTGCCGAAGTCTCGCATATACTGTGAAGTGCCGTTTATAGAGCAGGCCTATCGACGGCTGTCGCAGGATGAGACCTCTATGAGGCCCAAGTTTTATGCTTTGACTAATGCTGAGATTAATAATCAGGTAAGAATACCAAGTGAACTATTTTATTTCTTTATTTATTCTCACACTGGAACGCCATACAGCAATTACACCAACGGAGCAAAAAATTCGTTCATGTGCTGCATTCGTGCGCGGTGGACATTGAACCGGCGATTATTACTGCTGGGGAGTTTGTTCCGCTACTTCTTCCCAGCTAAAGCACTAGGAAGTGGTGAAGGGCGGGCCTTTTTGGGGGGACTGTCTTATGTAATTTTATTTTGACGTTCAAAAAGAGCTGACTCTCAGCCTAGTTTGAATAAATGACTTTTGATTTTGATTTTGATTAAAATTAAAATGTTTTCATTTTAAGTTATCCTTTATTACTGAACTAAAAAAAATATTTATATGATATTGTATTAGTGGCAATAAAATGGAGTGATACAAAAAACTCACTTTTAGTACTACTTGGTTTATTTAGTAGAATTGAAGATAACCCACCCGCACTGGCCCCGCGTGGTGGATTATGGCCCACTGTCTATTACAGAGAGAAGGCCTGTGTCCCTACCCTACGATCCTTAAAATCACGTTCTTCACCGGTTAACTACGTCGTTAACGACAAACTAACAGTATATTTCATAATATCTATTTCAACACAGGAAAACCCAAAATTCGATGGCCTAGCATGCAACTTCGTACTCGGCACGCCACACAAGCTCAAGTACCCTCTACTGCTGGACGCACTGCTAGCGCTGCTCAACTCTGCGTGCGTGTGCGATAACTCTCAGTTCCATGGATCACCTGCCGCGTTGGCAGCTGCGCATTACTGCTTCCAGACTGCTTGGAGGTAAGACGACACTGCTTAAACAATGTGTAACATAATAAACGCAAGACCTCGTACACCCCAATTAGAGTATTGAGTTAAAAGGATAATACAATGTGCAAACCTTTTTTTTTAATCAACCTATTATTATTTAGAAACTAGCCGACCCAAGCATACTTTATTCATTTATAATTTAGTCTTATTGGCTTAGAAAAGATTTAACTTTCTTTGGCGCAATCGGCGGTCAGTATGACAAAATAAGTAATTTAAAAAAAAATGCCTATCTTAAAATTCACTGAAATCGATTCAGTAGTCAATTTTGAACAAACTACTTTCAGGACTTGCTCTTATTCTGTTACATCTTCTATTGGACGCAAAAGTAAACACAAGTCGAAACGAATGGTCACATTAGGTATCTTTTGCACGTCACGCTGATGTTTTCGTGTAAGTAACACGTAAGTAATTAATTTAACTTCTCAGGCTAGTGATAAGCATGCCGCCCGCGACGCCCCACATGGACAAGCTCCAGGCGGGCACGACGGCCGACCTGCCGTCGCCGCTGCCGCTGCACGCCGTGGTGTGGGCGCCGCGCGCTGACAATAAGAAGGTTTTCAATCCCTGGCTAAAGGACGCTCTTGTAAAGCAGGGGATGTATACACAGGTAAAACTAGTGAACTCATGACCTATAAGCCTTGTTCACACAATCGCATAAGTCGCGCTTAATTAAGAACGTTCAAAATCCAGGCGCAATCTCAGCGCAGCGACAAACAATTTGTCAAAAATGGAGGTAAATTAGAGGTACTTTTGTCAGATTGAGACTGAGAATAGACTGCTAATGTTCGTAAAAATACGAGAATTGGCTCTGATACTATTCAGCTCAATGAATTTTCATCTTGTTCCGATATGCTGTAGTGCAGAAATTTCGACCCTCAATTTTAACTATGATATATTTTAAAATACAACTTTACGATCGCACTGTATTAACTAAAATTAGGGTTTTCATCAATATTCAAGCCACCAGTTGGCGCCACTTTGACAAGAGGTCTTCCAGGTCGAAAATGAACTTAAAATATTTGATGTCATTCGGTCATTCTTTCGTTCACCATTCAGTCCGTAGGCGCTTTGACACTTTTGACAGGTGCCCGGACCTCACGTCGGACGTCTCAGTGCTGCCACCTAGTGAACGTCATTTCAGAAAACCCTCATTGCAGAGCCGGATCTATCGACCAATATGACTTAATTTTTTTTGCACAGTATGCCGAAAATCTACTCGCCGGTGTAAGCGCATCGTGCGACAACATCAAATATACAGCGTGGTTGGCTTCTGAAACAATCAAACATCTGAAACTTAACGTCACTGGTAAGTAAACAAATGCATACACATTTTTAATGAAATGCGTGCAAATGAAGTCTCGATCTAGTAAATTACACTTCTCAGTGGTAGAAAAGGATAAATATAAAGAAAAATATTGATCTACAGAACTAAACATACATAAACTCACGCCATCTTCCCAGTGGGGTAGGCGTAAACTACAGAACCCACCAGCTACGATCCTTACATACTCTTGTTGCATATGGTGCTAAGTCCAAGTGCTCCGAGTCCAATTTAATAATGCGGTCAGGGTGCTGATGGGGCTGCGGCGATTCTGTAGTGAGACTGAGAGTGTAGACTGCTTTTACGCTACGGTGCGTAAAATGTGTGCATCCCTGGTGCGTAGAGTACATGGCAGCGCCAACAGCATCTTTAGCATGATCGCTAGTCGGCTGGACTGTGGTAACATCTATCATTGCTGCGTCATTTCTCATGGAATGGCGCAGTAATGATTGTTGAGTTACCTTATAATAGTAATGTATTGTTCTGGGTAGTTTTAAGTATTACTAACACTAGTCTTTAAGAACATTGTTACTAACAAAATGGACACCATGGTCTGAAATAAAGTATTTTATTAATTTATTTAAGTGTTTAGTGTTATTATATTAAGCGTCACTTTCATTCAGCTGCCAATGGAGTGTTTTTGTTAAAAACTTTGCTTCGAGATAGCGCTTAGAGTTTTATCCTATCGCCGATTGGTTGCTTTTTGTTATCCAGCAAATAACCCTGAAAATAAGTTGTAATTATTAAATTGTCTTCAACAGCGAATGGCCTACCATCTCTCTTGGACGTGATATCCTGCGACTCAGCGCTCGTTAGGTTTAAAGTGTGCCTAGCGGATTCGTCTACGCCATCCGAAGCTCATCAGTTCATGCCTGATCTATTGGACTTACTTGAAACAGTACTTGATTGTTGTCGGTAAGTAATTTTAAGTGTTTTTCATAACGTTTATTTCTGGTTGATGGTATGTGTGCCTCGTAAATGACGACTGATAGAGAAGTATATAGAGGTATGAGGAACAGGGTGTAAAGTTCGCTAATACTCTATTGGTAAAGGGAGGATCCTCCGACGACCAGACGGGTATTGTGTCTGGTGGGCAACTGCCCGACGGTTGATGTCGGGATGTTGTACCTATGCGAATCGCGCGGATAACTCTGATTGCGCGATGCAGAATTTGTGTGACGTGAGTCTTGCGTAGTTCGCCTGTAGCATTGTAGATGGCGCCACTTATCTATTTGTGTTTTTAGATATTTGTTGCGAAGTATTTTTCTGTAGTGCTGCTACAAGTATGGAAGGAAAAGACATGTTGCACCGACCCCAAATAAATAGGGTATTTTACTATATGCAGGAAAAGTTTTTATTCAGTGCGCAAACTGTAACCATTCAGCATATCGTTCTAGACCCCCCAGCGCAGAAATTTTTCGACGGTTATACAAAAAAAAAATCAGCTGTTCCATACGTTTTGACCTTTTCTATGAAACAGCTGATAAAAAAATAACTGATATCTATGAATTTAATTATAAATTTATTTTGTTATTACATGAACTAAAACTAACATTTTACGAATGCTTTTTGCCTAAGCTATCTCAATAATATATTTTTAGATTTTTTCTCGTATAGAGTAAAATACCCTATTTCGCGGGTTATCTCGGCGCTTCAGACCTCCTTAACGAAACATCCTTTCCAGCCTCAGTGCGGGTCTCGAGCTCGAAAGCCTAATGGAGAGTTCGAACAACGCGTCCGAGGCCGCCGTAAGCAAGGCTCGTCTCCAAGTATGCGGCACATCCGGCCCGGTCGGGAACGCGGCCGGCAGTACTCCGCCACCGGCTTTAGGCGCTTGGCTGAGGGCGCATCTGCCGTCTAATGCGGCCACTGCCTTGGATAGATTGTCTTCGCCGCCGCCATTGGCTTGCATTAACTTGGTAAGTTTCAATATTTTTGATTTCAGAAGAGGTTGAGACATCCGGAACTGTATACTGCAACCAGTCAAGTACTGACCATAACTCTGACCACTGAGCTACTGTATTTAAATTAACCTTGGGCTTCTGAAACCATATTCGATTAAATCTGTTGTCAATTCTTACGGCAGCTTACATGATAACGTTGTGATTTTGCGTTCACATTTGTCAATAAGCGTTAATCATTCGTGGACCATTGACAGTCGTTACGGGTCATCAGAAGCCCGAAAGTCTGACAAACCAGTCTTACCCAAAGGTCAGCCAGTGAATGGGTTGTGAAGGTCAGATAGGCAGTTGCTCCATGTAAAATACTGGTATTCAGCTGCATCCGGTTAACCAGGAAGCCGAACCCAACATAGTTAGATAAAGGCTAGTCAAATTGATTTGCTAATAAGCGCTGTATTGGCATAGACACTTGACGCGCTGATATTAATCTAGTATGCAATCTCCAAGCGGTAGATCTGCTCTTATTCTGTGCAAGCGCTGGGTAAAGGCTGACTTATATGAAATGCGATGCACTGCGGCCCGATGCACCTGTAGCATGTGCTTGTGCTGAATGCGCATTTAGTGCAGTGCTCAGCGTTCACAAATGTAATAAAAAAAATACATACTTTTCAGACATTCTACGCAGCACACATAATACCTTCAGAAAGCGCAGTGTTAAACCTAGTATCATCTCACTGCGAGTTAATCACTGCCAACACGAAGTACTCGCTCGGTTCATCACTGATGATGCTCGCGTACTCTGCGGCCAAGCTTCTAGAAGTTGGAGCAAGCAAGCTCGCTGACAACCCTGAGTTGATGAAGAAGACGCTCGACCTGATTATACCAGCTTTGGTAAGTGAAGAAATATATGGAGTTCTTAGTAAGCGGCCGTTGATATGGTACATTGACGAGTCATAGAAAAAGAATAAGAGGTATGAGGAACAGGGTGTAAAATTCATTCAACCTCCATCGAAAAGGGAGGATCCTCCGACCAGATGGGTGTTGTGTCTGGTGGGCTACTTCCTGACGATTGTTGTCGGGCCATTGTATATAAGGTCTATCTATCTATTCAGACACGAAATATCTGAAGGGGTCATTGAACTCATTATTATGAACAAGTTTTACTATGGGACCAAACCTGAAATCGCGAAAAAAAAAATCAGCTGTTCCCTACATTTATGTTCGCATAACTCTTCAAAATGTAGGGAACAGCTGATTTTTTTTCGCGATTTCCGGTTTGGTCCCATAGTAAAAGTTGTTCATAATGATCAGTACAATGAGCCCTTCAGATATTTCGTGTATGAATAGATACACCTCATATATGCTAGTTGAGTGGTGAACTCTATTTGCGCAATGCAAGGTTTTGCGTGACGTCAGTGAGATTTGTAGTTCGCATGTGGCCATGTAGATGCCGCCACAAGACTGACACAGACGATTTCGTTAAAAGATAAGTCATATTAATGCTTGGCCATTATTTACAATTGAGCCTATAATACCTGAGCCTGTAATTACTTTTTACAGAAGAATGTCTTCATATTTTTAAGGCTAGGCTCTTGGTTATTACTGATACCGTATCTATAGCAATATTTTCATCTCTCTTTTGTCCAACAGACTGACGGCCGCCTGGAGTTCACGTCTGAACCTCTAGCGGCGACGCTAAACACATTAGTACCACAAGTGCAAAAGGCTGAACAATTGTTACACGAACACATTTTAAAGACCACATACGGCGTGCTCGTTGACCATCTACAACCGTCTACGGAGAAGACTTTGAGACATATGGTAAGTAACATTTATCTTTTTGGAATCTCAATAACTACTAGTATTTTAGGAACACTCTCTTTGCCGATAAGCTGGATTGGTTCTCGAGTGCTTCAAGTTCTAATTAATTTGTCATTCATATGGAGATGCAAATTAAGCTGCACCCACATTTCGCCAGTTATGTTTAAGTTACATGTAATAGGCGGCAAGCCTATTGCTATCAACCAGGCGCAAATCCCTGCTTTTGAGAAATTCCACCTAGAAAATAACATTGCTCGGCCTGGACGATCGAACCCAAGACCTCATGTTCAACAGTAGCGCTTGCGACCTCTAGAGGCCAACGAGGCAGTGGTCAAGAAGAGCATGCAAGTTCTAATTGATAAGGTTTTCTAGACTGCCGTGAATCGAATAGAGTTTTTTTTTTATTTATCAGTATTTATATTCAGTGTTAAAACTGTATTGTTCAGGTAAAATACTGGGAGAAGATACTAGACCGTCCTGCAGGCAGACTGGCGTATGAGAAAGTATTCGCTGACAACTCTGGGTATTCTCTCGGAAAGATTCTTCTATCAGCGCCGAACGCTAGGAACCCTTATGCTGAAAGAGTTATCAAGTAAGTGTGACTGCTGAACTCAAGTTATATCCATAAATCGACTACAGATAAACAAGAGGATATCTTATAACAGTTTCTGTAATGAGGCGGAATGCCGTCACGCCACATTTTAAAACGTTTAAAGCTTATTCTACCCGCTTTTTTAAATTCGTCATGTTTAATATGGATTTTTTTTTTTCTAGAAGAATAAAACAAAATAGGTCTAAAGCACACAAGCGATGAATACAAAACGAAGCATACAGCAATTATAACCTTATTACAATGTCATAAAAGTCAAATGTTGCACGTTCGCGAGTGGCATTATCTATCCTAATTTATGTCAATTCTTATTCCCGTCTCTCAGGCTCTTCATCAAGATATTCACCGGCTGCGAGAATGATCTGAACGGCAACCTGTGTGTGTCTGTATGCAAGTTTATAGGAGTGGCCGACCAACAGAAGCTGTCTGTTCTCTTGGCTCACATCTGTTTAGGTGCACCGGGTGAGTCTTTTGTTTCTTTACTTGTTCTTTTAGTCAAATCGGCCAGTCATAATGTATCTAGCCTTTACTCAACTTTGTTGGGGTCGGCTTCCAGTCTAACCGTTTGCAGCTGAATACCAGTATTTTACATGGAGCGAGTGCCTATCTGACCTCCACAACCCTATATTGGGTTATTAATACTATATCCCTTGGTAAGACTGGTTGTCAGACTTTCGGGCTTCTGTCGACCCGTAACGACTGTCAAAGATCCACGCATGACAGCCGGGACCAACGGCTTAACGTGCTTTCCGAGGCACGGAGGGGCCTCGGTATGTATAGAAGGCCACCCATCTACGGACTAACCGCGGCAAGCGTAGCTTAACCTGATCGATCGACCCAAATCATTATTATACCGAAATGGTCACAGGTGATGCTCATTTGTCTAATCTAGCCTTTATTTATCGTTTGCTAGACTTATGTAGAGAGTCTTATGTTTTCTTATACCGGAGTGGAATGTTGTGTTATCAATTTATTTGAAACGAAACACACATGTTGCGTCGCGGTCGTCCACACGGTGTCTGTAGGACTACTCGCTTTGAATTTTTATGTTCAGAATCGGTTTATATCAGACTAATCTTAAAAGCAATTACTTGTTACTGAGTAATACATATTTAGCGTAAATATTTTAACTGCCACTTAACGACCCAACGTGTTCAGCAGGTACTCCAGGTACAGCCAACGGAACCCCCACAGAGACCGAGCTCCCCACGCCCACGTCGTCCGCCCCCGAGGCGGGCGGCAACCCCGCGTCGCTGGCGCTGCGCAACGCACTGCGCAGTGTGTTCCGCACTGAGAGTGATGCGGCCACTAGGAATGACTCTAATGCGCAGAGAAATGATTCGGATCTTCCTGTTTTTGATGCACCGTGAGTTTGTGTAAAACATAAATTTTTGTTACTATTTAGACTTAGCCAAAGTGGAATGGGAGACTTACATCATCTTTGCGTTACAGCTCTCCAGCTCCCAGAGCACAGTCTGACACTGCACAGCAATCTGCTAACTCAGGTAATATTAGCGAACTCTTTTTATTTCATATCTTTTCAAAATTTACACGTTTCTTCATTTTAAAGCTATTGAAAGTTGAATATATTATTTTTGACCCATGTGCACCATTTCTTTTGTTTCTGTGCAGAGAGCTGCAGCTGGTCAGACGGCAGTAAGGACAGCGCCGGCCCCGCCACTACTGCCGGCGCGCCGGCCGAGCCTAGCCCCGCGCCGCTCACCGACGCAGCTAACGACAATGCGGCGCTACTGTCTGCACTTTGCAAGCATGTGGTGCAACACTGGTGTGTATATTATTTATTTACTGCCCGCGACTTTGTGTGAAATTTCGGTCCAAGACCCACTGCGTCTCAGCGCATCGCACGCGCTATTACTTCGTTTCAGCTTAGCGTTCTTTATTTTTGCTCGGCTCCTTAGCTGAATAGCCTTCCGCAAGAATTAGGCTACTGAATGCAAAAACAATTGTTCAAATTGGACCAGAAGTTTCAGAGATTAGCGCGTTCAAACAAACTCTTTAGCTTTATTATTAGTACCTATATATACATAGTAAATAGATTATGAGCACGCCAGCAGTACCTTACAATACAGTTAGAAAATAGAAAAAAGGAATTCGTATTCCAGTAACTGCACAAATAATAAGTTTTAGCCCTTATAATTCGCGTTTTTGTATGTTTTTTGGTATACCTGTCTTCGCTTCTAATTTACATAGGTGGTAGGTACTCTTGTTATGAACAGTTTTAATAAATTACTACTACTGTTTTACTGGTTTTTTGGGCGCTCGAATTTCATAGGCATCCGTATTTGAGGGAACTCTTTGCCATTTTAGTTATACACCGTGGCATTTTAATCGTCTTACGTCAGCCCACTTCCAATGCCTACTAATCATTTATACAAAAAAAAGAAGATATTTATGAAAATATGAATAATTAAAAAACTCCACACACCCATTACGATGTAAGTAATTATAATATACTAACAATCGTTTAATAAGTTGTCCTCTACTAACATCTATGGATTATTAACAGTCCGAAAGAAAATGTATTTTTACACGCTTTATTTTTACTAAGACGCATGATGTAGTTTGAAACACCCTGTTATGGAGATGGAATGTAATGGAGTCGAGCAGATTATTCCGGTCTGCTCAAATCGTGCGCTGGGTAAGAATCTTCTACCTTTTGATACGAAAACATTATTTTATTTTTCTTTGCACCTGTTATCTTAATATTAATGTTAAAAAAATATTCGCGCCTAGAGGTATTTTATGTCGTATACATTAAGTGGACCAGTTTTGTAAGACGGCTAAAATGTCACGATGTAGAAGTACTTTACATTATCGGTAGGTGCCATGATTCATCATTAAATAGTCCTCAGCTTAGTTTGAGATAGCCAAGAATCTAGTTGAATGGCGTGCGATTGCAGAAGCCTAAGTCCAACAGTGGACTGCTATAGACTGATGACGATGTTGAAGCACATTTTGACGTTATTATTTTCCTACAGTGGTGACGAGGTCAGTGAACGCATGCTGACTACTTTGATCGGCGTGTGCGGTGAGAGTGCTTGCTCTCCTTTACTATTGCGTGAGATGTGTCGCCTGGCTGATGCACATGCTGGCGGGGACCATCGACAGTTGTTCCCGGCTGCAGTCGGATGGCTGTCTGCTTGGTAAGTTTTTATTAAAAACTTTTTTAGCGGCATTTTTTGCGTGACTTTACGCCATCCAGGGAACATTCTACCATGAAAACTATTCTATATGTTTAAAGCCATGGAACACTTTGCACGTATGCTAGATTCTATCTAAAAAACAAACACCATTACAACTCCTCACACACACTTCTACACACCCACACACACTGCACACTTAGATATGCTTAGAGGGTGCTAGCATGACATCCTGTTTGTTTTCTGATGCATAAAATAAGTGTAGTTATTAAATTGTAAATCCGTAATTGGCTGTAAGATTAGTTTATTTATCTTATATGAAATTGTTAAAGAGCTGTGGATTTTGTGAATAAATAAATAAATAAATAAAAATAAATAAATCCATTTAATAATAATGTATCATTTATTCTCTCTTCACAAAGCTGACTTAAATTAAAAGTGTACAAAGAATGTCCCAGCTGTATGCCATCCTTGTGAGAGACTGGTGCCTGATATAGGTTTTTGGAAAAAAACCCGTGTTTCAGGTCACCAGGCTACGGCTACGGCTAGCATTAGCTTAACAGAGATACCGTAAACATTTAACTGTTTCGGAGTGATTCAGTTTAGAACATCTTTGCTATCCCTCATAAAATAATTATATCAAGTTGATGATCTTGTTCAAATGAAGCATTTACTCGTGTTTACGATCCAATAATATGTCTGTGGTGGTGGTCCTGTGGTGTGGACCTGGTGAAAGCCGCAGGAATCTGCAGAACAAGTCGAAGTGGCGGTGCTTGAGGAGGCCTATGTCCAGCAGTGAACGTTTTTCGGCTGAAACGATGATGATGATGAATACTTTTGTTTATGTTTCCTCAATGTGTCTTAATGTTTATGTTTTTGTCATAGTGTGGACAATCTGAGCAGTCAAGAGGTATTGGACAAATTGGAGGAGGGACAAGTGGACGGCACGTTGGCGCCTCAGATCGAGTCCGCTTGCGTCTTGCTGTCTTACCTCGCGGACGCCCTGCACGCTATCAATACTACACAACCTCATAGTGAGCATAGTAAACATACATTTATTAGTAACTATAGAATTTTTATGGTACAGTTCAAATTTTACCAGAAGTAGACCTCAACGTATGTGCTCTAATCATGAGTAGTGGAAGAAACTCACTGCAGAACTTAAGACCTCCATTACTAATTAAATACTAGTTTCTACATGTCTGACCAAATCTGATAAGCAGAATCTCCTGTGAAATCTTATTTTTTTAATTTTTTTTTATTGGTCGTATGAAGCAATATAATCAAAATACTATTCGGAATCTTCTTACAAAACTGAACTTCAAAGCAAGAACTAACGACAATATTACTTTGTAGCATGGCGTTCAGTAAGTCCGACATGGGAATCGCCGTCGGATCTCGGATTCGATCTGGATTACACCGACGAACAACAAGACGATGACGACACGAGTGCTGATGATTCTGTAAGTAGCATTTGTTTGTTTTATCGTCATAAGATATAGATACCCATCACGTCTTTGAAGTTTCGCCAGATAATTACATTTTAGTTTTTATTAAATTCATAGTTTAAAGACTCAATCAAAATATTTTAAAACGTCATAATCATAAACCTACATGGGCATGGGCACTTATGAAACGTCAAAAGGTTCAACGTTCCAATTGGTTGTTTACGATGGAGAAGAACCGAGAAGAAAGAACACAGTTTTTTATTTTATTAGCCATGAACGTCCCACTGCTGGGCAATGGCCTCCCTACTCTCTTTCCACCTCTCTCTGTCTAGAGTTGTCAAGGTCCAATCTTTTTTAAAGGAAAGAAAGAAATACGGTTACTCTTAAAAATAATTGGCTTTTTGGCAGTCGTACTTTTTTGTTTACCTATTTTGATAGCTGCATTTGTATAAGGTTTTTATTTTTTCTTTCGCTACTTCTAGCTAGCCTAGCTCTATCAATGCCGTGAAACTCTGTTATTGGCTTAAGAGATATTTGTTTTTCATAACTCATGTGAATTAATTATAAGCTGTTGAGTTTCCTAATAAATAAACTAAACTACAATGACGGAAACTTGATTAACAGCAGTTTTGGTAGCAGGGCAGACTACCCAGGGGCATCGATAGCGATACCATCGAATTTTACGAATCTTCAGTATTCACTCTGAACTGTTTTTTTTTTTTGGTTGGGAAATCATCAAATAACTTCTCCCGCTCTGGGTGGAGCGGGAGGGCGTGTCAGAATTTTACTGACTAAAACCCACCCGTGTTCCCTCAGTTGCCTGTGTGCCAGGGGCCGCGGTATCTCTTTCGAACAACCCGCACCACTCTGAACTGTTAGGAACTTAAGTTCATAAAGGGTGTCCAGTGGACAATTTTCAAGTTTAAATTGTAATTACTCCTTAACTAGCGGGGTGACGTAAGTGAGAGGGGTAACGTTCGGCGCGCGCGATTTGCGGATTTACTAGTCGCAATGAGTCGCTGGTCGGGAGCGCACCGCGCGTTCGCGGTTGAACAATATTTGAAGTGCGATGATTCGTTGGTCCGTGCGCGTCGTGCTTTTTGTACTCACTACAATATTCGACGAGTAAGTGATGGACCGAGCACGCAACTTATCTGGTCGTGGGTCCAAAAGTTCAGACAAGAAGGGACAATGGTTAACCAAACTCCTCCGGGACCATCAACGTCAGCAGTGACATCAGAACATGTGGCTCAAGTTCGACGTGAAATTCTTCGCAATCCACGTAAATCAATAAGGAAGATTGCAGCTTGTACTGGAATAAAAAAATCAACAGTGCACGTTATTCTGAAAAAGAAACTACAGTTTCACCCATACAAAATACAGATTGTGCAGTTTCTCAACGAAACTGACTATTTTTTTACGAGAAACCTTAGCGAGAACGATGCTGGAACGTTTTCGAACAGCACGAACGCTTGGAAACATATTGTTTACCGACGAAGCACATTTTCAAATCGATGGTTATGTTAATAAACAGAACATGAGATACTGGTGCTCCGAAAACCCCAGGGAACGCCACCAAAAACGTTTGCACTGTCCAAAAACGACAGTGTGGTGTGCAATTTCTGCCCGAGGAATAATCGGCCCTTATTTTTTTAATCAGCGAGAGACAGTCACTGCTAACGTGTATTGCCGGATGATCGACCAGTTTTTAATACCACAGTTGCAGCTGTTCCCGGGGGTCAACAACAGAACACAATTTCAGCAAGACGGGGCGACTCCACACACAGCTAGAGTTTCGATGGAGAAGCTGAGGGAAATTTTTCCCAATAAATTAATCAGCAAGTACGGAGACATACCCTGGGCACCTCGATCACCTGACCTTACACCGTGTGATTTTTTTTTGTGGGGATACCTTAAGTCGAGGGTTTACAGTAACAATCCTCGAACAATTCAGGGCCTACAAGAAAATATCCGCTGTGAAGTTGCTGCCATTGAACCAACGCTTTGCTCACGCGTGTTTGCAAATTTAAGAGTCCGGTTGCAAGAGTGTCTTGAAAGAAATGGGCGGCATTTAGACGATATTGTTTTTAAGAAATAAAATCCGCATCGTCAAACTCCATTCCGTTTATATAAATTATGAGAATAACATTGTAGTTTTTTTTTTATCCACTATTGAACATGAAAATTTTCCGCTGGACACCCTTTAGTTTAAGTTGTTACATTAATATAACATCACGTCTGTAATCCCCGAAGGGTTTTGCCGAGGTGTACCTATTATAGTACACCCATATTTCGTTAGTTATGTCTAAATCCCGATATAGAGGCCGATCCTAATGCCATCAACCTGGACCAAAACCAGACTCCAGGCTGCTACTAATACAATTCCTGTTTACTGTTAGTATTTATATAATCTTCCCCACAGGATGAAGACGCTATGCTCCAATACAAGCTCTGCACATTCACGGTAACTCAACGCGAGTTCATGAACCAACACTGGTACCACTGCCACACCTGTAAGATGGTGGACGGCGTTGGGGTGTGTACGGTGTGTGCAAGAGTCTGCCATCGCGGACATGACGTGTCTTACGCTAAGTTTGGCAACTTCTTCTGTGACTGCGGCGCTAAGCCGGACTCCAGGTAAGAAAGACTGAATATTATAATAAAAAAAACCAGTTCATGAACCTATAGTGATACTTATAACAAACTTAAATCAAGAGTAATTTCTTCTTTCCGCCATGGTAGTAAGTTTTTATGCTACATCTTTAGTCCATACAACGAGGTTCAGTAGCATATATCCACCCACTGCAGAATTTAAAAAGGTCTCCTCGTTGTTATTTCAGAATTCGGCATTTTTTTTTGACAGTTTGCCTCTACAAACACTTCCATACTTAAATATGTAAATACTAAAAACTAGATAGTTACTAAGAAATTAAGAAAATATTTAAATGTCCATTCTGTATATGTAGTTGCCAAGCACTAGTGAAGCGCTCGGTGACTTTGGGGGGAGCTCGCGGCGCCAACGCAGAAGAGACCGCGCCCGCGCCCTCGCTGCGCAGGCGCCCGTCCAGTCCCGCGCCGCCGGCCATACTGGCGCCGCCACGACGACCTGTACTGGCATCTAATATTCAAGGTATGTGAATAGAAGTTTTATACAGTGTAGAACCAGATGTAAGCCTCTATTTGTGTTCGTATTTGACCACTATCTCACCTGACAACATGTGAAGATGCGGTCAATGATGGTGCACCCTTTCCTAGAAGTAATGTATAAAGAAGTAACTACACATTTTGCTCAAATGAGGCTAAGAATGCTTTTGGCTAATCTGCATTAGCTGTGTATTTACTTTGAAAAAGTACTTACACAAAAAGTTCCGTTGGCGCTACGTTTTTTAGTTGTAAAGCAACATGTGGTGTTCAGGGTCAGAAACGAAGTTCCTTACGATTTTTCTTCAACGCCGAATGTATCTTTAAATACTCTAAACTCTATTTTTACCTCACTGCTGCTAGGCTTTGAGCATGCCAAGATTGCGACGTTAAGTCCCCTCTTTGTGGAGTAGATTGAGAGGCGCCACGCGTGCGGAACACCCTCGAAAACCATTAAAACGACACCCATGATAAAAAAATGAAATGATTAGGAGCCGCCATTTTGGATTTACATTTGACCTCTCTATTGACTTACGCACCCTAGAAAATCATGGAAACGACACCTATGACGAACTTTTTTATGCGTCCGCCATCTTGAATTTTGTATTTTAATCTACTATCGGCTTCAGCACCCTCGAAAACCTTGAAATCGACACCCATGATGAAAAATTTGAAAATTTTCGGCATCTTGGATTTTCATTTTGTCCTCACTATTGGCATCAACACCCTCGAAAACCATTAAAACTACCTATGATTTTTTTATTTTTACGTGCATGTGCCATCTTACATTTTTTGTTTTAATTACACTATAGACTTCAAAACCCTCAAAAATGTGAAAATTCAGAAAACGGAAGGTCCGTTTTCATAAAGGACGTGGTCGCTATAGAATCTAATACTTGTATCATGTCACAACGGTACGTTAATGATAAATGTAACGCTTATCCAGGCTGCCGCCAGTACCTATCCACGTACGCCGGCTGGGGCGCCTGCATGGAGCGCGTGCGGCGCCTGCTGGAGGCGCTGGGCGGGCCCGTGCGCGCCGCGTGCGAGCGCGCCGCGCCCACCGGCGCACACGCGCGCGCGCAGCGGGCGCTGGCGCAGCTGCATCTGGGAGAGAAGAAGTTCACGCACACGGACCATCTCATGCTGCCTACTCTCGGTGAGTGTTGCCACATGTACATATCCACGTACCCGGCTGGAGCGCCTGCATGGAGCGCGTGCGGCGCCTGCTGGAGGCGCTGGGCGGGCCCGTGCGCGCCGCGTGCGAGCGCGCCGCGCCCACCGGCGCACACGCGCGCGCGCAGCGGGCGCTGGCGCAGCTGCATCTGGGAGAGAAGAAGTTCACGCACACGGACCATCTCATGCTGCCTACTCTCGGTGAGTGTTGCCACATGTACATATCCACGTACCCGGCTGGAGCGCCTGCATGGAGCGCGTGCGGCGCCTGCTGGAGGCGCTGGGCGGGCCCGTGCGCGCCGCGTGCGAGCGCGCCGCGCCCACCGGCGCACACGCGCGCGCGCAGCGGGCGCTGGCGCAGCTGCATCTGGGAGAGAAGAAGTTCACGCACACGGACCATCTCATGCTGCCTACTCTCGGTGAGTGTTGCCACATGTACATATCCACGTACCCGGCTGCGGCGCCTGCATGGAGCGCGTGCGGCGCCTGCTGGAGGCGCTGGGCGGGCCCGTGCGCGCCGCGTGCGAGCGCGCCGCGCCCACCGGCGCACACGCGCGCGCGCAGCGGGCGCTGGCGCAGCTGCATCTGGGAGAGAAGAAGTTCACGCACACGGACCATCTCATGCTGCCTACTCTCGGTGAGTGTTGCCACATGTACATATCCACGTACCCGGCTGGGGCGCCTGCATGGAGCGCGTGCGGCGCCTGCTGGAGGCGCTGGGCGGGCCCGTGCGCGCCGCGTGCGAGCGCGCCGCGCCCACCGGCGCACACGCGCGCGCGCAGCGGGCGCTGGCGCAGCTGCATCTGGGAGAGAAGAAGTTCACGCACACGGACCATCTCATGCTGCCTACTCTCGGTGAGTGTTGCCACATGTACATATCCACGTACCCGGCTGGAGCGCCTGCATGGAGCGCGTGCGGCGCCTGCTGGAGGCGCTGGGCGGGCCCGTGCGCGCCGCGTGCGAGCGCGCCGCGCCCACCGGCGCACACGCGCGCGCGCAGCGGGCGCTGGCGCAGCTGCATCTGGGAGAGAAGAAGTTCACGCACACGGACCATCTCATGCTGCCTACTCTCGGTGAGTGTTGCCACATGTACATATCCACGTACCCGGCTGGAGCGCCTGCATGGAGCGCGTGCGGCGCCTGCTGGAGGCGCTGGGCGGGCCCGTGCGCGCCGCGTGCGAGCGCGCCGCGCCCACCGGCGCACACGCGCGCGCGCAGCGGGCGCTGGCGCAGCTGCATCTGGGAGAGAAGAAGTTCACGCACACGGACCATCTCATGCTGCCTACTCTCGGTGAGTGTTGCCACATGTACATATCCACGTACCCGGCTGGGGCGCCTGCATGGAGCGCGTGCGGCGCCTGCTGGAGGCGCTGGGCGGGCCCGTGCGCGCCGCGTGCGAGCGCGCCGCGCCCACCGGCGCACACGCGCGCGCGCAGCGGGCGCTGGCGCAGCTGCATCTGGGAGAGAAGAAGTTCACGCACACGGACCATCTCATGCTGCCTACTCTCGGTGAGTGTTGCCACATCCACCTATCCTCGTACACAGCAGGCGTACTAGGCGAACGCGAGCGCTATTGTTGTCTTACCTAACAGTGTGGACGTTTGTGTGAAACTGTGGCGAAGGGTGCGCGCGATCAAAGTTAATTGTCATGTGCCAAGTTGCACAATGGGTATTCAAATGAAAGTTAAGCTTTGTGAAAGGAATATTCTTTCATTTTAGGGAGTAATTTTCTATTATTCTTCATACATTTTCAACTTTCATTCATTCACTTTTGTAGTTTTATTTAGAGTGTCAAAGGTATACAAAATGCTTTATCTTCCTCGACAGCTGTTTCGGTAAATTAGAGTTAAATGACCTTCAACTTTGTCGGTCACTAAACTGACTAGGGCGGACGATGCACGTAATTTCGAATGTGATCGACACTGCTCCGATAAAGCCATTACAGATGTGACTTTTTTTAACAAAGTGCCCTATCCTAACCCACTTCTCATGTTTTCTTCCTTCCCTCAGGCTCACAAGAAGGCGCATTCGAGAATGTACGCATGTCGTACACGGGTGAGACTGGCCAGACCATCCGCCAGCTGATGTCCGCGCACAAGCTGCGTCGTGTCGCCATGTGCTGCCTCGCCTCGCCGCAAGGACGCAGGCAACACCTTGCCGTGTCGCATGAGAAAGGTATGTGTGTAATTTTCTAAAATGAACAAGACTTGTTTCGACATGTGGCATATGAAAGCAAATAGCAAATCACCCTTTAATTAGGGACGATTTTTGAATATTATCCGTAGAAAAATAAAAATCTAAACTTTTGTACTGTCATCTTTGTTATGCCTGCTCTTTGCTTATGCAATGCTCAACATGCCAGCCGACTTACACAATGAAAAATGGAAGCGCAGTTAGCGATAAAGGATGGTTATGATCAGAATACCCCGAAATTTTATTTCCTCAAAATGTTATTCCTTTTAAAATAGAATGATATCCATTATCAATCTAAACGTCTTATGTCTTTCACAGGAAAAATCACCGTCCTGCAACTATCAGCTCTACTGAAGCAAGCAGACTCGTCTAAACACAAGCTCACTCTAACACGTCTGTCATCTGCCCCCATTCCGTTTATGGTACTAAGTCTGAGCGGTAACCCTTGGAACGAGGATCTGCTAGCTGTCTGCGGCTTGAAGGAATGCCATGTGCTTACCTTCAATAGTGGCGGTAAGTGAGCTAAACAATAATTATATTAGTTCTTTCATTTGTTGCAATAGATGTTGCAGCTAGCGATTACGGAACTCTTGTTTATAAAATACTAGCTTAATCTAGCGGCTTCGCCCGCGTGGATGTCGGTGTATTATACATATAAACCTTCCTCTTGAATCACTCTGTCTATTGATGATAACCGCATTAAAATTCGTTGCGGAGTTTAAAAGATCTAAGCGTACAAACACGAAAAGCGACTTTGTTTTATACTATGTAAAGATTTTTGTTTTGTTTTGTGTTAAAAATTCAGATTCAAACTTTGGTTTTAGTCTTTAAAATGTACAAGTTTAATAAATAAGGGATTGCACTTACGTTTTACCAACATAAAATGACCTGACTTAGTATTTGTCAAACACGTTTAACCAACAAGTTTTTGGTCAGGAAAAGAGAAAACGTCCTGTGTAAACTAACACACCGACTATCGACTTTTATTCCAATATTATTTTGAAAATTGTTTGTTTTTTTAGGTGCCGTGGCCGACCACCTAGTCCTAAGCACCGGCTTAGAAGGCAACAACTACGTCATCAAAGCAATATGGCTGCCCGGCTCTCAGACACAACTCGCCCTCGTCACATCGGACTTCGTGAAGATATACGACTTGAGCAAAGATCTCAACAACCCTATGCATCACTTCCTCGTACCGAGCGGAAAGGTAAAAGTATTTGTTCATTTTAGAGCTGGATGGGAGTAAAATAACTAGTCTAGACTTGTGAGACTATGAATAATACGAATTATACTCCAGTGTTGCATAAAGGGCTCGTGGCTAAATAATAAGAGGCGCACGGGTCGATCAAAGGTTACGGTTGCCGCGGTCGGTTGGTGGATGGATGGTCATATCCGTCCGTGCCTCGAAAAGCATGTAAAGCCGTTGGTCCCGGCTGTCATTTAAAGATCTTTGAAAGTCGTTACGGGTAGTCCAAAAGACAGGCCGCATTCCGAAGAACGAAAATATCGATTTGAGCGTGCTCACTCCCGTTCCGAATTGGCGAGAGCGCGATAACGATGTCTGAGTGAGAGCACTGTTAGCGCGTTCACGAGCGTTCCGTATTGTTGTCAAAAATTACAGTTCTCCAGCTCGTAATCGTAATATCTAACTCGGAACGCAAATTATTGATGTGAGCGCTGTGAGCGATAATTTTCTAATTCGGAAAGCGGCCATAGTTAAGAAAAGGCTTTGCAGATTGACTGACACTCCAGGTTTGCATTGATCACGTGGATATTGCCTAACCGGTCCCTATGAAACAGGATTCTAATATCACACTGACGAAAAGTTGGACACCAGTGTCAATCATGAAGACCTTTACACATTACCTTTGACCTTTTACACATTTTAAAATACCTGAATACTGTAATAACGTTCTCTTTGTCAGGTCCGCGACGTAACATTCGTGAACCAGGACGGCGTTATGCACATGCTCTGCATGAGCTCCGCCGGCCATATTTACTGGCAACCAATGAGCGAAGAGTCTCGCGCCACGCTAGGAACGTTCTACGTCACAAACACGCTAGAGGTGCTCCATCCGGAAATACAGGTAAGATCAAATTGTTATTTAAGTTCTCGATATAACTTTTGTGAACCAGGCTGGTATTATGCACACGCTATGCATGAGCCCCAACGGCCACATCTACTGGAAGCCGATAAGCAAGAAGCTGGAGGACTCGCAGAGCCCATACTACGTCACCAACGTGCTGCAGATTGAGCACCCGGAGATACAGGCAAGTTGCGGTAACCCGGTATCTAAGTTAGTGTTGGAATCAAAGAAATAGCATCGTCGTTTTAAAAGACGAGGGTGCTTATTTCTTGATGCTTAAAACTTTTTCTTGTTCGTTCTGTTGTTTGGCAAATAAAACACTGGACAGTTCTGCAGAAACTATTAAGGCGATGTGCCCAACTTTTGGATTTGGTTTTTTTTTAAATACAGAATTAAAATACATGTACACACAGCACACCGCACAGTAGTCTAGAAAAGAAACCACAACATAATTCTGAAAAATAAAATAAAAAGTGTATTCGATTGTAAGAAATTAGCAGGATTACACACCTCAAGGCTGTGAGAAATGTGTGGCCCTATTTCGCGTGCCATAAGTGTGAAAGTGTTCAGCAAAATAAAACAAGCTATCTAGTGGGTTATTTGCATAGAGCCGTGTCTTCGTGGCCGCAAAGCATGCACTGTGACATTGTATAGTCACAAATGTGTGGAGTCGCCTAGACGCGGAACAGACTAAATTTCTTCCTTTGCCGACCCTATGCATGCAATATAATTACTGTTTCTCATTGTGTTTCATCCGCTTGTATGAGTTTATACCTGTGTATGCAGTAATCAACCTTAGCTCAGGAAGAAATTCAGCCTTGCACTCAGAGCAGACCGACAGCGTACTAATAGCATTAAACAATACATTTTATTATGAGTAGCATGAAGTCCTAATTTGTACGAACATCGACGCAGACATCAAACGGCTCCTCGGGCGGCCTCAAGCATGGTCGATGTCCGAACATTTTTGCACTTTATGTCAATAATGATATAGTATATTTTTAAATGTCATCATAAAATCTTCTGCTTTCGGTTTCCTCTAAGCTTTAGAGGGCGTTGGGTGTTGACATAAAAAAGTGCCCTTTGGTAAACCAAAGAAAGAGGCGCAGCCCAAAATCCGAAATATTCTATAGGGATTTTTTTTTAAACTCGTGTCCTCCAATGTCCTCTACCCATTTCCCGTAGTGATTCAAAACTCCGTAGTTATAGTACCGTATACCAATTGGCTGAATGTTGTCATACATTTTTCTAACTTCCTCGCACTTGGTCGCCATACTTTATTGTTGTATTTCCTTCAACATAGGACGTAGCTGGGTTGGTGGGAGGCGGCGGTGTGTCCATCTACTACTCGCATACACTGAAAATGTTGTTCTTCTCGTATGCGCAAGGCAAGAGTTTCCTTGCGCCTCTTAACACTGTTGAAGAAAGCCTTCAAGGTAAGATTTACAGAATATTGGACAAGATAAGACGTAGAAATAATCTTTTTATTTTCAAAAGTGTTTTGCCAGCGGCTCGCATGGATTTCGAAAATTATCCTACAGGAACGTACCACCGGGATTAAAAGTATCCTATGTTAATAGTTCGTTCCGTGTGGTGCCGGACGTAAAAGAATAGCACCATCCCATATCTTCCTATGGGTGTCGTAGAAGGCGACTAAGGGACTTACTAGAGAATGGGCAGCAACGTTCTCTATGCATTTGACTACCGTACTGCGGTCGCCAACCCGCCTGCCAAGCGTGGCGATTATGGCAAATCCCCCCTTTTCAGGGAGGCTTATGTCCAGCAGTGGACGTCTTTCGGCTGATATGATGATATTATCCTACTTTCACGTAAAAACTACTGAATGGATTTGGATGAAATTTGGCACACAGATAGATTATGACCTAGATTAACACACAGGATACTTTTTATCGTGGTAGTACGTTCCTGCGGGATAATTTCCGACTTCCACGCGGGCGAAGCCGCGGGCGGTAGCTAGTGATGTTAATAATCCAGGTAATAACCTGGATTATTAACACACTTATGTCTGTGTGCCAAATCTGTTCAGCCGTTTTTGCGTGATTGAGTAAAAAATATAAAAACTTTTAGTTTAGGTTATAGTTGTATTCCAATACAACATAAGAATATGAAACCTAATACAAATAAACTGGAAAGTTGTTAAGCATGTGTTGAATCTCCTGAGACGACAATACAAGACTAACTGTTTTGGTATTTAGTATTAGGATGTTCCGTCTATTTGGCTTTGTCATATTTGCATCAAGAAAAACACTCAAATAAGAACATAGATAGTACAAACCATGAGCGGGCGTCGCATGTCTCTTATGACATTATCATAAGGTATAAATTGGAATGATTAACGCGCGTTCGTGAAATGCAGCATTTGTAACGGAATATTTTTCTTCTCAAACAGGCACAGCAATGATAACGTTAACAGCATCATCAGCGCAGAAGGAAGGAGGTCGCGGCGGCGGCAAGCAAGGAGGTGTACAGTCCTTATGTCAGTGGGCCGAAGTGCCCGGACATCCTGGTTTAGTGACAGCTGTCATGCAGGCCTCCAACAACCCGGTCGTACTCATGTTGACACCCACTAATATATTCGTACAAGAAATAAAGGTGAGACAGGTAATGGGGCGTTGATAAAACTAAATAGAAATGGCTATTTAAGTCACTTCCGTTTTGAAAGGTAATGTTTGAGGCGCTTCTTAGCTTTGATTCGCAGTCGTGTCCAAGGCGGTATAGGGAAGAGTTTAAGTCGTCATTGTTCCAGTGCAAAAAAGAATGGCGCGATTCGCCCTGTATAGCTCCATCTCTTTCTCGCACTGGAACTGATGTAAATTTAACGCTTCCTGATGCGGTCTCTGGATGCCAAGTTAATCATCGCTAGTCAAATGTTAACTCTTCATAAAGGCATGTGTCAAATAACGTTTTTGATCATCTAATCAAATAACCTATACTTTGGCATGAGCTTTTAAGTAGATCTTGCTCCAGTTTGTCTTTACTCGATTTCTAAAATCAACCATCTTGTAGGTGGTACCTGCAAAAGCAAAGATAACAGACATGGTAGCTGTCCGCCATTGGTGCGGCGGTGGCGGCGAACAGAAGAGTACATTGATCCTACTCTGTGAAGATGGAAGTCTTCGAATGTATGCAGCTAGTAATGATCACACTGGGTACTGGTTGTCGCCTGCTATACAGCCGACGCATGCGCCGAGGAGACGGCCTAGGCTGCTGACGCATCATTCTAAGGGGAAAGCGCAGCAGGTTAGTACTGAGGTAATTTTGGGCATACAAAAGAGGCTGGGCAAAATGGTACTTTAAAAATAATTATACGAAACCATGTCTCTATACATTAGTTGTAAGACCACCTCTCTACAATTTTGCCCAGTGTGCTTTCACAGATTAAAATTTTTTATTGATTTTTTTTGCTGATCTGAGCGCTCTGACCAATATGTCGCATAATAGTAATATTAAAGATCTTATGATTTTCCCTAAGACATCTGTTATTGTTTAGTATAATTATATAGCCAACAGATCAGCATATGGCAAACTAATATTCAGATACTAATAACACAATTTTCTTTCACAGGTGGTAACAAAATCCAACGCAAACGGAGCTCCTCAGTTCCCGATCGATTTCTTCGAGCACTGCGTTGCGATGAACGATATCGAGTTTGGCGGAAACGATCTGTTGCAAGTGTACAACACTGCACAGATCAAACATCGACTTAATACAACTGGTAAGTATATTGAATATAATACTTCTGCAACAAAGGCGTTTCGTAAAATGGTCTAAGTTAATTTCAAAATATAACTTAAAGTCTGTTGCATAAAAGTCTCGCAGACGCGGCGCCCGCGTTTGCGCCTGCCAGCGGCATCACCTGCGTGGATGTCGGAAGTTATCCCACTGGAACTACCAGGATAAAAAGTATCCTATGTGTTAATCAAGGTTATAAACTATCTGTGTGCCAAATTTCATCCGAAATCGTTTGGACGTTTTGGCGTGAGTTCAAACATCCAAACCATCTAAACATATAAACTTTCACATTTATAATATTAGTAGGATTTTAGTTTTGCTGCGGGACTTATCTCGTGACTCGTGAGACACACTAGCAGACTTTGAAAGTAACAAAAGACTCGAAATTGCCTCTCTATTACTAGGAAGTAATAGAGAGGCGTTTTCGAGTCGAAGGTCCTTTAAAAATACACTTTCTTGAAGTTTGAACACTTCCTAGTGTTCAAACTTGGAGAAAGTGCATTTTTGAGTCGTTGATAATCGTCTTGTTTGTAAGCTTTGATATTTTTTTATAGGTTTGTATGTGGTATCAACAAAGATGAGTGGTTTCGTAATGGAGGTCGCAAACTCCGATCCTAACATGGTCATCTGCGGCATTAGAGTACTTCTGGGCAGTCAAGACGTCGCACGAACGCCGTCATTCGTTGAAGTGAGTATCATTAACATGGTGTATTTTTCAGACGGGACATTAGGGTAAAACTGATTTTATAACCATGAGTTCGATTTAAATGATTTTTAGCTTGGCAAATTATAATCATTAAAAAATAAATCGTGGTTTCAGACTATTAACTATTATATAATCAGATCGTAGCAGTGGTTCGTTACTATGCAGACGTTCAACACTGACAAAGAAAATCTCGTCAAATGGTCATGGGTTTACGGGTTGTAACTTTTAATTTATTTTAAGGTGTACGGCAGATCCATTCAGACAATAGTTGTGCGCAACCGTTGGTTCGATATACCACTGACGCGCGAGGAATCCCTCCAATCAGACAAGAAACTATCCATCGTCTTTGGACCTTCACAAGACCCTGATGGCGTCACTATGGTTGATTCTGTAAAAGTAAGTACACCTTTTGATATTAAATTAAGTTCTTTTTGTTGCGCATTCATATAATATCTTGTTTCTAATGTAAGTAACATTGATTTCATAGAAATATTCAATTTTAATAATACATTGATGTGGTGTTTTAGGTATATGGCAAGAATAAAGAGCAATTCGGATGGCCTGAAGACAACGAGGACCCGTCAGCTTGTCCATCTTCCAGCAAAGTGGCTCAAGTAAGTTTTAAATATTATTTGCTATGTTATTTTCATACTAAGAGTGCGCGGCTTCTTCAGCGTGGATGTCGGAAATTATCAAATGGTAATGTGCTACCGGGGTAAAATTATCCTATATTCTATCCTATACATCCAAACTTTCACATTTTTAATATTAGTAGGATTAAAATAACAGCTCGACGAGTAATTGAAGACACGCATCGATAACTTATGAGTATACATTTGTTTTACATCTGTATGTTGTAATACCAAATTTTATTCGCTATACAGGAGGGAGAAGGCGCCGGCGGTGCTTGGAAGCCCAGCCCTCTAGAGCGCCTGGCATGCGCAGCGCTGGAAGCGCTGGAGCTGGGCGCCGGCGCGTGCGCGGCGGGCGCGCAGGCGGCGGCCGAGCCGGCGCGGCGCCTGCTGTGTGCGCCGGCGCCGCCGCACTTGCACGCGCGGGCGCAGTGTCTGCTGCGGGCGCTACATCACACGCATTATCATCAGTATAAGGTACGTCTAAATAAACTTCATATTGCCCGATCATTTACGGACCGTTATTAGTTAAAACTAAGACTATTTGCTTAGTAGACCCTCCCATATGGAAAATACCTGTCACAAGCAAAATTACCTTTCGAATCTATTTATATTACCTTTGTGGTAATAAATAAATAATAATTAAAAAAAAATAAAAAACACGCTTTAAAAACCTAACTAAAAAAGGAGAAAATAATTTAATTCAATTAAAAAGCGTGGGGTGCTTTTTGAGGTATTTTTATAATCAATTAATGTCAAGCACCCCACGCTTTTTAATTGAATTAAATTATTTTCTCCTTTTTTAGTTTGGTTTTTAAAGCGTGTTTTTTAGTTTTTTTTAAACTATTATTTATTTTCTATTTTTTAGTTCTGCTAACTACAAAAACGTGTTTTTTTTCCCCAATTTTTTTTAAATTATTGAATTGTCATCGGTCCTCGACAAGTTTACAAAGTTTCAATGAAATCTGACCGTTTAAAGTGGGTCAAAATCGCGCTCAAAGGAGTCGGTTACATACAAACAAACAAGTGAAGCTAATATAAAGCGTGTAAAAACGCTGCCATTGCAGCAAAACGATGCGTTTTTGTTTATAGGAACCGAGCATACCCAATATGTATGGAAATCCAGTTCTTTTTACAAAACTACCAACGTGTTCCGGTGTTAGGTTGTTTTTTTGGGTTTAAGAACTTAACCCAAATTGAAATTGAGTTTACAAAAACTAGCTTTAGGCTAAAACTGAAATAAAATTGCGTTTTGTAATAAAACGGCATATGACTAAAAAGACATGAGCGCGCGTCATGTGACTCTTATGTCATTGTAGTAAGGTATAAATTAGAATTATTGACGCGCTTTTTATAATATAACATCAGCACGATACTTAGCATAATTAGTGTATTCGTGACAGTTTGCTACCTTGCTCCTAATCTTTGTAAACTAGCTAATATTCTCAACAGCTAGAGATATTCTTATATAGATCGTGCCGAACAATAGGGTATTTTACCCCTTTTTTTAAAGTATCTCAATTAGATTCTATGGTGCTAATAAACCACTACACACTTAAAAAAAAACACTAAATTTTTATTCAATCGAAAAGTGCCATAAAAGTGCATTTCAATTTTACATTTTCAAATTTGGCGCGTAATTTGACAAAAACGCTGGACGCAGTGCACGCCATTTTGCTCTGTGGTCATGACGTCAGTTCGCTGTATAAACAAATGCGCTGATACTGAGTATGATAATTACTTATAATTTAAAAATGAGTTATAATTCCACTTATCGTTTTTCTGCTGTTCCTGAATGCAAAAATACTAGTGTAAAAACATTATTATTATTTATTCAATAAAAATTACGTTGAAAATAATAAAAGTACAATGCCTGATTTTGAAGTTGACAGTTGATGCTTTACTTTACTCAGCTGTATGATATAATAATATGGCCGCTACTATTTTATGGTGTTAAAAACAGATTAAAAAGAAAAAAATAGAATTTTAAAAATCGTTTTGTCATTTTATGACGTAAAAGTAATATTTTCCGACTGGTTTTTGCCCAAGTTATCTCAATTATATATTTTTAGATATTTTCTCTTAAAGAGTAAATACGAAATAATCTATTGAGGAACAAAATAAAGGCATTTGATTAATTATTGACTATTCCCGCCTGCACAAGGACAAAAGTAGTATATGAAGTTAACTAAACTTTATTTCCACAGGACCAAGCTATCCTCAAATACGTGTGCACCTCACTGCGCGAACTTCGCGACACAGCTGACCCGCACAACATCGATCCTGAAGCGTACTTCAGACTGGTGCTGTTGGCGCGAGGCGTCGCTGTGGCCAGACCCAACCATCTCGTGAAGTACAGCGCGCCTACGCCGCAGAGGCCGCCGAATGGTAAGATATTAGCGGTATAAGAAAGACTTGTAACTCTATAGCTGCAGGTTAGCTGTGAAAGACATCGGTATGTGCTGTTCAATAACAACAAAGTAAAATAAAAAACCTGTAAAAAATTGGTTTGCAAATCCATTCTGCATCGTTATCAGCCTATAACAGTCTACTGCTACTGCCCATAGGCCTCTCCAATTGCACGCCATACAACTCACTGTTAGCTGTGAAAGACATCGGTATGTGTTGTTCAATAACAACAAAGTAAACGCAGTAAAAAGTAAAAAGTTGGACGCTCACCAAACACACTATCCACCAAATGCAAGTCACCCAGAGAGCTATGGAACGAGCCATGTTGGGCATCACCCTCTACGACCGGGTGAAAAATACCGAAATACGGAGACGAACGAGACTCACAGACATAGCGGAAGTGATAGCAAAAAGAAAGTGGAAGTGGGCGGGCCATATATGTCTTAGACTGGATGGGAGATGGGGGAAAAAAGTGCTGGAGTGGAGACCACGAACGGGACGGAGGAGTGTGGGAAGACAACCGACTCGGTGGACGGACGATATTAGTAAAGTGGCCGGAAGAAACTGGATAGCCACGACACAAAACCGCCAAAAGTGGAGCGATTTGGAAGAGACCTACACTCAGCATTGGGTGGCCAAAGGTTGAAGAAGAAGAAGAAGAACAAAGTAAAATAAAAAACCTGTAAAAAATTGGTTTGCAAATCCATTCTGCATCGTTATCAGCCTATAGTAGTCTACTGCTACTGCCCATAGGCCTCTCCAATTGCACGCCATACAACTCATGTTTGAGCAGTTCTCTGTGCTGCCGTCCACAAACTATGATGCCGTTAACCAACAAAATCATGTTTCGAGTTATGGCCAAAACGCAGAAAAATATGAAATGCATGCTATTTAGTTATGCAACAGATTGTAAAAATGAAAGTTATAAGCCCTTAGTCACTTTTTAGTTTAGTAATGTTGCTTACCTGCGTTTTAGCGTAGTAAACATATCAAACAAGGCAAGTTAACAGCGTTTTTATTTTGTTTATCTCGGCATCCACAAATAGTAGAAAAATACTACTTACTACTTATAAAAAAAAAACAGAAATATAGTGATTTTTTTTTCTTGTTATGGTGGCATCAAAAAACGAAAATCGATCAAATATGAGTTAATGGCACTATAGCATGTGGACAGCAGTGTGCTTGCACTACTTCTTTACGCAAAAAACTAGTGCGGCTCATGTAATGCTATTCTTCCTATGCCTTATTCTTGAAGGTTACTTACTCTACTACCACGCCATTTACTAATTTTGGCATAAAATTCACAAAACCTGGTTGTAAATAAATCCTCTAATTTAACAATTTGTTAATAATGCTATCGGTTTCCAAACAGGTGACTGGTCAGTCTTCTGGAAGGGCGACAACCAAGACGAGAAAGACAAGGACCCACATCTATGTGCCTTACTGACGAGCGTGCTTTGGCGCCTAGCCGCGTGTCGTTCATCTACTGCGCAGCCGCCCGGCATCCTGTCCTATGGGCTGAGACATCCGGAACATACGATGCATGCTCTCGCTGATACGGTGCACGCTTTCCAACTACATGCTGAGCCTGAATGTGTAAGTAGTACTTTCAGCGGTTTTAAATCATTACCATCAAATTATGTTATTAAAAACACTTACTTAAAATGTTACTAATTGAGAATAAAACCGTTGAACATGGTAACCCAACCAATTTATATCCTCAAGTGTCTTTTTCGTCTTTTTGAGAATAAACTATTTAAACCTAAGTACAAAATTACCTAGATTTTGGTTCTGCTTTCTGTAATATCAACCTCAGTTATACAGGTGATTGGAAGATGGGTGCAAAGCTTTAAGGCGAAGATAGTACAGACAATTTAGAACCATTTAACCCATGGTTGTCTTAGACGAAGTCTTACCAAATATTTTTAACCAAATTTTTAAGTTTTTTTTCGGAAATTCTCAAAATTTAATGTAAACTGCATAATTATGGCCAAATTGAATGATAAATGAATTAATTTTTTATTTATTTAATTAAAGTAATGTGTAAGCAATCAAGCAAAACATGTTTTAGGCTTCTGTGTCATTAGACATTTTTTTTACAGACATTTAAAGTTCAGAAAAAATAAAAAAATTGTACAATACGTCTTTTAAACCTTATTAAAAAAAAAAAATCGTAAGACTTCGTCTAAGACAACCATGACTTAAATGGTTCTAAATTGTCTATACTATCTTCACCTTAAAGCTTTGCACCCATCTTCCAATCACCCTGTATAAACGTGTTCTGCGGTATAATCGACTAATATCCGAGACAATATAATTTCTAAGTAGAGTAGTTTCCGGTGTATCAAGACTGATTTAGCGATTACAGCAGTGGGAACCGTTTTAGGTTGATTATGCAGTGACAAAATGGCATGCTATCCTGCAAGTTATGCCATCTCCTTAAAAAAAAAAAACTCCTTATGTCTATACTATGCCTGTGAACAGTGACTGTAATGTTCATTGGAACCGAAAACAGAAATTGACACTTATTTCGTCCACAGACCGAATTCGGCAATCAAATCTACCTATCACTCCTATTGGCTGAGGATCAAAGCATAAGCTTCGGGGCCAAGGCTGCTCTGATGAGAGTGCTCCGACCTAGAGTGAAGAGGCGTCGCGTCTACATACCTTCACCTCCAAACACTCCAGGAACAGGTAACTTAACACAACTTTCGAAATATTTTTATTTGTTTAATTTAATAAAGCAGGGTGTATTGTAGATTGGGTCCCGCAAGGGCCGATGCCAGCCAGGGGTGCGGGTCTTTCGAAAGAGATACCGCGGCCCCTGGCACACAGGCAACTGAGGGAACACGGGTGGGTTTTAATCAGTAAAAGTCTGACACGCCCTCCTGCTCCACCCAGAGTGGGAGAAGTTATTTGATGATTTCCCACGAAAAAAAAACTGTATTGAAAATACATGCCTGTTATGCTTTTTATCCAGTCAAAACACACGTAACACACGCTGAATTTTTGCAGCGAAACAGGCGCTATGCTCTTTGCCTCATATTATTTAACTCGCTTCTGCCCGTGACTTCGCGTGTTATTTCTTGTTCCACCGACCTACCCCGTCGCATCGCATCGCCTGCCCATGCTTTTACTTGGTTTTCGTGTAGCGTTCTTTCAGAATATTTTTTCTTTTTGTTCGGCTCCTAAGAGTCGTAGTGTAATCTTAAACAACCTAAACCTAAAGCTTTCCTCAATAATTATGCTATCAAATGCAAAGAATTATTCATATCCGACGGGAAGTTTCAGAAATAAGCGGGTTTAAGCAAATAAACTCTTCACCTTTATTATTAGTATGGATACGTATGTTTTCCATGTTATCTTTTCGCGTAGATTTATTTAAAAAAATACTCATTAATACTTATGCCAAATCTCTGTTCATGATAGGTGCTGGATCATCAGTGACCACAGCTCAACCAACGAGCTCGATAACCGAGGCCGTCGTATCGGAGTCAGACTTGAGCGCCAACCGTGACGACAATCAAGAGAACCAGTTCATGGATGTTGATGATTCACTGGAGCCCATGGTGCTACTGGCTCCTGATGGAGGTAAGACACAGGTTTATTTAGCCAAGGCGTTCGGACTTCGGCTTGACTTTGTTTGACTAATTGTAAGGCTTGTGTGAATTTTTTGAATTAGTCTCATTTTTGTATTATTATTTTTCTTTCGTACAGACGCCAGCACATCAAGCTACCCCAATCTGTAAAATTTCTCTGATATATTTTCAACTTTATTACATAAGCATATAAGGTCCATGTTCAATTGTGAAAATTTGACAGTTTGGGGTAGCTTGATGTGCTGGCGTCTGTACTTGGCAAGTTAAACAAAACATTTACATTCATCATAGCAATCTATAATGCAGCTTTTGGCATTCGAACTGGACAACGTACTCGCAGACGTAAAAATATAGGGATTATAATTATTGTGCACTGGATAATCAACTCTCGGTGGGAAACCAAGGGGGAGGCGGCGCACGTGAGGGAGAGGCAGTATATGCGCCCTCACGGCCTTGGTCGCCCCAGAAGATGCCCTGAGCGTCGGGAATCCCAGGTTGATTCCCGGCCACCGTAGGCGCGAGCTTGCGGACGGCGAGTAATGCGTAGCTCGCTGTCCGGTAAGGACCAAGCCCGGGTCGACGGCGCGTTGTGTTCCACGCGCGCCTCAAAGAGATGTCAGCACCAACTGGTGGGGTCCGCAAGGGCCGATGCCTGCCAGAAGAGATACCGCGGCCCCTGGCACACAGGCAACTGAGGGAACACGGGTGGGTTTTAGTCAGTAAAAGTCTGACACGCCCTCCTGCTCCACCCAGAGCGGGAGAAGTTATTTGATGATTTCCCGCCCAAAAAAAAAGAAAGGCATTGAGAATCCAACAAAGTGCATCCCAGCGCATCGCAACAACACACTGTTCAAGTTCCAACTCACGGCGGTAAGCGTTGCCTTGAAAATCCAGTGCGGAAATCCCGCCTTGATATATTTAGGTCTGTGCGAACGTTGACGTATGGCTAGGTCCAGAATTGATCTAGAATCGTATTATTCATATCATTTGTTAGCCAGAAACGCGACAGTTTACCCGATAGAAAGCGGTTACCGCCGCCTATAGATATTTCCCTGATATTTCGACAACGTAAGATACACAACATTTTAAAAAGCGACGAAAATGCAACTTAGTGGCAGAAATATGTTCTTATCAATTTTATAAATATCTTTCCATCAGGGCTTGAAGCATTGTTAGATATCCCACCGGATGCAGATGACGAGACGATGGTGGAGCTGGCCATAGCACTGTCTCTACAGGAACAACCGCGCAGGGCTCCGCCCGCGCCCTCAGCGCCTCCACCACCCGCGCCCGGCTTCAGTGACGCTACTGCCTCACCTCCCGGGTATGTCACTCTATTATAAATGGTGTAATTGTAATAACTGAAAATCTGACAACGGGTCATTGAACCCAACATTATGAAAAACGCGAAAAAACGCCATGATGCTTACATTTATGTCCACATAACTTACTTTTTTTGTTGTTATTACAGCTTGTAGGTATTTCAGTAAAAAGAAAATTCTGCTGGTATTTGAGAGATAATAAAACCTCAATCTTTGAAAAAAAAGGCATACTTAGATACTTACGTGAGTAACAACGAAGATAGCTGTCAATATTCGAACTCAAACGGCGCTTCTAAAATTACGAATCATGATCGTGCACAAAACTAAAGGCCAATTCTCGTAATTAAAAACGTTCGAAATCTAGTCGCAGTCTCATCTCGGCGACAAGCAAATGTCAAAAACTTGTCAAAAATGTATGGAAATTCGCGGTATTTTTGATAGATTGAGACTGAGATCAGACTGTGAACGTTCTTAAAATTAAGGGAATTGCCCCTCAGTTCTGCTCGCGAACTCGCCGCGTGATGACCTATTATTAATAAATATAATCTATTCCATAAAAAGAGCCTAATCAGTACAGATTACATTCCAACAACTTACATGTAGCAATAACTCCGTTAGCTCGGATGACGAGGGCAGCACGGCGGCCACGGACGGCAGCACGCTGCGCACGTCGCCGGCCGAGGCGCCGGGCTCCGCGGGCTCCGAGTCGGGCGGCAGCGGGGCTGATAGCATCGGGGGAGTTTCTGGACGAAGCAGCGCTTACGGTAACACTAACACATGAGAAATACATACATAAACTCACGCCTTTTACCCATGGGTACCATAAAGATGTTTGGAAAGTTCCCTTAAAGATCCCGGGAGAAACTACAGAACGCCACCTGTGGCTCTAGTGTGAGTTTCTTTTAACCATCTTAGCTCGTTCGGCGCTCCGATTGGTCCTTCACTTTTTTTTTTATTACTAAATCGGCCAGCTCTTGACCTCGATCACGACTGATAGAAAGCGATTGATGAGGTCTATGATGGATCGAGAGTGCCTAGAAAATGCCTGTTCACTCTTGTTTTGAATCCAGGGCCAATGGCAGCGCCGAACGCGGTCAATGCTTTTGATCAAGATGGTTAAATCAAACTCACACTAGGGCGCCTCTGCTACAATTCTTACATACTCCATTTGACTCGTTTACTTGCATACATATGAGATATACTGAGTGAATTTTCTAAGTGTTCATGAATGGCCAAAACGAAACCATAAAAAAATGGGAAACGTCTCATTCTCAAAGGAGTCTCTGGTTCGACTTTGATGAAAAAAAAAAAAAAACTTATCCAAAGTCACCAACTTCCGAAATTAAAGTAATTTTTTATTTTGTAGTGTTTTTCCGGAAAAAAACACAGTCGAATTGAGAACCTCCTCCTTTTTTGACGTCGGTTAATAAAACGGTAACTTGGACATTCACCGTGTGCATTGGATGGATTGTAAGAAAGATGATCTGCTTGGAAAGGGGGAGATGAGATGACGGCTAAGTGCCAGCATGGCATGGCTCAGGATTTTTTTTTTGGGCAGACGGAAATATAACTTAATTGTATCACCAAAGAAAAAATCAACGGCAACGAAGCCGCGGTATCCTTAGGCCTGCCGCGGCGACTTTGGGCATCATCATTGAAATTTAAAACGTCCTTATAAAGATGTATGAGAAAAAAAAAACAAGAGCCAACACCGAATATACAGGGTGATTGGAAGATGGGTGCAAAGCTTTAAGGCGAAGATAGTACAGACAATTTAGAACCATTTAAGCCATGGTTGTCTTAGACGAAGTCTTACCAAATATTTTTAACCAAATTTTTAAGTTTTTTTTCGGAAATTCTCAAAATTTAATGTAAACTGCATAATTATGGCCAAATTGAATGATAAATGAATTCATTTTTTATTTATTTAATTAAAGTAATGTGTAAGCAATCAAGCAAAACATGTTTTAGGCTTCTGTGTCATTAGACATTTTTTTTACAAACATTTAAAGCTCAGAAAAAATAAAAAAAACTGTACAATACGTCTTTTAAACCTTATTAAAAAAAAAAAATGGTAAGACTTCGTCTAAGACAACCATGGCTTAAATGGTTCTAAATTGTCTATACTATCTTCACCTTAAAGCTTTGCACCCATCTTCCAATCACCCTGTATAGTGATATGCCATATCCCCATTTATTCAGTGTTACAAGCTTATCTAAGTAAGCATTGAAAGGAAGGAACTTTTAAATGAGGGTTCTGTGAAGGAGGTTTTCGTCATGAGCATCATGGCTGGCTAAACCAGCGAGTGTTTTAAATGATATATATTTAAAATACTCGCTCGCTCGCATAGAAGTTTTTATGAATACTGCTGTCAAAAATCGGTTCAAAAGAGCGTAACATCAAATGCAATTGCTTCACATGGGTGCTTTATATTTGAAATAAACCAGCTTGGCATACAGCGCTTACATGGATTCGTCAGATCGCTTTAGCCATCTTGTATGTATGTGCATTACAACGGTACGGAATGTTCTAGGAGAAATGGCTCCGTCGGCGGGTACGATGCCGGCCGCCAATATCATCGCGGTGCCTGTTGCTATCACAGGCTAGTAAACTAATATACTGAACTGTTATTTAATCTATGTTACTATAAAAGGCTTGCATATCTAGAGGGCAGAACCAACATTGGTAGTTATACAGGAAAAAAAATAACCTGTGCGCAAACTGTAACAATTACGTATTCAATTTTTTTCGGTAATAAAGAAATACAAATTGCTGCTCCATACATTTTGATCGCGTGGGTATTGCAGTTTTCTTTGAAACAGCTTTTTAATAACCGACGAAAAATTTCTACACTAGGAATCTAGGAGTCTGGAATAATTGAATTCATGATTACAGTTTGTACACTGTTTAATATTTTTTTCTGTATTGGCATATTTTCACTACCCATTATTTTTTGTTTCTGTTTTAACTCATCATACCATTTTCATTGAAATCATTATTGCTTGCTCTTTAACTTGAATGCATCTGAAAAGGCAACACTAAGTCCCGTATTACAGAACCTCACTCAATACTCAAACAATTCTTAAAACTAGTTTTAACCAATCAAATGGCTCTAAACTAGTTTTAAGTAATGCTTGAGTCTTGAGTGAATTTCTGTAATATGGGCCTTATTGTATCAAACTAGCGCATGCTTTGGTAGTACGTATATTCCTACTTGATTTGAAAAGCCTGATCATTAATCTGAATCTGCTTATTATCTGTAAATGGGTATTAGAATTGACCAGATTTAATAACCTTTCGGCTCTGTGTTCATTTTGTGCTCACATAATGTTTGTGTAACTGTCAGTAATATTATAGTTTACCGTTGTTTTTTATCACAATTAACTTTGTCATATCAAAAATAAAACTAACGATGTGTTTCCGCGTCATCAGCTGGCCCCTCAACATCATCCAATCAACCAGTGGCCTCCACATCACGTACTATGGAGGCAGAGAGCGAGACGCGCAAGTTGCATGCACTTCGTCTCTCTCTACTATCAGCCGCATTGGACGCGCTGCCTAGCTTGAGATACCTGCCCGGAGTCAGGGCTATACCCTTCGTACAGGTACGTACACATATAACTGTGAGCTTCGGTTATCGTGCTTCCGAATTGGTACGAACGTTGCGTAACCCCACAGAGGCAAAGAGAAGAACACAATTATTCAACCACCGTAACTTTTTGTGGTAAATCTGAAATAGTCATTTTTTGTTTGGACGAGGATTGTCAAGCCTTTTCAAGTAAATTCTAAATCATTGTTATCTGGCTTCTCAACGTCTTCCAATCACCAACCAATCTATTTAACTAAGTATCAAATTACTCTCCTCAGGTGGTCCTAATGCTCGCTGGCGATCTTGACTCAAGCGTCGAAGGCGACCGCACAGTCCTAGATCGACTCCTAGAACTTCTCGTCTCAGAACTCGACATTCAAACCGACGAGAATCCTGAAGAACGTACAGACAGAAGAGAGTTACAACTAGCTATTATGAGACTGGAGTTACTTGTGTCGGAGTTGGATATGCAAGGAGATGAGACCCCGCCCCCAATACATGAGAGGACCAATAGGAGAGAGCTGCAGTTGGTTATTATGAGGCTGCTTAGTGAGTTACTTTTTGATACTTATTAGTTTTTGATTGAGAACATTATTTTTGATTGAGAACATTATTTTTATTTTTTTAAACCCGCGAACGCATTGAAGATGTCTATCATCGGTAGATGAAGACATCGTCTAACTTCACATACACAATGTGTGTGCATGGTTAGTTAGAAGTTTGAACACTTATTTTTATACCACCCTACCTTAAAAAGTATTTGATTACAAATGAAGCTATTCCTGGCGGTGCAGTGGCTCTAAGCAGGTTGCAGCTTTCTGTATCCTCTCCACATAATGAATCTCTTCACTGCGTAAAGTACGTGCGCCCAACGCTCTTTTTATAATATTATTGGGGTAACTCACGGCTTTCAGTCGGCTTCAAATTCAGGTTACGATTAACTATAATCATTTTGTATCTCCTAGGTGTCCTAATGGCCCGCTGGAAGACATCTGCTTCAGGCGGCCCCGTGCCGCGCGCGGAGGTGACGGGCGGCGCGTGCGCAGCGCACGTGTCGCGCCTGGCCGCCGCCGCGCTGGTGCGGGCGGGCGCGCCCGCGCACTGCTTCCGAGTGCTGTCGGCGCTGCTGCCGTATTGGAAAGAGAAGACATCTGGTAAGTACCATTGAAGTTACTTCAACTATAGCACTGTTCAACAGACTATAAGCAATTTAAATAATGGAAATGTAATTGGCGAACAGCCGTTTTATGTTATAGTAAAAATAAATAAATAAATACATTTTAACAGCATATTTTGAAATTTTCAGATCTTTTAAGTATCTAAAAAATAAATTTGCCAGTTCCAACATATCTTCAATAAAACAGCTGCCAAAGCTACAATATTTATTCCTCAGATGAAAGCTATCTTACTATGGAAAAACCAGTCCTAAATAACATTACACAAATTTTCTGAGTATTTGTATTTTTCACTTGAATTGAGTGTTTCTTAGATCATCAACATTTAAAAGTACCCGTATCTTTCACTTACTCGATCTTTGCGGTAACAAAATACGTTTGTTCTAGGTTCTGGAACGGCAACTACTGTCCAAACGTTGCTGAAACCGCTACCGCCGCAGCCGTTGCCCGACATGCAGCCTTTCTTCGTCAAGGAATACGTCAAGAGTAAGTTCTATTGTGAACTAAATGTCTATTCATCGTGCGAAATGTTTAGCATGACCACCGTAAGAACGGAAGCAACAGCAGAGATTTTTGAAGATAAATGAAATTAAAATATAATTCTGTATGAAAAGATATTTATGCCTATTCCTTGTAGAAAAGATATAGAAGTCGTCGTTGCTCCACGTGTGGTTCCAAAGTTAATACATTTATTTAACTTCTGACCAACTATCACACTTTCAAATTATCGTCATGTGCTTGTGATTTCTCACCAGGCCACGCTTTAGACGTGTTTGACAACTACCCACAACTTCTAATGGAGATGGCGCTACGGCTGCCGTGTCAAATACACAAGCATTGCGACCCGGCGCACTTCGACCAGCGCTGGCGCACGCTACTGTGTGAATACATGATGAACCAACAGACGCCGCTCAGGTAAATATTTGTAAAACTAAAATCAGTGTTATTTAAGAATAAAAAAAATAGGATGTTTGTAGTTTTGAAATTACAAACTTCGGCAATTCTGTATTACCAATGCAAAACTCGGTGTAGTGAAATAGCAAAAGAAAAAAAAACTTATTACAAAAGAAGAGATAAACCACTCTAAAAATGAACACCCCTCCTCTGCTTGTTGCATCATCATCATCATTTTAGCCGAAAGACGCTCACTGCTGGACATAGGCCTCCCCCAAGCTCCTCCACATCGACCGGTTTTGTGCTTCCCGCATCCAGCGGATACCTGCGGCCTTCACAAGGGCATCGGTCCACCTTGTGGGAGGCCTTCCAACTCTACGTCTTACGGTACGCGGTCGCCACTCCAAAACCTTTCGGCCCCATCGGCTATCTGTTCTGCGAGCAATGTGCCCTGCCCACTACTACAGTTTGGTAATTCTTCGGGCTATGTCGGTTGCCTTGGTTCTCCTGCGGATTTATTCATTCCTAATTCGATCACGTAGGGAAACTCCGAGCATAGCCCTCTCCATTTCCCTTTAGGTGCTTGTTGCATACATATTTCAAATGTTTATAAATACGTATAAATTTTAGTGGCGGGGCGTTTCATTTTTAGAGTGGTTTATTTCTAACTATATTTGAGCACAGCTTCAATGAGTTGAGCTGACACTGAGCTTCAATAGTCGCTTCTAGTATTTTAACATGCAATTTCATATTATGAAATAAATCATTAATCATTTGATTTCATACCCGTGTACAACCCGGTCACATTATCTCGAGACCTCCTTGGAATGCGAACCTCCCGCCCCGTTCTCCTTTCACCTCCCCGCGCTCGCCGCGGCGCGTCAGTACGGTTAGCACTTTCGTTGCCGATACGCGTCGACTTACTTACTTAACCAAGATTGTTTCATTTATTTTTCAACATTTTAATCATTATCATTATAATAGTATTACCTACATAAAATTAATTAACACAATATTTGTTTTGTTGGAAATCTTATAGTTTATAATAATATCCTACTAGAGGATACTTGTTTTGCGCACCATATCAGAGCGCCGACGCGACGTGACGTCATCGACGCCAGGTCTCGAGATAATGTGACCGGGTTGTACTAACTTGACGTTGAGCGACCACTCTGACCTTGTTCTCGAGCGTTCCGAATTGTTGACAGCTCTCCGATGAATCGTGATAAACAAAGCAATTTTAATTTTAGGAAACAAGTCCGCAAACTGCTACTTCTACTTTGCGGAACCCGCGAACGTTATCGTCAACTGCGCGACGTGCACGCACTGGATACGCATTTGAATGCGGCGCGTGCATTGCTCGCTACCGACCCTGCGTATGACAAGCTTGTACAGCTTATGGATCATTTGAAGGTAGGTGATACTTGAAACTGCGTGTAAGAGAAGTTATTTGATATTTTATTTTACTATCGAGGTACGAATTTAGCGTAGTTGTGGCGCTGAAATGCATGATAATCGACATAAAAATGGCGTAATATCAAAAACCGAGTGATAAAAGTTTGTGCTACTCTCTGTTGAAGATAATAAAAAGACTGAAAAGAGCAAAAGAACATATACCACCCATAAAACCCACTAATAGCAAGTGAGCAAAAAGAGAACTTGAGAAGGTTAATTTCCAACAAAAAAAAAAAACAGACTTAGCAAACATCCTGAACACTACGAAGAAGTCAACGAATATCTAGATGCACCACTGCATATGAGCCTACCTCTAAAAGTGCCAGTCCCAAAGAATTATGGAAAGAAATGTTTAAACTACAGTAGGCTTAGCATGTCGCTTTCTATTTCTACTCTACCGTAGAATAGAAATCGCTTGTCTACATTTCTCGGTACAGAACTGTCAATTGTCTACACGGAAACGTCATTTTTGTCTACTCTTCCGTCGACAAAACGCTTCTCTACGGTTCTCGTGCTAAGCCTGAAGCAGGGAAAAACACCAGGCTACGACATAATCGATGCAAAAGTACTGAGGCAGCTGCCTAGAAAGGGCGTAATTCCCATCACGGCTATCTACAATACCTTGCTAAGACTAGCAATCTGTTCCGCTCAGTGGAAATTGCGCAGGTTATAATGCTACCTAAATCAGGCAAACCGCTCCTGGAAGTAAGCTGCTATAGACCGATAAGCCTACAACCAGCGTTGGAAGAACTCCTAAAAAAAAAATGCTAAACTGGATGCGCACCTATATATCGGAAATTATTCCTCTTCACCAGTTCGGCTCGCGAGAGCAACATGGAACTATTGAACAGATACACTGTATTACGGATGCCATAAGTCGTGCACTACAATCCAAACATACTGCTCTGCTGTCTTCCTAGATATTAGCCAGGCATTTGATAGAGTGTGGCATGAATGACTTCGCCTTAAACTTAAAAAGCTTCTCCTCCACTCCTTCTTTCCAATTTACGAGCATATCTACACAAGAGATGTTTTCAGGTGAAATTTAACAACGCAGTCACTTCTATAAACGAAATCCTCTCAGGAGTACGACAAGGAAGTATATTGGGACCGATACTATACTTGCTATTAACTGCACCCACCGATGCGAATGATGCAGCTCTTCTGTCGGTACACGAGAATTCCGCTATAGCATCAGCAAAACTACAAGCCCACGTCCATGAAGTGGAGAAGTGGCTAGATAAATGGCGTATTAAGGAAAATCTGTCCATGTGACCTTCACCTTGAGAAGGCAGACCTGCCTCTCAATAGCACTCCATAACGAGGAAATCCCCCACGCTGAAGATGCCAAATATTTGGGCATGCATCTGGATCAAAGACTCAACTGGAGAAACCACATCTGGACGAAAAAAAAAACGATTACAGACTATTCTCTATGCTGAGCTGCCCCCTGTTTTTGTCGCCCCAACAATATTTTTTTCTCAGTACCCATACATTTTCGTCCCCCAGGCTTGTGCAGAGATAGTAAGCGCTCGCACCGGCAACTGGCAGCACACGTGCGGCACGGAGCGGCGCGAAGCTCTCGCGTGGTTGGTGACGGTGGCGCGGCGCGTGCACCCGCAGGTGGCGCCCACTGTACTGCAGCTGTTACAAGCGGCGCTGTGTGCGCCGCCACACCATCAGCGAGCTGTTGAGAACAAGGTAAGACAGTAAGCGTCGCGCCGGCAACTGGCAGCACACGTGCGGCACGGAGCGGCGCAAAGCTCTCGCGTGGTTGGTGACGGTGGCGCGGCGCGTGCACCCGCAGGTGGCGCCCACTGTACTGCAGCTGTTACAAGCGGCGCTGTGTGCGCCGCCACACCATCAGCGAGCTGTTGAGAACAAGGTAAGACAGTAAGCGTCGCGCCGGCAACTGGCAGCACACGTGCGGCACGGAGCGGCGCGAAGCTCTCGCGTGGTTGGTGACGGTGGCGCGGCGCGTGCACCCGCAGGTGGCGCCCACTGTACTGCAGCTGTTACAAGCGGCGCTGTGTGCGCCGCCACACCATCAGCGAGCTGTTGAGAACAAGGTAAGACAGTAAGCGTCGCGCCGGCAACTGGCAGCACACGTGCGGCACGGAGCGGCGCGAAGCTCTCGCGTGGTTGGTGACGGTGGCGCGGCGCGTGCACCCGCAGGTGGCGCCCACTGTACTGCAGCTGTTACAAGCGGCGCTGTGTGCGCCGCCACACCATCAGCGAGCTGTTGAGAACAAGGTAAGACAGTAAGCGTCGCGCCGGCAACTGGCAGCACACGTGCGGCACGGAGCGGCGCGAAGCTCTCGCGTGGTTGGTGACGGTGGCGCGGCGCGTGCACCCGCAGGTGGCGCCCACTGTACTGCAGCTGTTACAAGCGGCGCTGTGTGCGCCGCCACACCATCAGCGAGCTGTTGAGAACAAGGTAAGACAGTAAGCGTCGCGCCGGCAACTGGCAGCACACGTGCGGCACGGAGCGGCGCGAAGCTCTCGCGTGGTTGGTGACGGTGGCGCGGCGCGTGCACCCGCAGGTGGCGCCCACTGTACTGCAGCTGTTACAAGCGGCGCTGTGTGCGCCGCCACACCATCAGCGAGCTGTTGAGAACAAGGTAAGACAGTAAGCGTCGCGCCGGCAACTGGCAGCACACGTGCGGCACGGAGCGGCGCGAAGCTCTCGCGTGGTTGGTGACGGTGGCGCGGCGCGTGCACCCGCAGGTGGCGCCCACTGTACTGCAGCTGTTACAAGCGGCGCTGTGTGCGCCGCCACACCATCAGCGAGCTGTTGAGAACAAGGTAAGACAGTAAGCGTCGCGCCGGCAACTGGCAGCACACGTGCGGCACGGAGCGGCGCGAAGCTCTCGCGTGGTTGGTGACGGTGGCGCGGCGCGTGCACCCGCAGGTGGCGCCCACTGTACTGCAGCTGTTACAAGCGGCGCTGTGTGCGCCGCCACACCATCAGCGAGCTGTTGAGAACAAGGTAAGACAGTAAGCGTCGCGCCGGCAACTGGCAGCACACGTGCGGCACGGAGCGGCGCGAAGCTCTCGCGTGGTTGGTGACGGTGGCGCGGCGCGTGCACCCGCAGGTGGCATTTTAAATACCACTACCATTCAACCAGAGTTTTAGGTCGAATATCACCAATGAAACTGAATGCGTTCAGTACATCTTAACCGCGTTCAAGAGCTGTTAGTGTCAGAATTGTTATGGAATAGTGGCTCTGACAGCTTTTGAACGCGGTTTAAAAGTGTTGATTTCGTTCAGTTTCATTGGTGGAATCCGCACTTACAGATAGAAAATTAAGAGCAAATCGAACGCAACATTATCATTTTTAATGGATGTTTTAGTCGTACTTTTCAAAATGTCGTTTTAAATCTAAAAGTCCGTTTACTTCATGCCTTTTTGGGACGAATTTCTTTTACTTAGTAAACTAGTAGAAATTATCACGTAACGAAAATTGTACAAATTGCCACGTCAGCAAAAAGCGTAATACCTCCTGTGTGACTTTTTATCATACATAATAGAAAGAGGTAAGAGAGATAGTTTTCGTGGTTTTCGAGGATGCTGAAGCCAGTAGTGAGGTCAAAATGAAAGTCCAAGATGGCGGCTGTGAATATTTAAAAGTTTTCATCATGAGTGTCGTTTTTATGGTGTCGACTTTAGGTGTCCAAATTTAATTCGATATGCAAATTTGTAGTTGCAGAGAAAGCGTAAAGAACTTTTTCCCTGAGAGAGGTTTCCCGACCCGACACGTTTTTTTTTACCAGTTTCTCGTCAATTCTATAATTTTAGAATAAATAACATTTCTTTCTTTCTTTAGTTTTCAACGTACGGTAATCCAAAAGTTCAGTGTATGTATCCGAAAAAAAATAACATTTCCTTTTAAAAGAAATGCATGAGCAGTGGAAATCTCTCAACATAATAAATGTTACAGCAACAAAACCCAGCTGACTGGCCTGATCGCGAACGAAGCGCTGAAAACGACAACTTCACCACCGATGGATCAAAGTTCCAGGAGCAGAGAGTTGGGCCACTCGTCCAGCAGATCTTGAAACAGGTAACTATTCGTGAACGTTCAATACGTTTATAGCTTTACTTCATTTGGCATATTTATCCAAATATTTCCGTGGTATCGGCAATACAAAATATACCCTATTTATACTCAAAAAAGGTTTATTTTGTAAGAGCTAATCAACGGGAATATAATACAAATGCAAAGTGTAATGAAGTCTTAATAATAAGTCGAAAATATAATGTTTTCTACAGTTAACATCGGAACTGTTAGTTTATCATTTTGTGGTTGTTTTAGGTTTCCCAAGAAGAATTGAGGATGTTCGTGAAAGCATTCTTACTTGAGACCAACTCTACAGCCGTCCGTTGGCAAGCCCATGCTCTGCTTCTCGCTATTTACAAGTAAGTTTCTTTATGAAAATATATTTTTTCCTTATCTAGTACTAGTAGTAGTTGATTTATGGTGTAAGGTATGACTTCTATTCGTGTAAAAGGTCTCTGCACCTCGGTTTTTAGTTGAAAGAGGAATAAATCTGTTTTGGCAACATGTTTATAAAAAAAATCATATTATATAGGTATGAGAACAGTGTTAAATTCATTCAACCTCCATAGAAAAGGGATTGTTGTTATGTCTGGTGGGCTACTACCTGACGATTGATGTCGGGACGTTGTAAATATGCTAGTGGCGCGGTAAAGTCTGCTTGCCCGATGCAGGATTTTGCGTGACGTCAGTGTGATGCGTAGTTCGAATGTGGCGATGTAGATGCCGCTACAACATTTATAAATAAAAAATAGAACCTGTAGTTGGATATTAAATATACCTTCATTTGTTTAGCAACTCTGGCCAAGCCGACCAGTCTTCATTGGTGTCACTCCTGTGGGCTATCTGGCCAGCTCTGCCGCAGTACGGTCGTAAGGCCGCGCAGTTTGTTGACCTGCTGGGGTACTTCACGCTCAAGACAACAAATATTGATACTGAGGTAAGTTATATTAAGAGAAAGACAAAATCTATTTCAAATTAATCTTGTCTTCTCTAACTAAATTTGTCTTTTTAGCAAATTTGACCAATTAAATTGAACGCGAACAGCACATCTAAATCAGGGATAAAAATCGCCCATGATTTCGATTAGAAATTGTCTGACTATTTTCTGTTGAAAGGCGCCCAGCGATGTCTAGATTTGCCGCTGGGTCTGCTCTATTGATGCATACGATGTGTTTCTGAAATGACCCCCAGAAATGCCTACCTTTTTCCGATTACGATTGCGTAAGCTTGGAAAATAAAGTGCTGTAGGTATCATATTTTTATTACTGACTGACTGATGATGACAAAAGTACTTTTTGGGTCATATGCCATTCATCAAGTTTTACTAACTGAACAAATAGCCTAGTTTGAATAAATGACTGATTGATATTCTTCGATTTCCGATTTACCTGCAACAAAAGTCGAATGCGCATGCTCGGTCTACAAAAAAAGACTCGCATCTTTTTTTCACTGTGTCTTTTTATTTAATAATTTAATAATGTAAGGTACATTTACATTCTTCTCCCACACAGAAATACGTAGGTAGCGCAGTAGAGTTACTCCGCAACCAAAACCAGTTGCTCTCCTCACACGGCAACGCAGCATTGTATGCGGCGCTCGGTTCTTACGTAGAACTTGATGGGTACTACCTCGAGTCGGAACCGTGTCTCGTCTGCAATAACCCTGAGGTTGCAATGGCGACTATAAAGCTACCTACTATAAAGGTTGGTTTAGATTGCATTTATTATGTAGTTTAGTGTGGTTAAGTATTGTAAAAAGTTTTAGTTAGTGTCTGTTTTAAACACAGACATATAAAACAGTAGCAGACCAAACATTAATCCATAGTCGATGGACTTGATTCTCTATCCTTTTTTTGCTAAGCGACAAGTCGTAAGCAGTATCTCGTTCTGTCACCTGTTGTCACACTGACTCACACATAGACAAAATTTGACGCGTAGCCCGTCTGTCCCGCGCTGCCATATTGATAAGCAAAATTTATCCTGAATCGCGTTCTATGTTTCAACCGCGAAATATTACTTGAAATATTAATTGTTTGGGACAATTACACAAAAATAAAATGGTAAAGTGCTGTGCGTACCAGTGTGACAGTGCTAGCTACCACAAAACACCTGGATTGACCTTTAATCGGTAAGTTTTTGTATTATTCTGTGTAGTCAGGGACGGATTTGGCAACAAAGACGATTTTTTTTATTGTATGGAAAATATTTACCTATCATGGAATTATCAAATAGAGACTCGGTTTACTTTACGATATTTCAAAAAAAATTGGTGACATTTTGAAAATACTGCAGAGTGCAGATTGCCAGTGTAAACATACATTCTATGATAATAAAATTTATAGAATCGCTCCGGCCCGGCGCGTACACATGTAATACGTTACAATAGAAAATCAATTGTGTCTCATTAGCCGGTTATGTTACCCTGTCTGTGTGATGGATAACATGAACGATGGTGGACATAAATCGGTATAGGCTACTCACATAATTTTAACATTTCATTCTCTTCTCTCTCTCTCTTCTTCAACCCTTGGCCACCCAATGCTGAGTGTAGGTCTCTTCCAAATCTCTCTACTTTTGGCGGTTTTGTGTCGTGGCTATCCAGTTTCTTCCGGCCACTTTAATGATATCGTCTGTCCACCTAGTCGGTTGTCTTCCCACATTCCTCCGTCCTGTTCGTGGTCTCCACTCCAGCACATTTCATTCAGCAGGTAATAATTGAGCTTACTAATATTTTTCCAGGTTTCCAAAGGATGTAAGTTTACGCAATGCATGGATTTAAAAACATGAAACTCCAGGATTGAAACTGAACCTCAAATGGTGCAAATATTCCAATCTTATTGGAACCTATATGTTCGAGCCGTTTGGGGTTGAAACTCTAGGACCATGGGGTCCGAGTGGCAACTTAGTTTTCCGAGACATTTCCAAGCGGTTGATCGACTCTTCACGTGACCAAAGGACTGGCCTATTTTTTAGCCAAAGAATCAGCATTGCCATACCACGTGGCAATGCTGCCAGCCTTTGTTGGCCACTTTTCCCATCGACAACGATGCGGACGTATTATTTGATGCCCTATGATTATTTAATTTTTTGTATACCTGTAGGTACATATTATTATTTTAGGACCAGTAGTTTTTAAATTATGAAAATAAAAAACATTACTTGTCGTTGTGATCTCGTTCTCGTATCAAACTGTAATAATCTCTGTATAGGCTTTTATTTTCGTTCGTTTTAAATTTTGTATGTATGTATTTATGTATCTATTATTTAGGTTATGTATGTATTTATGTATCTATTATTTAGGTTATGTATATATCTATGTATCTATTTTAGTATATTGTAAACACATTATTTGCACCAACAACGTCCCCATTTTATGTCCAGGCTAATCACTGTCCATTCCATAGTTGCCTGGATGAGATCGCGGAAAGCGATAAGGCCGCTTATTGTATATATTATAGTGTATTTTTATTATTGTATTTTTGTAGTGTACAATAAAGAATATTTAAATAAATAAAGTTTAAAAAAAGTAAAAAATTAATATGTAAATATTCATTAAATTCATTGTTTTATTGCAAAATTCCTTATATATTTATAAGCTAGCTTTCAGGCATACCAACACCTTAACTCTAGGTCCCACCAAGCTGGGCATGCGGGTGCTGGACTGCAGGGAGAGTTCTTTTATCCGATACTGATGCCCGTCAACGGTCTGTGTATAAATATACCGTTAAAAGGAGGTGAAAGGACTGCCGCCCACCGTCCTCTTAAAACATTACCTTAGTCGCCTTTTACAGTAACCACGGGAACAGATGGGTGGTTATATTCGTTAAGACATAATTGATAAGTAATCTACACTTCATTTACCCAGAGAATATTGATTTTCGCAGATTTTCAGTAAGATTTATCGGTCGTTTCAATATCGTTATATAATACCGGCAACCGGCCCTAGTCCGGCCCTGTTTCGACACACTCTCTATGTGTGCGTAATGGGTGTTAGAGGTTGCAAACCTATATGTTTAATATAAACTACATCTTGTCTACTGCTTGGTGTGTCCTAGCAACCGTTGTAACTTTAGTCCAATTAATATATTTTTCTGTTGCACTACAAATATGTATTTTCTTCCTGCAATCGTATCCCATTCTCTAATATGGTAGCAGAGCGTGGTTAAAACGCGTATGATATAATTAATTATAGTATCAAGTAAAATTATCGCGAAAATGAGTAACCAATCCATCGCAATTGAAAAACTCTCCGGGGTGAATAATTACACCACCTGGAAATTTGAAATGAAGATGTTGCTTATTCATGAAGACTTGTTTGGATGTGTCAACGAGGTTGATAATAAAAATAAACCGGAATGCGAAGACAAGAAGAAACAGGAAAAAGCGCTAGCACGAATCTGCCTCAGTGTTCAGCCATCTGTTTACTCCGTTGTCAGGAATTGCAATACTGCGTTTGACGCCTGGAAGAATTTACAGAATTCGTTCGAGGACAAAGGTCTGTGTAGAAGATTAGGTCTTCTCAGATTGATATTTAGCTTAAAATTAGAGCAGTTTGAGAGTATGGAGGCGTATGTTACAAAAATTCTAGATACAGCCCAACAACTGCAAGACATAAATGATTCTCTGGAAGACGAGTTCGTTGCTATAATAATGCTTAGTGGGCTCCCCAAGCACTTTGACCCACTCATTATGACTTTAGAACATAGTAGCCTTTCTCTCTCAAGTGATCTGGTGAAAACTAAACTACTCCAGGAGACACAGAGACGAGGTGATGCAGAAGGTATGGAACAGAATGCCCTAACGACTTCGACTTCGATCTCGAAGCGACCCAAGTGCTTTCGATGCAAAAAATTAGGTCATTACGCAAGAGATTGCAGACAGAAAACTCCTGGTAGGACGACTATGTTGTCGGCTCTGACGGTAAAGCTGGATCGAGATGTGTGGTACGTCGATAGTGGTGCAACTTGCCACATGACCAATAATAGAGACATTTTACATGATTTTGTGTGTGATACGCCAAAAGAAATTAGCGTTGCCAATGGTGAAAAACTTTTTACATCGGGTCGTGGTAATGTGAAACTCTTTTTACAAAACCAATGGATAACTGTCAGTAATGTAGTTTTTATACCGAACTTGTCATGTAATCTATTATCTGTCAGTATTTTGACACAAAAATGTTTTGAAGTAAAATTTATATCGAATTTTTGTAAAATTTACGAAAATGGAAAGGTAGTAGCTGTAGCAAAACGGGATGCATGCGGTCTTTATAAATTAGAAACCGGGGATGCGTCTATAAATTCTGTTTCGCGTGAATACAGTATGCCAGTAAGCGTTTCTTTAAGTACCCAGGTAGAGGTTCAATCTCAGGGTTTATGGCATCGTCGGCTTGGACATCTGAATAGTCGCAGCATGAACTTACTCAAGAGTGGTATGGCGGCTGGTATCGACTATGATGTATCCACATTCGAGCAATGTATCGCTTGTATTGAAGGTAAGGTTACTAATTTACCTTTACCTAAGAAATCTTTTTCACGTGCAAGAGAGGTGTTGGGACTGGTTCACACAGACGTGTGCGGTCCTATGCCAGTGAAATCTATAGGCGGTGCAAGATATTTGCTAACATTTATTGACGATTTTTCCAGGAAGACATTTTGTTATTCAATAGAATCGAAAGACAAAGTTTTTGAGTATTTTTTGATTTTTAAAGCTCTTGTAGAGAACGAGACTAGTAAAAAGATTAAAATCCTGAGAAGCGATAATGGTGGCGAGTACATCAATACGAGATTTAAGCAGTATTTGAGTAAGGTTGGAATCCGGCATCATACTACTGTTCCTCACTGTCCACAGCAAAATGCAGTTGCCGAACGCGCGAACCGAACAATTATGGAGGCGGTGCGCTGTATGCTTCTGGAAGCAGGTTTGGATCAACGGTTCTGGGCTGAGGCTGCGAACACTGCGGTGTACATTAAAAATCGCTCACCTACAAAGGCAGTTATGGGTGCAACTCCAGAAGAAATTTACACTGGACATAAGGTAAATTTAGATAACTTACGTGTGTTTGGTTGTTTAGCTTACGCTGTACAAAATAAACGTAATAAACTGGATCGCAAATCTAAACCTTACATATTCGCGGGATATTGTGAGAACACAAAAGGATACAGGCTATTGGATGTTAAGAGCTATAAGCTAACAATAGCGAGAAATGTTAAGTTCATTGAGAATCAATTCCTCAAGCATCTGAACTTCACTAAAGTAGAATCAGATATGATTATAGAACTTAAAACTCCTTGTGTATCCGAGAATAGAACAGAGTCAGAACAAACTTCTGATGATGCTAATGATAGCGAGGCTTCGACCAGTAGCTTGGTCACAGATCATCACTCAGATGCTACTTATGTTCCAGACGTTTCATTTGAGACAGATGACTCGAGAGCAGAATACGTGGAAGCTGATGAGAACTTCTTCCTGTGTGGTTTTTTGACGGGGGAAGCGTGTGGCAGTGATGATCCAAGAACAGTTAAAGAAGCGTTGAATAGTCCTGAAGCCATACAGTGGCGAGCTGCTATGAAAGACGAGTATCAGTCCTTTTTGGACAATAAGTGCTTTACCTTAACCGATTTGCCGAAAGGTGTAAAGCCAATAAAGACCAAATGGATATTTAAGAAGAAAAAAGGGCTTAACGGTGAACTATTACAATACAAAGCACGTCTAGTGGCAAAAGGATTTACACAAAAGTATGGAGTGGATTATTTTGAAACTTTTTCACCTGTAGTAAGATACGAAACCATAAGAATGTTATTAGCTTTGGCTATAGAGTACGACATGGAGATTGACCACATGGACGTAAAAACAGCCTTTCTAAACGGTGATTTAAAAGAAACCATTTTCATGGAAATACCAGAAGGTTTTGAAAAAGGTAGAGGCAATAATAAGGTGTATCGACTACACAAAGCTGTGTATGGTTTAAAACAAGCGCCTAAATCATGGAATGAAAAGATCAATCATATTCTTGTCAACAAACTCAAGTTTAAGAGATTGGTCTCTGAACCATGTGTATACATAAAGCGAAATGGCGACAAGTTTGTGATTATCGCATTGTATGTTGATGATTTACTAATTTTTAGCAATTGTAATGCGGAAAAAAGTAAAACTAAATCATTGCTGATGAAAGAATTCGTGATGAAAGATCTTGGTCCTGTAGAAAGAGTTCTTGGATTAAGAATCAGGAAAGAGAATGGCAAGATCACTCTAGATCAAAGTGCCTATATTAAAAAGATATTAGAGAAATACAAAATGCAAGACTGCAAATCTGTTGAAACTCCAATGCAGTGCCAAAAATTGAACAAAGCTGAAGAAAAGGATGACAGTTTGGAGTATCGAGAACTTATCGGTTGTCTTATGTATGTAGCGGTCTGTTCGCGCCCTGATATATGTCACGCTGTAAGCGTATTAAGCCAATTCAATAACTGTTTTTCCGATGTCCACTGGAAAGCAGCTAAACGCGTGTTACGTTATCTTAAAGGTACAGTAGATTACTGCATTACCTACAAGAAAACTGGCTTATCTGTGACGGGTTTTGCTGATGCAGACTGGGCTTCTAATGAAATTGATAGACGTTCTTATACGGGATATGTTTTCAAAATTGGGAATTCTATTACTTGTTGGGAAAGTAGGAAACAGCGTACCGTTGCATTATCGAGTACTGAGGCGGAGTACATGTCGCTCTCCGATGCTTGTAAAGAAGCATTGTTTATAAAAACTTTCTTGCACGAATGTATAGGTAACAACGTTGAAATAATTATTTTAAATAATAATCAGTCAGCCTTGAAATTGACCGAAAGTAGTATGTTTCATGGTAGGTCAAAACATATAGACATACGTCATCATTTCGTCCGGGAGGCGGTCAGCAATGGAGCAGTAAAAATAAATTACATGCCAACGTCCAAAATGACGGCGGATGTCTTAACTAAACCTTTGTCGGTAGAGAAACATAAGTATTTTGTAAATGAATTAGGTTTGGCTACCGATGTATGTTGACAAGATATGTTTAAGGGGCGGTGTTAGAGGTTGCAAACCTATATGTTTAATATAAACTACATCTTGTCTACTGCTTGGTGTGTCCTAGCAACCGTTGTAACTTTAGTCCAATTAATATATTTTTCTGTTGCACTACAAATATGTATTTTCTTCCTGCAATCGTATCCCATTCTCTAATAATGGGTACGCATTTTTTAGCGAATGTTTGGTCTGCTACTGTTTTATATGTCTGTGGTTTTAAATGAAATTTGTATTTGTTTTATTTAAAAAAAAAAAAACTGATTTATGAGGCTTCTGGTGGCCAAAATGTTACGTACGATTAATCTTCATCGTAGATGCAATGCTTGTCGTAAACACATTCATTGTTTGACGAAATAAATTTTTCTACACAATTGTTCTCAAAAGTATCTATTTGCCATACGGTCATACACCAAAGACTTGCAAGATTACAGCAGTTTGTCATAAATAACATATTCTAGTCTATTGTCTATAACCATGCAAAAACAAACTTTAACCCATCTAAATAAGAGCTGAACACACTACTGTACGCAGATCGACTCGAAGTTCACGACGACTACTCAAATTGTGAAGCTGGTTAACAGTCACATGATAAGCCGTATCAACCTGCGTATCAGTGACATTAAGAGGAGCAAGATGGTGCGCACCATAAACTTCTATTATAATAATAGAACTGTGCAAGCGGTGCAGGAGTTGAAGAACAGGCCGGGTGAGTGGAATTTGTGTTTTATAAGTACCAGCTAAGGTTGTAATTGACATGGCTATGTAACTCTAATCGTGATCGTGAGATCACTCTCATTAAAATACTCACTATTACGGAGTAACAGTCTTCGTTATTCTTGTTCTTGATTTACAATTTGATAAACCAAACATGAATTCTAGATGAAGAGACAGTTCTTCAGTTATCAAAGATTTTTTGAAGGGGGACCCTTTGTTATAGTATTTTATGCCCGCTTGCACCAAAATGAGTTTAGACCAAGTTTGCACAATATCGCGGCGGGATTTATATCGCATACTGGATTTTCAACTCTCGGTGTTGAACAGAGCGTTGAGAATCCAACAGAGCGCATCCCAGTGCGTCGAATAAACATAATGTTGGATTTTCAATTCTCGGTGCTAAGCAGCGCGTTCAAGATCCAGTACGCGATATTTTTACATCCATGCCTACGTGGACGAAGCGCCGGTTTCTGTGAACAGAAACGGAGCGAGGTTTTAAATTCTATTAGATATTACTGGTCTTATTCATAAAAAGTTATCGAACATGTAAACAGTTGCTAAAGTCTGGTTTTCAAAAAGAAACCAGACTTTAGCAACTGTTTAGATGTTGGATAACTTTTAGGCCGTTAGTTTTTAGTGATTTGTGGCGTAAGCGAGCATCAGTGTTGGTAGATTAGCTTATTTTATTTTTCACACATAATAATGGCTTCAAGTAATTTTCCTATTTCTACAAAAACTATTATAAAATGTAGCTCATAATTCTGTTTTTACTGTCTAGGAATGTGGCACAAAGCAAAACGCGTTCAGCTCCAGTCGGGTCAGTCGGAAGTGCGCGTTGACTTCCCTCTGCCGATTGTCGCATGCAACCTCATGATGGAGTACGCCGACTTCTATGAGAACCAACAGGCTACTGGTAAATTATACATATCATTAAAACCTGTAAAATTGTACAAATGTAACTACTATGTGAGAGTGAAATGTCTTCCGTAAAATGGCAAAGACGCTATGCCAAGATTAGGTAAAGTGAGGAAATGAAAATGCTCGTCGAACTAGTTTTGCAAATTATCTTGGTTGGTTGGTTTTAATTTAAGAAGAGGCAGAAGAAAACACTCATTCAAATAAAATAATCATAAAATTATTTCTAGGTGAATCTCTGCAATGTCCTCGTTGCTCACAATCTGTTCCCGCAAATCCTGGTGTTTGCGCTAACTGCGGAGAAAACGTCTTCCAATGTCACAAGTGTCGGTAAGTAAATCAGATAGTTTCATCCAGTTTTATTATTATTTAAGCCACTGATTCTAAAAAGCTTTTTAATAACCCGAGCGTAAATATGACATACATTTTTAGAAAAAGAATGTTTCACAGATATATTCGACAGAAACGATTCTGTGCAAAGCCTAACTTTTTCTCAAACTCGATCTGCCAACCGCGTACTATAAATCTGATGTCAAGTGATTTGATTGGCTGCTGTTATTTCGGTCAAACATAACCACAACGACTGGACCAGGGGGTCCACTCTCTAAGTCCGTTAACGAAGATACGGGCCCTTCTTTTTTCGAACAGGCAAAAACACATCACGAGTAGGGATAACTGTCAAATCGTGTTGTCATTCACTCTTAGTTCGGGCTCCGAATTAATCGCATGTCCATAGGTCATACGGAGTAGAGAACGTCCGTCACTTCGGCCGAAACTGCGAAGTTCGTGTGTAGGTAGTAGACCCGCAAGTTTTCAGAAACGGTTGTTTTAAGGGGAACCTCGTCGCGGGCTCGAACTCACTGGTGGGACTGGTTAAAAATCACGCTGTCTCACCAGGCTTCGTGTCCGGCAGAGATAGTATCAGTGATGAGCAGTTAGACGCCATTAATCTCCAGAGTGTTTTTTTATTTCAATATTTATGTTACAATATTCTTATTTTATCCCAGTGCCATAAACTACGACGAGAAAGACCCCTTCCTCTGCCACGCATGCGGGTTCTGCAAGTACGCTAAGTTCGACTACACTCTGACGGCGCGTCCGTGCTGCGCCGTCGATACTATTGAGAATGACGAGGAACGGAAGAAGATGGTGCAGACTATCGGCGCGCTGTTAGACAAGGCGGATCGGGTGTATAGGCAGTTGACATCTAATAAGCCTGTGTTGGAGGTAAGTTTTGCTGAAAAGAGATATTTTTAACATACGTTCACGTCTTATTTTTCCAAATAATTGGGCAGAGGTGTACCTATAGTTTAACCACAGTTCGTCAGTTATAATTTTAAGTCCCATGTGATAGGGGGCGAGCCAATTGCTTATTGATTTCTATTGCCCCTAATATTTTTTCGCATTGGGTAACGCCTTTAACGCCTTTTATACTTGTGTATCCCCTTTTGGCAACAGGAACCCTGAATTCGAATACTATGTTTCAGTCCAAAGAAGGGGGTTCTTTGGACTGAAAAATAATATGCGAATTCAGGGTTTACTAATAAACCTCTGGCAAAAGCCCATATATCTCGTTTATATTCTTAAATCAGCATGATATTTCTGCTTAGCCCATTTAACAAGATTTGACGTATTTATTTTACTCTGAATGTCTGCGTAAAAAAAATGTACGCTTCGTCGCTAGTTTTTCCAACCGAAAGTATGTTGGAGCGATAGTCCTTTGTGGTCAAATTTGAATTGTGATGGTATTATACTCTATCCTCAAGATAACCTAACTTCACGCCTGCAATCCCCGAAAGGGTTAGGCAGAAATGTACCTAAGTTATTCCTATGCAATTCATAATGCCCTTTGTCCACAGTCTCTTCTCCACAAAATAAGCGAGCATCGTCTGGAAGGTCGCACCGCCGATGAGAATAGCAACGCAAGCAACACTGCGTTCAGCGGCGCGCAGATCAACCGCGTTATACAGACTCTTGCGCATAAGTACTGCGTCGATAGCAAGGGACACTTTGAGGACCTGTCCAAGATCATACAGAAGGTGCTTGCTTGCAGGTCAGTAAAGATTAATATTTTGTTAGATTGTTGCTGTACGTTTTTAAAACGAAAGAAAGCAAAACAGTGCCGTATTCAATGAAAACATTTGAACAAAAAAACTTTTTCCAAAAAAAAACAACCGACTTCCAAAAAAACACTACAAAGTGAAAAATAACTTTAATTTCGGAAGTCGGTGTCTTTGGAGCTGTATTTGAATTTTTTGTCACCGCCTTCCGAAATTAAAGTTATTTTTCACTTTGTAGTGTTTTTTTGGAAGTCGGTTGTTTTTTTTTGGAAAAAGTTTTTATTTTTCACTTTTTAGTGGTTCACATGTGCTTACCCCTTCACAGCATACCGGCGTGATGTTATGTTATGAACTGGTGTAAGCAATAGACAGACATGAGATTTCAGCAATCCCAGTCCATTTGCTATCATTTATTGAGGAGTTCCGTTGCCTATCTCCAAAGTTCTTCATCAGATCTTCACCAAATTGAAATGAGACCACTACGAGAAAGTACTCTTCCAAAAAATACCTAAATCGCTTCGTGTGCCTATAAAATTTGAAGAGTTCTCTCTATTTCTCCAGGATCCCATCATCAGATCCTGACTTGATGATCATGGGACCATCTGGAAAGTATACCCTTTCAAACAAAAAAAACAAAATCCAAATCGGTCCAGCCATCTTCGAGTAATCGGGGAACATACATAAAAAAAAATAAAAAAAAAAAAATAAAAAAAAAAAAAAGGTCCCGACGAATTGATAACCTCCTCCTTTTTGAAGTCGGTTAAAAATAAAATAAAAGTGTAGGAATATGTTGTTTTGTGTTTAACGACATTAATTGCGCATCTTCGCAATTAAATAAACTTAGAACCTCAGCACGTTGCGGGTAGATGGCAAAATTCGTCAGAATACATACGGCACCTTCCGTTTGCATACCTAAGGCAAATTTATGACGCTTCTGACCGCATCCATTTCGTCAAGAGTCTTTCTTATGTTAGGGTAAAAATATATTTCTGAAGGATCTTATTTACATGCGTGTAATTCGTGTAAATAAGATTCCTCAGAAATATAATTTTTAACTACACTCGATATCAGACATTAATATAAAATTTATGACGGGTTGCAATGTCTCGCTAAGCAACCTTCACTAAATAAAACTTTAATGTTTTTAGGAAAGAGTTAGTGGCGTTCGATAGATCCCAGAGCGAGCTGACGAAAGGTGATACTTTGCCGGTGTACGCTGGACTGCTGCAGAACTATGATGGCGATGTTACTAAAGGTAGGTGGCGGAGTATTACTTATTTGTATCATATCTTGGCTTTTATACAGGATATAATTTTAACCATTGCGCAAACTGTAACCATTAATGAGAGAGGATTTTATCGTCGGTTATTAACCGACGATAAAATCCTCTAAAAAAAAATTGCTATTCCATACAATTTTGACAGCGTTTTTTGATAATCGTAGAAAAATTTATATCCTGCCCCCATCGTAGAATCATAATAAGCTGCATTCATGGTTACAGCTTGCGCACTGGTTTCTTTTTTCCTGTATATTAACTTACATTAAGAATTCAGTATTTCAGTCAATTATCGTTTTCTTGAATAACATCAACCTATCTAAGCGTCGGGCAAACAAACAGTTATTGACGACTTTCATTCTTATTTAGTACATTAACACATCGCTAAGGTGCGGCGCACCTAACCTAACATTTCAAAGTAAAAGTGATTGTTGTGTTGGATCTCCTCAATCATTTAAGTCTCAACTTATCCTTTCGTACTTTATACCCAAAAACGACTAAAACAAACATGAAACAATCAGGTGGCGGCTGTTACGGTTGCGCGCTAGCCTGCGCAGAACACTGCCTCACTCTTCTTCGGGCGCTCGCGTCTCAGGCGGACCATCGCACTCGACTGTGCCGCTTCGGACTTGTACAGGAGCTTGTACAGCATAACCTACATCGTGGGACTCCGCAGGTAAGATACAATACTACAACAGTTACATAAAAATAATGATAAATAAAGGGTGGCAAGGACATTGACGCGCAAATTGAATTCATGAATTCAGCACGTGATGCTTGACAAGAAACTTTTCGTCGGTTATCAAAAAAACAAACATCTGTTTCATAGAAATGCAATACGTACGCGGTCATAATATATGGAACAAAGATTCTTTATTAAATAACCGACGAAAAATGTCAACGCTGGTGAGTTCAGAATCATGTACTGAATCCATGATAACAAGTTGCGGCATGGATGTCTCTAGCATCCTATATGTGTATGATTTTTTTATTTACTGCATTTTTATCTTACTATACGAGGGATAAAAAATCATAATTTATGAATTTGCCGAGGCAAGATAGTTTAACGTGGGTTCCAAATTGTAAAAAAAAAGTGTACGAGTACCATTTGCACGATAAGAAAAAGAACCATGGGTTTCGTAGTGAATTTTAAACACAAGTTAGGGGCGTGTATGTTTAATGATTACGAATTCCTGCTTTAAATATTGTCTGTTCATACTTTTATCGAATACGTAAAGCTTCTAACAAGTTTTATTACATGAATATTGTTTTTTTAGTGCCAAGAAGAAGTACGCGCGTTGATCTGTCTGGTTACCCGAGACAATCTCCCAGCGACCGAACAACTGTGCAACTTGCTATCGCAGCGAATCACTCTCTCACTCATGGGACACGCTGCTTCACAAGATCATAACAACTCAGTAAGTGCTTTGGGACAATTAACCCTATTTTGTATCGACATAAAGTTTAATTTGAAATGAAAAGCCTTGATAAAGTTGGCTATTTTTAATTATATGATATTCTTTTAGGTGCGTCCATTGGTGCTTCTACTTGGTTCGCTGATCAAAGTCCAAGATTCGGTTGAATGTTGGGAGGCAAGACTACGATGCATTGTGAAACTATGGGTTTGGTACGTATTTTTCTTGATAATATTGTCATCACCACTATGTAATCCGTAAGACTAGCGACTGTTGGGGATGTAGAGAATAAAAAAAAGTTTTTTAATAGTTCCTCTCCTTAGCATATAAACCAAAAACCGTCGTCTACTGCAGGACCTAATTCCAGATAAAGACATCTTGACCATAATATGTCATCTTTCAACATTCTAAACTACTTCTTGACTAAATTAGCGTGAGTAATTCAGCCGCCATTTCTTTATATCTCACTTTTATAGTATTTATATAGAAAGAAGTACGTGGATAAATTATAGCAGCTGTACGGGGCGATCGAAGATTAAGCTGCGCTTGCCGCGGTCGGTTCGTGGATGGGTGACCATCTATTACATATCGAGACTCCTCCATGCCTCGGGAAGCACGTTAAGCTGTTGCTCCCGGCTGTTATTTGTACATCCTTGACAGTCGTTACGGATAGTCAGACGCCCGAAAGTCTAACAACCAGTCTTACCAAGGGGTATCGTACAACCCAGTTTCTGGGTTTTGGAGGTCAGATAGGCAGTCGCTCCATGTAAAATACTGGTATTCAGCTGCATCCGGTTAGATTGAAAGCCGACCCTAAAGTTAGGAAATGACTAGGCAGATTGATTTTATATAGAAATATCCTTTTGTTGTTAGGTGTTGCCCTCAACTGACAGAAGTGGCCGGAATAATGCCGGCAGCAAACACAATCTTGAAGGCAGAAGCTTTAGCCGCCATACCAGGCATCAACTCCTCTTCGCCGAACTGTAAGTATTTAACTAAATCTTCTTGAAATCAATGAAATTAGTCAAAATATCAGTAGATTTATTATGCACTGCTGATAATCTAATTATTTAGAACTTTAATAACCATGAGAACAGCTGCTATGAGACGCCAAAGAGGTGTGTTTTAATATAAGTTTCAAGTTGGTTTATAAAATATATATATAATCATAGATACCCTATGTCCAGTTTCGGACTATACAAACTTAAAGGGGTGGTGGTGTTGTTTTGTTCTAATCAATAAAATTAGTCGTTGGGTCGGAAATCAAAACGTATTTTGATCGCCTTTATGGAGCGCGCATACTGAAGGTACTGTAACTTTTGAATGAAACCTACAACTTCATTTTAACCTTTTGACCGCCAGACCGTAAACGCATCGGCGTCCCTCCCACGCCAAGCCAAAAGTTCGGCGCTATTCTTTTTTGTAGCTATTTCTTAAAAAAAATAATAGGGGTTCCAAAATTGTATCAATAACCAATTAATCATTGCTTTTCGTCCCCTATTTTTTAAATACAATATTACTCGTAACATCATTCTTTTATTTAATTTGACCCTAAAATGTTTTTTTCTTGCCGGCATTAGCCGACGGTGGCGTTTTGGGCACGTTTTCATTTGTCGGCTATACCTGACGGTGGCGGTCAAAAGGTTAAACTTAAGGCCCAATATATAATAATATAATGTTTTTACCTTTTTAGAGGTTTTTATTTTTGTCGGGGGTTTTTCAAATTTAGCTTAATGCTTCGCTTTAATGTGCACAGCTTTACGTATGTTTTCCAAAATAAAGCTAGTTAGTAATTTATACTCATTCCACTATGCTACTCCATCATCAGACCCTGATCGCCATCTATCTATAACCTATTTACTGAGACCTTCCCAATGAGCCCAAACATGATACTTCTGCTGTTTTTTGATGAGGTAGTTGGGTATCCTGCAAATTCCAGGTGATGCTGCAGCATCACTTCAAGGATACTTTGTTCTTTTAATATCATTGAAGTAAAGGAATACCAAATTTCGACACGATCAGACCTGTGGAAGATGCATGCTTCGTCAACTAGAAAAGAGCTGATAATCATAAAAAGTTTTTTTTTTAAATCATAGATATGAACACTCTCGATTAAGTCACCTTTGAGGCAAAACTAAAACAATCTAAATCGGTTCAACCATTTGGGAGCTACGATGCCATAAATACACACGTTAAAGTTATAAAACCCCTCTTTTTCCGTCTGGGGGTTAAAAAAGTACTTCCTGGGGTGAATTTTGAAATAAACATGATGAACTTAAAAAGCGATAATTTTATCGTAGAATTAATCTTATAGCATTTATTTCTATATGATGCAGCATTGTTATTATTTAATCCACTAACTTTTGCCCGCGGCTTAGCCCGCGTGGATATCAATAATGATAACCACCAATTTCATGGTTTAAACTACAAAAATGACGATTATCCATACAAATTTACATCCCTTATTTAACTCGCTTAGGGGTTGAATTTGGAGAAATCCTTCCTTGTTCCTTGTCTACATTATAAAGGGAACCTCTGTGTAAAATTTCAGATTTCTAGGTCCAAGGGTTTGGGCTGGGCGTTGATGAGTCAATCAGGACTTTTATTTATATAGATTTTTTACGATAGTTGGGTTTTAATTCGAGAGTACTTTTGGGACGCACGCTTCATGAAACAAGCGTTCAAAACACAAACATGGCTGCCATTGTGGGGTTCCGGCCCTACGTGTTGAATAATTTTATTGATAGAATAGAGCAAACTACCTACTAAACCTTTAAGTTTGTACAGTCCGAACCCGGACAAATTTTTAAAGGTTCTTTTTTGCCTGTATTTTTGCTTATTTTATAAGAAATTGTTCATCTCCATGTTGGTGCAATTAACCTTTATCCTTCGTTCCAGAACAGGGTTAAACGATAGTCCAAGTGTGCGTGTCACTATCAAAACTTATGTATTCATTACAAGTATCGACTACACTGTTATTGTTCAACTGTCTTGCCACTGTAATTATACCGTATAATCAATGCATTATGTTCACATGTCGCAAACAAAATACCTGTTAGAGACCTCGGTTGATAAAAAGGAGCAACAAATGAAAGAAAAATCGCTTCATAGAAAACTAGAATTTATTTAACAATAGAAACCGTAAAGCAAAACAACATCTATATGAGGAGTAGTCTTAAATTGTCACACAGCGCATCAGTTCGCGCTGCAGCAGGTGGCGCTGCCGTGCTTGCGCTACATGCAGCAGCTCATGGCGCCAGTGCCGCCCGCGCAGCCTCCCGCACAGACACCCGCGCAGACGCCCGCGCAGCCAGCCGCGCAGCCGCCTGCGCAGGCGCCCGCGCAGCCGCCCGTGCAGCCGCCCACGCAGCCGCCCGCGCAGCCAACTGCCGCGTCCGCGGAGGGAGAGCCTGCGAAGGACGCAGTTAAGGTGGGTGACTGCTGTCTGAAGGAAAATTTGTTGAAATTCAAGACGCAATATTATCCCGCAGCGACAATCAATGTCAAAAATTTGGAAAATCTGAGTTTGTTTTGAAGAATTGAGAGTTATTATAGAATTTCATTTTAAAAAGTTCTTTAAAAAATACGGAAATTGCCGCTCACATGTTGTTCAAGTGTCCTGTGATTGGCGTGGATGGTCTCGCCAGACCCGTGTAGTAAGGCAGACGTGACCACGGGGTAATATAATTATGTGTGACCATAAAATATTACGATAATAATTCTAAACCAATAACTTCTTTTGTTTCAGGAAACCGTATCAACCGCTCCAATAGTCGGCAGCACTGCAGCGGCTTCATCCACAGGCAACGTGGTAGTAGACCTAGCGGCGTGGCTGGCGGGCCGCGTGCCGCACGCGCATTGGCGCCGCCTGGCCAGCGCGCGCGTCACCGTGGCGCCCGTGGCCGCGCCCGGCCTGCGCGACCTGCACCTCGCCAGCAAGTACCTGGCCAAGTGGCGCGAGAGGGTGAGTACATACAACGTGGTAGTAGACCTAGCGGCGTGGCTGGCGGGCCGCGTGCCGCACGCGCATTGGCGCCGCCTGGCCAGCGCGCGCGTCACCGTGGCGCCCGTGGCCGCGCCCGGCCTGCGCGACCTGCACCTCGCCAGCAAGTACCTGGCCAAGTGGCGCGAGAGGGTGAGTACATACAACGTGGTAGTAGACCTAGCGGCGTGGCTGGCGGGCCGCGTGCCGCACGCGCATTGGCGCCGCCTGGCCAGCGCGCGCGTCACCGTGGCGCCCGTGGCCGCGCCCGGCCTGCGCGACCTGCACCTCGCCAGCAAGTACCTGGCCAAGTGGCGCGAGAGGGTGAGTACATACAACGTGGTAGTAGACCTAGCGGCGTGGCTGGCGGGCCGCGTGCCGCACGCGCATTGGCGCCGCCTGGCCAGCGCGCGCGTCACCGTGGCGCCCGTGGCCGCGCCCGGCCTGCGCGACCTGCACCTCGCCAGCAAGTACCTGGCCAAGTGGCGCGAGAGGGTGAGTACATACAACGTGGTAGTAGACCTAGCGGCGTGGCTGGCGGGCCGCGTGCCGCACGCGCATTGGCGCCGCCTGGCCAGCGCGCGCGTCACCGTGGCGCCCGTGGCCGCGCCCGGCCTGCGCGACCTGCACCTCGCCAGCAAGTACCTGGCCAAGTGGCGCGAGAGGGTGAGTACATACAACGTGGTAGTAGACCTAGCGGCGTGGCTGGCGGGCCGCGTGCCGCACGCGCATTGGCGCCGCCTGGCCAGCGCGCGCGTCACCGTGGCGCCCGTGGCCGCGCCCGGCCTGCGCGACCTGCACCTCGCCAGCAAGTACCTAACCAAGTGGCGCGAGAGGGTGAGTACATACAACGTGGTAGTAGACCTAGCGGCGTGGCTGGCGGGCCGCGTGCCGCACGCGCATTGGCGCCGCCTGGCCAGCGCGCGCGTCACCGTGGCGCCCGTGGCCGCGCCCGGCCTGCGTGACCTGCACCTCGCCAGCAAGTACCTGGCCAAGTGGCGCGAGAGGGTGAGTACATACAACGTGGTAGTAGACCTAGCGGCGTGGCTGGCGGGCCGCGTGCCGCACGCGCATTGGCGCCGCCTGGCCAGCGCGCGCGTCACCGTGGCGCCCGTGGCCGCGCCCGGCCTGCGCGACCTGCACCTCGCCAGCAAGTACCTGGCCAAGTGGCGCGAGAGGGTGAGTACATACAACGTGGTAGTAGACCTAGCGGCGTGGCTGGCGGGCCGCGTGCCGCACGCGCATTGGCGCCGCCTGGCCAGCGCGCGCGTCACCGTGGCGCCCGTGGCCGCGCCCGGCCTGCGCGACCTGCACCTCGCCAGCAAGTACCTAACCAAGTGGCGCGAGAGGGTGAGTACATACAACGTGGTAGTAGACCTAGCGGCGTGGCTGGCGGGCCGCGTGCCGCACGCGCATTGGCGCCGCCTGGCCAGCGCGCGCGTCACCGTGGCGCCCGTGGCCGCGCCCGGCCTGCGCGACCTGCACCTCGCCAGCAAGTACCTGGCCAAGTGGCGCGAGAGGGTGAGTACATACAACGTGGTAGTAGACCTAGCGGCGTGGCTGGCGGGCCGCGTGCCGCACGCGCATTGGCGCCGCCTGGCCAGCGCGCGCGTCACCGTGGCGCCCGTGGCCGCGCCCGGCCTGCGCGACCTGCACCTCGCCAGCAAGTACCTGGCCAAGTGGCGCGAGAGGGTGAGTACATACAACGTGGTAGTAGACCTAGCGGCGTGGCTGGCGGGCCGCGTGCCGCACGCGCATTGGCGCCGCCTGGCCAGCGCGCGCGTCACCGTGGCGCCCGTGGCCGCGCCCGGCCTGCGCGACCTGCACCTCGCCAGCAAGTACCTGGCCAAGTGGCGCGAGAGGGTGAGTACATACAACGTGGTAGTAGACCTAGTGGCGTGGCTGGCGGGCCGCGTGCCGCACGCGCATTGGCGCCGCCTGGCCAGCGCGCGCGTCACCGTGGCGCCCGTGGCCGCGCCCGGCCTGCGCGACCTGCACCTCGCCAGCAAGTACCTAACCAAGTGGCGCGAGAGGGTGAGTACATACAACGTGGTAGTAGACCTAGCGGCGTGGCTGGCGGGCCGCGTGCCGCACGCGCATTGGCGCCGCCTGGCCAGCGCGCGCGTCACCGTGGCGCCCGTGGCCGCGCCCGGCCTGCGCGACCTGCACCTCGCCAGCAAGTACCTGACCAAGTGGCGCGAGAGGGTGAGTACATACAACGTGGTAGTAGACCTAGCGGCGTGGCTGGCGGGCCGCGTGCCGCACGCGCATTGGCGCCGCCTGGCCAGCGCGCGCGTCACCGTGGCGCCCGTGGCCGCGCCTGGCCTGCGCGACCTGCACCTCGCCAGCAAGTACCTGGCCAAGTGGCGCGAGAGGGTGAGTACATACAACGTGGTAGTAGACCTAGCGTTAGCAGAGTAAAGAAAAAATGCTAACATCCTGACAGCAAATGTTCGTGTCACCGCGACACTCTTAAATAATTAAATACGTTGTGCATTTATATAGATCAAAATTTCCCTCTACAGTATATCATTAAAATGAATATACTAGAAGATATCACAGATTTAAAATTATAAATCGCTTACAGTGAAACAGGCGGTCGGCCGGCATGCTACGTTGCCGTCCACGCCGCGGGGAGAAATCCTAGTTAGAGTTATATAACCTCCATCACATACACTGTACAACCCTGCGAAGCCGGGGCGATTCTATCGAATTGAAAAATTTAGTATTCCCTCAATATAAAACGAGCGAGCGTCGTATGACTTCTTAACGCTTACATAAGGTTTATATTACATCGACAAACGGTTACTGAAAGTTGGAGGAGATCGGTAAGGGCATTCCAGCGAGAGATATGGGCACAGGAATTGAGAGACCGACAAAATCACCAACCAAGTACTCTGTTTTTTTACGACTTAATCTCAAGCCAACAGTTTCCCACCACACCACCAATTTACTCTAAGCCGCTCTCGGCAACCAGAGGCCCTAGTGTGAGTTTCTTTTAACCATCTCAATCGAACGCATCGGGAGCGTTCGGCGCTCCGATTGGCCCTGGATTGGTGAAGGACCAATCGGAGCGCCGGACATTTTCGATGCATTAGATCGAGATGGTTAAAACAAACTCACAGTACAATGTCATCGGCGAACAGCAATATGATCACCATCATGACATTCAACAAACTATAACAAGTTCATTGCTTACCACAGACAATGCTGTCCCACGGCATGCGTCCCCTAGCCCTTGAAGATGGCGGCTGGCTGCGACCTGTCATGTTCGACCCGAGCTCACGCATCGCACGTGACACCGCCTGTCAGATGGTAAAGTCACTCTGCGACTCCTATGAAAGGACTAAAGCTGTAAGTATAGAATATCATGTTAAAATTATTGTAATAATATGGCCTCTATTTTGGTGAAAACTGAATTCAATTTAATATGCTGACCTTGATACGTCATCATGCATACGACGTCATACAGTCTGATAAAGTAAGAATGAAAATGGCTTGGAATATCTCTACTTTCTAATATAAGCTTTTTTAATGTTTGTCTATCTTACGCAATTTATCTATAGTTGGTTTGACATCTTCTATAGCGAAATACCATTCCTATTGCTGTTTTTGCGTTTATGATAATTTGTTCTCCATTCGCAGGTGTTGATCCTTCTAACCAGCTTCTTGCCTGAAGTTGGCAGTGCCGGAGAAGCCAGCGAACAATTCTTACAACTTTATCAAAGTAAGTTTTACCTCTATTCATATAATATGACCTAGAATTACTTGATATCTGTATGGACTAGACGATATACTACAATTTCTAATAAACTTCTGTCTTTTATTTCTATAGCGCTAGCATCCGAAGCCCCATGGAAACAGTTCCTGGCTTTGCGTGGAGTTCTGCAGCAGATAGCCGATTTGATGACCAAAGAGATCGAACAGCTACATCGCCTGGAAGAGACTACTCTAACCTCGGATTTGGCTCAAGGTAGGAAAAACATAAAAAAGTTGAGGTATCCTTTATGTGTTTGTAATATAAAGTTCATTATTGAATGAGGAGCTTCGCGAAAGAAAAAATAATGAAAAGCAAACAGCGCGTGCGTGCGCTACGTCTGAAGTTGAATGTAATTATCCAATTTTTTATATTGACGCATCTATCGCTCGATTATCATTTAAATACACGTTTTTTTTGTTGGGCTAGCTTTCGCTAAAAATTGTTCTGCTAAGTCTATTTCCAAAGCGAACCAAACAGTGTAAGCGACCACGTTCAAACAGTTACTGTGACGATCTAGTCGCGAAGCTACCTGGTAAATTCTTAACGGCCTGTGTGGCGCCTCACGAGTGGCATTTCCACATATACAAGCCGTTAACACATTTAAACGCAATCGAAAGTTTTCCTCGTAAGGTAAACTTACGAGGCCGGTTAAGGTTCCGCTCACCACAACCATTTTTTTCATCCACAGGCTACGCACTAAAGCGCCTCACAGAACTCCTAGCCATGTTCCTCGAAGAAAGTGGCGCCAGACGCACATACAAGGGCCGACTGGTGGGCGCCGTGCTGGGCGGGTACCTGTCGCTGCGGCGCCTCGTGGTGCAGCGCACGCGCCTCACGGACGACACGCAGGAGAAGCTGCTGGAGCTGCTGGAGGAGATGACCACGGGTAAGAGTTATAGAAAGAGCTCTTGCGTCACAAATATTGGATACTTTCTGCACATCCGCGGGAGAAGCCCTGGGCGTCGGGAATCCCAGGCTGATTCCCGGCCACCGTAGGCGCGGGCTTGCGGACGGCGAGTAATGGGTAGCTCGCTGTCCGGTAAGGACCAAGCCCGGGTCGACGGCGCGTTGTGTTCCACGCGCGCCTCAAAGAGGTCAGCACCAAAGGGTGGGGTCCGCAAGGGCCGATGCCTGCCAGGGGTGCGGGTTGTTCGAAAGAGATACCGTTGGCCCTGGCACACAGGCAACTGAGGGAACACGGGTGGGTTTTAGTCAGTAAAAGTCTGACACGCCCTCCTGCTCCACCCAGAGTGGGAGAAATAATTTCCCATCCTCAAAAAAAAAAAAAAACCTCATTAGGAATAAGATCCATAAGTGTGTGTCTAGCTTTCGGCTTCGCCCCAAACCAACCTTACCCGAGATGGCAGATCACCGTTCTTGCCGTGTCGTGTAATTGATTGCACGACACGGCAAGAACAACACGAACAAAAACACGGTACAATCAGATTGTACAGTCAGCGTCAAAAATATCGGGACGTACAGATTGTTCAAAATGATCTCAACAACTAAGAAAATTAAACTTTATCTCAATTGGATAAAGTTCTTGTCAGAATTAGATTTTTCGTGTACTGTCTTCATTCTGAAACATTCCTTGTGTCATTGAGTTAATATTTAATTTGCGTAGTTGTTAAGATCATTTTGAACACTTCGTCCCGATGTTATTGACGCTGACTGTACAATTACTGTAAAATTATTCGCCACCACCAACGACTGTCTGCTATGCACAACTCATAATGCTGTCTTAATAAATATGCACAAATAAAAAACAGTGGCACTCCGGGAGTGCCAACAGAAGTGTAAACTTGAACAATTACGTGTAAACGACATCAACGCGCGACTCATCCGTGTGCTCGCTGGAAAGCGTTCGGTGTCGACGACGCGAGTTCCATGATTTTTGTTCACCCAAAAGTTTTCACTTCAAAAATTGTCGAACATTTTTGAGTAAAATAAATAGTAAATCATGTACATTCACATTCCTTATTTCCCGCAGGTACCGAAGCTGAAACAGCTGAGTTCATGGCAGTATGCATAGAGACTGTGCAGAAGTATCCTCTCCACGACTACCGGACACCCGTGTTTATCTTCGAGCGACTTTGTTCTATTATCTACCCGGAAGAGAACGATGTTGGAGAGTTCTTCCTTACATTAGAGAAGGACCCGCAGCAAGAAGACTTCTTACAGGTAAGCTTTAACCATTCTCTGAAAGACATAATATCTTTAACAACGAATTTATTTCTACTCTTAGCATCAAATTTTTGTGGGTACGTGACTTGATCAAAGTCGTCTGGTTCGGTTGATAGTATTCTTGAGTTCTGTCGGTTTTCTAGTCTTCAATAGAAAATATCTGCTAAAGCGGCGTTGGTATATTCAGCATTGTGGTCGGCCGAGCGCTATTGAACTGTAGAGTTCTATTTTGATCATCCTAAGTTTAAATTGCGTTTCAACTTGAATATTTATCGATGCCCAGTCCAAAAATAAAACAGTAATCCTAGAAAACCTCGAACCTAACATATATTTCTTCCTCAGGGCCGCATGTTAGGCAACCCCTACTCCTCACTGGAACCAGGCATGGGTCCTCTAATGCGTGACGTGAAGAACAAGATATGTACCGACTGCGAGCTGGTCGCACTGTTGGAAGACGACAACGGCATGGAACTGCTCGTGTGCAACAAGATCATGTCGCTAGACCTGCCTGTCAAGGACGTGTATAAGAAGGTTAGTACATCTTCAACTAAACGAGAAGACTCGTGGCAGTCGCGGTCATAAAACGTGCGAGTAGTTCGACGAATATACAGTTGTCTTGCTCCCTCGTGTCATAACACGGGGTCATAACCCCACCTGCCACTACCGTGGCTGTTTAGAGTAGTTTATTTTGGTAGCCCTTGTTACTCTCTAAAAAAGGGTATAACCCATAATTCACATGGCCCTGAAATGACGGCAGAATTATAAAAAGCGTTTAAAAAAATGCGCAGCAGAATAATTTTACCGATTTTATAAATGTTGCTTGTTGTATTAGGTTTGGTGTACATCTGGAGAAGGCGTAGACGCAATGCGGGTAGTATATCGTATGCGAGGCTTACTTGGCGACGCCACTGAAGAGTTCGTAGAACGACTGACGCAAGCTAACGCCGAAGCTGTTGACGACGAACAACTGTACCGAATGGCGAACGTGCTTGCTGATTGTGGTATGTTCAACATATATTTATATGTTAAATTAAACGTTTATAACATACTGGCAAGTTGAACTGCACATAAATTTTTCCGACTTGCGTTATCAAAATGTCCTAATTGCGGCACTCACAGCGTTAGCAGATTTGAGTAAGTTTACATTCGTTTTCCAGAACAAGACTTGCTTGCTCAAATGAAACGTACTTATTCAAATCCGGAATCTCTTCTCTCAAAAAAAAAGGGAGAACATTCATCAATTCATCGGGATATCGATAAAGTAGGTTCAGATCGGCCGACGCCAACGCTTACGTTTGCCATGCGATGCGACGTTTCAGAGATCGCCTTGAAAGAGAGAAATATCCTCAGAGTAAAGTCTGCCACGTATAAACACTACGCGCGTTTACAATGTCAATCATGCCGAGCGATTAGGTCGTTCTGGACACGGTTATTAAGGTCGACTTTATTTTCTGTTTCTATTGGGAGTTTTCATTCATAATGAAATCGTTTATATGTCAGGTGGAATAGAAGTAATGCTGCAGCGCCTAGCGGCCATCCAGCGCGTGGGGGCCGCCCGCGCGCTGTGCTCCACACTGCTGCGCCTGGTGTCGCTGTGCACGCGCGTGCGGCGCTGCGTGCGCGTGCTCACGCGGGCCGAGACGCGCGCGCTGCCTGTGCTGCTGCACGCGCTGCATCTAGCTGCCATCGAGGAGAAGGACATGGCGCGTGCTCAGCTGGTGTATCAGTTACTTGAGGTTTGTGGGCATGATTGCCATGTTTGGCGACGTTGCAATTTTGCTTGCTGATTGTGATGAGCTGGGGAGTCTCTTGCGCTACTTCCTAAATATAACTTAGGAAAGAAGTATAGGTCGGCTGATTCGAAGGATGTCAAAAATTTAGATTTACAAAATGTGCTAATTTTAATAAATTATTAAGTATTTTGGATCTGATAGTCGCTGTTTGTCATAGCCCGTCATGATCTCATCTTCAGATTTAACTAACAACTACAAAATATATTTTTTTATATAGGTACTAAATTACCAATGAATAATCACAATCATTTTTGTAGATCATGGAACGTATTCTATCCGTGGCCGCGAGCGAAAGCTTGGAGTCCTTCCTGCAGTTCTCTCTTACTTTCGGAGGACCGGAGTACGTGCAAGCTCTGCTAAACTGCACTGAATGTCCAGGTAATCTAACTGCAAATGTAAAAACTTATATAGAATCACTAAAATCGTCATTATTAAGACTGAAAACCTGAACAAGTCACTGATAAAACGACCTATCAAATTTAAATACGGGTGCTTTGATTTGTTGACTAAAATAATAACAAACAAACTGACAGAAGATTTAACAACCCATCATAATTGAATGAACAATTGAACATTAAAAATACAGCATATTGGATTGGATATTCAATATACCATAGTGTTAACCATTTTTTTTAATGCGATCAATAGCTTAATGATTGAATATTTAACTATTTCAACAACATCTTTGTTCCAAAAAGCAAGTTTTTAAATACACACTATTCAAACAACTGTTAATTCCCACAGGAATCCGCAACAACTCAGTAGCTCTGGGTCACTTGACCCGCGTTCTCGCCGCGCTGGTCTACGGCAATGACCTCAAGATGGCCATGTTAGTGGACCACTTCAAGCCAGTATTGGACTTCGACCGGCTGGATTCTGAACAGTGGACCGAAGAGGAGTTCCGTATGGAGCTGTTCTGTGTGTTCTGTGCTAATATTGAGAGGAATTCCATTGGAGGGACGCTGAAGGACTATCTGATCTCGCTTGGCGTTGTGCGTGATGCGCTTGAGTATATTGTGGTGAGTCATTTGTCTTGTTTTTAGTTTGCATGAAATTAGTGAGCAACATACTTCTATTTTTTATGGTAACGTGGTTATTTTTACATAAATGTATGTAAATATCAATCAATATCACATGAGAAAGTTAGAGCAATTTCTCTTATTTCTGTAAGCCTTAGTTCTCACTTCAGAATAACCACCTGGTAAATACAGTCAATCGTCCGTTAAATATCATGATAGATTTTGATCAGTAAACCAAAATTAGAAAAGTCAAATATGGTGAAGCCCTGTGTATACCGTTGTATAATACCACCCATATTTGCGAAAAAATCATTTCACTTTAAAATTCAAAATCAGCGATTGCTAACGAAAATATACAACGGATTTCATTTGTTTTCAAAAAACCGTAGTCGTACTCAAGCAAAATTGGAACATTTAGGAACCCCAAAGACTCTTTCCTTATCTGTTTATAAAGACCAAAGTCGCCTAACATAAATTCTATTTGTCACACAGAAACACGCGCCGTGTGTGAAGCCGACACTGGTGTGTACGGACTCTGACGAGCTTAAGGAGTTCATCAGTCGTCCTGCACTCAAGTACATACTGCGCTTCCTCACCGGGCTAGCCGCCGACCACGAACCGACACAGGTGCGTAACATTACCATACCTCAAACATTTGCGCCCGGCTACTTACCAGTGGTTTTGTTATACTGTTTCAAAATAACTTTCTCGACAAACGCTCAAAACTAATGATGCTTTTTTCGAAAATGCATAAATCATTTTTGTATAATACCTAGAATGATGTGTGTGAATATACATCAAACGCGGTCGAGCGAAACATCACGCAAATGTCCTGCAGATCTGGTAGCGTCTTGTGACGCGTCGTTGAGCTCCCTAAAATAGGGTTGAGCTACACAGTGACTGATACATACATGCCGTCTATTGGGACAGGTCAGCTCAAAGTTGTAAAGGCTCGGACAGGTCAGCTCAAAGTTGTAAAGGCTCTTTCTTGAAAAGGCCCTTCCAGACATGGCCTTGATTTGTTAGACCTACATACAATTCTAATAATATAATGTTTGGACTGTGAAAGAGACTATGACCTCTGGAGTTTTTTTCGGCATATCGTCTCACGGAACATTATGCTAGGAAATGCCGGCGCCAAATATGTAGTTTTTAAAATATTGACGTGTAAAAGTGTCTTATAAGATCTACTTAGATAAAAAACATTTCATTTCATCTTGTATCTTTTTGTAGGAAAGCCTTTATATGCCTCTATGTCGGGCAGAAGGAATGTACCTTTTTTCGAATTGACCTTTTTGGTGATATCAATATTTTCCTTCTAGATGTTGGTATGCGAGAAAGTGATTCCGATCGTCCACCGCCTGGAGCAAGTGTCCTCAGGCGAGCACGTAGGCTCGCTGGCTGAGAACCTTCTGGAAGCTCTGCGCTCGCAGCCGCAGTGTGCCGCCAAGGTGCAGCAAGTCAGGGACTTCACTAGACAGGTTATTATGCTTTTCAGTCATTTAGACAACGGTTTGCATTTCATGGAACTTAAAAATAATCCTACTATCCTACTAATATTCTAAATGGGAAAGTTTGGATATTTAGATGTTTGTTACTCAATCACGCACAAACGGCTTTGCGGATTTGGATGAAATTTGCCACACAGATAGTTTGTAACCTGGAATAACACATAGGATACTTTTTACTCCGGTAGTACGTTCCCGTGGGATAATTTTTGACCTCCACGCGGGCGAAGTCGCTGGCAATAGCTAGTTATTTATAGTATTATTTCAAAAACTTCTCTCTAAAACCGTCAAGGAAAACATTTCGGGTTCTAGGTTCCGGTCAATTTTTTGAAGTTGACAGAGACCAAATGATGTTTAGATATAACACTGCGATTTGTGGTGCAAACAGGCCTATGAAATCATAGAAGGCAATAAATCTTTAAGCAGCGGAAATGGCAGTTTGCACCTACGTCAAAGCGTTATTGGGCAAATGAAAAATCCTCCATTCTTATGTCATATAGTATAGCCAATTTTCTTATGAACCCCATTTTTTTTCTAACAGGAGAAGAAACGCTTAGCAATGGCGGTCCGCGAACGTCAACTAGGAGCTTTAGGCATGCGCAGCAACGAACGAGGACAAGTGACTGCTCAATGTTCACTTACGCAGCAAGTAGCTGACCTAGCCGAGGAAAATGGCGCCGTCTGCTGCATCTGTCGCGAGGGATACAAGTACCAGCCTACTAAGGTAAACTGAACCTTATAACTAAGTATTATGAGATTGTATACTCATCCAGCATTGGATGACGTAAAGCACACCTTTACGCAGTGGCGTAACTATACCGTTCGAGGCCCGTGGCAAATTCATCGGATGCCCCCCCCCCCCCCTCCAATATAAAGAAGCAGAACCAACAATAAGAGTATTTTTTTATTTTATTAGACTTATTTATACACTTTTACTTGAAAGAGTTTAATAATAAATGTTGGGAGTTGGGATTCTCCTCTGACCGGGGGGCCCCCTTCCGGCTGGGGGCCCGTGGCATTTTGCCGACTTGCCACCCTGTAGTTACGCCACTGCCTTTACGTCATCCAATGCTGGATGAATTTTTAATAAATATGTAGATGAGATTTCAAAATATTATATTGTTCAAATAAATCTAACTAAAAAATGGTGCTCAAGTAGTTACATCTAGGAAGAGTAGTTGAAGACTAAATGATAAAGTTTAGTGTACATTAATAAAAGAGGAAACTATCGTATAAATCGAAAATCAATTTATTTTGTTACACCGTATTTTTAAACAAGAAAGTGTCAACTATAAAAAACCCTTTTGACGATTTGTTTACTTTTATTTAACTACCTAAACCTATGCAGTATAGGTAGGTAATGGAGCAGTCAATAATCACCGGTTGGTATCCGTTTCCCTGATTATACTAAATTCGACCATGATTGATTTAAAACTCGATGTATTTTCTAACGCATTATTATAAACAATATTAACTTTCTGCACTCTTTCTTTGTCCTAATATGAATTTCTCATCCAGGTGCTGGGCATCTACACGTTCACGAAACGCTGCCCAGTGGAAGAGTTCGAGGTGCGCGCGCGCAAGACGTTGGGCTACACCACGGTGTCGCACTACAACATCGTGCACGTCGAGTGTCACATGGCCGCAGTCAGGCTCGCTCGCGCCAGGTAGCTTCATAAATATAACAATACTGGGTGGTCTGGAGAACTTCGTATTCATGTTCATATATTGCATTCCATGCTAGATTGTAATTAATTATGAAGAACTTAGTTCTTGTTAATAAAAGATATAAATACAACGATTGTAATCACAAGCCCACATGAATACGCAAGCACATTTGCGGCTGGCATTCGATTGCGATAAATTGAGATATCGGTACGGATGTACGTGTCTGCGTGTGAGCACCTATTCTCCCTCGTATGTAACCGACAAAATAATAAGTTGCTCTAACGATATCGCTTAATCACAGAGATGAGTGGGAGAGCGCAGCGCTGCAGAACGCGTCCACGCGCTGTAATGGGCTGCTACCGCTGTGGGGCCCGCACGTACCCGAGTCGGCCTTCGCCAGCTGTCTGGCCAGGCACACCACTTATTTGCAGGTCAGTAGTGATGCTTTGGACAAATAAAAGATGGATTAATTATGTGGAAGATCAATTCTGAAATGAAAACTAAAGGAGATGTATGGAAGAAAATGACGTAGCACCAATCCCAAATAATATATGGTATAGGCATTATGATGATGAGCCGTACTATGACGTTTGGGGTTTTAATATAATATAATAATATATCGTTTTAGATTGTTAGCCAAGCCTATTAATAGGGGTGCGGGTTGTTCGAAAGAGATACTGTGGCTCCTGGCACACAGGCAACTGAGGGAACACGGTGGGTTTTAGTCAGTAAAAGTCTGACACGCCCTCCTGCTCCGCCTAGAGCGGGAGAAGTTATTTGATGAATTCCTACCCAAAAAAAAAAGCCGATGCTATTTCGGTGTGAGAGAAATATATAGATGCAAGACGGATGACACCATCCCTTCTGTGTTTATGAAACAATGACTGTTTCATTAGTGCAGACACTAACGATACACTTCTTTGGTCTATATTTACTTGTAAAATTGTTTTGAAACCGTATTTTTTCTGAAATGAATGTTCTGCAACAGAACAGAGATTTGTCGGTTCCATTTCGATTTATTTCCTAAGTGAGTTGTCCCGTATGTGCCAGGAGTGCACGGGCCACCGCGACATCGGGCACACGTGCACGCTGCACGACCTGAAGCTGCTACTGCTGCGCTTCGCCCGCGGGCGCACGTTCCACGACGACACGGGCGGCGGCGGGCCGCTCTCCAACATGCAGCTGGTGCCCGCGCTCGTGCACATGGCGCTCTATGTTATTAATACGTGAGTACCATATTACATAATGCCGATCTTAATTTCTGCTTTTTAATACTGAACAATTTTTTTTTCCTCTCCTTTTTATCTGCAATCTGCTTTTAGCCTTAATCAGATGTTTTCTGGAATTAATTGGAATTGGACGCGATTCTATTAAATGGCAAGTTTATGTATCTTTCCGAGCTTTTATAAAAAGTATTAATGTTGATTTATTTTTTGTACTACAGAATTGAGTACTAAATCTATCAGTCACACGTCGTCGATGTTCACACGGACGTAATAAAATCGCGGTGGGGTTTTTCATTGGATTTTCAATTCTCGGCATTGAACCGAGCTTTGAAAATACAACAAAGATGAATGCTTCACGCGACGGCATCTTTTAATCGCTTTGATTTCCCATCGATAAATAGTGCTGGTGACGTCATAGTGGGTAGTCTAAAACTGACACACGTTTGGACGAGTGGACCTTAATCCACTACGCAGGCCCAGTGCGGGTTGATGGATGTCACATGTCTTCGAATTTTAATGCTAAAACATACGTTTTCTTATGATATTTTCCTTCACTATTTTTGAAAGCTTCTAATGTATGTTGTTTAATCTAGGAGCCGCGTATCAGCTCGCGAGGTATCGGCGCTGGAGGCAGCGCTGGCATGGGCGCCGGCGCGCTTGCTGGAGTCTGCGCACGACGCCGAGGGGCCGCTTTACTTCGTCACGCTCATGCTCATGCTGTACCCGCACGCTAAGTGAGTATACTATAGATAGTGCCCATATAACTGGGTATTTAGCTCACGAGGTAACCGCTCTGGAGGTGGCGCTGGTGAATTAGGTGGAAAAAGAAGCGGAATATTCAGTATAACTATAGGTATCAAGTACTTGCTTCTGCCCGTGACTTTCGTCCGCCGGTCCGGGTGGAAGTTAACTACCTCTATACCATAAAATATGTGTTTTGTGTATTCTTTCCCAGATGGCGCGGGGTGCGCCTGGACATGCTGCGGCGCGTGCTGGTGGCGGCACACGCGCGCGCGGCGGCGCCGGCCGGGCCCGCCCTGCGCGCGCTGCCGCCCGACCAGCGCGCCGTCAAGCTGTGGAGCGACTACAAGCCATACGCGTTCTTCATAGCCATCGTAGATCAGCTCTATAATGTCATGTTCAAGGTAACTCTACAATTGTAACGTACTACATAACGTCCAAGTCAAAACAGTTATTTCAATTAGACACATTTATAGCAGTTTTGAACATCAAAATGAACAGAAAATAATTTGATTTGCTGTTTCAGCTTTCATGTACTTCATACGATTGGGTTGGCATATCATATATTACATCCACATATGTGGATAAAAACCCCTTTTAATAACAAAGAATAAAAAAAACAAAAAAAATGCACATAATATCATTTTATATTGTCTTATTCTTTTATTTTTCCGAATATTGTGGTCCATAATTCAAATTCTGAAGTGTTAATCGACATTCGTTGCTGAATTTACACTCCCATTTCGCGTGTTATCTTGTATTTATAGTACAGGGAGTCGAACATATTTGTCATAACCCAGACATGTAGAATACATCTGACTTATTTCTCCCGCAGACCGTCAGCGCGACAACAGTAGACCAGTGGCCAGTCAAGCTCGCTGAATACATTCGTCACAACGACGAAGCCAACGGGAAGGCCGCCGAGCGTATAGTGACGACACTCACAGACGAGATACTGCCCTGCTGTTCCTTCGCCGAGTTCTGCGACGCAGCCGGCTTTCTGGAAGACATTCCTGATCCCGACGCGTTCCTACAGGCACTTATAGACGGGCAACCTTGAGATAGACCCTTTGTGGTGCACTGCCTCAGTTATAACGGGTGCATGGTCTTCTAGCTTATCATTTTTATGTAAAAAAAAAAACAATAGCTTGTTTAACCGTTATAAAAATTCTGATTGTTAACTTAGAAAAAAATATCATAACCTCTACAACAATATTTGAACGCATTAACACCATTTCGCGACATAAAGATCTCATTCACGCTTTGTTGAAAGATGTAATGCTTCGATAAAGCGCTGTCGTGAGATGGCACATGAAATAGTTCCGTACGCAAGGCCATGTCACTCGGGTGATGCGAACATCCCTTCACTGGCTCGAGGCTCGTATAACAAACTTTATATTATTAATATCACATGTTATGTAATCTAAAAGTGTAACCATTTCTATGCTTGTTGACTGTTAAATTATTCAGTATTGTATCCACATTATTCTGTGCTTCGATTGTAATTTGTCTTTGGTTTTTCTGTATTTAATAAAATAGTTTCTGCTTCTAATTTGAGTTTTAATTTAATTTACCTGTCCTAGAAAGACTTTCAAAAGTTCAAATACACATCCTCATCACTGACATTCAGTCCGCTAATAGAGCACATGGATTTTTATGCAGAGCACGTAGAAATGTTTTCTGAGATCTGGCTGATGGTCTGTGAGGACTGAGGGACCACACTTTGAGCTGTAGTTATTAATACGGGAAAAGTTTTTATCCAGTGCGCTAACTGTAACCATGAATTCAGCATATCGTTAGCTTTTCCTGTATATTTGTTTATAAATTCCCAGATTAGTTCTACCATTGTTTTAAGACTATACTCCATTTGAAATAAGATTAGACATTTAAATAAACCTTTTTAACATTCCGTTCATGTCAATATTTACTTGTGCATCCCGACTCGGATAGGTTAGATTCGTGGTCGTTTTTTAAACTATCGAGAGGAGCCCCGCTAAGCGAAACTCCGTCGACTACTCATTATTGCTTGCTTAATACTCCTACTATCCCACCAATTAAAAAACAACTTCGGCGATTTTTTTTCTCGGCATTTGCGCACTTTAGGATTTTCAAAAATAGACCAAAAAGGGTCTATTCTAGCCATTAAAGCTACCTACTAGCCTCGGCTGTTAAAGTAAAGTGGTTCCATAACTAAAAATATTGTTATTTTTATAGGCGTAGGTACGTTGCCGACTGAGTAGGTAGGAATTAAAAAAAATGGTTTAAACATTGACGAATTTAAACATACATAACATCGAACAATACAGTCGATGTCTTCGTGCCATATTTCACGTAAATTAATGTGCAAGCGTCCGCGTCCGTTCGTAACTGCCGCGCAATCGGAGACAGGGGGGGGGGGGCTACTCTCTAAGTCCGTCGTCGAAGATACGGGCCCGTCCGAAAATAGTTCGATACTTAGGAATGAACTCTACTCCCGATTTCTTTACTTTTTCGGGCGGGCAAAAACACATCGAGAGTAAGGACAACAGTCAAATCGTGTTGCCATACATTTTAACTTCAGGCCCCAAACTAATCTTATGTCCGTAGGTAATACGGAGTAGGAAACGCCCGTAACATCGGCCGAAACTACGGACTTCGTGCTTAGAGACTAGTCTCTAAGCACGAAGGTCTGTATCCGCAACAGGTCTAGACCTGTTGCGGATACAGACCTACACAGCGATTTCGAAGTGCGCCTTTTCGGCCGTTTTGTATGAAGACGCCATACTGTTACTTTATTATATTGTGCATTATGACGGTACCGAGTTGTTGAAAGCTTTTGGGCTTACACACATTCACAGCGTGTTTGCACATTTATTAATGTTACCTATCGCTTCGTGAGATAAAAATTAAGAGTTGGTTATGCCTAAATGGTACCTTTAAGTACTACCGGCTTTTTGTATTTATGAAACTGCCTTACTTGACTACCTATTGTTACCCTACCTATTATATACTGTTAAACATAACAGGTGGAATGATTATAATTATGTTACGCGGACCGACTTAATTATTTTTCTTATTTAAACATCTTGTTTTATATTTTTGTCAAAACCCACATACCGAATTGATTTTTCGCGTAGCTGGTGCTGGCAGTGGTGGAACGGTTAACTTTCCACGAGAATTTAAGATGTAAGAGCGAGCGGAGCGAGCTCGAAATTTTAGCACCTCGCTCGGATAGGTTAGGTTTCTTTAGACTATTACTGGACTATAAAGAGAGGTGCGTGCGGCGGCGCGGTGTGTGGGTGGTGCGTGTGGGAGGTGAGGTAGAGGTGGAGAAGCATTAGCGAGCCACGCGAGCTCGCAGGTTCTTAGTACCCCGCCTCGGAGAGGTTAGATTTATTTTTCTCTCCTACGAGTGCTAAAGGTACCATGATTTCAGCTCAAAATCATGGTACAGTGGTATCAGATCCCCCTTGATAGCATTTGCTATTCGGTGCTGTCCGCCTGCAGGCGCAGGCAAGCTACCTGGTTGGGGTAATTTTGGAGTCCCTTCGCGATATTCATTGAGTTAATTTAAATTTTTAGAGTTGTTTAGATCATTTTAAACAGTCTGTTCGTCCCGATATTATTGACGCTGGGCTGTACAAGAACGAGCTTTTTATGTAACGCGCACGAATTCTGAAGTACTTAAGTATGTAGGTTAGTGCAGTACCCACCTGTCCCACGCCATGCGCCATCCATGACAGTGCTCATCGCACGCCACGCCCTTGACCCTGCGCCACATTTTTAACTGCACACTCTAGCGCATGATTAGCGATCCACAGTCACGACACTTGTGAAACCAAATGAAGATTACTTCACATTGTCAGGTAACTGTGTTATAACGAAAATACACTTAAGATCAACATAAACCCGGTCAAGTAACTACGCATGTCGCGTCTCAGTATCAGCCACAGAGTTCTTTGTAATATACTGAAAGTATCAGTTAAAAACTAGGAGAGATGGGGGAATTGGGAATCAATACTCAATATCTTTATTGCTTTACGTCTTTATGTCGTAATAATTGAGATCAATAAGGACCCTAGTAGGGCACACCAAAAGGGTAGGAGAGAGGAAGCCCTGTTTTAGGAGATTATGAATACCTAATTATATTGCTAATTTATTTAATTTATTATTATTTCGTTTATTCAATCTAACTACATATTTCAATACATTTTTAAATATTTTTATAAAATAACCTTATAAAAAACATTTAAAAATATAAAAAATAGTGGTCCGCCGGTATCGGGAGCAGGGTCCAAGCTACCGGTGCGGTGGTTAGGGCTCCAGAGACAGGAACCTCCTCACGATGCGAGCCGTATCGAGGAGTACTGCCTTATTATTATTACTATTATAATTCATTATTATTTTTGTTATATTGTTTATTAATAATTACTATGTTATAATTATTATATTTTAAACATACCTATAGATTGCGTGATTATTATTAATTAGTGTTATCAATTATTATTCTTATATTATTTTTTTATTATATTAGTAATTTCCTAAACATACTATATACATTTCTTCTATTATTTATGTTTATCATTTAAATAATAAATAAATAAACTAAATAAATAAATCACTTGTGAAACACCCGCCGTTAGTGTAATCGCAGAAGAGCAGTCTTAATTTTTTTTTCACATTTGCTAATCTTAAAACTGCCTCGTTGGTCTAGTGCTCGCAAGTGGTACTACTGAGCATGAGCTCCTAGGTTCGGTTCCCAAGTCGGGCAAAGTGTCATTGGGTTCTTTTGTCTGGAATTTTTCAGTAGCAGCCCGGAGTCTGGATTTGTGCTCGTTTGATGGCAATAGGCTCGCCCCCTAATACATGGGACGTAAACATAACTGGCGAAGTCTGTCGGTGTCTGGTCTGGGATGTCTGACCAGCCCATCAGGGACACAAGTCGTGGTGTTATGTTATGTAATCTTTAAAACCTAATCAACTAGATATCGAGTTGCATAAGTCTTTTTTGGCTATCACTACCGTAAACGACTTCACAATTTTAATTCTCAGCCCCCGGGCTCTTGTGGTACAGGAACTCCTTTTACAAGCTACGGTGATGTTTGTTACTTAAACTGAAAAAAAGTAAGTTCAAAAGCTAAAACCCGACTGCTGAAAAATCACACTCAAAAAAATATGAACAAGTATATTCACATCTGAAAGCCGTGGCCACAGACGAACAAACCGGTCAAAATCATAACCCTCCTTTTTACTTTGCCGTAGTCAGGTAACAAATAAATAATCATGAATCCAGACGTCCGGGCGACGTCAAAGCCGGCTGTCGCTGAAAACCAACGCTAGGGCTCTGTCTTGCCTAGGGTCGCAGCATAATGTTGAGCGATAGCCGTTTTGCGTGGATGTGACGCATGTTTCCCCCAACCTTTTCTTATTTATTTTTTTGTGTTCCTGTTCTTTTTTGCGTCATGTTTACCGCAAATATTTAAACGTATTTTCTTTCTTTCTTTAGATCTTAAATTCTGGGCACTAACATTAATCAATAGCATCAAACAACAACAACATTTAATTACTTTGCTCTTTGTGTCATAATGACTGATAATGGTTGTGGACTCGCTCAGACGCTCAGTAAAGCGCCTGCAGCAATTACGATTGTAAATGAGGTGTTAAATGCAACAGTTAGTCGCGCCCAAGCGAGCTTTGTATTAATTTAATCTATTTGTGATATTTAGCATGTAAAGGTTAATTTGCGAGTGTTGTCATGCTGTCGGGTCGATGTTTAATGCATATTAGTTGTTCAATGCTAATTTTCTATAGAACAGATTCAGGTACTTATACGTATTTAGGGAGATACCTACTTTGTCGTCATCATTCACACAGTTCACTGATTTAATATTGTACCTAATAGGTACTGATTAATTTAAAGAAGATTTGTTTAGTTTAAGATATTTGTAAAGTGTGTTTTTCTGTGTCAATAAAGTTTTATTATTTATTATTCACAATTAAAATTGGGTATTTAATAAAGTTTTGTTGGGATGATTCGTGGATGACGACTATTTATTACACATCGAGACTCTTCCGTGTCTCAGAAAGAGTGCGCTAAGATATTTACTTTTGGCTTTTTTCAGTTTACATTGATTAAAATATGATTTGCAACTGTAACAAATATTGCCTTTTCAGAATTATAATCATTCAAATCATCAATACAACCTTTTAACTTAATTTTATGACTTTTTTATGAATATCTTAGCGCGTCCTCCTTAAGCCGTTGGTCCCGGCTGTCATTTATAGATCATTGACAGTAATTCGGGTAGTCAGAAGCCCGAAAGTCTAACAGCCAATCTGCCAAGGGGTAACATGTTAGTAGCCAGTAACCGGGTTGTGGAGGTCAGATAGGCAGCAGTCGCTCTATGGGCGAAATACTGGCATTCAGCTGCATCCGGTTAGACTGGAGGCCGACCCCAACAGACATACTTACCAAGTTTGTAAAAGGCCTTTTCCTGCAGGCTTAGCATGACGCTTTATATTTCTACGAAGAATAGACAGTGCTTTTTCAATACAAAGTGACATTTCGTTTCTCCAGTTTTGACGCACGTGAGGGAGAGGCAGTATATGCGCCCTCACGGCCTTAGCCGCCGCAGGAGACGCCCTGGGCGTCGGGAATCCCAGGCTGATTCCCGGCCACCGTAGGCGCGGGCTTGCGGACGGCGAGTAATGGGTAGCTCGCTGTTCGGTAAAGACCAAGCCCGGGTCGACGGCGCGTTGTGTTTCACGCGCACCTCAAAGAGATGTCAGCACCAACTGGTGGGGTCTGCAAGGGCCGATGCCTGCCAGGGGTGCGGGTTGTTCGAAAGAGATACCGCGGCCCCTGGCACACAGGCAACTGAGGGAATACGGGTGGGTTTTAGTCAGTAAAAGTCTGACACGCCCTCCTGCTCCACCCAGAGCGGGAGAAGTTATTTGATGATTTCCCACCCAAAAAAAATAAAAAAACCGTAGATATCCTTCTACAATCTGTTATTTTGTCTTTCGTTTCTAACTATTTTTGTCTAGGGCCTTATAAATGTAGACTATTTCAGAAGAATATTTCTTCCCGAACTGTCAAAATCACACTGACAACAAACTTTCTACTCGACGGCCACAAATTAAAAACGACTATCTACAAAATCATGATTCGTTTAGAATGCATAACTGTGACAATTAATAGAAAAACAAAGCTATCTTCTCCTATTGTCAGTGGCGTAGCTACCGGAGGGCTAGACGGGGCAGCGCCCCGGGGCCCCCAAGCTCAGGGGGCCCCTCGGACTCTGACTTACAAACTATAAATTGAACTAGTGAACATTTCTCCCACATTCGGAATATACCTAAATAAACCAGATTCCAGGAACGCGACTTTAATAATGGCAACATATTTGAAAAAATACAGGGGAATTCCCAACAAGTCTCGAACATTTTTGTTTGAAACTTGCGGGGAACTCACCTGTATTCTTAGGCTGGTTTCACAGTCGCGCTGTCGGACAGCGCGTTTCAACAGCACGCGCTTGAAGCAAGGCGGACCTATGAGAAACGTGGCGTGCTTCAACAGCGTGACTATAAAACGCTACTAGTGAATTTACAAGCGCGCGCGGATAGACGGTGTCGCTCGACGGCGCGTCTGTGAAACCAGCATTATATTGCACGCCGCGAAGCGGTGGTACTTAAAGTAGACGGATTTTAAAAACGATATTATACGCTCTTTCAATAAATCATTATTTTTTTTGTCGCACACGGAAAGCCGTGGAAATAAACGAAATTATAATAAACGGTCTATAAAAGTAATTTACTTAAATCCGTTAATTTACTTAACGGATTTAAGTAAATTAAAACTTTACTGCAACAAAAAACCTTTAGTTAGGGCCCTAGTTTATTTTTTGCCCCAGGGCCTTTGGTTACCTAGCTACGCCACTGCCTATTGTACGTAATTTAGTTAATAGTCATATCTATTCTTCCGTCGACAAATTGGTGCTCGTGCTAAGCCTGCTGTACCTACCTATATTTGCTATGTAAGTACTTACATGGTACATATATTTATGTACCTAAACGTCATCCATCACTCACCCTATATATAACATGCATAATCAGTCTATATCGTTCCCACTGCTGGCCCAGTGCGGGTTGGTAGATGTCACATGTCTTCGATTGTTGGTTCCAGGACATGCCGGTTTCCTCACGATGATTTCCCTCACCGTTACGAGAACTGCGATGATGAAATAAATTACACGAAGTAATGCGCCTGCTTGGGTTCGATCCCGCTATCACTGGGCCAGCATTGCTCTCCCGCACCCACACCCTTTAAAGGTAAGAATAAATGCCAGTTGGGATGGATCCAATAAATAACAAAACAAAGTTTAATAATAATGATATTTATTTCATAATTTTCATTTCGTGTGAGAAGTTTCGATGTGATTACCCACTAAAGTTAACTTCACAGTATAATATTTATAATTAATCACATAACTAGCACAGGCACTCAAGTATGGACATGTTATAATCATCCACTTAAACATACTTTATTCACATAATATAAATAAACTTAATACCTTTATTTGTATATCTAACTATAACTTAAATTAGATATCTTACTCCGACATAACGGTTTCGAATCGGTATTTTTTCATATTTTTTCGAAGAACAATAACAATATTTTTGTAGTAAACTTTGGATTTTTCGTCGAGCATATTGACAGACTAATAAGTAATATAACAAGTATAAGCCCATTGACAATGTCCTATATCAATTTGGTCCAACATATGAACTGGTTATATCAATAAGCTAATACTATCACCTCGCACATACTAATACTTGCTTTTAATAGGAAACTCGTCTTTGAAGAATAGAAATTTCTCATGAGAGTTCGATTGAATGAAGTCAAATTTTGGTTATTATAAATAAATAGGTGCAAATAACAATATCACGATAATTTGGACCCATTTTTGGCAATTTTTCAAAAGACAGTGTGTAGTGTATGTGCGAGGCGGGGTTAGAGTATAGGCACGGTGTAGCGTCGGCCGCGGGACGCAGTCGTCACGCAGTCGCCACGCAGTCGTCACGCAGTCGCCACGCAGTCGTCACGCAGTCGTCTAGAAGTCGTAGGAGCCGCTCTCGCCGGTCTTGCCAATGCGGAAGATGAACTTGTACACGAGCCCGGCGAGTACACCGCCGACGATGGGGCCCACCCAGTAAACCTGCATAACAAAAGTTAATATTAACGTCATGATCAAACCTGAAGCAGGGTCGTATTGAATACTGGAAACTCTATCATCCTGGCTTAGTAAAACATTGCAGATTTGGAGGCTAGGATAATCAAACGATAACAGTTTTAGGCACATAATGTCCGATGGTCATCAAAAGCTTTAACGACTATTTACCTAATTATACCTAAGTTCTCCAATAAATTTTAATTTTCATTACGAGTTTAAATAGGTAAACGATATATTTTAATGCTGAAATACCTAACGACATTGGAATAACCACAAAAATATCAATGAAGATCAAATAAGTTTCTCAGGTTAGACTTTCTTTATGTCCTATTTACAAAGGTCCTATAAAAAGCGATCGTTTCTCCTCAAGGGTTGTAATGGGTATGTTGGTAAGTTTAACTTGATATTGTCTAAGCTTACATCAAAATTAGCAGCTAAGTTCTGTTACTTACTTATTAAAGTAATTAAGTTAAGATCTATTCAGTTACTTCCTACTTTCAATTTATTTTGTAAAAGTACGAGGCTGGCGATAATAGATTAAATCTATTAATCAATATTAGAAATAAATCATGTTTTTATTCAAAAAGGTTGTAATTAATGGTTTGGTAACACCTCCGTGACAGCCTACCTTTACATCTTATGTAGTTGCGAGGTTCAAAGTCATTGGCACGCAAGTTAGCGTCGATTACAACTAAGGCGTGAAGCTGTTAATTGGTATTACATAAAAGTCGGAAGGGCCTAGAAAATACGACGCTCGCCTTACATCGAGTAAGTAGGGCAGATATTAAATCCACTTTTCTAAATAATCATTCGGAAAACGCACATGGTTGTAGTAATATGCACGGTTACGTTGTTACGTTTTATGTTTAGATTTTAACAATTATCGATTGAGGCTTATATGTAACCCTATCTTGTAAAAGCGAAGTTGATAGACCATCGCGATTATCACTAGTTCGCGCAAACTCTGGTCATGCTATTGAGGGCGCATTACGATATAGGACACTTAGTTTGTTATTCGAGGATACACTAGGAAAAAAACAATTATCAATAATCGCACTTTCGTATGTCCAAAAGGCCTTGCGTGTCGGACCACGAACAATGAAGGGTTCCGTAGTAGCGATGAATTTTATACCAAGAACGAACCTAACATTGAGGCTGCAAAACATGTTCTACCATAATTATATTCCAATTGCAAATGTAAGTTGGTCGAGTAATACTCGTTAACTTGTAAAGCCTAGTTGTAGTTGTGATAGTTTTTATTTTAACCTCGTTATTATGAACTACTACCGGAGTTTTTTTTTTACATATGCAAAAACAACCATTTATGTGGCAGGGCGGGTGGGCACTTGACTAACCAAAACTAGCACTTTAAAACGAACGGATTTCTACGAAGACTGAGGGCATCGTAGAGTACGTACGGGTGAAGACCAAATGGACATTGAGGGTGGAGAAGTTGGAGGCGCGCCATAAGACCAATTTCAAGTCGTTCGTGGTGCGCGTTCCGACTCACCATTTGGTGACCTTCCTCAAGGAAGAGTTTTGGTCGAAAGGTGTGCTGTATCGGCGTTTCCGCGGCCAGCTACGCGACACCTCGCAGCGTAACACGACGCCGTCACTTCGTGTGCAGTAGTTTTTTTTAAATATAAAATATGTATTAGTTTTTAGTTATTGTTTTTATACATAGATAAGTATTGTGTTTTATGGACCCGCAATATTTTTGAAAGACCTATCTAACGACAACCATGCAATACATTCCTACTTTTCGTGTAGGGAAGTAGGTACCCTACAGAGAAGTATTTCTTCACCTTGTCGGCGTAACTATATATACCTATCAATGCCAAAATTCAGCTTTCTAGTACTAAGAGTCTCTGAGCTAAGCTGCGAATAGATGGACAAACACGGCGAAACTATAAGGGTTTCTTGTTGACTACGGAACCCTAAAACATAGATGGGTAATCCTTTGGAAAACATCAGAACATAAGCAAAATAGCTATTGACCTGAGTATAATAAATAACCTTTGAAATTACGCTCCTACTATTCTAGAGAGAGTATTCTGTACCGGACAGACATCTGTTTCTAATTCGAGTGTTCCGCCTGTTGATGGATACACCTTCACTTCCTACCGTTGAGTAACCATGGCAACCTCCATTTACTTAAGTTATTTTACAAAGCAATAAAATCATAGGCATTCATGTGTAGGGCTATTATAGTTAAGTACAATGTTCACGCTCGCTTTCCCTTGTGTAATTGAAGCGGAAAATGATAGGGTATCACGACTAAAAGGCTTATAGCAGTTGATGTAACTATTGGATCAATGACCAACGTGAAATAAAGGTAGGACGTCGTCGATTTACCTCCTCTTTTTATGCCTGATGGGCCTTGGCAACGGGAGGTTAATTTTATTGAAGGCGGTTAGGTATTAAAAAGAAAGCAACGAAAACTAACTATGATTGACAAAGCTCCGAGTTCTCTCGCTCTAAATAGATATGGTACTCTTGGTTAGTTATCCCTTTTGGACTATACTCATGCCTTTGTCCATGAGGGTAGTCAGGAACAACAAAACCACTAACTAGTAGATAACTACAGATCTCTCTATTACACTATCCTGAACGAATATTTCTAATTGAGATTTGTGAATCAAGTCTTTTTGATAACGTACAGAAGCGTATTTAAATATTTATTACATCTAAGTAAGTGTAACCTTTTTATCGATTAACTTACATAAGTAAGTAATCACACAGTAAAACAATAAGTGTTAATTTGTAAACAGTTCAATAGCTTGATGATGTAATGTATGTAACTCCGCGATAGGCACTCAAAGTTATTATGGCTATTTAATTTGTTAATAAATATATACTAAGATACCTATTTTAGGTCAATGTTAAAGGTGGTAAGTAAACCTAACTTATCTACCTAGAACACCAGGTACGCACGGACGATTTTATGGCGCACTGGATTTTAAATTTTCGGTATTGAGCCGAGCGTTGAAAATTCAGTACAGCATATCCAAGCGCATCAAAATTACACACTAACTGTTGGAATCTCAATTCTTGGCGCTAAGCAGTGCATATCTATGTGCCGAAAAGTATTGCCCGAGCGGACCTGGGCTAAAAGTCTGTGCTACCGCGAAGAAAACTTTTTTGTCTATGGTAAAACAATTCTGCTCGAGTTGTGCCCTCTGCTGGTCTATGGATTGTTACTAATTTGCTCTAAGTACTTAAACATCTAATCCTTCTAGTTACAAACTTCTTTGTTAAGGGTAACGCGACAAAAGTCTTCAATACCTATTAAGTTAACTTTGTAAGTAATAAGTTTTTAATTGTTTAAGTTAAGTGACTTTGGCATGTAATAACTTCGTTACAAAAGGGGGAATCCGATCCTAATGCAAACTCTACCTTTATTTATTTTATTTATCAATTTATGTATAAACAGTCAAGAATAAATCAATCTGCCTAGGCTTTTGTTGGGGTCGGCTTCCATTCTAACGATATGCAGGTGAATACCAGTATTATACATGGAGCAACAGGCAAGAAGAAAGGAACAGAAAAAAACAAACACCTAAAATTTTATAAGCCTAGGACGACCAATAAAAAATCCTACAGTCGGATGTCAAAAATATAGAGGTCTAGTCGTAGTAAATTATGCCATTGCTCATTAATTACAAAGAGCACATAAATGAAACTTGGCAAGACGTTGTAGACCCCTACAAGATACAAATAAACGTTATAAGTTAGGCTCTAGACTTCCTATTTTAGGTACTTGGACCTAATAACCTTATTTTACTTTTACGTGTATATCTTCTGAACGGTATATTTTTTCCAAATTCTGTTTTCGCACACTTTATACACAAATTCAAAGCAACGTGTGTAAAAAATTACAACTGTGCACTAAACTGTTTTATATGGTTTTCATCAAATAGCAAAACGTCAGCGCAGCGGCAACTTGATTATCTCCGCAGTCTATTGACACACAAATTTCATTTAAACATACACATTTACCTCTCGTTACACACTAATTATTGAATGATTTTTTTTTCTTCTACGTCCATTTTCTAAAAAAAAGTGCCGCTGGGATGACGTAGTCCCAGCGGAATCAGTTTTTGTTGAATAGCTCCTCAATGGCTGGATGCACAAATTTTTATTTACCATACACAATTACACGACGTCATACACTAAATATCTGCTAAACTGAAATTACGAAATTCGACACTTTTCCGCTGGGACTACGCACACGCCTAGGACATGGGTAGCGTAGAAATATATATATTTCGCTATGTATTGTAATACCATGGTATTTATAACATTTCCCGTCTTGGCTTTATTTACAGTCGTTGAAAAACAATTTAGCTCGTGTCCATGTTAACTAGTTCAACCTTGTAAGATTATTTGCACTCAAACCAGTATTAATGGCATAAACTAATATCTACAAGCCTACAAGGGATAGGCTAATATTTGCGGAAGATTTATAAAATTATCGTTAATTTTCCATTCTATGGAATAATCCTATGTTGATTTAGCCCGTGCACCAAAAACTAAATCATTTTTTTTTTTGGAGTTTTGTACGAAAATATTTTCGGTCCTAAATAAGTATACAACCTATTCAAGTTAGATTTGACTAACAAACCGTGCTGTATTTCCTATTATCCAACTTAGTTAAATACTATGATTATATTTGTCATTCTCTAAATATACATATGTATATTAGAATGTATAATACATGCAATAGTTTTATATGTTTTCAAAAAAATTATATGTATACAAAATTTTGTTAGCATAATTGTTAATTTTGTTATAGGATAGCTTCAGTAATCTAGCGTTAATAGATTTCGTATAATAATATAATAAATCTCTTAATAATAATAATGTACATCCCGCGGAAGTGCGGGGGTCGAGGCTTTTTAAATACGAAGACTCTCCACAACCGCGAGGTGTGCAGTCTCAGGGAATATTTTTTAAAAGCCGAAATGGGTATGCACCGTGATGTAGTCGCAGTGGACAAGGGGCTCACCCCGTTGTCCATGGCTAAAGAGAACTGGCGCAAACCTGTAATACTAACTATCGATGACCGCAAGGAAGTATGGCGAAACAAGGAGCTTCACGGGCGCTTCTATCGGGCTCTTCATGAGCCCGGTGTAGATTTCATAGCGTCCGTATCCTGGCTACGTTTTGGTAATCTTTTCGGGGAAACTGAAGGTTTCGTCTGTGCAATTATGGACGAAGTTATCTTGACGAATAACTACCGGAGACATATTATGAAAGACGGGACGGTTGACGTGTGTCGGGCATGTCACCGTCCGGGTGAGTCTATCAGACATATTATCTCTGGTTGTTCTCGTCTGGCTAATGGCGAATACTTGCACAGGCATAACCAAGTAGCCAGGATTATTCACCAGCAACTTGCTTTGCAATATAAACTTGTGGATTCTGAGGTACCGTATTACAAGTATGTGCCCGACCCAGTTCTCGAAAATGACCATGTCACGTTGTACTGGGACCGGTCTATCATTACTGACAGGACTATTGTAGCCAATAAGCCTGATATAGTGGTGATAGACCGGTTAGCGCGCCGCGCAATGATAATCGATGTTACCATTCCACATGACGGGAACCTCGTGAAAGCTGAGAAAGAGAAACAGATTAAATATCTCGACTTAGCACACGAGGTTGTTGACATGTGGAATGTGGACTCGGCTGTCATTGTGCCGACTGTCGTATCAGCCAATGGACTGATGGCCGAAAGCCTCGATCAACATCTCTCGAGGCTCTCGTTAGGCGGTTGGGTCAAAGGCCTGATTCAGAAGGCAGTACTCCTCGATACGGCTCGCATCGTGAGGAGGTTCCTGTCTCTGGAGCCCTAACCACCGGTAGCTTGGACCCTGCTCCCGATACCGGTGGACGACTATTTTTTATATTTTTAAATGTTTTTTGTTAGGTTATTTTATAAAAATATTTAAAAATATATTATAATATGTAATTAATTAAATAAACGAAATAATTCTCCTTAAATACATTTACATTGTGTTGATCTAAAAATGGCTTAAGTTAGTTAGGTTTAAGTACCTGTATCTTAGAAGCCAGTATGTTTTTATACCTAGATTATCTTTAAACGAAATGTAATCGTTGAGCTCCTTAGGTTCTGAGTTGACCTGCACGATTGCTGACAAATGCCTGGACAGGTCCACTCCATGTGAGCGGTGCTTTCCTCAAAAGACCATTTCAGACATCAATCTACATGGTCTTCACATGATCTGACCAAGATTATGTCTGGAGTTGAAAAGAGACTGTGACCTCTAAGTTTGTTGCGGCCTTTTTCTTAGAGTAGTCAGAAAATAAACGCCTCATTTAGTTTTAAAAATAAGAGTGACGTGTAAAAGTGTTTAAACAAACCTCAAACAGAACTAAAATCATTAATCATTTATCATTAACTCTGTTACCTACTCTACTAGGTTATTATTGTTATTGTTATTTTAGATACCTACTCTATTGAAATTTTTACGCCATCAACGGCAAAACATAGTGATCTATACATGTTTTTATATACAACTCCTGTATTTTCACCCACTTATGTTTAACAAATAATTACGTAGACTTAACTTATATTGCTTAGAATAGATGCCACAACAGTAACTCAATCACCTTTTCGAACAATAGTTACTTTTACATTGTAACCAATACGAACTCCACTTTCATTTTAACGAAAGTTCCTCATTACTTAGAAAGGAAGACAGCAAGCTATAGAACTTAATCAACTTATGTTGTTTACAATAACAAGCTAGACAAGCTATGATTCATGCTTCGAGTTCATATGTGATCGGAAAGTTACATGAATGATACGTCGGAGATGCAAACCCGTTTGATAGGATGTCGTGGTCGGCGCCGGCAGGCGAAAGTGTGCTCAATAATTAGCTGTAGAAATACTCGCATTTACTTGAACTATACAGGGTGGCAGCGACATCGATGCCCATCCTATTAATATGGATTCAGAAATTACATGATTCTAAATACGCATTGAAGTTTTTCGTCGGTTAAAAACAAAATCAGCTGTTCCATAAATTTTGACAGCGTAGGTCTTGTGTTTTCCTATGAAACAGCATTTTTTTTTAAATAATCGTCCAAATTGTCTACGCTAGGGGTCTAGAATCATGTGCTGAGTAAATTTACAGTTAGGTATGCCATGCCACCCTGAACAGTCATAATAATTATCTTTGAGAGTTATCTACGAAAAATTTTATGGGTAAATCCAGAAAGTTGAACGACTAAAGAAACTATTATTTAGGTATAAAGGTCACGGGAAATCATTGGATGTCAGATCCAGAACAACTGAGTAAAATTATCGAGGAAGCCAGCTGAGGAAGTGTAGGTAAAGGAAGCAGAAAAAATCTATATAATATAGATTTTATGTGGGTTTGACTAAAATATGCATGATCTTACTTCATAGCATGGTGTTACTTACCTACCTATAGAAAACGACCCGGGTGAATGTCCGTTCTTAAGATTTCTAGATCGAATCCATTAAGTCACACTCACGTGATTCTAATATGTCGTGACACTGCCATTACGAGCTTTCTTTACATAACAAGTCCATAATAATCGATTGCTACCTACTATACCAACTGATTTGACACTATGAAAAGTCATATAACAGACGTAAGATATATCTCCATAAATGACCTAATATTAATAACATAATTATTACTATAAAGTCGAATTTCAAAATGCTGAAGGAATTAATGTAATGTTACTTACCCATTGTGAAGTCCAGATGCCCATGACGAGGGCGGGTCCGAAGGAACGAGCGGGGTTCATGCTGGAGCCAGTGAAAGGAATCTGTTGACATAACACACATTTTAATACCAATTATGTAAGTTCAAAAAAAAGATTTGTTGCGAAAATGTCAGATACAGACGGTATGTAGAGATGCGTCCATTGCAAATCGACCATGAGACCTATCACTTTCAATACAATTGATTTTCTGGTCTCATCATAATCAGCTGCATATTCCCTCTGCTAGGACACAGGCTTCCTCTCCGTGAGAGGGACTGACCGTAACATACCTCGCGGGCACAGTGCGGGTTGGTAGATGTCATATGTCTTCAGATTTTGGTTCTAGAGCAAGCCGCTGCCGGTTGCTTCACGATATTTTCCTTTACCGTTTTGAGAGCAGTGGTGGTTAAATTAAGTACACAAAGTAAATTTCCTGTCTGGGTTCGAACCGGCGACGTACAGCTCGTAAATCGCGGCCGTTACCACAGGACCACCACTGGTCTTACAGGACTCATAGTGCAGCAATATCTCGTCGTGTCACGTCAACACAATGATCTCAAAGATTAGACAGAAACTACTGAGCCTTAAGCGGTTTAGGTTTAATTGAAAAATGGGAAATATTATACTTTAATTTCGGATCTAGAAAAGACTAGCTGATAATTGTTAACATATCTAGGTCTAAAAATACTCACGCAAGCAGCATGGCAGGCAGTGATGCTGAGGCCGATGGCGAGGGGCGCGGATCCCTTGAGGTCGTTGCGGCGCGCGTCACACACGCCGTGCACGACGATCACCAGCACGAAGGTGATCAGAGCCTCGATCAGCACAGCCTGGGGAAACACACGGGTTGTAATCTTGGTAGCCTTCTGCAAACTTTGACTCATCATATGCCTAGCCATTTTCCCATCTAAAAATTTTGGTGTCGGCTCCCATGCAGTCTTCTAAAGATCCTTGCAGCTGTTATTAATTAGCCAGAAGATCCTCGATTCTGACTGAATGTGGGTTTCGCTGGTACCTAAATAAATTTAACCTATATTGTTAAAACCATGTCCCATGTAATATGCGTTCAATATTTTAACGTCGTCAACAGAATCAGAATCCGTTTCTATACTATATTTCTTTACCGTAAGGAGGACGAGATACAGACGAGAACAATAAAGACCTTTATTGCTTCAGTCTAATAGTCATCCTCTTAAACCAAGTTTCTTGTTTCCATCTTTTTTAATTAAAGTTCACTTTTTAGGCAGTCGGGTTTTTTGATTTTGTAAATTATTTTTTTCATGAAACAGTAATTCAATGAACTTAGATGGTTGCATTGATTGAAAATTTGAATTACGCAGAATACCGTGGCGCTTCACTATTAAGGGCCTAAGTCCCGTTTGGTAGCGTAACACGATCACTTTATGAACCGTACTGCTCATTAATGGCTTGTCTTGAAGATTTGAAAAATATATGATTTAGCTATAGATTCATATAGATCATTTTGCGGAGGGTACTTTTTTTGTATGGTTAATACTTTTGCTGTAAAAAAATATTTTCCAACACGCAATATTTTGGCTTCTATTCCATACTCCTACTAAACGGCTTCGTTATTTGGAAAAATAAAATACACTGAAAAATAGATATTTCGAGGTACCACAGAATCGCTAGAGCACAATTGTAAATTAATCAACATTTGCCAAGGAATATCCCCATTTTGAGATAAAGGCTCAGAGGTGCCGTACGCGGGCGCGGGCGGCAGTCGTGCTTTAGCATTCAGACGGGAGATGAGGATACTATGGGCCTTAAGTATAGTTTGTATTTTTGTAAAGGTCATCTCTGGAAATGCCGATCCGACTACAAATAATGTTTACTGATAGAAGATAATAATTTTAATGCCAGTAAAACGCACCGTTCCGGCAAGCGGTTAAAACCGCGGGGCGCAGCTAGTTATGACAATTTATGATCTTGTTATACAATTCCAATTTTTGTTTTAAAAAACCAACCAACCATAAAAATAATGTTTGTCATTTATATCCGACAAAATGTTTGTGAATATCCCACCTGAGCTTCAGTGATTTCTGGTCCGGGCAGCGTCATTCCGAAGCCGCCCACTTGATTCTCCGGCACAGCCAACTGCAACACACATAGAATATCAATTAACTTAACTGTTTTATTACCGATTAAACGCTTTTCCCCGAAACAAACTGTATCTTTCAAAATCTCGACATTTTAATTTATGTTAACTGCATAATAACATTTATCTATACTCTTTAAGAAATTGAAGAGTTTAATTGATTTTTTTCGTTGACAAAGTTAAGTTATGCTAATTTTGTTTCATTTTATGGCCCACTAATGTTAACAGTATCTTGATTACCTATTACAATTTATTATTACAGAATGGATTTTTTTATATGTTAGATTATAAAAATAAAAATAAAAATTCTTGTAGTTAATCTATCTATAAAGATACATCGCGCGTAGGTACTTGACCAGTTTTTTTATAGAGGTCTTCGTATCTCGTTCACCCTAGCGTACCATATTGCGTATTTGGAAAATCTAGTCCACTTTTTGCTACATCAAAGTACAACTGACAGCAAAAGTGCTTTTTTAATAAAAATTAAACATGCAAAACATCTAAAGTTTTACACCTCTGGCCGAATATATTTATATTTTTCTACCCGGGGTGGGCACAAAATTCAGAGATCGGGTTGCAGATGAAAAAACCAAACAACAATTATCCCGACCTGGGAATCGAACCTAGGACCTCATGACCTCACTAAACCAAGGAGGCAACTAGGTAACACTGAATACGCATGACTCATGATCTTAACTTAATGTAATAATCTAAAATCGTGTCTATGTATACGTGATCATCGCTGTTTACTGGTTTAATACGAGGGCAGTGAAATGTCGCAGGAAGGCCGTTGTCGTGTGAACGTTATAAATTACGCGACCAACTAATTAGCAACGTGCCAACATTGTACGAGTACTTACATTTACATGCTGAACTTTGCGTGTTTATAATCGCTATGACTGACACTAGAAATATTGTCTGACTTTAGATATCGAAAATAGACAGGCTCTATCGAAATTCTTTTGTAAGAACCGTTTAAATAAAGTTATTATATGAGAGTTTGCAAAATCTTCCTGTCATGTTATGCAAGTTAGCCTTCGTTTTGAACCCTACATTGTAATTAGTTCTAGCACTCTTTACTAATATTTTATCCACACATTAAAATCTTATCTATATTATTTTAACTCAATGTCATAAAGTTAATCAAGAGCTTACTTGAAGTATAACGCCATATATCAAACACGTGACCTTTTCAAGTACTCATATCCGAAAAGCTTTATAGCAGTGTTCAATTAGTTCCACGAGTACCCTGAAGGTCGCTCCACTTGGCTCTTTATTCTAAGATCATCAGTGTCACGGTGAACGAGACACTTTTTTTACCGAGCGTACACATACGGCGATTAGAATGTCGATACGATGACTACGCCTGTTTAAGTGCGGGATAATTACAAGAAATTGAATGTTTATACATTTATGATGGCTTGTTTATATTACACTCTCCTTGTTTGGCTATTACCTTGCGATAACTTGGGTTTTGGAACGACAGAAAAAAAATCTACATAACGTTAAATTGAAGCCTACAGAAATAGACGTACAACCTTGGGTTGAAGCTTTTGCGTATTAGATATTTTCAATTAAAACAAAGTCGATTTGATTAACAGATGGTCTGTCAAATAATCAGACGGTTCAAAGCTAATAACCACGATTAAAACATAATTGAAGATGTATTTATTAATATCAAATCGAATCATACGCACTGCTCATGATTGCAAACTAATTAACTCATTACAGTCAAGAGCGCTTACAGCTGTATTTAATAACATTAAAATAATAATTATTTCAAAATCTATCTGCGTATGAAGTTAATATGTAGGTTGATCGTGATTTCTTCTGTCTAATTATAGAAATAAAGAATCAAATGCGTTTTAGATGAAGTATAATTAATTTGATAGTACTTTGATTAAATTCTTAGCAATTAATAGTATCTTATTTCAATTACGATTGACCAAATAAGATAAATATGTAATTAAAATTATAATTTCAAAAGTCATTCTCATCCTGAATGTTAATGATGAGCGTCTTATTTGACGTACGTCGTCGACGCAATGTTTAGCGCCGAGCGATGAAGATCGCACAGAGTGCATCCCAGCCCAGCGCGTCTAAAATACACACTGTTCGATATTCAACTCTTGGCGTAAAAATTCCGCTGCGATTTTATTATATCCGTATGGACGTTGACTAACTTGCATTCCTACAAAAACTCGTTATGTAAACAAATGACAATGTCCTATAAACCACTTACCCTGATGAAGGCAGCTCCAGCAATGGCACCGAGGGTCTGGACGATGATGTAGCAGGCAGCCTTCAGGAGTTTGATGTCACCGGCGGCGAACAGCCCCAGTGTGACTGCAGGGTTGATGTGGCCCCCCGAGACATGGCCGATAGCCTGTAGACAAGAGGAATGAGTGATTTAGTAAAATGATTTACTTTGCCGCCCAGAACACGAACGGTAATTCCGACCACAGATTAGAAATGTATCTTTCAAGCAGCTAGCAGGCAAAGGTCTAGATAATTTACAGCCTATTTTTATTTTTTTATTTGACAGTTAAATTACTACTACAGTTACGTTACATACACTAGTTCAGAATCAAAAATATTCATATTACATTATGTACTTATTAAATATATAATCCATCCAATATACTTCGGCATCCCACTGCTCGGACACAGACCTCTTTGGGAGAGGGAGAGAGCCACTACGCGGGCCCAGTGCTGGTTGGTAGATGACACATGTCTTAGAATGTTTGGTTCACCATTTTGAGAGCACTGCGTACTTCCTAAACCCACTAAGTAAAGCACAACCATATCCGATATTGGTCATATATTGTATTCAGCCTAGCTATGTTCTCCTAAATGATTTTAACCTTTACTACTTAAATAATGTTTATTAAATCTGATATCGAGCCTGACATCGAAGCTAGCCCTTTAATGAATATGTATTACCCACGTACGACAGGTATATTACCTAATATTATTTACAACTCACGATCGATCTGTGATATAACTGAAACTGCAAATGTTAAGAGTGAGGAGAACTCTGCAATTATCGTGTGTATATTGTACATGATTTTGCCCATTGGATCGCCCGCTTGGAGGTCAGAATTTATACCACGGGACCGCACCAAAAGAGCTTTAGAGGATTGAGCAAGTTTGATGATTATTCCGTTTATTTCTTTACTTCATGCTTTTGTGTTTACAGCCACGCGCCTGCCATAAATAATCCTCTGTCTTTTCGAAACAAAAAACCTATTCTAATTTATTTGGAAGATTATTCAAAATGTTCGAATGTGATTAAAGTTATTTTATCGCCAGCCTGTACATTATGAGGTCGTATATTGCTGACAACTTTTACAGTACTCTAGGTCATGGTTTATCCGTGTGCCTTTAATCAAAATCCGTTCAGCCGTTAAGGCGTGAAAAGGTGACAGATAGACAGACAGAGTTACGCATGTATTGTAAACCAGTTGGTAGATACAGAAGACGATCTACATACTTCCAAATGAAAAGTTACAAAAAAAAAAGGATTTAGCTATGACTTTTCGGCAGCAGCGTCCTCCTTTCTGCCAATAAAACAGCATCGCGATAATTAATCAATCAACCAATTGGTGATGGTATCGCTCTTTGAGAGGCATTTCGGTCTTACTGAAAATGTTGTTTGGACGTTGACGTTAACGAGCTGACATCGATCAATCGATTTAGCATATTGCAATCCATTCATGCAGGACATTGGCATACATAGATATGGTTAAGGATCCTACTTAATATTATAAATGTGAAAGTTTGTATGTTTGGATATTTAGATGTTGGAGGTTTGTTACTCAATCACGCAGAAACGGCAGAACAGATTTGTATGAAATTTGCCATACAGATAGTTTATCAAACTCAAAGCATTTATTTCAAATAAACCTATTACAGGCACTTTTGAATTGTCAAGGTCGGTGAGTTAGAAAGATGAAGCTAGCTGCTCATTCCAAAGCGTGGAGAAGAACAGGACACTCTTTTAAAATCATGATATTGTTACAAAAAGTTGGTTACATCATTAAGTTGAAATTATCAATGTGAGAACGATGTAAAAAGACGTGTACATTATAAGCGTCCGTAATTAAAACAAAAATAAAATTATTATTTTATTTTTGTTTTAATTGTTGTTTGTTGTTGTTGTTGTTTGTTTTGTTTTTTGTTTTTCTTTTTTTGTTTTGTTGTTGTGTTTTTGTTTAAATTAAAATAAGCCGTGGCAGCTAAGAGATGACCAGTCCCTACTGGCGGGGCCGTTCACAAACATGACGTATGGATCAGCACCATTATAACTTGCATTAACACATAATATACTTTTTATCCCGGTAGTAGGTACGTTCCCGTGGGATAATTTTCAACCTCCACGCGGGCGAAACCGCTGGCAAAAACTAGTTTAAAAAAAAGGATCCTTATTGCCCCATTGGTCTGGTGGCCCTGAGGAATCAGCCGCGACTTACAAGTTGTAGGTCGCAGTTAGGTTCGAACCCTGACAGGCGCTTTACTTTCATCACCACTAATCTTAAAACGGTGAAGGAAAACATCGTGGGGAAACCGGCATGTCCTTAAACCAAAAAATTGGAAAACATGTGACAGCTACCAAACCACACCAGACCCGCGTGGTGTATTACGGCCCTCTCCCTCTCACAGAGTAGAGGCTTGTGTCTCAGCAGTGGGAACATTATACTTATGCTGCTTATGTATAAGCCTGGCGTCTTGATTTGGGCTTCGTTAAATGACCACTAAACTCACTTGGGGTCTAAAACTTAACAACCACATAGTTATTAAAAACAGTGTGTTAAAAAGGGTGTATACTGTTACAGAAAAATAGATAATGTGAGCTATTTGATACCCTATTCCACCAGCTGCCGAGATAATGCGGCTATCGCCTAATAAATCTCAATTATTCGCTCAAACGAACTTTAATTGTAATTGGATGTATTGCTTCGTAATCGGCGAACATCTGAACACTGTAAAGTGCCTTTATTGTTTTATAATTGTGCCTTTATACTGTCATTAAACGGTGTGCTTGTTGTGATGTAGATACGTCTACTTTGTCACGTTTTTGGGACCGTTTTCTCGGTGGTATTTCTTGAAATAATTTATGTCTTGAAACTTTGGAGGGACTAAAGTCAATGGCAACGTATCGAGGTCTAAGTATGCTTTTGGTTTAGTAGTTTTAATATGAGTAAACGAAAGACAACAAATCACTAATCAATAACTCAACGAAGTAAGATTCTGTAGAGATATCGACTTTTATTACTTTTTTATATTAATTACTTCTAGTTGAAATAAAATAATGAATGTAAATGTTTGCCTCACTTGGAAAGAGATTGGACCTCACGACACAGGGAATCCTAGTGTGGCGATCAGGGCATTTGTAAAAATCTAGCACCTAAGCTATGTAATCTGCTGCTAGTTTTATTTTTATATTGTACCGTGGTTTGTTTGAATGGTATATTTTTTTATTTATTTATACATTTATGATGTTTTATATTATTATAGTCTAGATATCTAGAATGCCTACATCATTCATAATGAATTGCTAGTTTATCTCAACCATGAGCTAAACGTGCAGCGGCTAATAGTTTAATACCAAACCCATTAATTGCTGGTCTCGTGAGCGGGATGCGCACACGCAGATCACTAGAACCTCCGAGGCTCTGAATCATCCGCTGCACTCTGACGTCACAGGTCAACTCTATATCTTTATTCGCAATTAACATTTTTAACACACATTATGTCATCTAGCGGTTTACTAAGTAGGTCAGGGTAATTCGAGCTTTCAATTAATTCAATTAACTGTATTTTGCAAATACATCTTTTTTTTTTCAAGCGAAGGTTTATGGTTCGTTTATTTTTTCCTGTTTTAATTTGTGTATTTTTTTTAATTGCCTTTCGATATTCAATATGGCTTCAATTCAATCTTTTCATACAGAAAATCTTTACTAATTGTAATAAAGTTGAAGTTTTTTTTTTGTTTGAAGGCGCTAATTTCTGGAGCTAGGTACCAGTCGAAATTGATTGAACACTTGTACTAATAGTTGAAATATGCATTTCATGACAATAACTACCGTAGTTGGCAAAATACTGTAAATTACCTATAATGCATTACTAATTAAATTATGAAAACTCGACAACAAGCCTTTTTCGGAGGTAAAAGTTTGTATGTACCTACCATAGAAATATAAAAAAAAACCTTCTAACTATGTTATGTATGTTTTATTTTTATACTTGATAATTATTTTAAAATTTTATTTTGATCAATGATTTGTTGGTGTTATATTTTAAACGCATTATTAATGTTAACTAAGAATGTTCTCTATGTTTTTATATATTTTCTTTTTTTATTATTATTTTATCTCTCATTAATGTAATTTTCAACAAAATGTACCTATTTTGTTATGAAATAAATGACTTATGACCAGAGATCGGATATTCGGGTGCATATTTACCTAAAGATAATTTTTAGCTATGAAAGTATGGAAGCGGCTTTATAAATTATTTGTAATATTTATTAAAAACCCGGGATTCTTGGATTGCATAACTATTCAGATCTGTATTAATTTAAAATTAATGTTTAATCCGATACAAATATGTGTATGTACTGGAGGACGGGTGGTATGTATTAGTAAAACAAAAAATAAACAAATTACTTACCTAAATTAAGACTTTTTCGATACAAAAGCGCATTCCATGTTAGCCAACATCTCAACTTTAGGTGAATATGCATCCGAATATCCGATCTCTGCTTATGACTTATGTAGTGATCAGACATTACCACTCGGTAATGAATAATTTCAAAACAGTAGTTGAATTTAGGTCCAAACGAACTTTATGCTTTCAATAAGAGGAGAAGAAACAGATTTTCACAGGATTATTGTTATATCAAAATACCTTTGTGTGACGATCCTTCACGTCTTTATTTTCAAAACACAGAATAATTGATATGATAGTGCTCTAAAGAACTGCTAGAATATAAACTGCAATAGCTTATTATATTCCCACGCATGTTATGAGTTAACTGAGGACAATGGGTTGTTATGGTGCAGATGTGCAATTAGGCAATCCATGACATAGGCATGACTCGACACTCTGACATGTGCAACAACTATCAATCATCACATAAAGTATCTTGTAGGTGAGCTATAAATGTACCAGGTAATAACTATAAATATAAGAGCTTTAGGATTTAAGTTACTGGTGAAATGTGGGTGTACTATACTAATTCAATATTGATTACTTGAAAACCAGTCTTTTTAATGTCGATGTGTTTTTATTATAACACTAGTTCTGGGCCAGCGCAGCGGCTTCGCTCGCGTGGAGGTCGTAAATTATCCCCCGGGAACGTACTACCGGGATAAAAAGTATCCTATGTGTTAATCCAGGTAACACTATGCCAAATTTCATTCAAATCCGTTCGGCTGTTTTTGCGTGATTGAGTAACAAACATCCAAACATCGAAAGTTTCACATTTATAATATTAGTAGGGGTAGGATATAGTTTTAAGAAGGCATACATACACACATACATAAACTCACGCCTTCTTTCTATGGAGGTAGGCAAAAACTACAGAACTCCTTTGCCTAAGTCTTCGGGGATTACGGGCGAGTATGTTATAGGTACTTAGGATGTTAAACTTCCTGGCAGTGTTATAATTTTCTTCTCTCTCTATAACTAGTGAGACCCCACCGTAGGGCTAGCGGACGGCGAGTGTAGGGTATATTAATCTATGCGGCGAGTAATGGGTAGCTAGCTGTCTGGTAACGACCAAGCCCGCGTCGACGGCGCGTTGTGTTCCACGCGCGCCTCAAAGAGATGTTAGCACCAACCGGTGGGGTACGAAGGGCCGATGCCTGCCAGGGGTGCGGGTTGTTCGAAAGAGATACCGTGGCCCCTTGTGGCACACAAGCAACTGAAGGAACACGGGTGGATCTAAGTCAGTAGAAATCTGACTTGCCTTCCCGCTCCACCCAGAACAGGAGGAGTTTTTTGACGAGATCCCACCCAAAAAAATAGAAATACACAAACCGACAGACAAGCCTAGGTTTACCCGAAAGGAAGATAGTAAGACGACGTTTGGGAGATTTTGTTCCTCAGAATGTGTAGAGGTTACCCCAAATGGGTCTTACCGGAGGTGTGAAGCTTGTATGCAAGCGAAGTAGCAGGCAAAAGCTAAAGTCAAAAATAAATGACTGATATTTTTACTAAAAATGCAATGACGTAAGATACCTATGATATAAGCAACATTGAACTGTCGTGTACAAGATTTGAATTAATTGCTCAAAAATAATTGTATAATCGTAGTATTTATTCAATTAAACCCGATATGAAGATCAGTCGGCTATGCTAATGTAGCGGTAAAACGACCTTGACTTTGAGAAATATATATTCTAATTCAGAAATAAAATCAATTAAACACAGATATTATGATTCATAAAAACCTTGAACGAGAATCAATTATAGAGGTAAACCAACCAATTAATAGAAACGGCATCATTTGCCGTGAAACATATAAATATTTGAGTCCTTACCATTAATTTATCACCGGTAAAACATTATTAAATTAAGTGTGAGAAATAATAAACGACACTTGTGCTAATAGTTACACATTAACTTGGAATATGCATTTAATGAGAAAGAGTGACGTACTTGGAAATTAATAATAAATGATGTGTTACTAATTAAATAGTGTGAATATGAAAACTAGCCTTTATTCATGTCAATTTCTTTTATGATCTACAAATACTAAGTAATATAACAAAGGTAACATTTGTTTATAACCAGGGACTAATATCTGGTAGGTACCAACAGTCGGATTTGAAAAAATCTTTTAGCATTTTATAGGCAAATTCTGGAGAAGGGTTATAGGCTATTGACCATCACACAAGGAGCCGCACAAAAAGAAAAAAAACACTAAACGAAAACGAAGTCATATTTCGAAGCGATGCGATGGTTTCGAAATATGACTTCGTCGGAGGAACAAGAAAATTCACGCCAACGAAGTCGCGAGCAGAAGCAAGTAAAATATATTTTTAAGAAGACATATACATAGGTTATCACATTCTTCAAGCTCATGACTTCTGCCTATGTGGGTAGGCAAAAACTACATAACACCACTTGCTACGATACTTACCTACTATGACTTACATACAAATTAACCACCATTATTCAAATTATTTTTGGATAATAGGTAGGTACAAATTGCGCATACTTTTCGTGTTGGCAAATTCGGCCAGCAACCAACCCGGTTGTTCCTGCTTAACAAGTCGCAAATGATTTATTTAATTACTCTCGTGTCGCTGTAGATCAGATGCGAATAAATGTACATAATAATCTTATGTAAATATATGTATAATTTATATATTTTCCGACTAGTTTGACGAATGTGTGTAATAAAGAAAATTATAGATTTATCTGCTTGATTTAATAATAACGACACACGTGAATGAAGCTATAATAAAGATAAGTGCGACGTTAACAAGTTAATGATATTAAATATCATCATATTTAATTCACTAGGCAAATTCATTAAGACTTCTCGTAACACATTAATACATACACCTAAGTATACCTGAGTTCAATAGAAATGTTCTCGATGCTGCAAATACAATGTTGTTAAAAATAGATCAATAGAATCTATTCTACCAGTTTTGTAAAAAAAGGAAGTCCGAACCTGGTCTAGCTACACTTGCGGCGGTTGGTCCGTGGATTACTGATCATCTTTACAGACCAAGACCCCAGCGTGCATCGGAAACCACGTTAAGCCGTTGATCCCGGATTTCATTCGTGGATCTTTGACAGTCGTTAGTTCATTACCTACAGGTCGTCAGAAGCCCGAAAGTTTGACAACCAGTCTTACCAAGAGAATTGTATTACCCAGTAACTGGGTTGTGGAGGTCAATAAAGCAGTCGCTCCATGTAAAATACTGGTATTCAGGTGCATCCCGTTTGACTGGAGCCGATAGTTGTGAAAAGGCTAGGCAGATGATGGTGACCGCTAACTGAAAGTTCACTTACGGTTGAACAAGTAAATTACCAAATAGTGTATGGTTGTAAGGGTTAAAAAGCCATATTTGGCCAAACACTAAAAAAATACAGTATTTTACAGTCAAGTAGCCCGGGTTCATATACAGGATGTAAGGGAAACGCTTCCGAAAACGAGAACAGGTGATAGGGTTAGTGATTCTCGATACAGTACCATCAAAAAGATTTTTTTTTTTACAATTTTTACCATTTTTTTTTGCATTTTTTGTACACTATGCTGTGAGAACAGTTAAATGAACCATTATTAGAGATTAAATACATTTAAAAACGACCCCAAATCTAGGCGACGACTTTAAATTTAGGTATCCTTTGTAAAGCACCGCCAAACTAAAATAAGTAGAAACATTATAGAAGCGTCAAACGTTCTATATTGATGCAAAATAACTAATTTAAGGCGAAAGGTTATTGGTACCCGTTTGCATTTAGGTTGTTTAAAACTTACGGTCTGGCTTCGGAAGCGTTTCCCTTACACCCTGTATGTATAAAGCTTAGGCAAAGAAATTTTTAACTCAATCAAAAGTAGAGCTTATCAAGATGTCCAGAAGAACTACATTCAATTTAAAATGCACCAAAGCTTTTTAGCATAAATTACGCATTTCGTAATTAAAGCGACGTTCAGCGGTGGACAGGTGTGCATTAACCATTAACAAATTACTCAACTTGTGAACATAAAGTTCAATGTTGGTAGTAATGGCGGCGTGTCACGGTCCCGGCTCGTCATGGACCGGACCGGTTTAGGTACGGTTAGGACACGGATGTGTGACGGGTAATCTTTAAGGAGGATGTGGAGGGTGTATCAGCGCTACAACACTTTTTAAATATCGCAGCATCATGCTGAGGTAGGAGCCTTTTGGCCACGTGATTTTTTTTTTACTTCCAAGTTCGTTTTTTAAAAAAATTGTACGATTGTGTGTTTAGTTTAGTACCTATGTGATGTTCCTGTGCGAGCCACAATAACGACTTTTTCTTTCTTTCTTTCAAAGTAGCACCTGAAATTCAAATTTTCTTACGTTTTCTAACAAATTGCAGGTCAGTGTTAGCTTGATTGTATGTTGATTAAAATATGATTCACAACCATAAAACGTATTAATGATGTAAGTAAGAACGTAAAAGGAAAAAGGACGGTGCCACAAAAAAATCTAAACTTGATATCACTTTATTGACTGGACTACTCACATGGCGACAATTAAGTAATAGTGGTTTAATTACTTAACGATAGGTTTTATCAATCATTATTGGTGACGCAAAAATTTCTTTAACATGCAGGTAATGGGTGGGGGGGGGGAGTCCACAGTCACGAAAAAAAGTTTCCACAATTTGTTAAAGATTTAATTAATGTCGAAAGTTAAAAAAGTAAGAGAAATTAATTAACTGGTAAGATAACAACTTGTTCACTGTTACTTTATCTGTATGAGAAATTCTCGAAACGAAATAAAAAAGTTGAATAAGCCATTCATTAATTATCCGACATAAACTGACACTGTTTCAGACACTGCAATCTAAAATTAATGACCGCCTTATAAGGTTCGTTTCAAATAAAAAATATAGATTTCGTCTATCGATCGAGATATTATAATTTATGTCCAGACTCCGGATGCGGACCGCACCTAGGACTCTAGGACACAGACACATGTAACAGCGTATTATTAAATTTTCCTTGATCTTAATAGTTTATTTATATCAATATTTCTTATTAATGTGATCGAATTGACGTTAATGAATCGAAAACGTATTTTTAATTATTGTTGGTTAAACTTTTAAAATGTCGTCTTAGCTGTTAAATGTTTTATTTGAATATACGGTTTAATATGCCATTGAGTTACTCATTATGTGTGAAAATATTTTTTTATTGCCCATAGTAAATTATGCGTCATGTTCAGAGGTGCGCGTGCCACTCTAAATATATAAAAAAAATACCCACACTATATTTGCATTCGGAGTAGGTACATGTGGATTTGGTGATTCTGACGAAATATTTAGTAGTTTAACCTAAGCCCTTTAAATCAGTTACCTACACGGAACGTGGTCATAAAACATATTAATGTATCGACCTACTTACTGAATAGCAACACTATCACACCCTTCGCGCACATTCGGCAACACTCGGTAGGTATGTGTCTACCGTGAACGCGAGGGCGGCGCGCACGCACGGTGCAATGACCACGCACGGCGGGCGCAAGCGCACCATGCGTGCGCACGGTCACTGCGCCGCCAAGGGCGCCTACAATCCCTAACATGGTCGCGGAACAAGACATAGGCTTTGGGAAAAAAAATAGTTTCTTTCCTAAATTAAAATACGTGTGTGTGAAATAGGCCTATTGTGGTAGTGGCTATACTACATTTGAGTCATTAAAGCTTATAGTTGATATGATCAGAAACTTTGGGAGCTGAATACTGTTACAATATCTAAGAAGCTTCCCATTGAGTTTGAGAAATTGGATTACATTTTACCGAATAGTTATCAAGATCATGAATGTCAAAAAATCACCAAAAAATTCGTCAAGGTTTTAACTTGTACCAAACCATAACGGTAACACGCGCATAATATCAACACATACTCGTTCTCCATACAAGCCGACACAAGCCGACACGACACACACCGGATATTTTTTACATTCGGATACTTTATCATCTTAATTGCTTCGGACAAATCGGCTCCCTTCTATCTCAGTAAATTGGGTCAGTAATTGCCTTTTACGATACATAATATGTTTTAAATCTCTATATTTAAACATTTTTACGGTTAATTGAACTAAATTAATTGAAACAACCGAAGATCCTTCACGGTTTCCGTTAAAAGGAGTTAAATTAATCTAATTGGTCCGTGGAAAAAAACACTTTTGTGTTTTATCTCTTAACAAAGTATCAACAACAATTTCAATAATGGCCATTTCGAAACCACTATCAGTAAAACTAATGACTTTTAAATATTCAGTCCACAAAAACGTTAGCAGCATCCAGTTAATTAAATATTTCAATTGGTTCCATTTCCATTATGCCGTGGGAACTGTAATCGTACGCAGTGGACAAGCGCTCTTTGCTCTATGCAACCCATAAAGTGAGCCAAACCCTACGCATTATCTCCAGCTCACGTGTCGATTGTGATTGGCTGCTGATTTATAGTAACCAGGTCACATGATATCATTCTAAACACACCTGCAGTTACTATACAAAATTGAAGACCCACTAGATCTTCATCCGCTTGCAAAACTTCATTTTAGAATGTGAGCTTCTCGATGAACGCTCCGTAATCATTGGTCGTACAAAAAAATAAAACAATCTGCCTTGCTTTTTCTCAACGATGTTAGGGTCAGCTTCCAGTCTAACCGGATGCAAATGAAGATCAATCATTTACATGGAGCGACTGCCTATCTGACCTCTACAACCCAGTTACTGTTACTGGGTAATACTGTAAGGGTAAGAACAGTAAAAGATCAACGAATGACCCAGCGGCTTAACGTGCTTTCCGAAGACTTCACGGAAGGGTTCGGTTAGGTATGTAAAAATGGTCACAAAACCGTGGCAAGCGTAGCTTACCCTGATCGATCGACCCGTGCAGCTAGCATTACTTACCTCGTAATCATTGGTCATATAAAGTCTCTTAATAACAATGCTTCGTAGATTTATAGGTCAAGAGGACGTTGTTGGCCACGTTACCAACCAAAGTCCTATCATTAAGCTCTCGGATGGAGTGGAACCGGACATGGTCTTTCGTTTACAAATAATAGGTTTAAAACAGTTATTCAATCGTAGGATGCTAGATGCTAAATTAGCGAAAACAACTACATAATTATGTATTCTAAAGGCTTACTAAAAAGCCTACATACCGTGGGAAACATTTAAAAGTAGCTCGCAAAAACCCGCATTTATATCGAATCGGCTTCTTTTAAAAGTATACTCGTAAATGCACTTTGCGATCTTCATTACGACCCAGTTGATAAGGAATGTTACACCGTTATTTGTACATTGTGCCTCTTATGTGTTTAACTGTACATCGAGTTCAATGAGGCTTGGTATCGGGCAAACTGCAAATATTTGGGGATCTACCGTCTAGAGATGTTTGCATTTAGCAGAAGACAACGATGCCTCGTGCACAATTTTTTATGTATTCTTTGCAATGGACTGTTAAATTGAAGTTAAGCCACTGAAGAAATATATAGTGTGGCTCCTAGAATACAGGATACAGGTACTAGTAACCTAGCTTTACATCCAGGGTCTTAAATTTTTCTGTAACCTGTTATTATGTCAATAATGAAATTTATTGGTTAATTTGTTATTATTATTTATTATTAGTTTGAATGTCCAGCAGTTGACGTCTTTCGGCTGAAATGATGATGATGATGATTAATTTGAAGAGGTGGCGAGACAACCGAGATGTAAGTATACCGCCAGATTTGGATCGAGGTGGCTCTAGAAAAACACTCCTGGAAGGATTTTGGGGAGGCCTTTGCTCAGCAGTGGGATAGTGTAGAAAAAATTTAAATAGTTTGAAACGTATATTTTTTAAACTGTGAATAGGAAATGATTTTCAAAGCTGATCCCCTGAATTGATCTAACCACTGAAGTTTGAACGCAAACCAATATACGAACGTTGTCGCAAGCTCGTTTACATAAATCAAGTTGATCAACGATCCAATATGTTTTCATAAAGACATAGATTTTCCCGTAGCACATACATCTTCCTACGCATGCATAATGAGGATTTATGCTCGAATACCTTGAATTATGAACGCGTACCGTTCCTAAAGCGGTGCTTGATGGATGGATGTCCGAGGCTTAGACGTAGTTAGGTCGTGTAGGTCAGTATAGTTAGTGCTGACAGCTATAATGAGTGCTCCAATTTGTCCAGCGTGAGACTGTAAGGGCATGATGATTGCGGGAAACATTCACTTTGCCCTATATTTTATAATTCTGCTTAATGATATACCGAGTGGCTGATTATTTAATAGTTCACCACTGATTATTACTGTTTCGCCTGCATCGACCGTCATTGCATATATTTCTTGTTAAATTGCAGTTAGATATTTATTTGCTACCTATTGAAAATTGTTCATTACCGCTCATGTATCTATCGTAATTATATTTTTTAATTGCTGCGTTCCCGGTCAAATTAACACAAGAATTAATTGCATTCCTCTTTTATATCGCTCCCATTATCTATACAGCACTAAAATCTACCATATACACTATCTAGCTTTAATTGCAAGTTCTTAAACCGTTCGATCCTTTCCTCCATACATTCATGGGCTATTACGCAACAGTCATTTATATGTAATTTTACGACTTCAATCCGTTATGATAATACATTTCTCTCGTGTCATTGCGCCCGCGCATTCCTTCCTATATTTACGGCTAACGAATGTAAATTAGATGTAATCGTACAAAAAGTATCGAAGAAGCCTAGTAAGTGGATTCTGTGTATGTGATCTCGGGTAGTGATACCAGTTTTTCTTGTAATTCTCGGGTTTAAGAAACTTTAGATTATGTAATGAAGACTACTAGTTTTGTAACTCACTGGAGGTTGATTCAATATTTCTTTTTTCATTTGTTTCTGTGTTTTCTTTTTTTTATCGCGGTGTGTGCAGTGTCTGTATAAAACAAATGCGAATCTATCAATTTAAATTACGAATCGCACAAAGCATTTCACGATTGGTTGGCATCGTGCGTATAATTAGGCATACAAATGTTACACAGCTCTTAGCCAGCTTGTCGCCAGTTCACTAAGTACTTTAAGGTACGTATATTTTAACGAACAAGTCACATATAATTTATCATTTGCATATCTGTTTGCAGTCTTATCTGCATTTGACTCAAAAACAATTAATTTTATTGGTGATGTAACCGATTGATTTGTGGAAGGTAATACTAATATCTTCCAAAATTGTATTCAAAACGTTAATTATTTAACGTAAGTTATTGAGACGTCGATGTTTACGTCTGATATTAAAAATGTATGTAATTAATTATTTTGGCATTAGCTCATTATCCGGAATAAAATTACGATAGATCTCACCTCTCAAAATTATAATAAAACTAGCTTTAGCCAAAGCCTTCGCCCGTTCGGAGATTATGCTACGGAAACGTACTACCGGGTTATAAAGTATCTATTAGTCAAATTTCATCCAAATCTTTTCAACCGCTTTTGCGTGACACACAAACATGCAAACTTTCAAATTATAATATTAATAGGATAAAATGTTTTAGTGTTGGAAAAGCTTTCCCTCAAAAAAGCATCAACATTATATATTTATTTACCAAGTTCAGCCTACATGTAATAAAGAGCACTTTAAGTAGGTAACAGTACTGGCCGCAAATAAATCCGTCAGTGTCGCCGCCTCGCTTGTAACAGTTCGCAATAAGAGTGCGCGCACGCACGGCTGGCGCCGATAAATTAGCGGAATTAAGTCGCGCGAGCTTTCGCGGCGTGTGGTGCAAACGATGAGGGGAGAGCGAGTATATTAGAAAAAAAAAATAGTTTTCGCAGAAAACTTCAGGTTATCTAAATCGGAAATAAGTCTACTAATAGGAATATCATTTAATACGTAGGTACTCTTTATCTATACAATAAATAAAATTTAAGTGTCTGTTTGTAATGTCAAAATAACAGCTTTTTACTAAATGCGTATGAAAGTATTAAAGGTCCTTTAAAAAAAAAACCATTTTTTTTTAAACTTTGTCTGTATGTCTGTTTGGTCCGGTTTATCTTCGAAACGGCTGGACCATTTTTGTCGGGACTCTCACTGGAAGATAAGTATATGGTTGTTGTTATGAGGAGTAACTACTTTTGTCCCGGTACGTTCCCGCGGGATAATTTCCGATATCAACGCTGGCGAAGCCCGGGGCACTGCTAGTTATAAATAAATCCATTTTTTTATTTTTTTTATAAGTCATACTCATGTTGCATTAGTCAGTTGATCTCACAAATGTTGGATGGACCTCCTTATAAAACAGGGAGTCAAAACATTGACTTATTTCAGAATATCTACAACTAAATCTTATGACTAGAACCTTTATAATAAGTTGAAATTATGCTCAATATATAAGTGATCTGTAAAGTGGAGTCACTAGGTAACTGTCCGCCCATGTAGTGCATACAAACTTACAATCCAGTACAACAAGTACATACAAAGTACATAAACAAACTGGTTCATATGAGCTTAGTAGTTCACACACTTAGTGCTTAGCATTCAGAAACACAGCCTAACGGTGTTAGATAACTTTGGAAAACCTCCTGGATAAATGGGTACAATTCCGTATCATTACCTTGGGTTACGTTAAATTGTGTACAATTCTGTGTACATTATTGTGCATAAATTGTTGTTAAGTGGTACGACAACACCCTGAGAATGTTTCGTGGGAAAAATTTCTGACTTGCATTTTCCGTGTACAATGTGTCCTTAAGTTGACAGTTATATTGTGGTTCGGTCTTGGACAAATGTACCTACTTTAAAATACATTTTTATTTTTTGACTCAAATAACGCCAATAAACATTTTGAACTTTTAAAAGCACTGTTTTATATTTAGCGACAAGTACCAGGCTATCTGTTTTTCTCTAAGCTTATGCATATGCTGATGTTGATTATTCAACCTATAATTTTCCCACAGCTGGGACACATGCCTCCTCTCCGTGAGAGGGAGTGGGCTGTGCTGTGATCCACCACGCGGGCCCAGGGCCCCAATTCTGTATGATTATAATGATTCCCCGCGGAATCTTACTATGTTCAAACTAAGTCAATAACGTGTTTTTTAGAAACAAATGTAACGGTAAGGAATCGAAATGTCATATTCTGTATGTTCCAAGATAATTTTTCGATATTATTAATACGATATTAGCAGATTTCGTGTGTGATTGACGTGGTTACGAGTAAGAAATCGTTAAGTGGCCATAGTGAATTCAGGCCCAGTGCAGATTGGTGGATATCACATGTCTATGAATTTTAGGTTCTAGGACATGCCAGTTTCCTCACGATGTTATCCTTTACCGTTTTGAGAGTAGTGGTGATGAAATTATTTACACAAAGTCCAAGTCCTTTAACTCGTAGGTAAGTCACTGCCGTTTCTACTGGACCACCACAACTCTCTCTATCTCTTAGAAATACCAGAAATTCAAAAACTACATTTGTGAGGTTGCTAAGTAGCTACCTCACAAATGTACTTTTTGTAAGTAAGTACTAAGCAAGCCTCTTAACTATGAAGCTGTTACGTTTATGTATCTAGCTCTACACTCATACATTTCATTCATGACTAGTTTCACATAGTTCTGCTAACGAGATAGTAAGGTGAACACAGATCACATCTAAGTAACATTTTAATTAGTTGTAGCCAACATGGCGACGAGGAAATAATTTCAAGTAAAATGGAAGAGAAAACTTTAGAAGCGGGAAAATTTCTCTTTTTCATTACCTATGACAGGCTAATTACTCGTATGCTTCAAATTAAAACTGAGTTTTCCTTCTGCTTGTTAATTAAGTGCATGAAAGTGGAGTTTAGAGTAAAATATTTAGTACAAATACATATGGATTAGTTACCTAAATATACTGTATAAATGAATTAGTATTATACAACTTGTTAATAAGGCTCGTTTTAAATAATGGAAAAGCGTGCTTGAAAGTAAAAACGAATTCATTTGTTTTAATTTAGAGACGTTTATTTCTCGATTATGTATAAGTAAGGGGCATACACCGCTTCTTTTCTAACTTGTTCATGCTTTAACTTATTTTGCATAAACAGCTGGGATACAGCCCTCTCTGTGGCAGGGAGTGTGCTGTAATCTACCACAGGGGCCAAGTTCGAGTTAGTAAATGTCACATTGTCTTAGAATTTTGGTTCTAGGACATGCTCCGGTTCCTTCACCGTTTTGACAGTAGTGGTGATAAAAAAAATACACAAAGTAAAGCGCCTGCTTGGGTTGGAAGCACTAGGTCGTGCTCACAAGTCAGGACAGTCACCACACGGCCACCATTGCTCTTACTTAGGTACTTACTGACTCACTTAATTGTTTTAGTTTGGCAAAGTGTTAGACCCTGTGAACCTACGTAGATACGATCTTAAAAAAGTTTTCATGCACGAAAAATTATGTAATAGCAACATAACCCTACAATTATTTACTCCACACAAATTAAAAAATTATACAAAATAAAACATTAAAAAACTACTTTTAACAAGCGTTCATTCATTACGTAAGAACGAGTCGTGATCAAACGTTCATTCAATGTCATGATTTCGTTCGTCGTAAGTGAATCTTTTGCGCTGTGATTTATCTTAAATGCAAGCTAACATTTTAGTCGTATATTTATATTTTATATACTACACGATCGGCTCTAATACATGCCTAATTAAACGCTCATGATCATGTAGATATTGGTTGTAAATTATTATTCATTGGTTGTACTTAGAATTAAAACTTTAGCAATCGCTTTTAGACAGATTTATTTATTAGCTCGCTGGTAACGGTCAAGTATGTTTTAAATTCATAAAGGAGGTGCTAATGACCTGGCCGAACTATTTTTTTTTTAAATTTCACCTGTGAAAATCAAGGTGAAGTGAGCTGTCAATAGTGTCAATTCCTAGGGATTGACACTATTGACAGCTCACTTGATGCTAGCATCAGTTGGGCTATTCTCTAAAAATCTCACCGTGAAGTAAGGTGAAGTGAGCTTGAAGTGAGCTGTCATTCCACCTGACACTAGGGATAGACACCAGCTCACTTCACCTAAGATTTCACGGTGAGATATTTACGGAACCGCACTGCTGTATGTCGATTGTGTAAAAATATCACCGTGAAAATTTACGCGGAGTGAACTTAGTCAGTGTCACCCCACTGATGCTATGGATTGACCAGGCATTTATAATAATAATCTAGATTTAAGTACTATTTTTTATGCTGATTCTATCGATCTTTTAATACAAAATAGTAAAACATAAATCAACAGAATTAGCATAAAAATATTATAAATATCTACATCGATTATGATTATAATTGTAATGTCTGGTTATTGCCTAGCTTCACGCCCACGGAGATGACACTAAGGGGCTCACTACACGCTAACTTCATCTACGTTTATTCTGTAAAAATCTCACCGTAAAAGTTAAGTGAAGTGGGCTTGACGTGAGTGTTCAATAGTTTTATAGATATCATCATGATTATTAATAATGATTTTACGACCTGGAGACTCGTGTTAGAATATATTAAATGGCTAATAACATAATTTAATAAAATTCAAATGAACAAGATTAATGTTTCCGTTAACCATGTCTTTGAGCGTGTGATGTTTCCTGCCCATTACAAGATTTCTGTTTATGGTTTACTCTCGGTAAATCAAAGTTTATCTTTGACTTATTATGTAACCTCTGTACCTATTGGTAAGTATCGGTCACACTGGTAGCTACAAACAAGTACCTATGTGTAGTTTTTTCACTGAATTGGTTTTCTTTTCAGTATTCTTATATAGGCATGAGGAACAACAGTTCGCTTGTCCTCTATTGAAAAGGGAGGATCTTCCGACCAGATAGGTGTTGTGTCTGGTAGGCAACTGTCCAACGATTGATGTCGGGTCGTTGTACGTAATACTAGTTGCGCGGTACAATCTGCTTGCGCGATGCAGGATTTTCCGTGGCGTGTGATGCGTAGTTCGCATGTGACGATGTAGATGCCGCTATATTCTCACTACACAGTTTCTGTACCAACTGTAATAAGATCGATTGCACCTACAATCGCAAGAAAATAATCTAAAATTGCATAAGCAACATACTCAGTTATCAACACGCATAATTGACCTTTCATGAAACGACCTTCACATATAAAGCGAAATAAATGGACACCAAATAGAAAATTGATGATCGCTATCATTCATTGTGAAAAATACAATACATACCAACGCCTAAAACAATACAATCGATAAATATTAATTTACATGTTAATCGATCCTCAGATCCCTGAGGCCACCTCTAAGACACCTCTACGTTATGCGTAGATGCAGTACAAAGGATAAACAACCCTACGCTAAAAATGCTAAAGTCTAAAATCACAGGCGTGGTTTATACTACAATTGCTATTGTACATTCACAAGCCGTTTGTCAATAGACAATCCATCTCGAGTGATAGCCGATTAATGATCGATTCACATACACACGTCAGGACAAACATATCATGGGATAAAACGATCGTGACTGGACTGACACTGAGTCGATTCTATAACTAGGCGATTAAGGATCAAGTTATTAATTTTAGTCGATTAAGAAATTTAATTCAACTGGACTGCAGATTTAATCTGTATGGAGATATGATGGTGTCGTGACTTGCTTCAACATATGTTGCACTACAGCTTTGTTAAGTCTATCATCACGTGTTTAGATGTGCTAACTTTAATATTTAATTTACTAAGGAGGTACAATACAAAACAACAGCAACAACTAGCGTTTGCTCGCGTAGAGATCGAAAATTCTCCCACGAGAACGTACCACCGGGATAAAAAAGTATCCTATGTGTTAATCCAGGTTGTAATCTGTGTGCCAAATTGCATCTAAATCCGTTCTGCTGCTTTTGCGTGATTGATTGTATAACAATCATCCAAACATCTATACATACATATAATAAAATTGTAACAGGCCGATGTCTGTACATTAAAGATATTGAAGAAAAAATAGTATGGGGGGTCTTTATTAGAGCAACAGAAGCCAAAACAACGGTTTTTAGAATTTTTGTCTGTCTGTATGTTTGGTACCGCATCACGCAAAAACCACTGCATGGAATTGAATGCAGTTTTCAATGATGTATTCCGAGAGGTCTAACTTAAAAAATAGGCTATATATTATAAAAAAAAAATTATTATCTACTTGATTCTAAAGTCCACGCGTATGAAGTCGCGGGCAAAAGCCAGTCTAAACATAAAAACTTTCTTAACCTTCGATCGGCAATTTTCACCTACCTACGAAATAGTATTTTACGCATGTAGGTAGGCACTCAATCAGTTTGAACTACTAGATTTATCCCACGTACCTACTATTTGAAATTTTCCGCTGTCACCAATAATTCAATTGGATGGTCGAATAGAATAAAAATAACAAGAACACAATTCGCAAATCGATCGATTATATGTTTTACAAACGGAGAAAGTGTCACAGTAGCAAAACTCTACTTTCACTGGCTTCAGAATAGGTGCGTTCTTTAATACAAGTAACTTTCCTCCAGTACTAGCCTGTCCGATTGTAATTACACTAGCCTCACTCGCTTCGACGCCTATCTATTGACTGCACTAGACTGTGAAAGTCGGCTGACGGTTGATGTATTCTTCATATACCTACTATACTTAGTTGTAAACTTTTTGTTTGATGTGTAAAGATGATTGATTATAGATAAATGTATTTTCTAGTCATTTACTTTTCGTCTGCATTTGATATACATTGAATTCAGTCGATCCATGTAAAATATTGGTATTCGGCTGTTCGGTTAAACTGGAAGCCGACCCAAGTATAGTTGGGAGGTGGCAGGCAGAGATAATATGATGACTACAGAATATGTTAAGTGACTGAGATCTATCTACACTGCTAGTTTTACTTAAAATAAAAAATAAATAAAAAACACGCTTTAAAAACTAAACTAAAAAAGGAGAAAATAATTTAATTCAATTAAAAAGCGTGGGGTGCTTTTTGAGGTATTTTTATAATCACTTAATGTCAAGCAACCCACGCTTTTTAATTGAATTAAATTATTTTCTCCTTTTTTAGTTTAGTTTTTAAAGCGTGTTTTTTAGTTTTTTAAACTATTATTTATTTTATATTTTTTAGTTCTGCTAACTACAAAAACGTGTTTTTTTCCTTTTTTTTCCATTTTTCTCAATTTTTTTTTTAAATTATTGAATTGTCATCGATCCTCGATAAGTTTACAATGTTTCAATGAAATCTGACCGTTTAAAGGGGGTCAAAATAGCGTCCAAAGGAGTCGGTTACAAACATACAAGTGAAGCTAATATAAAGCGTGTAAAAAGCCTAAAAGGCACTCAACATATTCAATAGATGCCTATTCAATTTTATTTTGATTTAATTGTAAATGATTTTATTTCTGTAAGTAGGTTTATACAAACTTTTACACGTCAATTATATTTTTGAAACTAAAAAGAGGTCGATGTTTCTTAACTGACTACTCTGAGAAGAAAGGCCGAAACAAACTCAGAGGTCAGTCTCTTATACCTTAAGTTCCGACACATCATGTTAAGACCATGTAGAATGGTGTCTGAAATGGTCTTTTAAGGAAAGAACCACACATATTGATTGGATCTGTCCAATCAGTGCAAGCATTGGTTAGTACCTAATCGTGCATCTCAACTCTTATCTCTTCGGTATCTTTCTGACACTGTTTTTCTAGGACTACGTGATAAATAATTGTACCAACCAGAGTCTTATATTAACTGGGTTTTATAATGACTCTTGGGTATCATAGTTCCACCCGTCCTATTCTCCACCCAAAATAAGTTGACCCCTAGCCAACTAAAGCCGGATTCACACTTCACACTCGACCAGTGAAGGTAGGAAGAGTTCCGTCCAACTGTCCAACTGGTCCCAAGTATGTCAAGTGCACGCTTACTTGTGGCTTGTTACGTCAATGCTCTCACCTCAATCGTTCGTATAAATAGAATAATTAATGCATAGAAACTTACTTCGCATCTTGGCAACTATTTTTAGCAAGATAACTGTGTCATAAATGGATTTTCCAATACCTATAGGGAAAAATTGTGTTTGAACAATTACAAAAGGATCATTAGAATACAAATATAATTTATAATGGTGTATTACATATTCTTCCGCTTCATTAAAACATAATTTTAACGTTCATTGATAAAAAAAAAACGATTTAAAATGTATTGGTAATGATTATTTGCCAGAAAAAAAATCTGGGTTTGCAATAACATATGTTCCTACATGGACAAATAATGGCAAACTTATTCATGCCTACTCTATTATAAAATTTTAATAATAAACGATGAAGTGCAGTGAAAACTATTACCGTATTTATTTTATATTTTTTTAATTATTGAATTGTCATCGTTCCTTGATAAGTATGCAAAATTTCGATTTAATCCGAGTTTTGAAGGAGGTCAAAATCATGTTCAAAGTTTCCGTTACATAGGCACATACTAACATACGTATGAAGCTAATAAAAGCGTGTTAAACACATTCAAAGGGATTAAATAGACTTGGAGGGTCGTATTGAATTCTGTAATACTAATAACATACGTGTTACGATCAAGAATCAAATTTTGTTAAACATACAGCCTGAAATTGCAAAAAAACTTAAGAAAACATAAAATTTTGGGGCCCCTTAAATGTATATACTCATAAATATGTCCCACACCGTATGATCAAGCAAATCAAGTTTCAATACAGCTTGAACATTTAGTCTCACGAACTTTTATGATCGAAGGCTGTAGGTACTCCACACATATGATAATTGTAACGAGCCTGTTTTGCACGTGCTGCATACAGCCTCATACAGCCTGCCCGGCTGCCCAGTGCCCATTCATCTCATTCAATACTCACAAATTACCATATTTAATCATACACATTGCACTTTTAGCTCTTGCCAATAATGACGCCTGAAGCGATTTAAAAGTAAATTAATTTCTAATGTTATGCTGCAGCGATCTTTGATATATCATATTCCTAGTATTGCTTAATTAATAATTCCAAAAATACGTCTTGATAACCGCAAACTTTATTGGATATATCGTTTTTATTTTTTGATGAAAGTGATTTTTGCCTTCACTTACACGATGACGTGCCTATGATGGATCAGTTTCGTTTCTGATCGATCACTTGTTACGATATTTCGATATGCCAATGCCAAACTACTCATCAATTTGTGGCATTTCTTTCATAACCAGGATTTAATTACCGAAATTTATTATAGTGAGTGAATATTGCTTTTGTCTTAATTCCCAGACTATGTTTTCATTTTATGTTATTATGATTATCAAAAGACAATCGTTTATCAACGTTGGTAGTTTTCTAGTGACGGACGGTCACCAAAATAGAGAAGTAACCAGTCTCGTCGGATATTGTTGAAGTTTAGTAAGCAGCCGACGCAAGTTTTCGAATAAAATTTAGTTTAATTATTATAAAAGAAACAGTTATTTGTATCAAATTAAATTTAATTCTAAAACATCCATCGGTTCCTTAGTTTACTAGTCAACATCGTAAATGACGCAATGAATGTTGTTGAACTGTCAAAATAAAAGCGATTCCTACTGTTCGTGTGTTACGCAATTACCCGTCTGGTTACTTATCTCTTTTGGTGACTGTAGGTACATTCGCGGTCAAAATCCTAAACAACCAATTAAAAGCTTTCAAAGTCAAGACCACTCCTGTCAAGTAATACTTAAATGATAGTCTTATAACATCATTAATTTTCCTTTATGTGCCACAAAAGACAGCAAAATAGCAACAAACAACGGCTAATAGAATCCAGTCGAAAGTCAGGGTTGTCTCTGTCAAATGCACCGACATAAAATGATAAACGTGTATAATTCGCTTTTGAGAGGCGGTGAAGCGTAAATTATGTTGATTGATGGCACAGTGCGGGTCAGCCGCGGGGAGGTCTGCGGTTCAATGTTCGCGTATTCTTGCACTTTTACTTGTTTTTATGATGTATCTTTGATGCCATCAACGACAGGAGAAGGACTTTGTTTATTCTAAAAATGTTTTATGAAATAAACTAATAAATAATAGTGGACCTAACAGACGTTGTGCTGCCCGAACAGCGCCATCAAACGGGTCAAAATGTGAATCTGAACTATCCAGGCACCCACTTAAACACACAAAAACATTTCATCAATATCTGTCCACCCGTTTAGGAGGAGTTCAGTGACATACACACGTACCGAAGAGTTATATACAGGTTGAAATTGAAAACATGCGACAAACCGAAATGGGAGATTGTACTCATCATTATGAACAACTTTTACTAAGGGACCAATGATGCAATCCCGAAAAAAAAACATCTGTTCCCTACATTTATGTTCGCATAACTCGTCAAAATGTAGGGAACAGCTGTTTTTTTTTTGCGATTGCATCTTTGGTCCCTCAGTAAAAGTTGTTCATAATGATAAGTACAATCTCCCATTTCGGTTTGTCGCATGTTTTCAATTTCAACCTGTATGTTAAATATATAAAGATATGTTTGCGCCCAAAGAAAAATATTATTCACTAACCCTTGGTAAGGAAACGTAACCTTATCTTCTTTTCGTCAAACATATCATGTAATTCGACAAACACCCGAAAAACTGTGTTAACACGGAAATGCACAATGTTGCATCATATCGGTAATTTTTATTGAGCAGCAATACGAGATGGTAATAGACGCAGATCTCGGCCATCTTGCGACTGCGGAAGCCATCTAAGTTGAAATAAGTTATTATAAAGAACGTAACTTTGGCTACTTGGGTTTGTAAACATGTTGTACATACTACACGCCCACTAGATGCATTTCAACATGTATTTTTTTGTAAATAGCGACTGTGATAAACATTCGTTAGCTGATTACCTACTTAGGCTACTTAGATTTGCATTCTGCTTTAATTTCTTTAACAATCATTTGAATTGTCTAATCAAGAAAATATCAACAGTCCATATGGACTAAGTTTAAAATAAGTGTTTACCTAAGTAAGTAGGTACGGTCACCAAAAGAAATAAGTGACCTTGGTCGTCGGAAATAGTTACTTATCTATTTTGGTGACTATACATAAATGAATAGTAATTTTGTGTTCAATCTAGATTCTCAAGCCATAGGTACTTAACTTGTACCTTTAATCCAAGTTATAATTTTAATAAAAGATAATTACAATCAGTGTTGGTACAGTGAATGAATTTAACAATCAAATTATGAATGAACAAGAAAAATAAGTAAATTATAACATAAGGACCAGTTGGCATGATTTAGGGCACGCAAAGTAAATTATAGAGGTACAATCATTAAGAAAAGTGTCGAAATCGGAGCGCCAAATAATAATAATTCGCGTTTTTGATATTTACAAGTTTTCGAGTGAGCCTTGCGTAAGTTTAAGGAAAATGTCACGGTCAGTGATTCGAGATGTAAAGGGTTATTTTCATTACACCACAGCAAAGCCCTTGCACATAAGATAAACCTAAGTTGAAGAAAACAAATTATTTGATGTTAATTATAGTAACACAAGCCGTATGGAATTTCAAATGACGGCATCAGTAAAATGACGAATTTCCATACAAACTTTTTATTTTCCTATTTAGCCCCGCTAGGGGATGACTTTGCAAGCCCAGAGGTTTAAGCTATGCGTTATTAGGCAGTGAATTTAAGATTTGTATTAAGTATAGGTATTTCAGTATGTGGGACGAGAAGATATTGTCCCACATAGCACAGTGTCTCAAGACGAAAGTCTTTGACCAGTCCGTGATGCCAATGATGAATGATATATGGAACCGAAACGTGGCCGCTCACAAAGGGCCTCATGAGAAGGCTTAAAGTCACCCAAATGGCAATGGAGAGGCTATGCTTGGAGTTTCCCTGCGTGATCGAATCAGGAATGAAGAGATCCGCAGGAGAACTAAGGTAACCGATATAGCCCGAAGAATTGCCAAACTTAAGTGGCAGTGGGCAGGGCACATTGCTCGCAGAAGAGATGGCCGATGGGGCCGAAAAGTTTTGGAGTGGCGACCGCGTACCGGAAGACGTACAGTTGGAAGGCCTCCCTCAAGGTGGGCAAATGACCTTGTGATGGCCGCAGGAGTCTGCTGGATGCAGGAAGCACAGAACCGATCGAAGTGGCGGAGCTTAGGGGAGGCCTATGTCCAGCAGTGGACGTCTTTCGGCTGAAATGATGATGATGATAGGTATTTCAAAAATACCTACGTACTGTTATTAAAATTCGAATAAAAAATTATTTGATACTCTGACCAGAAAGTCAAAGGTTGCCATGTAGATACTTGTAATAATTAATGTGTGCGCTGATTTGATCTTTACAAAGTCTAATATATTAGTTTAATCATTTTTATTGACAATAACACATGATTGATAGACGGGTTAAAATATATGTATGAACAGAATGCAAATTAAAAGTCCAATGATATGTTTAATTAAAGCGTAATGAAATACAATATGGGCGTAGGGCAGACCAGCGCTTGCTCAACAGCCGACAAATGGCTCCAAGCAGTCTGTCACAAGACTTTATAAGGAGAATTTTATTCCTTTCATTAATACCTGCTTATTATTCGATATATTTTATATTAATTTACTCAGACACCGTAAACTGTATGAACAAGTGTCGAAATAAATATTCTAGAAATTCTGAAGGTGACTGTACTCTGTAAATATTTTTTGAAGGAAACTCAACACATCGAAAGTGGTATTATCAGAAAAAATAAATAGGTATCTACTTATTTCCGGTCTTTATTTTTTGCAGTTTTAATATCAAAACTAATTTGTTTATTTACAAACTTAACATTAAAAATAGCCTTTAAAGCCATTAATTTAGTCAAAGTATCTTTTTTGTCGTAATATTATGATCAGCAACGGTCTCATGACCTACGAACAGTCACGAAGTGTTCCGAACAACTCCGAACAGGTTAACGCCAATCAGAGTCAAGGTCGCCGTGATCTACGGGTGCGTATCGATCAATGATCTATGATAGCCGTGCGCATGGTTAATGCGCGACGAAGAAAAGTTAAGAATTTACGCGAATCTAATCGATTTTTCTTTTTGATTAAGCTTTGATGTTGTTGTGATTGATGTAATTATTTTTTCTACGATTTTTTTTTTTTTTAATTTAGTCTTTTTTTTGTAAACAGAAGTCATTGATTTGTTCAGAGTCGAGCTCCTGAACAAATGAGTGTTACATGTATTTTTATAGAGGAGGCATAGATATGGCTTGCAGTAGAAGGCACTTTCAAATGTCGAAACAATAGCAGTGAGCTTCCATTATTGCAGAGTTACAACTGACCATATTTCACATAAATTAGGCAAGAAATAAGTGCTAGTAGTCGTAAGCTTTACATGTAAGCAGTCAATATTTACGTTAAACTTCATAGCAACAAGAAATTAGCTTCACGAAACATCTTTTTGATTCAATATAATTTTGTCTTTTATCTTTTTGTTTCTACTATCATATTATATCATTACCGAAGAATGACAATGAAAAAAAAAATTGATGACACGAACCAGAAATTACATCCACTACCGTTGACGTAATGTCACTTATTTTAACGTTTACATTTTATTACGTAGTGTCACTGTAAAACAATCACAGACTTGAGATGTATACGACGCAGGCGCACCACATTGCGTGGAACGGTGTGTAGTATTGAACTCTCATTTTAATTACCACTAGCTTTCCGCCCCTGCTTCGCGCGGTTCTATGACTTCTTCTTTATTCTAGCTTCTGTACGACTTCGTCTGCGTGAAATTTCGACCCCATCGCTTCTTATAGCCTGGTCGCAATACTACTTACTTTGTTTCCGAAGAAAGTCAGAAAGACACGAGGGTCTTTAGAGTCGTAGCGTGATGTTAAGTAGCCAATAATAGCACAATAATTGGGCTATCAAATGAAAAAGGAGTTAATCAAATCCGACTTGTAGTTTCAGAGATTTGCGCGTTCAAACAAACATCAATGCGAACAAACTCATCAGCTGAAACCCGCATCAAAATCCGTCGCTTAGTTAAGAAAAACAACGCGGTCAGACAGACACGAAAAGCGACTTTAATTTATAATATTATGTACAAGTATGTATAGATATGGCCGGATATTTCGAAATGCTATATAGTATGAGGTAAGTACCTATATGATAACTGTCATATCACATCACTAAACTTCTATGGTAATTATATTTGTTGATAGTAATTTGTGGTAACGTGAATGGTTAATCATTGGGTCGGTTAATACATTTTTCGTGGACTTTAAAAAATAATTTAATATTGACAGATACAAGTATACTGTCAGTTTCAACTTGCCTTTCTTCATTTAGTTGCAGTGCAATGAGATGCGAGAGTATATTACTCGACATTGAAAAGGTATATAATTTTTAACATTAATTTATTGCATATTTTTTATGTTATGAGTGTAAGAGATAAATAACTCTATGGTTTATTTTATGGTGTCTAGTAATTTTGAAATAAAAAGCGTTTGACGTAATAAATATTGGTATTATTTTAATCCGAAACAAACGAGGTCGTATATTAATTTGAATGTATGTTTAGTGATTTTAACTATCAGTAAAATGTTCAATTAAATTGTTAATGCGAAGTAAATAGGTACGAGGCTTTGCTTAATAAGTTGTATAAACCAGGTATCCTACTTACTTGCTACTTCCTACTAATATTAAAAACGCGAAAGTTTGTAAGTATGGATGGATGGATGGATGGATGTATGTTACTCTTTCACGCAAAAACTACTGAATGGAATTGGATGAAATTTGGCACACAGATGGATTTTAACCTAGATTAACACATAGGATATTTTTTATCCCGGTAGTACGTTCCCGCGGGATAATTTCCGACTGTCATATGGGTGAAGCCGCGGGCGGAAGCTAGTAATATTATAAATGTGAAAGTTTGGATGTTTGTTACTCAATCACGCGAAAACGGCCGAACAGATTTGTATAAAATTTGGCACACAGATAGTTTATAACCTGGATTAACACATAGGATACTTTTTATTCCGGTAGTACGTTCCCTTGGCATAATTTCCGACCTCCAGGCGGGCGAAGCCAGTGCCAAAAGCTAGTATACCAATATTATTATTACCTACTACCTTCCGCCCGCGGCTTCGCCCGCGTAGAGGTCGGAAATTATCCCGCGAGAACGTACTACCGGGATAAAAAGTATCCTATGTGTTAATCTAGGTTATAATCTATCTGTGTGCCAAATTTCATCCAAATCCGCTGAGCCGTTTTTGCGTGAAAGAGTAACAAACATCCATCCATCCATTTATACTTAAAAACTTTCGCATTTATAATATTACTAAGGATATAATAAGTATTAGAGTAGGTATAGGTGTATTACTCATGTTTTTGATAGTAAATATACTATTAAAATATAATAACGATGCAGACCATTTAGTTAAGAATAGATTTTAAGGAAAAACTAAACTTAACTGCCAGGTACATAATGTATAAAATAAAGTGCTATTGTTTATGTAGCTATAGTTTTAATAAGTACATAGCTACAATATGAGACGTATTGTTAAACGTATTATTTTAAAATTAATATTATTTTTCCCAATAAATTATAACTAATAAAAGACTTGTAAGAGACTTGTTTATGGAGGGTTTTTCATTAAGATTTCTGAGGGGCAATTCTCGTAATTATAAGAACGTTCACAGTCTGATCTCAGTCTCAATCTGTCAAAAATCCCTCGAGTTTCCATACATTTTTGACAAGTTTTTGACATATTTTGCTTGTCGCCGAGATGACACTGTGACTAGATTTTGGACGTTTTTAATTACGAGAATTGGCCACATGATTTCATCATTCTCTGTCACTTTAGGTTCTATTAGTCTACACAAACAAATGAGTAAATCCATAATTATGAAACTACTACTCGGTAAACAAAAAAAAAAAACGTATGTGTGTTTGTTCCGGCTAATCTCCGAAACGGCTGGAGTATCACTGGCTGATAGCTGATGTTATACGGAGTAATATAGGCTTTACTTCCTTGTTGTCCCGGAAGCTCGTTCCCGTGGATAATTAACGACACCCCCGGGGGCGAAGCCGCGGGCAACAGCTTGTATGTAGGTAATATATAAGTGGTCGTATCACTTCCATTTTTTGTCGACGATAAAGATTATGTATAGTTTTTTCTTTAGTTCGGTAAACGATCAAAGCATGAGATTATGTAGATATAGTTTGTTTAAGCGAGCTCTGATGAGCCATTTTGCTACCTCAAGGATGTTCTCATCAATCATGATTATTATATCATACTTTGAAACATTTAAGTGTTCCGTTCCGCATAGGAATACATAAATTTCGGAATAATTGAAGATGAAAATGGACAATCATCATTTGCTGCCTGGCCTGTTCCCAGCTTTGTCGGAGTTGGCTTCCAGTCTAACCGGAAGCAGCTAAATACCTACCAGTACGTAACATGGAGCAACTGCCAATCTGACCCCCACAACCCAGTTAGTGGTTAATACGAGACTCCTTGGTAAGACTAGTTGTGAGACTTTCAGGCTTCTGATTACCCGGGATCAACAGATTAACGTGGTTTCCAAGCATCCATGGTCACCCATTCACGGACCGACCACGACCAGCGTAGTTTTTTTTTTGGGTGGGAAATCATCAAATAACTTCTCCCGCTCTGGGTGTAGCAGGAGGGCGTGTCAGACTTTTACTGACTGAAACCCACCCGTATTCCCTCAGTTGCCTGTGTGCCAGGGGCCGCGGTGTCTATTTCGAACAACCCGCACCCCTGGCAGGCATCGGCCCTTGCGGGCCTCATCATTTGAATGCTGACATCTCTTTGAGGCGCGCGTGAAACAACGCGCCGTCGACCCGGGCTTTGTCCTTACCGGACAGCGAGCTACAGCGAGCTACCAATTACTCGCCGTCTGCAAGCCCGCGCCTACGGTGGCCGGGAATCAGCCTGGGATTCCCGACGCCCAACGACCAGCGTAGCTAAACCTGCGTTCGCCTCGTGCGGCGTTTTTTATTTCTACTATCGAAATAAGGAATTTGAATCAAAGTAAAAGTAATTTGGTACCTGCAGATTCCTAGGCAGTAGACTAATTTATTTCCAATCTTAATTAGCCTCTACCTACTCGGTATTTTCCCATACCTAAGACGTAGATATATAGGTAATTGTTATGTTCAAACGAAAATTTACAGCGGTTATTTTCAGATTTGTTTGATTCGTTTCAGGGAATCCCTCAAAATTGTTCCAAGGTATTAAAGTTCACAAAATCATTAAAACTGGCTAGATAATAATTAATAGAAAAAACTATTCCAATCCGAAATTTGAACAGTTCATTAGTTCACAATTGAGACACTCTATGCCATTTTTTGTTCTGCAGTGGAATAAAAAATCTGCAGAGTGGCACATATTCGAATTTTTTGACTCATTATTCTTCTGTCAAAGGTCAAACTTATAGTGTAATCCGTTACTGTTGTAAAAACGAACAACTCTATTTACTTTGATGTTGTTCAAATATTATTTCCTGTTCTCTCAGTTAATATTTATGGTTCCACTAACATATGCAAATAATTGCATATGTTAGTTTCGTAATACTTGTAGTCTAATATTTTGTTTGTATTGACAGTAATGGGTAACCCTAAAAATCATACGTTTTGTAGTAACCTTTTCCAAAACAAAAAGCATAAGTGTACTCTCTAGCCAAGATCATTGCCCGCAAAAATGTTCTATAAATAATACCACATAAGCTCGTCTTGTAGTGGTGACCCAGTGCTAACGTCCGCGACTTGCGACCAAGATAGGCGCTTCACTTTGTGTGAATTATTCCATCACCACTCCTCAAAAACGGTGAAGGAAAACATCGTAAGGAGACGCATATCATCATTCAGCCGAAAGTCGTCCACTGCTGGACATAGGCCTCTTCTAAAAGGGGAGTTTTTCCATAATCGCCACGCTTGGCAGGCGGGTTGGCGATCGCAGTATGGTAGTAAAATACATAGAGAACGCTGCTGCCCATTCTCTAGTAAGTCCCTTAGTCGCCTTCTACGACACCCACGGGAAGAAATGGTATGGTGCTGTTTTTTTACGTCCGGCACCACACGGAAAGGAGACGCATATACTAGATCCAAACATTCGAAGTCATGTGGCATTCACCAACCCGCACTAGGAAACCGTGGTGGCCCATTCTCTCTCACAGAGAGGATGCCTGTGTTCCAGCAGTGAGAAAATTATAGACTGATTATGAAGCTCTCTTATAAAAAAATAATTGCACTACATTCCGTGTGTAGTTAGCAGTACCGTTATTCTCAATTGATCGACAATAACCCCCCGGCAGCGTCTGTTTGATCGTTTTGAACCGGTGTTCATTTGTTTTTTGTCGCTCTCCTTATTTGGCAATCAAAGATTTGAGAATACCGTTGGATATAGAAAGGACTATAGCTTTTGAGAGCAGCTTCGCTTGCGTGGAGTTAGGAAATCGTACCAAGGGAACATACTACCGGGATAAAAAGCATCTTATGTGTTCATCATCATCATCATTTCAGTCGAAACACGTCCACCGCTGAACATAGGCCTCCCACCAAGCTCCGCCATTTCGACCGGTTCTGTGCTCCGCGCATCCAGCAGGCTCCTGCGGCCCTCACAAGGTCATCGGTCCACCTTGTGGGAGGCCTTCCAACTTTACGTCTTCCGGTACGCGGTCGCCACTCCAGAACCTTTCGGCCCCATCGGCCATCTGTTCTGCGAGCAATGTGCACTGCCCACAATTCTTCGGGCTATGTCGGTTACCTTATGTGTTAATCCAGGTTATAACCTATCTGTGTGCCAATTTTCATCTAAATCTGTTCAGCCGTTGTTACGTGATTGAGTAACAAACATTCAAACTTTCACATTTATAATATTAGTAGTATTAAGTAGGATGATTTGTCTACATAGCTAATCTTTTGTATGTCATGTATAGTATAGCTCTACAGAATGTCTACTTCATTCAAGTGATAAAATAATACAAGGTGGAGACGACAGTAAATTAACCTGCGTGTTTCTAATAAAACCTACTTACGAAAATTCAATCAAAATTTTAATACAGTAGTTTAGTTTAGTACTAAGTCACTATAACTAGTCGTCTGATCGGCACTTAGTTCGTTCAAGGATTTATTCTATGAAATTCCCTAAATCCTCCTATTAGTTGTATGTTTCTTTTGTTGTCTGATTTCCTTTTCTTTGCATATAAACTGCGCTAAAAGTAACAACTAGCAACAATAACATCAGCAACTAGCTAACTACTTTTTTCGGGTTTTGGCTTTGCACGGTTTGTGCATTTAGCCAGTGTCAAGTAATTTTTCTTTTCGATCAAGTAAATGGCCTGATATCGGGCACGAAGTTACAATTACAAAACAGTCATAGTCGTCTTTAGTCAGTCAAGTCAAACTTATTGTAAAGCGGTAGCAACTTTACAACAACCTAATATGAGTTTTTGGGGGGGAACACGAAAAGACCACGTTAGTCACTTATTTTCACCTTCTCTACACTTGTGCACTCACATGTAACTAAATTGAATAATTCACTACCAAAATTATACAATTTAATTCGCTATTTCACAAAATTTCATAAAAATTCAAATTATAGCGACATGTTCCAACCCGATCCTGCCAAAAACTCCAGCTAACTACTTTAAAAGTACCGAAGAAAAGTTCGAAGATTGAAATAGTGAAAAAAAATTTTTCTCGAATTTTCACAAAAAAATCGTGTCTGTAATTATAAGAGTCGTTGGGTACAATAGAATATTTTTATTTGCTTTATACGCGACCTATTGACGTCGTTGAGTAGATATGCTAACCAAACAGCAGTGTCGTTTCCAAATTTCAAATGAAGAATATAAAACAATCATTAATTGTTTATAAGTAAAGGACGTTCCCAAACTCGATCATCAATCGATTCACTACTCGAATGTTAGTTTATTCTGAGCGTTTATTCCTACTGTATACTTAGTAAATAAACAAATCAATTCGAAGCATTAGTAAACAAAGCTCGATTCTCCATCGACGGTCCATCGTAAAAATCGTGTCCGTCAACTTAAATAGCTCAGTTTATGTTAATTCAGACAATTTAACAACTGGGCAAACAAAATCCTTTGTTGTTAAACAAATGGCAACAAATAGCTAATTGGAAGAGGCGTTAATTGCCTATTAACAGTTTAACATATTTCAATAAACTTGGGTTGGTGTGATTTTGTGTGAACTTTGTTTAAATGCGCAAAGTCCAAAATATTAAATTAATAATTTATGCTAAGACCAAAGCTCGTCAGTGCTTTCAGGCTCTAAATTGCAGTTTTCAATTCAACTTATAAAAGCTCGCAAATTCAATTGAATAAAGCGAACCTTGTAACTTGTAGACACAGCTCTAGTACCACAGTAGATTTTGCAATGTAGATTTATCCCAAATAAAGGATAATTAACATTGCCCTTAATTGCTAAGACAACGCCATAAAACAAAACCTCTTTACTTCACCATAAACAATAAAGTAAGTGTCAGATATGCGGACACCCACGTGTCAATAGACAACCGATGTACATTGTACAAAGCTATTTATATCTTGGAAAATAGAGTTCATATTACAGCAAAACTTTTTCCACGGTGCATATATGGTCATATCCTAAATGTAGTCAAATGTCAGGATTGCATTATGCAACTTTTGAGGTAAAGTTTAGTAAATTAACGGTTTAAAGTTATTGGTTTGGTTAAGTACTGATGTTTTGTGATTAATGGACGTCAATGCTACTGATGCATCATAATTTACATACAGAGACTGGGTACATGGAAAGTCTTAGCCCAACGTAATTGCTAAAACTTGAAAGTCCAGTCCTTTGCTGACCCAAAATGCTTTATCATAGATCGACAGGGTATTATTATTTAATTATCATGACCCTGTTATGTGCCATTGCAGAAACTCCTCCCTTTTTCCATTTTCTCTCTTTTTTGCAATTAGAGCCCAATGCTTTAGGTAAGTCGCTTAATTCTGATGTGACATGAGGCAGATGTGGCGTGCCCAGTACCATTTTAATTTAATAGGGTATTGCAGGACACCATTAACAATGGCAGGTTTGCTTCCAACCATGATCTCGCCATTGCATCACCATGCGACGTTATGCTAGGATAAGTAGAGATGTGATGTAGGGATTATAGCCTATTTAGTGCTTAAATGCAACCCATCTGTAACGTTATATAGCTGAAATACGAGACGAAAATTTATTTAGAAATGGAATAACAGAATATAATAAGAAAGTAGGCGTCAGATGAGCTGACAAGCGAAGAAGACATGATACAAATGTTATACGTAGAACGATTTCTAAGTGTAATGATTGCACTACGACAAAATGTTGTTTTAATTGATTCCTCCCGGTACCGATGCTTGAAGATTGCGCAGAAGCACCACATGGACAAAATATGTACACTTACAAAAATAAATATCGCGAGCGGATATTGAAGTTTAAAATTAATTAAAAACGTAATGACTATTGCGTTCCACATCTTCATTTTTCAAGCCTCTAAATCTAAATTGCTTGCGATTTATTCGAGGTCTCCCCACATAGGTAACGGTGCCCGACATTAATCATGCTTTGTATCAACATATCACAACAGCTGTGAGTAGATGCTATTCAATTCTTTACAATGAACCTGTCAAAGACACTGACATTGTTGGGGCGACAACGCGACGTCTCGTGACATGACGTCGCTTCGTCGTGAATGTTTAGTTGTCGAGTTACCATGCTTTCGTTTATGGAAGGATAATAAGACATAGAATTATTCTGGAGGCTTGGAAGATGATAGTGAAGAGAAGAAAATTTACGTGTCGAGGATTGTAACATTAGGTAGGCATCTACCTAGTCTTAAGCTTTCAACTGTAATATAAGCTTTTGACACAGGAATTTTGTTTGTGCAATCAGCCTATATCTTTCCCACGGCCGGGACACAGGCCTGCTCTCTGTTAGACGGAGTGGGCCATAATCCACTACGCGGGCCCAGTGCTGGTTGATGGATGTCGCATGTCTTCAAATTTTTGGTTCTAAGACATGCCGGTTTCCTCAAGGTGTTTTCTATCACCGTATTATGAGATGGCGGTGGGATTAAATACTTATTTTACATACGCCGATACATAAGTGGGTCACAACTGCTCTTCACTAGGCTGCCACTGCTTTTCATATGCTGTCATATCTATTGATTTACATAACTATTTTTTTTGAAATGTTGAATAAGATATGGAAAGTCAAGCTTTGCTCTCACAAATGACCGTGTGTGTGAGAGTATTACGAAAATTACAAAATTTCTATAATCCTAGTTCCAGATCCATATCCTCATGTCAGTTCACACATGGCAACCATGCGCATAGGACTCATTGTTCCATTGTCATGCTAATCCATGCGAGCGATTGACAGATGACGAAGTTGCGCAGGCGCAGGATTGCGCAATACCAGCCGTGGATTGAACCAGTTTGCGCACCTAGCGGCGCAAAGTAGCCGCAAAGGTCATGTGTGAAGTTGTCAACGACTTTATAGTGGGTATCACATATGTAGATGTACCTAGGTACATGCACGTCAACCCGTATTCGTCTGCGGCTGAACAAGAGTTTCCAAATCCAACAGAGAGCAAAACGACCTAGTGTTATCGCCTTCAGCTGTTCAGCACCAACTTTAACAAAGAAAAAGAGTAATCTATATCTAACAATAAAGCTGAAGAGTTTGTTTGTTTGTTTGAATGCGCTTATCTCTAGAACTGCCACTCTGATTTAAAATATATTTTTGAGTTTGACAGCCTAGTTGTTAAGGAAGGTTATTGGCTATTTAACATCAAGTTTAAACTGCGGAGCACACTTGATCCCTGATATAAGGTATTAGGATTCTTTCTATATTCGTTGTCCCCATACAGCAAAGAAAACGAATTTACTGCTAATTGACAGAAAATTACGCTGGAGTATGCTCATGCTAGAGTATGTTTTATAGTAGGTATAATTGACTACCACGCAGGGGAAGTCACAGGCAGAAGCTAGTCCTATTTATCTACAAATATGTTAGTTACTAAATCACGCAAATCAGGCTAAACATATTTAGATGAAATTCGGCACACATATAGATTATTCTATTGAAATGAATTGATGAATTGAATTGAATTGAATTCAGGCTATAAAGCCTGAATTCAATTCAATTCATTTATTTACTCCCTCTTCACAATATTGGTTTCCTTAAAAGTTGGTAATGTTTTATTCCACTATTGTAAGAGACTGGTGATGGAAATAGGATAAACACATAGGATACTTTTTTATGCCGCTAGTACGATCCCGTTGGATAATTTTTGCCGTCTACGCTAGTGAAGCCGCTGGCAAAAGCTAGTATACAGTAATCCCTACCAATATTATAAATACGAAAGTAACTCTGTCTGTCTGTTACACTTTCGGGCCTAAACCGCTGAACCGATCGTCATGAAATTTGGCAGAGATATGGAGAAGGACATAGGCTACTTTTTACCGCGATAACTGACATCCCCCTCGTGGATGTCAGAGCGCTTTAAACTGTTTTCAAAATTTCAGCGAAAGGTTAACTTACGAGCTTACAACCTGCAGTAAATTTTCAGAACTTAATCTATGGTCGCTTTGCTCATTTCAACAGACGAATGTATGTGAAGATAAGTGCGCTGTGAAGGCGTTATTATAACCAATGCAATTTGGCAAATACGATTGACATGGTATATACATGGGTAGGTACTTAAGTAGGTCTTAATCATAAATGTAATTATGTTCCTTTGATATAAGACTCAAGATGTTTGTCTAAACTTTAGATTCTAAAGCGACGTTAGAACTGAATGCTTGAAAGCTTTTGAGTCCCTTAGTAATTAAAATGTCCCGATTATCAATGCGAAGTTATTAGGAAACGTTGTTGATTAAATTTTGGAAATTCTTGAGGTAACGTTTTAGTAATTTTGAAATTGCGTGGCAATCTTTGAAGTCTTGAGGCCTATGTTCAACTGTGAACTAAGTAGGTAAGGTTAAGTCGAATGGTTGATTGATAGTCTGTGGGTAACTGTTAAAAGCATTCCAGTATTATCAGATCAGTATGAGTAAAAACGTAAACGACGCAAAATGAGAAAGTATGTACATATGGATCGTAATAAGTGGTGTCTGTAGTTTCTGCCTACTCTCATAGGAAAAGGCTTGAGTTTGTGTATGTATTTCGTACGATCTTAATATCTATTATTAAACGGCTTCACATATACTACCGTTGTTGGTGTAAAAATATTAAAGCTCAATTAATGTCCCATTGAAATAGATTTATGTAAATAAGTTTGAAATGTAAATGGGTAATACGTTTTTTTTAATACAATGTCAAGTGCTATAAATAAAAAATAAAAAAAAATGAATGAAATGCCTTAACATTAAAATCATGTACTCCATTTCAAATAAGATTAGACATTTCAGTAAAACTTTTTTACAGTCCGATCAGCCGATTTTGACTTCTATTGCGTTGGTAGCATGACAAATGGCAGCTGCAGTAAACAGTTGGTACGGTAACTACTTTTTTGCTTTTAATGCCATCCTTATGCCTACGGTATAGAAGTCAGAATCGGTTGAACGGACTGTAAAAAAGGTTTGTTTTAATGCCTAATCTTATTTCAAATGGAGTATAGGTATGTATATTTGAGTAGAGCAGTGGTTACCGCACTTCATCTGTTCTGTGGGTGGCCCAGTGGTAACAGCCGCGACTTACGAGTTGTGGGTCGTAGGTTCGAACTGACAGGCGATTTCCTTTGTGTAAATTATTTCACCACCACTGCTCTCAAAACAGTGAAGGAAAACATCGTGAACACTCCGCCCAGCGGGAGAAGTTATTTGATGATTTCGCACCCTTAAAAAAAAACACATCTGACATCTACCAACCCGCACTGGGCCCGCGTGGTGGATTACGGCCCACTCCCTCTCACAGAGAGACGGCATGTGTCCCAGCAGTGAGAATATTGCTGATTATGTCATGTATTTTTTTTTTGAGGGAAATAATCAAATAACTTCTCCCGCTCTGGGTGGAGCAGGAGGGCGTGTCAGACTTTTACTGACTATAACCCACCCGTGTTCCCTCAGTTGCCTGTGTGCCAGGGGCCACGGTATCTCTTTCGAACAACCCGCACCCCTGGCAGGCATCGGCGCTTGCGGGCACCACCAGTTGGTGTTGACATCTCTTTGAGGCGCGCGTGGAACACAACGCGCCATCTACCCGGGCATGTTATGTATATTTGGGTAACTAATCGACTGCCCTATGTTCAAATTTCTCTAGTTTAGCGCACAGATATAAAATGTTTTTATTATAGCCACTGGCCGCATTATAAAGCCATCTTCTATTCTCTCACGTCAAAATAATTGTAACTATGACATAATAATAACTATTATTAAGCATGCATTACTATTATAATTGTCTTGTCATATAGGGTAATTATATGTATTCATCAAACATGTCGCAGGCAGTTGGTAAAATCGGGGTAAATGTTTCTCGTCACTATTGAGTCATAAATAAAGGTATTCCAAATATGGTTTCTAAATGATATCATAAATTGAAATACAATTTAGTGTCGATTGGTGACACAGGTGCTAAAACGGAAACATGGAAACACACGATTGATGTTAATATGACATGGTGTTAATTTACCTATATAAAATGGTATAAAACAATTACCTGTAATAAAAGTGACGTAAAGTGATATTATTTTGCTTATTTCGATATATAAACTCACGCCTTCTTCCTATGGTATTCTAATTTCTGCTAGGCGTAGCAGAAATTACAGAACGATACCTGCTATAAAGATCTGAACAGGAAAATATTAACTGTTACCATGAATTCAGCATATGATTATAGATAGAGCCCTAGCGTAGATTTTTTTCGGTTAGCAAAAATAAAACAGCTGTTTCATAGAAAATTGCAATACCTATGTGGTCAAAAAAGTATGGAACAGCTGTTGTTTTTTTTATAACCGTTGAAAAACGAATTCATAGTTGCAGTTTGCGCACTGGTATTTTTTTTATCTTGTATAATTATATTCCTTTTCCTTAGTTTATGTTCCTACACAGTTTGTTTTGTCTAAGTTTTTATGGTACCATTTAATTTGATTGAACGGCAATTCTTGTTTTTTTTTTCACACAACCAGAAATTCTGAAACAAATCCCAACAGTTACAGTACATTCGCCTTGAACCAATACAACCAATTACTTGTATCGTTAATATTTGTCACAATAATATCGACATATCAACAACTACTAAGTGTAGTAGACCATGTACAATTAATCATTAACAAATTGAATGTTATCAACATCTCTAAGAGTCACATGACATATCTTAATTTATCATTTTTGTTCGATTGATCGGAATAATTTAATGCACCTTTATTTAATAAATCTATCACTTGACCTCGTATGATTAGCAATCGTAAAAATATAATAATATTTCGAAAGTTCCACTTATGTCATTTCAATTTTAATTCGCTCCGTCAAAACACTTCTAAAATTATTTTGTATTTATTTTTACTGTGATAATTTTATATTCGCGAAATTAAATATTTTTCAATCAATTAAATTATCATTTAAGCATAACTGTTTTTTTCGCCTTGACCCAAGTGAAGAGACATATTAAACAGTACAAAATGACACGCCTATAGTTTCGACACTATTGTTAGTGAAAACAAAATATCAATAAAGTACAGAGCAAGTTTGATTTGCATATCACTCATGGCTTGTAATCCCACCTCTATGTACTCACAATTTCATGGTCAACGATACATCAAGTTTCGTATCATAATCACAATCATGATATTGAGAAGGTGATACATAACATTTTATCATTCATATAAAACACTTACATAAAATGACATATGTACAGTGACCAAAAGAGACAAGTAACCAGTGTCGTCAGATATAGTTGAAGTTTATTAAGAAACCGAAGCATATTTTCGAACAAAATTTAATTGAAAGAATAGAAATAGAGAATAATAGAATAGAAAAGAAGAATAAACAGTTAATTTATCCAATTAGATTTCATTTGAAAACCTCCATTGGTTTCTTAATAAACTTCAACCATATCCGACGACCCTGGTTACCTATCGATTTTGGTGTCTGTACATAGCTGTCAAAAGTTCGAGGTTACATACAACTATTATAATTAAAAAGAAAATCACACATTTCGTGTTACCGTTATGTTGGCAATTTGACTAGTTCCCATATCGCCCGAGGGTAAGTAAATGCGTGACGAATGGATACCGTATTCGTGACTACTTGGCTATCTCAATTACACTCTCGTTCAATTTGTTTGAACTACCTTTATATGGTGATAGTGAGAAATATCGACTTATGGGTCATGGAGATATAAATGGTGTTTGTTTAATTTTCATACAATCAATGTAGATACGAGTGTTGCGTAGTGATCAAAATAAAAAGATCATAATTTTATCTTCTAGTTACCACATATTTTAAATGAGAATTAAAGAGACCAAAACTAAAAATAAATTAGTTTAAAACAATATAACTTACGACCCTCATCATCATCTGCCTAGTATTTTCCAAACTATGTTGGGGTCGGCTTCCAGTCTAACCAGATGCAGCGGTATACCAGTATTTTACATGGAGCGACTGCCTATCTGACCTCCACAACCCAATTACTGGGTAACACGATACCCCTTGGTAAGCCAGGTAAAAATAACCTACGACCCTATGTTCTATAAATTAAATCCAATTTGATTTTGTACTAAATTCGACGATATTTATATTCAAACACCAAAGGTACCGCTTAAAAAAAAAAGCCGCTACTTGATCGGTAACCGGTCCGTATGTCAAGGTTAATGTATTGACTGTTTTGCATATTGGCCTTTTAACGATATTGAACGTAATGTGTGATACAATTTACGCGCGACCGCTCGCGGGTCCGCGACCGCGTGGGAAAGGCCGGACGTACCGCGAATTGTCCGATTTCATGTTATTGTCAGCTACGTTAGACCACGGACGCCGGACGTTATAAAATCGCGGCAGGATTTTTTAACGCACTGGATCTTCAACGCACTGCTTAGCGAAGAGAGTTTAAAATCGAAAACTGTGATCTTTCGACTCGCTTAGACTCACTCGCTCTGCACTCTGTTGGATTTTCAATGCTCAGTTCAACACAGAGTTTAAGGCCCATAGTATCCTCATCTCCCGTTTGTATGCTAAAGCACGACTGCCGCCCGCGCCCGCGCAGGGCACCTCTGAGCCTTTATCTCAAAATGGGGATATTCCTTTGATTAATTTACAATTGTGCTTCGGCGATTCTGTGGTACCTCTAACTATCTATTTTTCAGTGTATTTTTTATTCCAAATAACGAAGCCGTTTAGTAGGAGTATGGAATAGAAGCCAAAATATTGTGTGTTGGAAAATATTTTTTACAGCAAAAGTATTAACCATACAAAAAAAGTACTTCGGGCAAAATGATCTATATGAATCTAGCAAAATCATATATTTTTCAAATCTTCAAGACAAGCCGTTAATGAGCAGTAGGGTTCATAAAGTGACCGTGTTACGCTACCACGTTTGGTAGCTGGATTTTAAGGGCCTACGTCCCGTTGGACGTAGGCCCTTAAAATCCAGTGCGCGGAAAATCCCGCCGGGATTTTCTTACGTCAGTGTGAATGTCGACTTATGCTAGGGGTTAATTATAATGACCACCATAAAATGCTTTGATACCCTTGTTCTTTTACCAAAAACATAAACTTGACACCAGAAAAATAAAGTCTGAAATTACAATAGTACTAGCTATTTTAGTCACGACTGCACTTTAAATTGTATTCGAACACCAAATGTAGTAAATGATCACCACATAAATAAACCACTGTCATTGTTAGGTTAGGTTAGGTTAGGTTAGCCGGGGATCGCGGAAGTCACTTTTGTTCCCGTGATCCCCGGTGCAAGTGTGAGACGGAACACCGGGGTGGTTTTAGTCAGTAAGAGTCTGACAGACGGTTAGTTTAGGTTAGTTTATTTGGAGTCATTTTGCCTAAACAGGATAGCGAGATGTTAAAACTTTGGTTATAATTTTACATTAAGATGCGGGTTTAATTTTGGTGATCATTTACTATTTTTGTCTGTTATATGTTACTATTGGAGATTGCTTCCGCTAACCCGATTCGCAGCAGACGCACCGGGCGTCGGCGGAGGGCGGATAACGCCCTCTTCCGGCCCCCCTAAATGGGTCCAGGGGCGACGGATCTGGGGAAATCCGTCGCCCCCGACTTCTCAGGACCCGAGATGGCGGCGCGTAGTGTTCCACGCGCGCCTCTATGTGATGTAAGGGGGGAGTTTAACACCTCACTCCCCCCCTAACGCGAGGTGGCCCGTACAGGCGGGCCGGCACTAGCCGGGGATCGCGGAAGTCACTTTTGTTCCCGTGATCTCCGGTGCAAGTGTGAGGCGGAACACCGGGGTGGTTTTAGTCAGTAAGAGTCTGACAGACCCCTCCGCCCTCCCCAGGGCGGAGGACATCCATGAGGATTTCCCCCCGTCATCAAAAAAAAAAAAAAAAAAAGGTTAGGTTAGCCGGGGATCGCGGAAGTCACTTTTGTTCCCGTGATCCCCGGTGCAAGTGTGAGACGGAACACCGGGGTGGTTTTAGTCAGTAAGAGTCTGACAGACGGTTAGTTTAGGTTAGTTTATTTGGAGTCATTTTGCCTAAACAGGATAGCGAGATGTTAAAACTTTGGTTATAATTTTACATTAAGATGCGGGTTTAATTTTGGTGATCATTTACTATTTTTGTCTGTTATATGTTACTATATCTGGTGGTAAGTTAAACATAAGCCCTTATGTTATTGCAATGTGCTATTGTTATCGCTAAGTGAGATCGTTTGAGATCGCCTATTATCTCGCCGGCGGTGTTTGTAGGAGCAGATTAGATGGCTCGAGGCACGTCAGGTTTAGATAGCTACTGGTTACGTTACGATATCATTTAATGTGTCAACTTTATTTAAGTTGACATTGTGAGACAAGCTCGAGGAAATTGTTATCTAGCGAGAGTGTTACATGGATATTTATTGGTTATAATTTAATTAAGAGGTCATTTATGTTCCGTACGGGTATAGTCTTGGCTGCCAGGCCAAATGGGAATGGGTGGTTCACATCACCCGCATGCAGAATGTGCGCTGGGCAAAAGTCTACACACAATGGGTGCTTAATGATGGACAGCGTCTTCTCTTTTGGAGCAGTGGTGAGATGACCTGGATGCGAACCGCGAAGACTGGTTCAAGAAGGTGCGGGAAAAGAGTTCCTGGAATTGGGAAGGCCATTGCCCAGCAGTGGGACAGTAAAGCCTAAAGAAAAGAAAATACGAGCACTACTTTAATCTAGTGAGCATAAGATGTTTCGGAACATCATTAGAACTTCAAGCTTCTGTGGCTTTTCGTTGACAGCTGTTATACTCGCCTATAACCCCTATAGCATATATCAGAGACTACTTGATATAAGTAGGTAACTACATACATATATGTATGTATGTCACGGATGTATCGCAACGCTACTAACAGACATCACAAAAGCTTTCGGATGCAATAACCACAATGGTGTTGTGATAAGTACCCTCATGTAGGTAGAGAGACACAATGGCCTGCTGGGAGTGCTGGGTAGACCAGCGTCATTGTACGGAGCTAAAAAGTAATGGTATAAATGGTGTACGAATTTACATCGTAAGTATAACTACTTTTATAAGCCAGCGTCAGAAAACCAGCGTCAGACAGCATCAGTCTGTCTGGCATTAATACTGAAATGAACCTTTTTGGCGCAGCCGTGAGGCACACACTGTTGTAGTTATTTATTTGTTGTCACTTTTTTATTTGTTATTGTATTTTGTGTTTCACGGACTGTGTCCAAATAAACGGTATTCTTTCTTTCTTATAATGAATGATACCAATGATATTGAAGAGGGGGAGATGTTGATAAACGTATTAAAAAAGAAAATGGCGGCTTTGTCCATCCGCTAAAAGAATCATCAGACAGGTTTGTCCAAATTCAAGAGTCCTTATAATTTATTCTCGATTACGATGTTGGCCCCATGGAGAAAGTCGTACAGATTGATGGTCTGTATACACACCCTTAAATTTGACCACACCTAACTGATACATTTGTATATCATTTTAGCCTATACCCTGTAACAGTATATCGTGACAGCATGCCTCAAAATATGACAATGACATATATGTTTTTGCAAAAAAAGTGAAACGAATATAAATCAATCCAGTGAATGAAACAAGATGGAATAAATCTTTGAAAGAATGTCTTTAATGAACTTTAGAGATATGTCTTATATCATACCAATAAGGTTACTACAGTCAATAATTGCTGTAATTTTCCTTAAAATCCCGTTTCAATAGGAGAAATGAAAAGAATTATCGACATAACTGAGACGCACTCTGCGTGCACTCATCGGAACATAATCTAGAACGCGTGATATCTAGTTTCTTTACCAACATCCTAGTGTAAGATTAGCTTAGCTTCAATGAGCTGAGCATCCATTAATAAGAACGTGTTAATAAGAATGTGCGTGTTAATATGACATAGTTATTTAATAGGTACATAATGCATTTACCAAATCTATAAAAAAAATCTATCCAACGAAATCCTCAAAAATAAATCAATTAATAAATCTGCATAGCGTTTTCTCAAGTGTGTTGGGGTCAGCTAGGCTTCCAGTCTAAGTCAACGTTTACACGGAAGTAATAATATCGCAGCGGGATTTTTCACGCACTGGATCTACAACGTACTGCTTAACGCCGAGAGCTGAAAATCGAAGAGTGTGTTTTTTCGACGCTCTGGGATGCATTCTATTGTATTCTCAATGCTCAGTTCAACACCGAGAGTAAAAAAATCTAGTGCTCGATAAAATCCAGCTGCGATATTTTTACGTCCTTGTGAACGGCGACTAACCGTACATCCTCAAATATTTATTAAAGTAATACCTACATTGAACGTTAATTTCAACATTCTTCTTCACTTTCAGAAATCATCGTTTCGCAATCTTTGAAATGTCACAAAACTCAGTTTTTAATTCACCACAATTTCATAGCTTTACGCTACTGAATCGGAAACATAAACAGTTGATACAAGAATGAATATGTAACGTATTATAATTTTTAATCCGTTTTATTACCTTTCGCTTCTCGGGTCGTTAAAACATGCTAGTTATTTACATAAGAAATCTTATTTTTAAGATAAACTTCACATTTTGAATACTTATTAAAGTACTCAAGTATTTGCATTTTCTATTCAAGAATCCGATTAATATGTGGAATTATTATTAGCAAAAGAGAAGACTTAAACTTGACTAGACATTTGTTACGAAATAATTATGTCAGAAAAATTATAAATAGATTCTCATAGGCCTCAAAGCCGTCAATTCGTTAGCAAACATTATTAGTTTTCTTCAAAAATATGTACACCTTTCTCTACAAAATGAAATCGTAGTCTTCTCTTTGAAATAAGACTTATTCAAATGCCATCAAAGGTTAAACAGTTAAACAATTAAAATAATTTATCTACGGGTTTTTATTTTTGTAACTTATAATATTTGCATGCTATGACTAAGCAAAAGATGTATGCTCTATAATGTATTTTTAAAACACCTTTAAATACCATGTTTTATGCAAATAAAAAAATATTTCTATTTCATATTCTTCTTATAGAATCACGTCACCAACCAATCATGCACCAACTCTTGTCAACCTAGTTACTGACCTGCACAATAGACCCGACGAGCAGACCGAAGCATAGCGCGATGCTGGTGACCTCAGGGGCGTTGGATCCCTTGATGGTGATGCAGGCAGCCACACCGATGGAGGTCAGCACGAAGGTTCCCAGCAGCTCAGCTATGAGCTGCCTCCAGATCAGCTTGTTGTCAGTCACGTCTGAGAGACCGATGATGGAGGAGGTTCCTACGGAGGAAAGAAAATGATGCTGTTAGGAAATGTCAAAAAGCTTTCTAATAAGGTCATGTAAGGCACAGACCCAAATGTTGTGTGTTGGTTGGAAATGATTCATCTGTTCCTTTAATGGATATTTGGTTGGTTTGGGTTTTAAATGGAGTTGGGCCTATGTTGAAAGCCGGACTTAGAGCTAGGTACCAGCAAAGAATTGATAGAAAACATTAATCCAGTAGTATGTGAAGATGATTGTCACATCACATCGTGGAGCAATTGATTTAACTACAATATTCACTGAGAAAATAAGTTATTCCTATGCATGACGAAGAAACAGATTTCAAATTTCAGGTTTGAATAGTTACTAGGAAATACATAATTTCACTATAATGAGTTCATAGTCTAATCTTACCAACGTCATGACACAAAGATCAGTCCATTAGGTATACCGTATTAATCGATAAATGTTTCGATATAATTCTGCGGTTAAACAAGAGACGCCATCACTAATACATAGGAAATTCCGTACCGTTCTGCAATCTCGCGAAACAAATGCAATTTATTTGCGATTTAACGAAACATTGACTACATGAAATAATAGAAACTGAACAAGGAAGTCAGACATATATTTTTTGTACCAAAAAAAGCAAATGGTTTGTTCCGAGCCCTTGAATTTAAAATGTTTCAATTAGGAAGAAAAAATGTACCACAAACCACAATATGTGTCATGTTATGAATTAACAAAAGTAAGTGGTGAATAGGCCTTAATTAACTATAGAAAAAATATTTCTTCGATCAACAAGTCGCCACTCACCGCCTGGTAACATTATTTACAAGAAAAATACAATATACAGCAACTGAGTAAATAAAATTCTTACTATGTCAAGCGTCGACTTATCTGCGATCGCAAAAGTGTTCTTTTTTAGTTGCGTTGATGGCAAAATTTATCTTTGTGGTCTTTTATACCACAAACACCAGTTTCAAATTTAATATAAATCTACCAGAGTACCTACGGGCTATTTCATAAGCCCTTTCATTTAAATTAGATTTCCGTAGCTGTAACTTATTTCCTTCTCAACAGGAATTGACTGTCGACACTTTATTATAATATATTAATATATTAAAAAGATGACCCAATTATAATTAGATACATCTCGATTTTTAGTTTAACTTCTTAGTGGTGGCTTATAATTTGATTGAAAAATTAATTCGACAAAAATGAAAGAAGATATAGTTACGCTTACAGAACGTTTAGCTGACGAATATTTTTCAAGAAAAAGCCCTGTTTCTAAAAAGTCAACATAGGAGACATAGGTACCTATTACTAACCCAAAGTTACTATAACGTTATAGGCCTTACAGACTAGATTTGTAGACGATTTTCTATTCTGTTTTTTCATTCCTCTAAGTACCTGGTACTTATTGACAGGCCTGCACTGTCCTCTCATATCTATTATCACTGTAATTTGAAAACATTATAATAGCCTTCTGTTTTAAAAGAGTAACCGTGGAGTTTCTTGCCGGCTCTTCTCCATAGGAAGCGACAAATTGGACCCGTGCACCTAGCTTCTGACGTTTCAGAAGTGCCCATGCAGGTTTTTGTGAAATAAAATATTTTGATTTTGATGATAGAAGGGAGAAGCTGCTCATCCTATCGACTGATGTTAAGAGAATAGCCAACAAAATGCTAATGATACCACGAAACAAAAGAGATTTATCTATGCAATGGGAGATATCACATCGAAAAAACAAATGCCTTTAGTACATTATATGTATTTTATATAATAGGCCAATAAATACCTAACGATATTTTTCCAATGCGATTATGTCTATACCTACATATTCCATTTAAGATAGTGACCTACGGGCAAGCCCAAGCATTATTAAGCATTGATAATAATATAATATGATACAGATGATGCTCATTGTAATCTCCTTTGATTAATTTAATAATATTATGATTAATCCAATACTGCTCTTTTAAAGTTTACATTTATAAAATACTACGTGTTTCTTAAAACATCTGCTCACGTTCCACGAATTGCAAGACGTTGAATTAAAAGTAATTTTAGAAAAATATTATTATACGGAAATCATTATTTTTGGAACATTAATTATTTAAAAAAAAAGTAAACTTGTCTGGAACAGGTGTATTTAAATCTAAACGATGTGTGATCTATAACAAGTATTATTAATATACGGGCTCATTACGGATTCATCGTGATAAGGATGGAAATAAAGTTTTTTTTTAATATATATATACGCATGAGTAAGTGTGTTGGAATCATGTGGGTCATTAATTCAGAATGTTAAACTTGCAAATTGTGTCACTGGGTCTCTGCTAAGATTTATTACGTAAATGTGTCATGAAAATCTTTGAAGGAAATATAATTTTAAATGGTTTGGGTGCTCTTAAATATTTACTAGAAATAGAGATATTAATAGAGTCCAATTTTTTTAAAGGCCGCCTTCAAACATTTTTTTGGTTTTATAAACATTCCATACCACAAATATTAGTATTCATCTCACACACTCATTGAGATACGCAAAACATCGCATTAATTTATTACTATTAGTACGTTGAATTTAAATTATTATTTTGTACCTAGGGTAGATTAACTCGAAGAGGTTATGCCTTCGTACATATTAAACGCACACATAAAAGTAATACGCAGGTACGCCGATGACGCTTGAGCATTTTACGGAGCGATTGTTTACTATATTTTCTGGGTCTCTTAATATTTTTTTGGTTCACATTTTATTTACGCAAATAAACACACATTTGCTTTGATTCATATTTTTACAACCATGTCACATATAAAAATGCGCACGCGCATCCTAGCCGATCGCAACCTGAACTAATATTCACGTTTTGAAAATAGAAAATGGAACTTACTCTTCTGCATCTCATCCATAGCGTAATCCGTTTTCATTTTGTCGGCTAAAATAACTTTTCTTTGAAATAAGCACTTTCGAGTTCAGTCCCCGCTGTTATAACTTCACCGACCGCACTATTTTGAAATATGAATTAAATAAAACACCGTGAAAGTGTAATTTGATTTGTAATTGAAAAATTCCGAAGACGCTCGAGAACTGTTGTGTTTCGTAAGGCGTGCGTATGAGACTACCTTTCGTTGTGGCTACATACACTTGAGTGTGGCGAGATCTCGCTCGGGAATGACAGGTACAGCCGCCGGGCGGCGAGTGCACCTTACTTTTTATTCTCTGTATCGTGACCCGAGATGTTTGCGAATTAATGCAGAATTGGCCGTTGCGTCTGACGTCATAATTGCGGAAACAAAACAGTTGCGGAATAATAAGTCCGACTAAATTGTATCTGTCTGATTATTCATAGCTCTTAAAATAAAATTAGGCATCAAAATGGGAATTTCGTGAATGGAATAATTTTGTTGGTCTCGAAATTTCTTGTTTTTTGTTTGGAATTCCGAACAACTTTATTGTATTGCAAACCTGAATATCCAGAATTTTTATATGCGCTTTTATATCCGTTGAGAACGTATAAAACTTAATAGTGCATGCTTTATAGAGCGCATAGAAAATGGAGCGGTGATAACGAAGTGTGTGACAATAAAATAAGGATTTGAAAACTAGAGCAAATGCGAACGTACAGAGTAGGTTGTACTTGGTCCAAATAGTATCCCTTGCGGGACCCTATAATGGTACAACACAATTTTATATATTATCATCAAATTAGAAAAATATCCCAATGCTTGAGTAATTTTATCTTAAGCCGAATATTGCCTAATGTTATTTACATTACATCAAGTTAAGCAATTTGCGGCTAACCAACCTATTACAGACTTAGCTTAACGACATTGTTCGATCAAACCGGTATCAAACAGCTCATTCATAACTCTGTGGACAATTACAATGATTGCCCATCCATGCTCCATTGCATTTGTATGAATAAAATCAACCTAAAATCAATCAAATTTGTCTATCATAGTCGACTATATACTGGACAAACACATCAACCAAATATCTCGTACGGTCTGCATTCACCACACTTGCCTAGCAGGTTGGTGACCCCAGACGAGCTTTCTCCTACAACACATGCGTTGACGGTCACCTGCCTTCAGTATTAAGGCTGGCAAGTTCATCCAGTTCATCAGTAGTCATCATGATATGACGGATTTGAGACCTTATATTACGATCAGGGGTTAACACAGGCAGTTGGGATTAATGATCATAGGGCTTACCGAAGATGATACCATTAACAATTAATCGTAGTCTATTAAAATGCGGCCAGTATCACCTGGCATAAGAGCCACCGCAGTCGTAAAATTTAATTGAGTTCTTGATACGGAGAAGACAGTTAACATAATCGTGTTACTTTGTCAAATGTCTCTGGGATACCGACACCAGGTGCGTCGGTTTCTTCTCTGTGTTGCATTCCTCTTAGCTTTATTACCTCGCTAATAAAATGAGTATAGAGGCAAGCAACATTAACAAGGTCTTCATTGCAAGGTACTTTAAAGTTCGCAGACGATTGGCAGGTGGCCTACGCACGTTCTAGGTGATTGATATTTTGAATTCAATCAATAAACTTTCTGAAGCATTGGGACTCTTGTTAGTCTACCTACTTACTTTCGATTGTTGTATATTCAGAATTCAAAGCTTCAGTTTTCAATCTCTACATCTCTTATATTTTTAGTTGTCTGTTGCTATTGGGCTACTGCTGCTAGAATAAATGATATCGAACCGATATAGGCATGCTACTTAATATGATTTAAGATTTTTCGATAGTCGTGGTTAAACTAAAGGTATTTTAGACCAAACTATTACTTCAGGCATTTTGAAGGTAATCTAATGACCTAACCTAATACGATTTGTTCGGGAGCTCTAAAGTCTAGTCGGTATAATTTAACTGCCACTCCCACTTTGCTAGTTTTCCGCACATTACCTGGTTTCATAAGAAACGTAATAAAACTCTGTTTATAGAAACGTTATCAGTGACAATAAAAAATCAGTAGTTACAGTGTGTGCTGTAGATAAGTGGCCGTGGTCACATAAAGAAAACATAATTATGATGTTTGTTCGACTGAGATAGCAGTAATATATGTACACTGGCTGGTAAATTAACGTCTTTATTTTAACGGTGTTATAAAAATATGACACGGTTTTATGATATGTTTTTATTATAGGTGGACTGGTAGAGGATACTACTCGTAAAGCCTTGGGTGACATTATGTACGGAAAACTATTGTTATGACTCGTACGTAGGTAATGCTAATAAAGTTAAGAATAAGTAAACTAACTATCTGTGTGAAGAATTGAAGATGGTCTTTAAATTGCTTAGGTAGGTCTTGCTAATTTTATTCGCTCTATTTACAGTCATATCGTTTGGCTTTAGGAACCTACTGCACTGGTATAAAAAGAAAATAGTAGATAAAGCTTACGGCTGCAAAAGCAGGATAAACAGGTTGGTAATTGCTGGATACTTGAGACCGAACCCGTCTTTACACATTACATTAGCATCGAAGTATCTTTATGAACTTGATATGAGGGCGATGGATCCTCGACACATTATGTAGTAGATATAATGCGTTCAAACTAAGACTGGGAGCGTCCTCGATCTGTCAACTGAAACGTGAAAATACGGCTTGCAAAAATGTTTTTTTTGTTTTCTTTTTTTGTTTAATTTGTTAGTATGTATCTATTTTTTAATTTATTTTTGCTAGGTATATGTAATTTTCTTTGCTCCAAAATGTGTTAACGAGGTGTTGTTTTAACAATATGGCGCATGGTCATTCCTATTCTTAGTTTAAACGCATTGTATAAGATTCCCCTTTGGAAAGAAATCTAAGGTTCGCTTTCGTATACGTAGAAAGACGTAACAACATATTCGATAACTTGAACTAACTAGGTAAAGGAACTGCGGAAATTAATAAATACACTCAATCCTGACTATATTAGCTGGATTCAATTTCTAATTACTATAATTAAAGCTTATTTCTGATATACATTCTTGACAGAGATCGTTAGTTCTCGGGTCATGTTTCCGGCAGTACATTAAGATCTTAGACTTGTATTACTGACTCAAAAACACAGGTTATTCCGTAGTTTTTGTTACTGATATATTGTCTTATGCGGTATATTATAATGATTAATGAATCTTTGACTAATGATAATGACTCAATTTAAACTTTATCTAGGTAAGTAAGCACTGACACGGACGCTTATGGAAGATGAAGAAGAGGAACTTCGTATTGTAACTTCAACTTTATTAAGGAAGTCTTCTGACACAATTTAAATTGCCACTAACAGGCTAAGAAGTAGGAAGTCATGTATTGCTCAGCGTATTCCTCAAAGGTAATCTTAGGATATTGTTGCGATTGGGCATTATTTACCTATTATAGAGTACATATGTAAATATATATATATAGTAAGAATTGGAAATGTCGATAATGCTAGTGATACGCACAGGAAGTTTTACATTTCCAGTTTATTTTTTTCAATTTCGTAATGGTTGATCCCTGATTGATTCATTAAGAGAACCTGGGGGCGACGGCGTGTATACAAAAGTTGTTACAAAATTCGATTTCCTATACAGACCTACTACATTACTCGTGAAAGGAGGGTTTCTCTGCGAAATATTGGAAAATCTGAACAAGATATTCCATTACGAATAACAAATTAGATTCGATTCAGTGGAAGCTGTGACTAATCATTTATCTGCAAAACATTACTCATGATAATGCTACATGCTTTTATAGTAAACGAGTGCATGGTCATTTTAATATTAATATGCACCTTTGTCTTTAAACTGATGAGATACCTACCTTAGTACATCGTGGTACATAAAGTACGTTAAACTGTACGAAGTATTTTAGAATTAATATTCAACATATTTATACCAATCGGTTTTTACAATATTTTCGGTTTTTTATCAGCTTTTTTTGATGTTTTTGTAGGCTTAATTGCAGGTTATTGTGATTTATAAAGTATGAATTATAGTTTTGGAATCGCTGTTTGATATAAATAAAATAATTATTGCAAAAACGTGATCTTTGACCCTACTACTTTAGATTTTCGTGTCTAGTTTAAATGAGCGTAGAATCTATTTAGATTTTTTGTTTCTTGATGATCTTATGATAAATATTTATTTAATTTTAATGGCATCAAATTAGTATTTAGCGTGATTCTTTTTTATGTCACGTCTTTAAATGATTAAAATACAATGGAGGCGATTACCGAAATTGATTCATAGAGAATTAAGTTCACAATTTTGACAGGTTGTGGGAACAAGAAATATTTAAATTGATCATTAATATTGATATGTTACTTATTTATTGCAAAAAAACATACCATTGTTTTTTTTTGTAAGTAAGTACATATTCTATTAAGAAATATTGATCGATATCTTGGCACGATTGAACCATAGACTATTCACATAACATCTTTGGTAATTTAAAGAGGTCTAATAAATACTATCTGTGACACAATCTCAGATCTCCCGTGTTTTTAAATGAATATACTTTGTTATTAAAATATTAAATAAATAAAGTAATTACACAGCATTATCTACTCATTCATTTAACAATAAATTGCTCTAAAAGCATTAATATTTACTATAGTTTTAGAGCACAAACTTGACACGGTTGTCAAGTACTCAGCCAATCTGAGTGCAAACGCGTTTAATGATGATGGCAACAAATTGGGGTGACCGTTATCACTACATATAGACTGATAGCACCCACGCTACTGGCAACACCATAGAACTAGGTGCATCGCTCATTATTGCGTGGGAATCTAAAAAACAATAGAACAACAAAACTTCCTGAAACACGCTATATATTTGCAGACAGACCGACTATGTTCCTTCTTCCTTGAGAAATAATAATAATATAGTGTGCAAGTTAGAAACGAGATATGCAAATAAGCTCTACGAATAAGTTTACATTGTCTCACAGTATTTTAGATAAAGAAACTAGTTTGTTTATGGTAGTTGAAAGTACCAGTTAAATGTTAGTGTACAAGTTCATATTTCTGAGTAGATCTCGCTTACTTTCTTATGTGCACTGTAAATTATCTTATCACGCAAGTAATTGATGAATACCTACTTAGATTTATCTAGAAATAGACGCCTATTTATAGAACCAGCTTGAATGAATATAATAATAAAGTTATGCCATCCGCTGAATGCTGCAAGCACAGAACTGATCGAAGTGGCAGTGCTTGGGGTAGGCCTATGTCTAGCAGTGGACGGCTATCGGCTGAAATGAATGAAGAGTGACTTACAAATTACGTATATTTTTTAGGAACTCAATATCTTTAAATATTTACAAAGGTTGTATGGTAATGCTGATTGTTTGGCCAAAATATAGGCCAGCCTTCTAGGGACGTGAAGAATCGACTAATCGCTTGGCAAAGTCTCGAAAGAAATGAAGAAGAAGTAGAGTTATTTAAAGATATCCTCTTTGCTACTAAATTATGTACGTTTCAACGGTAAAGGAAAATGTTGGACTAAGGCTATATTTAAAAATGATTGATGGCATGCCTCGCAAAGTGAGCTCAGAATATCAAATCACGTATCGCATGAAAATTACAGCGTCGCGGTGACATTGCGCGTGCGCAGCCATGACAATGAATAGCTAGGGATAAAATAAATTAGTACCTGCGACATGGAGTGACGTTAATTTTATTAACGTGTTAATAATACATGATTTAGTACAGTCTGTGTGATGCATGCTTATTGTCCAGTACTTTAGATATGGATAGTCATAAACGTCGGCTAGAGAAGTAAATTTAAATCAGGCAATTTATGGTTAGATTAAAGATGAAGAAAGAAAGATGGCTTTTATAAGTTTTCTCAAAAAAGCTAAAACAAGAAAGTGAATACTTAGTCGATGCACACCTAAAAATTATTTGATAGGTTTTTATTAGACGCGGTAATTTTATAATTTTCCTAATTATTTATAACTAGAAAACCGGGTTAATCAACGCGTCTGTCAATTAAAATACTTGGTTTGCAATTAGAGAGGAATTCTATTCGAAAAATGAGCCTAAATAAATGAAACATGGAAAAATTATTAATAATTTTTAGACCAAATCTCTCCATTAATATTTCAATATTTGTCCACAACATAATATGTAGATAAGGATAACTAATCTAATTATCGCTGTCTGACATTCTGTAAATGGATCTACAAATTGCTCCGACATGGGCAGTACCTAAGTGTAGTAACAGAAAATACAAACAAACTTAGGAAAAATATGGCCTACCGTGACAATGACAGCTAAAATCGCGCTAACTAGTCAAATTACGTGACACGATTCGCGCGTAAAAATAAAATGATTATTTATTAGCTGCCAGCTACATAGCTTTTCAAAATGTAATACAAATACTTCAGTTATTTTAGGCGGGTAAAAAACAGGGAAGTCTTGTAGACTTTTATCAGATTACAAAAATATTTAGGTGCGATTGGGTAAATAGTAATCAAACTCGAACAAATAGGAAAATGAAGAATATACTTGCTAATTTTAGTTACTTATGCCTTGACAACTTTAGACCTTTTGTACCTAATCATAAATAAGTGTTTTTTTTGGTTTTCAGAATTCTTCTTGGATCCTACGAAAAGCAATGATGATATAGGACGTACGTCATAGGTCACAGAGTACTTACTTATAGCAAGGTAAGATCTTAATCTTGACATTTTAGGAAGCGCCTGTATCTTTATGACATCAGGAAAGAAATTCGCATCCAAGAGTATTTGATTTATGAATACTCATTAGCTTCCACGACATCGCTTGCTGATGTTCGTTCCAAGTTAAGCCTAGTAAAAAACCATTCACAGCATTTGCCACGGTGTCTGTTATTCCGATTTCCCTAATACTTTTTTATCTAAACCGCGGATTTACAATAGATCAGACACAGAAATCTTACATCATCCGTTTTTGTTGTGTTCGACTTTCATAGTCCAAAAAACTGTAGCTTTTATTACAAAAAGTTTTAATTTTAAGACCGCTAAACACGAAGAATGTGACAAGATTTTTAAAAACAAGAAAAATTAAGTTGCAATTAACTTATTCTGAAGAACTCGACGTATTAACACTATTATAAAGTATAAATAAACTTTTTATTATAATAGTAATAAATGCGCAGAAGCATCTCGGCCGTGACAATGAACTGCGCGCGCGCACCGGGCGCTAAACATTTGAATTAACTCATAGTTGTAACTTTTTTATACAATCTTACAATAATATACTTGACATTGTAAAGTTCAGCCACTCGTGGAAATTGAGCTTCTTTGACAATAAATATTTGTGAAACAAAGACGATTACTGTTGCGTACGAATTGTTTTTTTAACGATCAGCCATCACAAATGGCTATTTAGAATCATTTTAAATTTTAAACGGCCCTATTCTTTTTTTATTTTTTATTGCTACCGTTGTGCAAATAAAACAATCTATGAATTTTCTTCCTTTAACAGGAAATTCTATCTAAACAGCTAGAAACCCAGGGATGCTAGAAGGATTGGTACCACCTAACTACAGGTTACCAACAACCGATGGTAACCTAAACCTTCACGGTTGGCAGTGGCGAGTAGTGTGTCGAACAAGGTAACGCATAGCCTTGAGACTGACGGATGGTACAAGTCACTAGCCATTGGAGGTTGGAGATTATCAAGAAACTTTATTTTTACTTGAATTAATTATTTTCATGAATGAAACATTAATTAATGATTTTAAAATACAGTGATATTATGATTACCAAGTACTTATGGACATGCCTATGAACGAACTGCCGCAGTTGTCAAGTTGTTCGGTATTTTTGTGATGTAATTTGCGTAACATAAAAATTTTAAACACTAAAAAAAATATAACTTAAAATATAAGTAAAAAAATTGCAAAAAAAACCGAATTTCTGACTACATGCGTAATAATGCGCTACTCGCTCCAGGCTACGCGTAGCGCTCACTGCTACGCGCGTAGCGGATAGCCTACGCAAGTTACTACGCGCCCTTTTATTGCTGCTACGTCGTTAGCCGTATTGCGTGAATCCGGGGTCCTACTCTCTAAGTACGACAACGAAGATACGGGGCCGTCCGTAAGTAATTCAAAACTTCGGAGTGAACCATACACCCTAATAATTAAATTTTTCGGAGTAGGGACAGCTGTCAAATGGTGGTACCATTAATTCCTGGGTCGGGCCCCAAACTAATCCGTATATGAGACGGAGTAAGAATCGCTCGTTATTGCTTAGGGAGTAGGCCTCCTGACTGTAATCCGTTCGTGGCTGTATCGTGCAACCTACAGCTAAGTAATCACATACTTTATGCAATTCTTGTATCGCTCTATGTTGAACTAGCAGGGCTATTGCGTAACACACATCCAATGGCTTATGGTGCAATAGATACAAAATTTAATCATTTAAATACGAAAGTTCTAATGCGTACAAATAATATGAGTGTAAAAAATATAGGCGATGGCAAAAAAATTGTCTTACCACCACTTTTTTCACCTAAATTCAAATCGCTAAAGCTTCTGCGTCCGTCCCCGCCTCCGCCTATACATTACACCAGCTACAGTAATAACGAAACATTTGGCGTTCGTCGCATGCATCTATACAGCCGAGCACAACAGTGGTACACGCAAACAGAATAACAACGCGTTATTTCCTACCAGTTTGTTCTGCGGCAGAGAAAATTGAGCTATTATCATGTCAATCGTCATTTGTCACCATAATGGACGCAATAAATTGTTTATATGACAGGATGCCTTATGTATACTTCGCGTTGACATCAAACCCGATGACATGTCAAGGCGCGCAAACAATGCGCTAAGTCAAGAATTTGACAGAATTGATAGCGCAGACAATTGGGCATCAGGATGGCGCCTATACGGCGCGTGCGCAACGAAATCATAGAGGAAAGTTTTTATATAAGACGACCAACAAATCTATTAATGAGAACTATGTTGGTATTCATCTGAATACTAAGAATGTATTCGACAAAGTCACGCATTCAGAAATGACAGCGGTGTCTTTAACCGTTAGAAAGCATTGACCACAGACAAAATAAAATAAACTTTTGAACATTCGGATGCTGGTATCGGAGAATCGGAAATTGTACAAAGACAATTATGAACAATAAAAAAAAATGTTATTATAAAGAACAGTTCAGTAATTATAATTTAAAAATAGTAAAAGAAATGTTACATAAGACTGCAATTACTGGCGTGGGTGTTAAATAAGAAACCTATGATTAACCAAGCACGAACTAAATTAGAAAGAAGTACACAATGTAAGAATAAGCAATGGAGGATTAGATAATGTCACAGAACAATACAGAAGGCAAATTCCTTGCGATTTTATTTTGGTAATGACATCTCGCAATTCAACCTATGAGGTTGTCGTCGGCTTAACTGGACTTGTGGTTAAAGAATCTTTATTTACTCAAAAGAAATTCACTACAAATTTCACTTAATGAGAAATATTTTAACTATAATATAATAATGATGACATTCGTGAGCAAAGCTAGTATGACACGCACAAAACAAGTACCTAATAAATAAAGACAACAATTCCAATAACGTACATAACAAGACATTGAAGGTAGCAGCAAAAGATTCATGCGAACCAAAAAATCTAAATTTGCGGGTAAGTTACAAACACAAACCAGGGCCGGACTTAAACTTTGTCAATAATAAAAGATTTTAACCGAGTTTTAAATATTTGTAAACTTTTAGCGGTTTTTATTTCTCGTGGTAGTTTGTTGAACATCTGTACCCCTTCGTATGTAATACTTTTCTTTCCGTAATTTGTACGTGTTCTCGCGAGACATATATCATTTGCGCTACGGAGAGGTCTGAACTTGCCTGCGATATTCTTAGTAAATTAAGATAACCATCCAGGGTTTGAAAAAAACATAAAAAGCGACTTCTCGCTAAGGGCACCCCCTGTGGGGTACGGACCTTGGCTCTGATAGAAAGCAGCAAGGGACAAACTGAATCGGACTGAATTCCTTGCGAAGAAGAATTCATCCATTTATTTACAACTCTTCGCTGTCTCATCATAAGCAAAGACCTCCCTCTACTTCATCCATATATCGCGAGCCCACGCGTAGTTATTCCTTCCAGATTAAGAAGAAGAATTTATTTTACATTTGAAAGTAAATCTGTCTGTCTGTTACATTTTGTCACCACTGAATTTGGGTGAAACGGTACGCGGATGGATCACACCCTAATTACGTAACAGACACTATCATTTCACCATCTGATATTTATAAAGATACTACTGATCCATTGCCTCATTATTATGTTCGAATAATTTGTCTGCACAATAACGTAACGCTATTAATGTTGTTGAACTGACATAATGAAAGCCATTGCTACTGTTAGTGTGTTACGCAATTACTCCGCTGGTTTGGCTTAGGACATAGGATACTTTTTATACCGGTACGTTCACACAGAACAAACACACAGAACAAACAACCACACACACACACACACACACACACACACACACACACACACAGTAGTAGAAGTAGTATTTTCGACGCGCTGGGATGCACTCAGTTCGATGTGTAAGCTCATAAGTATGCAAGCTTTTGTTGTTTTTCTTCGTCGGTAAATACCTTTTTGCCATGTTTCATCTGAATTGGACCTTCTACATTTGACTGTTCTTTGATAACATTTTATGTAACAATGAAACATCTCGCAGACGCAAATAACAGGCGTTGACCTGCTCATTAGCATGGCATTACGATTCAGTCTTCGATACTGGTCGAACAAAGAGCCGCTAAAAAACTAAAACAATGACAAATTACGCCTACTGTAACATCCTGTATACGCGTACTACGTAGTGATGTTTTTTTTTATCGTTTGACGATGATAACAGTTATTGATAATGTTGTTAATTAATTGTTACCGTGACCTATTTCGGGGTTTTTCTTAGATTTTATTATTTTCCTAAAGATTAGTGGTTGCAAGATTTATCAAACTTTTGACGGATTTCTGTTTCAATCACCTACCGTGCTGTAGTTTCTGGAGTTGTCTCATTTAACAGATTATTTTTATTTGCTGTAAGTATACTTAAATACCTTTATAAACAGATATATTTTTAACTTTCTTAATAGGTTTCTCCTATCTATGTATTAATACCTAATATTATAACAAAAATAATACAGTCATTATAAAATTAATCTAGCATATGAGACTACTCACAACAGTGCACCCCTACTCATCAATGACAACGAAACTGATAAAACCCAATTAAAAAATCCACCTGCCATGTAGGATTAAATTAATAAAAGTTCCAAGAACAAAATATTCCAAAGGCAGGTTAGTTCCCCAAAAAAGATCAAAACTTGATCTCGCGTACGCTCGTTTACAAATTCATTCTAAGAATGCAGAATGTTTAAAGATTTCGTTTCATGCAAAATTAAACCACACCACGATTTTTTACATTACCAACATAACTTTACACATCTCTAAACATATTGACCACTTAAGTGTTTCACCAATAAGGTTCAATGTCGTGGAAATAAAAGTTTGGCGACAGTAAATGAAATGTTTTGGTTGTTTCTTTCTACCGATCGCCCTGTCAGATTACAGTTGGCACGGTCGTCGGTGGACTTTCCAGTACACGTGCTTGAGTCAGACAAGGTCACAGCGAAACACATGGGTTTCCTCTAAAACGATGACAGAAGACACCATTTTGATTGTTACCCAGAATATTCTGAGGTAAGGTTGTAAAGATAGTATCATTTTCCTAGATTTTCTTGCGGTTGGCTAGAATTTGTCACAGCTATCCTGTAGAGATTTCTCAAGCTTAGTTATGTTCGGGCATTTTGCCAACCGAATAAAAGTCATCAAAGTGTAGTTAACATTAGTAGTTCATACATATACTCATTTGTCATGGATGAAACCCATATGCAGAGACCTAAATGTACTAGTAAGTACCTACTTACTGACAACATAACAGAAACGCCGCTATGTACTTATTCAGAATAGGACCCAGAATTACCTATGACCATCCATCAAAGAGGAAAGTTCAACACATTTCAACACACGATTAAAATCCAATACATTATCTGCCTATTATACATTCAAGACATTTGCGATTCTAGGTTTCATTAAAGTATTTTGGCTGTGTGTGTGTGTGTATGTTTGGCATATATTACCATTCATTCATAGAGTATTCATTGTATGTCTATCAATATTTGCAAGTCATTAAAAGCTGTTTTAAATCAGATATTATTTAAACTCACAGCATTTAATTCAATTAAACCATTTACAGGCATTTTTAAATTGTCAAAGAGTCGGTCAATTAGAAAGTTGAAGCTAGTGGCCCATTCCAAAACGTAGATCTCTATGGAGAAGAACGGGCAAGAAACTGCATGGACACTGTTTCGAATCAAGATACGATACTTTAACGTCTACTTTGCTTAAGGCCCTGGTAACTTTATATATTGTCGTTATGAGCGATAATAGTTCTTATTGCAATTCAATATTGGTTAAAATCTGTTGTAATAAATTCGAATAATAAATGAGCAAGCATTGTCGTCAAAATGCAAATAAAATCGTATAAAATTAGGTATTAACTATTTAATAATAAATAATCGATCACTGGATGCAGTTTGGCATTTGAAATTTTATGGTATATTTTTAGTTATATTTATAATTGTTATTGAAGGGATAAACTGGTTTTTAAAGATAATTAAGAGGTTACTTTAATTATTTTTTTGATTCATTTAAGTATTTTTAATTATGTTTTGAGTTCCATCACTTTATGCAAAAAAGACTTGAAAATGTCATATTTTTTTTTTGCTTTCAAATTTATTTACGGTTAAAGAGAAAAAACTGGTTTAAAAAAAACACCTTTTTGAGCGTTTTCAAGAAATCACCGCCTGAATTTGTTTCTACCTAAGTATAACATGGAAAGAACCACGCACAACGGACCCAATGAGAGTCTAATTGCGGAAAAGGAAGTCTCCACCATCATCATCAACATGGAAAGAAAGATTTTAGGTACAAACGTATTTGCATTGGATTTGTAATAATTGTGAGGGAAACCACAGTTGTTCAGTATCAAAATATATCCAATGATACCTAATCAGGATTCCGTGGCTACCTCAGTAGATGCATATATGTAAAACTCGCGACCCGGCCGTAGATATATTTCTACGGACCCGCCCCTGCTATGTGTGACTGATATGGCGACTGGCGACATGTGCTAGGTACGAAGGTGCAAATTATAGACCAAGCAGCATTGGATCTGCGTGGTGGATTACGGCCCACTACCTCTCAATAAGAGGCACACACGGACATATCCTAGCAGTGGGAAGATTACCTATAGACTGGTTATGTATATTATAGACAAAAAGACCTTCCGGAATATATTCAGTGAATGGTGGTTAAAACCGCATCAAAATTCATTGTGTGATTTAGAAAAACTAAGCGGTCACCCAAGCAAAGACGAATAGCGACTGTGTTTTGTACAAGTCTAGCTTTTGCCCGCGACTTCGTACGCGCACAAACTTTACTCTGTCTTTTCCCGTTCCCGTAAGAATTTTGGTAAATTCTCTCTTAGTATTCCGCAACATCTCCAAATGAACCCACATGCATTTCAGTTTTGCGTATTTTTTTTTTTCAAAACAAAATACAAATAACATGACGTGCGCTGTCAGATGTATCGCGTTGCGTTTTGTTAAAAATAAACGGCTAGATTTTTGTTTTGATTGATATTTTTTATTAATAAAAATCAAATTTTAATACTTATTATCCTATTCCCGACAAAGACAAATAAAAAAAAACAAATATCATTAAAATTGGCCCAGCCGTTCTTGAGTTATAAATGGTGTAATTAACACGACTTTGTTTTATATTTAAAATCAATGTGTAGATGTATAGATGTGTGTAATGCGAAAGAAACAGAGCCAATAGAACGTGGCATGAAGTAGGTATCAATTTATGAGCAAACATAGACTAAAAATATTATACTATGACTTATTAACATTTAAAAACCTTTTTTTTTAATGATAACGACTTTCTTTTCCGGCAGAAACAGACATCATCGTCTGTCTAGCCATTTTTTATTACAGACCGGTTATTCTACATAATATATAGTTTTTATGATACCTATCTTTGTTTGTTGACAATCATCATCAGGTTTTTCTAGTGCAGATACCAGTCTCCCACAAAGGTTTTATTCAGATATTGTAATCTTCATATATTTAAGGTGCCTTTGTGGAAGAGAAAATAAATGTTTATTTATTATTTATTAATTAAGTGTTTTACTTCTAGAATGACAGTCTGAGAAAAAAATCCATTGACAATTGACGCCAGAGTGTAAAAATATTGGATTTATTTTGTACTAGCTACCGCCCGCGGCTTCGCCCGCATGGAAGTCGGTAATTATCCCGCGGGAACGTACTACCGGGATAAAAAGTATCCAATGTGTTAATTTAGGTTATAATCTATCTGTGTGCCAAATTTCATCCAAATCCAATCAGGAGTTTTTACGTGAAAGAGTAACAAACATCCATCCATCCATCCATACTTACAAACTTTCGCGTTTATAATATTAGTAGGATTAATATCAAAGGGAAATTAAAAGAGTTATCTTATCACAGTAGCATGAAATCAAAATCAAAAATTCCTGAGAAAGGGATATCTTGGGAAAAGCTGAGACATGGATTGGGTTATGCATAGCATAGCATAAGCGAAATCTGCCTATAATATACCCACTGCTGGGACACAGGCCTTCTCTCTGTGAGAGGGAGTGGGACGTGATCCACCACGCGGGCCCAGTGCGGGTTGGTAGGTAAACTAAAATCGATGATATGTCTATCACACTGTCTTCGAATTTTTGGTTCTAGGACACGACGATTTCTTCGCCGTTTTGAGAGCAGTGGTGATGAAATAATTTCACCAAGTAAAGCGTCTGTCTAAGGCCGAACCTACGACTTACAAATCGTAAGTCGCAGTAATTAACACTGGGTTACCAGTGCTCCATTACATTAATAATGTATCACTTATTTATTTAATAAAAGGCAACTTCCACTTCACAGTACTGTCATAAAATTACTCGACAGATTACAGATACAGAATGGAACTCACTGTGTTGCTACAATAGAGAACTAATATTTTAAACAAACTTTGAGCCGCTGAACGTTGCTTCGGTTTTTTTTTTGTCGGGCATCTCGCAGTTGACCTTGAAAGGCCGTGACTGCTTAACCGGGCTTTCCTGGGGCTGCCATTAAGAGCTCCAGCCAGAAAACTAAAAACTTACATACTAAGCGACTGCACGCTGAGGGCACCCCCTTTGAGGTACGAACCTCGGCTCAGGGCGTCATTGTTAGGGAGACAGCTAGTGGGGACAGGCTGGATCAAAATATTGGCATTATTATTATTAGACGGGGAATTTAAAGCTACTGGCTCAGCTGCGGCGCGGGCTGGCGCTTCAACGAGCAAGGGTCGGTCGGGGATCGGGGATTACTTTGGATCGAAACTCAGTCCTCTTGGTAGCTCCAGCTGCCAGAAGCACGTTACGATTTTTTTTTTGGTATCTTGCGCAACACAAAGCACGTTAGTGGACATAATATGTTGTTGTAATGTGTTGTATGTGTCTATGCTAGCTTCTCATATTTGGGTTTTAGGACCACATTATGTGTCTAGGCATCGTAGCAGAACACAAATAAATAATCATAAACTACTGCGTAGCGCATCGCATAGCATCTTTAAAAAACATGCACACCAAGAAACGTAGCGAAGAATTTTATAAGATAGTATTATTCGTGTATTCACATATTATTATATAGTAATGTTGATCACATTCCTACATAAATTCGGTAGTAACAGTGACTCCTTTTCTGCATATCACTAATGGATTATTGCTGGATTACCTACTCACATAGATATTGAATGATAACATACCCACTTTTTGTACTGTAAGTACCTGTATTTAGTATCATATCTTGTGTTATCAATAGTGCCTATCTCCAGTAAAATGTGAATTAAAAAAGGTCAAATTACATTATTGAGTTTCTCGTTCTGGTTAAACTTAAATTAAACTTTTATTATCTATTATCTAAACCAGGGGTCGGCAACCTTTTGACTCGGAAGAGTCAAAAATTACAATTTACAAAAAAAATAAGTTTTTAAAGAGCCACAAAAATTTAAAATATTGTATAGATTACGAAACAAGTCCCAGTTATAGGTTTTATAGTAGGTTTTATAGTAAAATTGCGTGAAATCGGGGTTTAAACGTAAAGGGACCGAAAGGGGGCGTAGCCTAATCTACGCCATTTACAAACTCGGCATTTTTTTTATTTGATAGCTCGCCAGGTGAAAGGAAAATAAATAATATTTGCGTATGGAACGAAAGAGCCGCAGCTTCACATCCAAAGAGCCGCATGTGGCTGCTCGCGAGCAGCAGGTAGCCGACCCCTGATCTAGACTCTAACCGTTTTGTATCTAAACATGTCCTATCTAAAAGAGCTGGGTGAATTGTGTAAACTCTAGATCAAGCTATCTCAGACACTTTTTTCTATTTAAGATTGTCCATTATCTTTACCAGTGCCTGTACTATGACGTTAAGATAAATAAAGATTGATTTATTATTTATTTACCTACTTTACTGCAACATATTCGTCAAAGGAATTTTATGGACTTCTTGGACTTCAAACAATCTCCGTCACGCGTGAGCAGGTACCTACGTAAAGAACTATAACCTCATGTTTTCATAAACTACACGGCCATCAAAACGATATAGATAAAAACGATTTAGATCTATATTTAAAAAAAAACCATTTGAAAGCTTATCAAGTACTCGTGAGAATAACAAAAATACTGAGTCACTTCTATTTTCAAGACACGCTGAGGCATTGGCCCATTTTTTGTGGCCTGCAGTACATTACCTCAAGTGTTCCTATTAACTATGAGAGTATTACATTGTAGCAAGTAACAGGATTTTTTTTGCGAGTACATTATATAAGTACGTCTTAAAATGGCGCTAGTAAATAATTTAAAGAGTTATCAACCGTTAGGATGTCAATCATGATGATGGGATGTCGTCTTGGACTGATAAACTTGATTTAATATCGTTGACATTTGAATGGTTCGTCAAGTAGAAATATTGGCTACGATTAATTGGATTTAAATCGCTGTACAGTTCCTTAAATAATTAATTCGTAAAATCTCTAATCTAATCTAGAGATTAGATTACCCACGGTGGAAGCTCTCCATTCTAGTTGTTGAAGTACCTACATATAAGATTTTGTCAGCACTCAAAGCTGGCATAATAATGGCCTTAAGATTTAAAATTGACATAGCATTGCAGTAGTTGCAACTAGCAGGTTCACTTAAAGGGACCATTAAATACCCTACTAGGTATTTTATGTGAAGCTTTTGTAGGTACTCCAAAGTATCTACGGGCCTACAACAAACTAGCTAATGTTTCAAAATAGCTACTTACATTGGATATGGTCAACCGTTAAAAATTTCATGAATACGGATATCCAGATAAACAATTATCGCACCTGTTTGCAGAACAAAGTAAAGGAAACATTAAATGAACAAAGCATCAAATATCAACATTGTCAACTTTGTTGTTACCATAATCAGTATTTATTTGACATTCTATCTAATCGTGTTAACTAAAAATAACTTCTCTAATTAAACCAGTGGGTCTAACGACTTCAATCAGTAACCTTTAGAAACGCCGGGTACGTGTGGACGTGCCAAAAGCGCGTGACGAAATGATAATCCACGCTTTGCCTGTTGTCAGGCGCTTTCGAGCCTCCATTTTTGAAATAATTCGTTCTTTTCTTTTTCTAAAATCAACCTTCGGAATCGAATTTCGAATTAGCGATTACAAATTCTTTTTTGTGCGTATCACGTGACAGTCCGCTGTCATTCGCAATTATTGTCTGTAGAATGAGCTGTGTCACCTATGAGATACAATGATATTGATCACGAATTGAATTGCCAAAGGAGAAGAAAAAGAGGTTATTGATTAATGCCTTGTTTCAGCCATCTAATAATAGCAACTGATTGCAAAAACACAAAAACAAGTTAATCATGGCCCCATGTCGGATTAAAGCAACTAGTAGTTAGTATGGACTTCTATTCATACTCGGGCAATCATCACTCCAATTTAAACAATGAACACCAACTAATGCAATAACCAACACCCAGGAAATATCACACAGTTGATCTTACCAGTTAAACTTTGTGGGTGGTCTTTGAAAAGGATATGTCAAACTAGATTCTGTTGGAGATCCATGGGACGCAATTGGGTAGATTATTGCGTGGGTTGCAGATCCCACTGTTTCCTTTTGCTATAAATAAACCATGACTGGACAAAGTTGATTAATGGATTATAAGATAGAGGCCCCAAAACTTTAGTTGTAATCGTATTTATCGTATTTTTGGTTTATTGAGAAGATTTGGTACATGTGATAAAGTTCTGAGCAAAATAGTTTAAAAAACTAAAAAACACGCTTTAAAAACCAAACTAAAAAAGGAGAAAATAATTTAATTCAATTAAAAAGCGTGGGGTGCTTTTTGAGGTATTTTTATAATCAATTAATGTCAAGCACCCCACGCTTTTTAATTGAATTAAATTATTTTTTAGTTTGGTTTTTAAAGCGTGTTTTTTAGTTTTTTAAACTATTATTTATTTTATATTTTTTACTTTTTGTTTTTGTGTTTTTTTATTTTATTTTTTTTCATTTTTCTCAATTTATTTTTTTAAATTATTGAGTTGTCATCGGTCCTCGATAAGTTTACAAAGTTTCAATGAAATCTGACCGTTTAAAGTGGGTCAAAATCGCGTCTAAAGGAGTCAGTTACAAACATACATACAAGTGAAGCTAATATAAAGCGTGTAAAAACAATTCAATCTAATGCGCCTTTATTATAGTCCATAGTGGATAGTGGTGCCTACTCGTCTAAAGAGTAATCCGCCTAAGGGATCTGTTGAACTTTTGAGTTATGCGATTCTATACCCTACGACAGTTACTATATGACTTCTTTTTGCCCTACGACGAATGGGCTTCGGTGGCGAATTTAAATGAAACATCAATACTACTTTAATTCATGAGCTGTGGAGTTCGAAGAGCAGTGGCTTACCAGTTGTAGGTCGTAGGTTCGAACCCAGACAGGTGGTTTACTTTGTGTAAATGATTCCATCACCACTACTCTCAAAACGGTGAAGGAAAACATCGTAAGGGAACCGGCATGTCCTAGAACCAAATATTCGTAAACATGTGACATCTACCAACCCGCACTGTGCCCGCGTGGTGCCTACGGCGAACTCCCTCTCACTGAAAGAAGGCCTGCCTGTGTACCAGCAGCGGCTCGTTATAGACTGATTAAATTATGTATAAGCTCCTCGTAAACCACAAACATTAGTGTTTTCCACTTGACGTTAACTGACAATCTCCTTTCGATAGTCTCGGTGTCATCTGCATGTAGTCATCACATAACAACTTATACAATGAGCATATAATAAGAAGGTAACGAAATAACTTAAAGTAAATCGGCGAAAGGGAGACGGGAGGCTTTCACGACGTATAGTCCTTTCACTCATCACAAACCAAAACAACGTGACTCTCATTGAAAAACTTACCTTTATCTGTAAAAGCTACAGTTGAATTTAAAATGTCTTGTGGCAATACGAATTCGATCTGCCAAAACGCTTATCGATGGTTAAAAATAAAAGATGGACGCTTGAAGCTTCAACCGTAATAGATTAATTGGTGGTTGTTAGTAGAAAGTTATTCGTGTGCACGTAATTACTGTGATGTGTGTACAATACAACTTATTTTATTACCTACAAGCTTGTGATCGTGTGCAAATACCTACAAGTTTTGTAGGTATTTATAAGCTTGGTCAGAAGAGTCAGCACATTTCTGACCAAGCAGCTATCACCCATTTGATAGGTTATATGTTAAAGATTGAGGAAATAAACCTAACCGCTCCCAGGAACAAGGCTATTCAGGTAATGAAAGGCTAGAGGATCTTATAATATATCGAGATTGGAAATGTCGATACATCAGAAGTGTATATCTATTTCAAACTTACTTCAAAAACACAAGAGGAGGTAGCTGCTGTCACTAATGTCACCTGTCGGTCACGAAGAATGGCGGGAAACAGATAAAATTAGGCAGGTCTAGTAGTGAGCCAGTGAAGTGAATTATTCAAATTAAAAACAGAATCGACATGATTCTTAGAGCCAACAACTTATCTTGAAAAGATACTATAGTAATGAACGAAGAAGAATTTGCAAGATAGCGATAGAAAAAAAGCAGTAACTAGTAACCTGTAGAAAAGATTGTGCAAACTACCTTAGCCGAGGATTATATAAAAAGTAGGATAGATAATATTACAACTATCTAGTTATATCTATCCAAGTACCTACGTGAAAACAGATCGCGATAAATCTTTCCATGACTCCAATTGCAGTTTCCATAAAAGGAAAAACAATTTATTTAATGACGTTTATCATGTAATAGTTAATAAAATGAATAAGTAATAAACTGCAGACATAAATCAATAACAAAGAACGGCAATATAAAAATAAAAATATATAAGTCAATGAATATAATGCAAATGGCGCGGGAAAGATTAATGAGAGAAGATGACATATTGGTTCTAGAAGATTCTGTGACAGCATTGTTGCTAATGAGAAGATTAATTATATTGTAATGAGAGTCAGTACGGATAGTTTAATAACATTAGACGCGTATATCAGTTTTCCCAGTGATATCATTGTTTTGAATGCGCTGCGCATGCGATCTTTACATACCATTGATATAAATCACTCTTCTTTACCTGTTTCTACCTGTGGTTTGTAAGATAGATAGGTACTTATAATCTTTAAGGGCGTACCGAGGGAACGATATGCAATTGCGAAATAATTGCGTTCGTTTGATCCCTTGCTGCATCGTTATTGCTAAACCTAAGATATTTAAGGATTCACTCTAAAAATAGTTCACTTTAAAACACGATTAAGTACTTGTAGTCATCTAAAGAAAAAAATGCAACGCAATCTCTAAAAAAACAAATAAACTTAGTACGGAACTACGGAGTAAATACTTCATGGAAACTAAACTACATGTTTTCTAGGCTCAGTCACCCCAATGGGACGAATCGTCACTATCAAATAATATAATATTTTAGGTATATAGGCGACTCGTACGAAGTTATTTGCAGATGAATCGACAATTCTAGAAATTCATATTAGGCAAATGGCACGTTTTCTACAAATTATACATTTTCTAAATGTGTATTTATTTTAACAATACGAAGGAAATAACATAATTAGTGTGCGAACCGCCCATTCTAGCCAGAGCATCCACGCATCAACTAGCGCCAGAAGTTAATAATAATAGACTTATATAGACTTAATCTATATAACTACTTTAGGCAACTAAATACCCATGAACATAATAGATAGATACTTGTAATTCTACCGAGAGTAATCTGAAAACACAAAAATCTTAAACATATTCTCACAGAACCCAAAACGGACAGACACAATAAAAAAACTACAGCACAAATACAAAAAAAAAAATACAATAAAACCTGTGAAAACCAGAAGAAAAATGAGTAAAATAAACTGAAGTGCGAGCGACAAACATGACATGAAAAGCAGCTTATCCATTAAAATATAAAATAGTGAGGTGCTCCAATGAGTATGAAATAGTGATGTCCCATGCTACACCATCATAGTGGGTACCACATGCCAATTACACACTAGATGGCGCTGACGACCCTGCAATAAATGAAACCAAGGACATATATGATGTTTTCTACGACCATACACAAAGAAGTTATGTTGTATCAGCAATGTCTGCTCTACATGTAAAAATAAAGATCATTTTGGCCTTACCTGGGCCAGGTCAAAGACCAATCCAAAGGAGAAATTGCGTAACACACTGACAGTAGGGAATGGCTTTCATTTCGACAGTTCAACAACATTCATTGCGTTATTTACGTTGTTGAGCAGACAATTTTTTTTAAAATAAATGAAGCAATAGATTAACAATAGGTATCATATTTCAAAATGATTCAGATTTTGATTGATAGTGTGTTACGCAGATATAAACTTGACATGAAAAGACCATTGAATTTTTGTAAACAGTCGTCGAATGCATCACACAATACCAACATGATATCACTTACTATAGGATTGCCAACACCATCTAGATTTTTTTATTCCATTCTATTTTTCCAAATTCAAATTCCCATCTAGTGAATTTGTGACGTCACAGTGTGGTAAGCTCTCATGCCATGCGTGGCGCTTACCCTGTGGTGGCGCTCGCGTTACGACCGGTGGTACGGGCCCTTCTCCCTTGCTTTCAGGCGCCGCTTCGCCGGATTCTACATCTGCAATCACACTTTGAACTGAATACTACGTTCACTAAACGATGTTTTACAACCCTCACTTATTTTTAGAACCTGTCTGGAATGGCACATGTCTATTATTGGATTTAAAAATAAAACAGAATTTGGTTGTAAAATTATTACCTGTCTGAAAAGATAACAAAACATTTACGTAAAACCGAATGCTGGCGTGGCGACGCATGCCGTGGCAACGCGTCGCCAAACGACTTGACTTCTACCAAAGTAAAAACTTATATACATTCACAAAATGAGCAATATAGTTGATGCACACTTTCCTTACATAGTAAGATAATAACGGAAAATGAGAGTTCATTACTCGATTAATACAATAACTATCGAGCACATATCTTTGTCAAAATAGAAAGTAGAATGCTGATGCGAAGAGTACAAAGTACAAAATCAACCAACAATGTTACTTTAAGGCTATTGAATATCTATAGAATCTATATTTTAGTTCCGTAATTGAAACTTTGACAACAGCCGCAGCCGCGGTCAATTCGTGGATGGATGACCATTCATAACATGTCGAGACTTCTCCGTGCCTCGGAAATTACGTTAAGGCGGTGATTTCTTGAAAACGCTCAAAAAGGTCGTTTTTTTTAAACCAGTGTATCTCTTTACCGTAAATAATTTTGAAAGCAAAAAAATATATGATATTTTCAAGTCTTTATTGCACAAAGTGATCGAACTGAAAACATAATTAGACATACTTTAATGCATCAAAAAAATCATCAAAGTCACATCTTAATTATCTTTAAAAGCAGTTTATCCCTTCAATAACAATTATAATTAAAAATATACCATAAAATTCCAAATGTCAAACTGCATCCAGTGATGGATTATTTATTATTAAATAGTTAATATCTAATTTTATTTGCATTTTTACGACAATGCTTGCTCATTTATTATTCGAATTTATTACAACAGATTTTAACCCGGATCGGATTGCAATAAGAACTATTATCGCTCATAACGACAATATTTAAAGTTACCAGAGCCTTAAGCCGTTGGTCTCGGCTGTTATTTGTACAACTTTGACAGTCGTAACGGATAGTCAGAAGCCAGAAAGTCTGACCACCAGTCTTATCAAGGGGTATAGCATTATAAGTACACGTAAATAAATAATTATTTCATCATATAACGTCACCCCCCCAGTGGGTTCCCGCATTGTCGTTGCGGGGGGGCTCAGTAGCCGTGGTCCGCTCCCACGGTGGAGCGAGGAACCCCAAGGTGGGGCCGCTCGTCAGGGCTTTTGTCTCCAAGCCGACGACGTAGCGGCCAGAATGTAGGTTGCGGTGAGGTGCACCGCAACTGAGGCGGGCCGCGGTGTCGAATGGGAGGCATCGCGGCTGAAGATTACAGGCTGCGGAAGAGGAGGAGTGCCGGTACTTCTGAGTAGCGCTCTTCCCTTCCGTGGCCTGGACGGGGCCGCCACCGTTTGATGGCGGACGCGGTGGGGCCGCAGGGGAAGAGGAGTGTCGGTATAGCGTTGGCCGCTCTCCCTATCCCCTGCGGCCGAAAAGTGGTAGGCGGCGGGGCCACTGTGCTGACCCGTCGCAGGGGGACCAAGGGCACCAGACACGGGTACGTCTGGGGCCCTTTTGTTACTTGGTTCCTGGGGTGGTCACGGCGTGCCACGTGTCCTGGTGCGCCGAACTGGTGGGGTCCGCAAGGGCCGATGCCTGCCAGGGTTGCGGGTTGTTCGAAAGAGATACCGCGGCCCCTGGCACACAGGCAACTGAGGGAACACGGGTGGGTTTTAGTCAGTAAAAGTCTGACACGCCCTCCTGCTCCACCCAGAGCAGGAGAAGTTATTTGATGATTTCCCACCCTCAAAAAAAAAAAAAAAAAAAAAAAAAAAAAAAAAAAAAAAAAAAAAAAAAAAAAAAAAATCATATAACGTCATGCCCCAAGAGTTAGGCGGAGGCGTAAATGTACCTATGGTGCTTCCACACTGAGCCTCGAGGGCGGGCTTCGGCAATTTAACTGTGTTTATGTCCTAACTAACAATATTAATAAAGACTATAAGTAAGTACTTTCTGTTACTAACGCATCTATATCCAACCTATAGACTGTTCGTGTATGTGTTCATGTCTGAAATATAGATTTTTATTTACTACCCAGTTATTGGGTTGTGGAGGTCAGATAGGCAGTCGCTCCATGTAAGATACTGGTGTTTAGCTGCATCCAGTTAGACTGGAAGCTGAGCTCAACATACATGGGAAAAAGCTAGGCCATTGATAATCAAAATAAGTGTATTGACACAAAATACCTTTGTAAACGATACCAATACATTTTACATAGGTACATTTTATTTTGAGAAAAGGCTGCACAAATAGTGAAAAACCCTGTCTCCTAAACTATGGGAACCCTGTGACCTAGGAGCCAGTGTTCTACTGCAACAAAATAAACCTTAAAAAAAAAACAAAATCAAAATATTTTATTTCACATAAACCTGCATGGGCACTTATGAAACGTCAGAAGCTAGGTGCACGGTTCCGATTTGTCGCTTCCTATGGAGAAGAGCCGACAAGAAACTCCACGGTTACTCTTTTAAAAATAATTGACTTTTACAATGTTTTAAAATTACAATGTTATTAGGTAATATAATTGATTGCCTTGAAACTTTGATATCGACCTTTCATTCAGTTCAATATTCCTTATCAACGGATTGATTGATGTGAGCTAATCCAGTCAGAACTTGCTGTGCGTGCTAAATCAATGCAGCCATTACGATTATCTGGTAGAGTGAGCAGAACTCCAGATTTCGGTACTTCAATTCGCATTTGAGTAATTACATTAGGCATCCTCCATTAAATTATGGTCTGTGGTTTATTTCAAACTGTCCCTGAGATGAATTGTTCATCTTGGTCGAAATTGAAATAACAAGTGGATAGGTATGTCTGTTTCAGCTCTTTAATTATATCGTCAGTTGTAACATAATGTAACGGCCAAAAGGCGACTTTTCAATTCACAAAAGTTAAAATTCATAAAAAGCAAATACCTACCTACATTTATTTAGCCCTGGTAACTTTAGATATTGTCGTTATGAGCGATAATAGTTCTTTTTGCAATCTGATACGGGTTAAAATCTGTTGTAATAAATTCGAATAATTAATGAGCAAGCATTGTCGTAAAAATGCAAATAAAATCGTATAAAATTAGACATTAACTATTCAATAATAAATAATCCATCACTGGATGCAGTTTGGCATTCGGAATTTTACGGTTTATTTTTTAATTATAATTATAATTGTTAATGAAGGGATACCTGGTTTTAAAGATAATTTAGAGGTGACTTCGATGAATTTTTTGATGCATTAAAGTATGTTTAATTATGTTTTGAGTTCCATCACTGTATGCAAAAAAGACTTGAAAATATCATATATTTTTTGCTTTCAAAGTTATTTACGGTTAAAGAGATACACTTATGTAACTTTTTGTGCACTTATCCTATTGCAATGCTGCTTAGAGCATTTTCTGAAAATAGTGATATCTGTAAGGGGGCGTCCATTAATTACGTGAGGCAATTTTGGCGACTTTTTAACCCCCACCCCCGCTCTGGTGAGATGTCGTGATATTTGGCTCGACCCTCTCCCCCTCCCCATAATCTCACGTGAGATATTTCAAATACGTGGCTTTAGTGTAAAAACGTTAATCTGTGCTTATTTGCGTTGGATTTATGCGTTGCATTTGGCTGGCTTGGCTGGCCGGGGGCAGTTTAACCATCGAGGAGCTACTGTGCTACTTTGTGGCGTTCGCGTAACCGCGATAAATATTATTTTGTAGGATTTAGCCATATTGGCGGAAAAACATGTTCGACATCATTCAGGCCGGTTTTCTCGTAATGTTACATTGTTTCTTTGCGGAAAAAAATATAAATTACGTGATATTTGCCGAGAACCTCCCTCCCCCCACGTGAGATTGGGTGAGATTCGACTCGACCCCCTCCCCCCCCCCCTAAACGCCTCACGTAGTTAATGGACGCCCCCTAATCTGAAACCATATGATATTATAGGTTCGAACATGACATGGTGTTTAACTTAATTTAACAAAAACAAAACGTATTACACTTAATCTTTTGATAAAATTAATATCAGCCAATAACGTTACTCACAGCAATATACAACGAAAAAATTACTCTTACAATATTGGTTTTGTTTCACGTTGGGTCAATCCATGAACAATTAATAAGTACCAATACTGTCGTCGCCTCCTTGGTGTACTCGACTCCTTCTCACAAAATGTACCATACATTAAATAAAAATTGTCTGATTTTGTTTTTGCAGATATCGCGATTTTAAATACACCAATCGATAGAGCGTAAAATTTGCAGTCGAACTGTATATTTAACTGAATATCGTCATTATGGCGGTTACAATAATTCATTACAACTGATGATATTGCTTATCAATAGTTTTCTGATTCTTTATTAATTATTTTAAACTTGGTTTTGCCAGCGGCTTCGCCCGCGTGCCCGTCGATAATTTTTATCCCGCGGGAACGTACTACCGGGATAAAAAGTATCCTATGTCGGAAGTAACCAGGGTATAAACTATATCTGTGCCAAATTTCATCCAAAGCCGTTAAACTGTTTTAGCATCTATCCATCCATTTAAACATACAAACTTTCACATTTATAATATTAGTAAAAAATATATATATAATGGGCTTTATCAACACAGACACACATAAGTCTTTGGCCTAAATTGTCTGATGGAATTATCATGTTTTTTTTGGCAAGATCTGTAGAAATTCCCAAAAGTGACTACACAAACAACATAGGCAGTCATCAAACTCATTATGTTTTATTTTTCTCGAAGATTTGTAGAAGCAATTACTTGAAACATCTAAAAATAGTCGAAGTAACGTCGACATCGGTCAGTGAACACACAGAGAGCTGACGGGATTCCCAACCTCTATTAATTAGCTAAAATTACAGACCTGAACAATTCCGAATGAAAAAACTACATCATTATATGAATTATTATGTTATTTTTGTAATGAACTAATGACTTTAGTCACACTTTTCGCGTTATTAACCTTAACTAATTTAAGCTTACGTAGGTTAGTTTTAGGTACGTAGTTTATTTAGGTTTTTACCAACCGACTTTGAACCGTTACAAAAAAAAACGGGTTAAGTGCGAGTCGGACTCGAACAGGGAGGGTGCCGTACCACCGTTTAATATATAATTTAATAAAAAAAAACACGTTTCTTTTATTATTTAACACTACATATTAAAAATAACACGTTTCTTGTGGACACCTTTAATTTTTAACCGATTTTTATTTTTATTATGTGTTGTTATAGCAGCAATAGAAATACACACTGGGAAAATTTCAACTGTCTAACTATTACGGTTCATGAGAAACATCCCTCTGACAGACAGACAGACGGATGTTCAGTGGAGGCTTAGTATTAGGGTTCCGTTGGCACCCATTGGGTACGGAACCGTAAAAAGACTTACAATTACAGTTTTAGAATTTGTTTGTTTATTCTGTCATTGAGTGCTACCGACCGCACTTAACATGACCGCCTTTCATTTATTTCCCCACCCACGCTTGAGAATACATTCATGTCTTTCAATAATACATTTAGGGCTTATTGGCTGCTGCTGCTATAAGAACTGTCAATAATTATGTAGTTATTATAGGTACCTAATCACTAGTAATTTGGCAAATATTAATGGACTAGTGTTAGCCCGCCGCTTCGCTTTGAGGTGATAAATGATCCCACAGGAACGTACTACCGAGATAAAAAGTATCCTTTATGTTAATCCAAGTTATAAACTATATGTGTGCCAAATTTCATCCAAATCTGTTCATCTGTTTTTGCGTGATTGAGTAACAAACATTCAAACATCTAAATATCCAAACATACAAACTTTCACATTTATAATAATAATAAGCAGGAGGATGGGTTTGTACGAGTATTGTGGTATGTAAGAATTTTAGATATACATAATTTTAAGTGTTTTCAATATAGCATTTGAATATCTATGTATGTCAAAAGACTGTCGTTTCTCCCTGTGTATAAACTAAACTGTTGCTAAATCATTTATTGTTGTATTTCCATGTGAGGTATTATTTTCAGCCTGTTTGTGTAAAAATAATTGGTATTCAAAATCAAAATCAAAAGTCATTTATTCAAACTAGGCTGACAGTTAGCTCTTTTTGAACGTCAAAATTACATAAGACAGTCCCCCCAAAACCCCCGGCCTTCACCACTTCCTAGTGCTTTATAGCTGGGAAGAAGAAGTAGCGCAACAAACTCTCCAGCAGCACAGCTGTCTCTTAAGTTAGAAGAACATACACATACATAATATATATTACAATAGTAAATAACTTCTTTTATCCCTACTTAATATTATAAATGCGAAAGTAACTCTGTCTGCCTGTCTGCCTGTTACGCTTTCACGACTAAACATCATGAAATTTAGCAGAAATATAGCGTTTTTGTTGGATGGGAAATTATCAAATGACTACTCCCGCTCTGGGCGGAGCGAGAGGGCGTGTCAGACTTTTACTGACTAAAACCCACCCGTGTTCCTTCAGTTGCATGTGCTAGGGCCACGGTAACTCTTTCGAACAAATCCGCGACCCTGGTAAGCATCGGCCCTAGCCTAGGATATGGAGAAAGACATAGGCTACTTTTTTCACGATAACTGACATCCACGCGGGCGGAACCGCGGGCAAAAGCTTGTGTTATTATAAAAAAAAATATGGTCTGAGATAAAAACTGCATCAATCTTCATCAGAAATACTTAACGCTATGTGCTCTCACAAAAATACGTGGAAAAAAAACTGCATAGGAAACCATTTTGAGAATACTAATTGTATTTCAGTAATTATACCTATTAGCTATTGTTTGGCGGTTATTATTTGATACGTAGATAAGTGTATTTTATGCCAACACAAAGGTGGAAGAGGGCAAATCATTAATTAGATATCTATTTTAAATTATTTTTAGTTTCTAAGAAGTGTCAGACCGTCAGTACCTACACTCACTCATCTGTTAAAGGTAGGTACATTAATGCCCATTTTTAATGAAGCCAGGAAGCGCCATAGTGATGGCCTAAATATATTTGCACTGTTGGATTTTCAAGTCTCGACGCTGAGCCGAGCGTTGAAAATCCAACAAAGCACTTTTATTCATTTAGGTGCCACCCATTGTGACTGAGAAACATGATAGCTTCAGTTAGGTAATGCTCTTTAATAAAGAATTTACCTTTGATATTTTATGCATGTAACGCTATTAGGGACGGGACGCGATTCTTTTGAGATTAGATAGATTCATGATTACCTACATTTAGGACCTTCTGACCGTCTTTGGAAATGATGGGTTTCTTTGTTTTTATTGCAAGATCCAGGCCATTTGGTTGTTTTTGCAAGCTGTTTTCAAGTACATCTTCTGCTAATAACCACGCTTTATTTCACTGCCCAGTCTCAGACGTCACAAGTCTAATGTAGCAAAGAAACTTATTATTTTTAATTGATTTGATATAAATTTTACAATCACTTTAACAATTTATAGGTGTATGAAATAAACAAAACATAATACGCTAGGTTTTCTGCAACAGATAAATTTCTGTTCCATTTATCTTAATTTTGATTAGTTTTATCATAGGTATAAGTGGAGTTGGAATTACATATATGTGTTTAAACTTATAAGTACGTAGGTGGAATTACATATATGTGTTTAAACTTATAAGTACGTACATGAAAATTTATAGATTGTAGATTTTTATCCTTCAATTAGATCAGTTACCTATATGTATAATACATGAGGATTATGCGTGTTTATTACAACTATCGCTGTGGATATGTAATTTGTGAATGTCAAAACTATTCGTATTAAAAGATAAACAATTGATAACTTTTATATATATGGTTTTCTTTCTTGGATTTCAATATTATCACGATTATAATGTTGTCGATATTGTCAAGTTTTCCTTATTTCACTCTATCTTTGCCACCCTTTCGTAGGTGATTGAAAAACTTAGTTGATGTTCAATCGGTCTGTCTAACCGCTTCTCAACTATTTATTACCTACTTGTATTTAAATTGTTGCCATCTTAAATATGAATATTATCACGATTACTTATAATTTTGTACATAATATCTTGTTTTCCTAAATTTCACTCGTATCTATTCCACCCTTTCGTTCGCGATTGAAAATCTAGTTAAATCAATCTATATCAATCTAACCAGATGCAGCAGAATACCAGTATTGTATATGAAGTGACTGCGTAACTGACTTCAATAACCAAGTTACTTGGTAACACTCCTTGGCAAGACTGGTTGACAGACTTGGGCTTCTGACTCGTAACAACATTAAAAGATCTACGAGTGTCAACCGGGAAAACTCTAATTAGTTATTGCTATCAAATCATGGTCTTTGGACATGTGACTAAAGTTTATTTCGCATAAGGAAGATTGAGGCAAATGGAATTCGTTAACGAAACACATTTGATCAATTGGAATCCAAATATATTTGTACTTCAAGATCGCATGGAATTTCTGCGTTCCGTTGATTGGTTCTCATTGATTAAAATAATTGTACCTATTGTACTTCTATTTTATAGCTTGATACTTATAACGAGGCAAAAGGAATATGTAAGGATCCTAGCAGCAGCTTAGCACGAGAGCCATAGAGAAGAGTTTTGTTGACGGAAGAGTAGACAAAAGTGACATTTCCGTGTAGACAGTTGACAGTTTTGAACCGAGAAATATAGACAAGCGATTTCTATTCTACGATAGAGTAGAAATAGAAAGCGTCATACTAAACCTGCTGGTGACGTTCTGTACTTTCTGTCTACCCCCATGGGAATATGACGTGATTTTATGTATGGATAAAGATTTACCAGAACTTTTCGAATTCGATTGATTCATTGACACTGAAATGTTTGCACCACAGTTATTTATTGACATAATACCTGGTTCTTCATGACCTAGTGTTTTACACGAAACTTTATTGCTTTTTATTTTATCCATTACACTTTGAATGACCCTCTTATCAGAACTTTCCCGAAAAAGGATAAAAAGAAAGTCGGTCTTGAAAAAACCGGGCGGGCAGTCAGACCGTCGCGTCGCGTCGTCCGAAAAACTTAGAAGATTTATTTCAGTGTTTACACAAGGTGGTATAAAGTATTCAAAATTAATACGTATGCCAATGTTTGTTCTAGTAAATAAGGCCCATTTTCCAACTACCTACTTTACTCAAGTAGTGTAATTCAATATTTGTTCTGGGAGCGCGAGTTACGCAGATACCATGGATTACACTGTGTGCCTACGCTTAAATTATATGTATGAACTCAACACTGTGTTTGTTTAAGAGCTACCAAATGTACCGATTTTATGAATAATTTTTGTTCAAATAAATTAGGTCAGACTTAGGCACTAAATGAAGTGTGCACTGTGAAACGAAACTTTTACCCAGGAAAATAAAATTTTCTCTGCGACAAATTCCTACTGAAAATCTCACCGGGATTATCTTTAATGTAAATAAATAAACAAGGGAAAATGGGTCTAACAGAAGTTAAAGCATTTAAACAAAATGTAATTTATATCTCTACGCATGTTACATACGCAATCCTAAGGCTGCGTTTACGCCAAACGTTCAGTCACCGATTGTGAGCAGGCTTATTATTGGAATAGTAGCTTGTAAAATAGTATATTGTCGCTTCAATGTTAACTAAAAGTTGAATATATCTATGGAAAAACCAGTAAACTGTGTTATGTTCGGCTTACAGTCGGCGTCTGACAACACATACCTACTCTTGGACGTCAAAATCAAGTCAACGTACAATATTATAATATGTGAGGTCTATAGGCCTAAAACATCAAAATAATGTGTCAAAGAAAAAGTTTTTACCTATATAGTTTTGATGCTGTCATACTGCTGCTATCATATTGGTGTCGTCAGTGTTCCGAATTTGAATAAACAACCATTTAATAAGTCATAGACTTCTTTACAAAAAGTACACTGGAGTTTTGGTGTGAACGCGGTCTACCGCCGCACTAATCATAACTAATAAGCAATAAGTAACAAGTAGGCCGATACAAAACAGGTATCTTATAAAACCATCACGTTACCCGCATGATCTTCAAGTTATATACAACAGTGGATTGGACACAGTCCGTCATTCCACGTCAGGTATTGTAACGCAGGCAGCCATAACGTAACCATAGACAAATAGACATTGTTCTTACTCTACCGATAAAAGAGGACTTTTGACAAACATGTCTGTCTATGCCTATTAGTGGCCAATGTCATGTGACATAATATGGTGCGTGTCTATGTCTAATTATATGATGCGAATGACTGATAGGTGTAGGTTGTTTTAATCGAAGCTATTTAGAGAACTGTCTTTGATAGAAGCCGCGATGCTGGTAAATTTGTTTTTAATAAATATTGCCAGTTTTAGGCTTATATTTTGGGTTGTAACAGGGCAGCAGTAATAGCTAAATACCTAATTATATCGTTATTTACTAATCTGACTAGAAACAGCGACTGACATGGCCACTTTTGTTCAAAGTATTATTATTCATTGTGGTCGGGGTGGGTCAAGGTTATTGAAAAGGGTTTCTATATTTTCGCCATACATTTTTCTCGGTAAACTCAGGTCATATGTCAATTTAACAGACCTCGTGACAGGCTAACACATTAGAGACAACCCACCACGGTCTGTAAAGAAGAGTTCGTATACTGCTACATCATGATCTATGTAAGTTTCCCTTCTGATAGCTAGTGTACCTAAGCACCATCAAATACACATCTACATGGCTAACATTATTTCCTAATCATATTAAGATTACAATAGATATAACCCGACTAATAAATATGCTCAGTGTCTCGGCATGTCACATTAATACCTGATAAATGGATTTTAACGTACCAAATATTTGTGATAAATAAATAATCTTGGACATAGCGATTACCTACTGACGCAAAAATTCATTAAAATTGATTATTTTGGTACCTATGTGAAGCGATTAATATTCCGTTGGAGAATATTATTTCTGACACAACATTACAAGACTTTCTACGAAAATATTTATTGAGTTCGAATCAAAAATAGCGTTGGTATGTCATTTGTTACCGAAACGAATGGTTTGTCAACATTACATTGCATCACGCCTGGATTTTCGGAAGGGTAAGCAGAGGTTTACATATAGTAGGATATCTATGAGGTACACCAACATTTATTTCCCTTCGACATTTAACCCGTCTCCGTTCAAAACAAGAGTGAACGGGCATTTTCTGGGCACGCTCAATCTATCATAGACCTCATCAATCGCTTTTCATCAGTCGTGATCGACGTCAAGAGCAGGCCCATTTAGTAATAAAAAAATCGGCCAGATAAGTAGTCCTATGTAATAGAGGGCGCAACTATTGCCATCAAGCCGGCAGAAATCCAGATTCCGGGCTGATACTGAGAAATTACCAATAGAAACACACAATAACACTTTGCCGGACCCGTGAATCACATCCAGGACCTCATTCTCATGGTATCGTTATCTATCTAGCCATTAGAGAAACTATATTGGAGTCGGCTTCCAGTCTCATTGGATGTAGCTAAGTACCAATATTCCACAAGAAGTGACTACCTGCCTTCTGCCTACCAGTTACTGGGTAATACGCCCTTGGTAGGTACGACTAGTTATCAGACTTCGGCTTCGGCGATTACCCGTAACGAATGTCAAAGATCTACTAATGATAGCCGAGAGCAAGGGCTTCCGAGGTACGGAGGGGTCTTGGTGTGGACACCCATCCACAGACCAACCTGATAACAACAAGCTTAACCTGATCGACCTGTGCGGCTATAATTACTTGGCCAGCCCCTACTTAAATGCTCATCTACGTATGTCATCGCTAAATATGACTGTTTTACATGCGTTAATAATGATTGTTCTATCTTGTGCCTCCCTAAAACTAATCTCAATTTCCTACGGATTGAAGTCACGATTCTTAAACCATCGCAGCATTCGGGTCGAAAACAAATGAGCGAAATAATCGGTTTGAATGTCAAACGTTTAAACAAACACCACAGGAAACACTGAAATATAAAATAAACATAACTCGGTGAGGACGCGACCTACATTAAAGTATAATTTTAGATCTTCTAGTTTATTTTCGAAACAATTCTCACAATATAATAGTTCCCTTGGCTCCCTTGGCTTATGAGTCGATTCGCCCTAAACACTATTAAATAATATATTCAATTCATGGTCTTAACTTACATGTGGGCGAATCGGCAGCTCCAGAAATGCGTAGACACTTTTTGAATTTTATGCAATAATTTTTTATGAGGTCACTGCAAGTACATGCAATAAAATGCGATTAAGTCAATCGCAGACGTTTTACACGTGAAAGACTCCGTACCAAAAGTAAAATTATGGACTGTGTGAAAGATGATATGGCTAGAAAGTGGGTGACTATCTAGATGACGACTAATAGAGAAGTATGAAAGAAAAAGAGATGTCGCGATGACGCCAATTAAATTAGGTTTTTTTTTGAGGATGGGAAACCATCAAATAACTTCTCCCACTCTGGGTGGAACAGGAGGGCTTGTCAGACTTTTACTAACTAAAACCCACCCGTGTTCCTTCATTTCCTGTGTGCCAGGGGGCACTGTATCTCTTTCGAACAACCCGCACCTCTGGCAGGAACAACCCGCACCCCTGGCAGGAACAACCTGCACCCGTGGCAGGAACAACCCGAACCCCCGGCAGGATTAAATTAGGATAAGGGCAAGAGAATGATGATGAGCAGCTGATAATTCTCGTTACTATTCTTTGTGCAACTATGCTTCATAATATCCCAATGAATTAGTACCAATTTCATGAAAAAGTCATTAAATTGGATGATATGAAGTTAGAGGGTTGTATTGACGATTTTAAAGAGAGAGACCGGTGACATCTGCCAACCCGCACTAGCCCGCGTGAAAGATTAGAGAGGCCCACTCCCTCTCACAGAGAGGAGGCCTGTGTCCCAGCAGTGGGAACATAATAGGCTGATTATGCTATCTCCATAATGTTAAACGTCTTTAGAATGCATTCCATATTAGTTAAACACCAGCTTATGATAACATTGTTATCAAGCATTAAACTGAACTGTCCAGGAGTTTGTCTTAGAATTTAGATAATTATAATGACGGTTTTGTATTAAATTAATTTGTTTGTTGTATTAATATTAGCCCCGTAAAGGACTCTGATGCGTGTAGACTTTACACTTAGTGTTATCTAGAAAGATGACACCTAAAAGTATTTTGTACAAATTACTGAGATAATACATAACATAACATCACGCTTGTATTCCCCGAAGGGTTGCGCAGAGGCGTACTTAAAGTACTCGTACTCCCTTTTTTTGTGAATGGCATCTCGCAGTTGACCTAGAGAGGCCGTGACTGCTTAACCGGAGTATCCTGTGGTTGCCTTGAGAAAACTTAAAGCCTCCAGCCAGGGGCGTTAAACTACTTAAATTGCTAAGCGACTGCACGCTGAGGGCACCCCTTGTGGGGTTCTTTTTTTACATCTAAAACTAAATATTCGGTGTTAAGATATTAATTATTGCGTTTCATAATCAATATTTTAGGTCACTAGTTAGCAATATTTCATATTTCCATACAGTAATATCGCCAAATTAATGAAAACAGTGAAATATTTGACAGCTATTTGCGACGTTGCTAAGTTTTAGAATAAACGCTCTTAATATTAAAAATGATATGATTCAGCCTGTCCCAACTTGCTGTCCCCCTATCAGTACTTTGTTAATTTTATTAAAGATTAATTTTAACTTATTTTTTTTATGGAAATACTGCTGTTTTCATTTAATTGTTACTTCTAAATACAAAATTGTTACATATTTTTTAATTTTGTATTTAGAAGTACATAATTAAATGAAAACAGCAGTTTTCCTTTTTTTATTTTTAGGTTTAAAATAATCTTTTATAAAATATTTTTTAATATAAATTAAAAATAATCTTTAATAAAATTAACATAAAGTCAAATAATTTAGTCACTTACTTAATGGTGATTTTAACAAGTGATGTCACAAAGCTTTTGATCTCCCCTGGCCCTTGTCACACAATGTCACATTTCGTTGACCCCTCCCACGCCCTCAACGTATGACGTAATTTATGGATGGCCCCTTAGCTATATTTATTATTGCAAAATGACATCGGATGCAGCAACTGTAAATAAACCAATGATGCAAGCTGTGACTATGGGCTGCACAATACTCATGTTTAAGTATATGATTAACACAAAAACAAATAAACAACTTTTGTTTATAACATTTGTTTATGCGAGCAGGTTGAAGAATGCCCGTTATGATTGGTAGAAATAATAACCTTTATATTATTGTTTTGACCACTCATCAATCTAAGCTATTTAGTGGCTCATTAGACAACTCGCACGAAAAACTTGTCTTGACCTTTTTTGGGCGAATTTCAGTGTTTTCATTGTTGTTGAATATTGACACTGACAGCTTTTGATCGCTTCTATGTATCAAAGTACCTACCTATATTCATAAAGTACCTCCATTTAAGTCCCTTTGTACCTAGCTATTTATAACACCGACTGCTACGAGATCTGTTTCAAGATTATCTCCGGACTTTTAAAAGACTTTGATCCCTGAATTTGTTTCGCAACTTCTATTCGGGGATAGTCAAATAGGAAATATCGACTCCATGCAGTTTATTTAATTTTTAATATGTAATTTATAATTGTTTCCGATATCTTTATTTAAAGAATAAACAATTTCGTTTCATTTCATACAGGAGCTAATCCATTTTCAGCCTGGAATAATATTCAAGTCAATTATGTCCAGAAGTGTTATTAATTGTTACGTCATAAGTTATAATTGTAGTTTACCGACTACTACATACATTATGTACTTCTCAGTTTATCTTAGATAATGCACAGACGCACCAGTAAATCCCTACTCTCCGTAACAATAGGGCAATAAATAGTTTTGAGTAAAACCTGTTCTCCTCTGCAAGACAAAAGTGGAGAGAATATTGTTGCATAGTTTGGCAAAAACACAGACAGAAACAATGTGTCTTTTTTATTTTTTTATTGTCAGTGCATCCTTCTTGCATCATGGTTACCGTTATTAGTATCTGCCAGGGGTGCGGGTTGTTCGAAAGAGATACCGCGACCCCTGGCACACAGGCAACTGAGGGAACACGGGGGTTTTAGTCAGTAAAAGTCTGACACGCCCTCCTGCTCCACCCTGAGCGGGGGAAGTTATTTGATGATTTCCCAACCAAAAAAAAAACCGTATTAGTATTAGATCAATTTGATTAATTGTTAGGAACAGTACATAACATCATATTTCTCCGAAGAGTTAGGCAGAGGTATGCCTGTAATAGGTAGGTGTGGGTGGACCCACATTTATGTTTAAGTCCTATTTAATAGGGGGCGAGTCTATTGCCAACAGAGCACTAATCCCGTATCCGGGCTGCTACTAAGAAATTCTTGATTGAAAACCCAATAATGCTTTGACCGGGGGACACCTGACCGGGGAATCTTATCCAGATTTTCGTGTTAAGGGCCTACGTCCCGTTTGGTAGCGTAACACGGTCACTTTATGAACCCTACTGCTCATTAACGGCTTGTCTTGAAGATTTGAAAAATATATGATTTTGCTATAGATTCATATAGATCATTTTGCCGGAAGTACTTTTTTTGTATGGTTAATACTTTTGCTGTAAAAAAATATTTTCCAACACACAATATTTTGGCTTCTATTCCATACTCCTACTAAACGGCTTCGTTATTTGGAAAAAAAAATACACTGAAAAATAGATAGAGGTACCACAGAATCGCCGAAGCACAATTGTAAATTAATCAAAGGAATATCCCCATTTTGAGATAAAGGCTCAGAGGTGTGCAGTCGTGCTTTAGCATACAAACGGGAGATGAGGATACTATGGGCCTTAAGCAGTAGCGCTTGCGATTACTAAACCAACGAGGCAGTTCAAAATAGCCCTTATTCACTATTGCAGATTTCAACAAGACCATAACAAAATCCAGGTTAGAAAGACGTATTGTTGACACGTTTAGCTGTTCATTCACACGGTCAGTCGTGTGACATAATCTAGTCACAGCAAGCCGATTGTGTAATTTGTTGGCACTGACAGACATACGATATTCCCTATTGACACCTCGAAAATAGATCCCTGCATTGAAAACGTTACTCCATAGCTAGCTGAGCATAACATAGCTGTATAGCTCTCTGTGTAGAACCACCGTAAGGCGCCACGAGGTTTGAAGTTACGTATTATTTTGAAGTTACGTATCTGTGTGAATTATCGCAAAACTACATTATTACTTCAAATATTTTTTAAATATTTACACTGTAAATTAGTTTTATTATTTGTTTGTTTGATGGTTTGTTGGCTGAAAACCGTATCCTGTACAATTAACACCAAAACGCTTTTCAAGTTAAACTAGTTTTCCATTCATGCCAGTATAATAAACAAGAAAAGTCAGTTTCTTTTTCACATTGATATAATTTACAGTCAATTGAACGCACGTTAACCTGCATCACTTAATAATAAACGAAATTATCGAAATGGAACATTACGGTAATAAACAAAACGAAATGTCCAAGGTGAGCGAGATAAAAAAGCAACACATGAACAATGTTTTCACGATAAAAATATAAAAAAATATCTTATCGACGGGGAAATGCTAATGAAATTGTCACGATTCAATAACATCAGAATCTGTATGTTTACGTTAATCTGTTAGTGAAGTTTTTATTAACTCCTACAATATTGTATGTGCAAAATGTTGCTGAATTTGTAACTTTGTTATTTCTGTCGGACATCTACTTAGGTATTTTTACACGCTTTATATTAGCTTCACTTGTATGTTTGTTTGTTTGTAACCGACTCCTTAGGGCACGATTTTGACCCACTCTAAACGGTCAGATTTCATTTAAACTTTGTAAACTTATCGAGGACCGATGACAATTCAATAATTTTAAAAAAATTGAGTAAAATAGAAAAATAAAGACACATCACACCTGGGCATGAATTCAGTATGACCACACTGATGTGTGTGATGTGTGTTATTGACTACGTTACATTAAGGTTCAATGTAAAATTGGAACAGCTGTTACATGTAGGAAATCTCGATATGCCATTGGTCTCAATTGTCATTCGTTGATCTTTGACAATCAGCAGCCCGAAAGTCTGACAGTCTTACCAAAGGCTATCGTGTACCGAGTAACTGGATTATGGAGGTCAGATAGGCACTAATAGGCAGTGACTCCATGTAAAATACTGGTATTCATCTGCATTCGGTTAGACTGGAAGCTGAACCCAACCTAGTTGGCAAAAGGTTAGGCAGATTTATTGTAACTCAGTCATTATTCAAGCTTTTATAATTGTTTACATTTTGTCTAATGAGGGTGCTCATGAATATTCAAGCCACCAGTTGGCACCACTTTGACAAGAGGTCTTCCAGTTCGACAATGAGCATAAAATATTTGATGACATTCGTTTCATTCTTTCGTTCACCATTCAGTCCGTAGGCGCTTTGACACTTTTGACAGGTGCCCGGACCTGACGTCTCAGTGCTGCCACCTAGTGAACGTCATTTCAGAACACCCTCATTCTAGTGAATACGCCAGTCTATTACTATTTGCAATTTGCACTCAGGAGTCGATGTAACATGTCTGTAGCTCATCTGTCGTTCCCTATCATTATCTACGTCATTCTGAACACTCAACTAATTTATAACAACACTGCTATGGGTAATATTCAGTGAAGAACACAACAGTTTAAATAGAAAGAATCAAACTGTCAAGCCTGTTCCTAAGTATGTTAGGGTCGTTTTAATACTCAGAAATTGGGTTGTGTCAGAGAGATAAGTAAGTGGGACTGCTCGTTGCAGCTGAATACCAGGATTTTACATGGAGCGACTGCCTATTTGATCTCCACAACCCAGTTACTGGGTTGTTCAGATCCCCTGTGAAGTACACTTTGGAAAGACTGGTAAATATTTATAGAAAGAAAATCGTGTAGAAATAACTTTCGCATTTCTTTCAGTGTGTGTTGAGACAATGTATCCGGAATACGGGTGCTACCCAATATTAATTTTTGACAAGCTGATAGTAATTAATTAATTAAAGCTAATCTATATAACAGTGATAAGGTTGATAACATGGTTGATTGATTTGGTTGACTTATTGTCTTTTGTTTCTTAAAAAAATCCAGATTACATTTTGTTTTGTTTTCCTCATTTTCAAAGTAAAGAAACGATGCCGATGGTTTGATAACCATTTGGTTTTGTTTGTTCCGTTTTGTGATTTGATCTTATACAGGTTGTATCAGAAATGTGCGGTCATATTCAAGGGCATGGTACAGACCAGGAACAGTGGCTTGTGAATAAGTAGTAACAGCCACACGGGTGTATCGAACAGTAAGTAGATAAGCTACGCTTGCCGCGGTTGGTCCGCTGATGGGTCGCTGTGGCCATCTTTCATACCAACTTCCCTCCGAACCTCGGAAAGCACAATAAGCCGTTGTACCCGGCTGTCATTCGTGGATCTTTGACAATCGTTACGGGTCGTTAAAAGCCCGAAAGTCTGACAACCGGTCTTACCAAGACGTATCATGGTACCCAGTAACTGTGCTGTGGAGGTCAGATAGGCAGTCGCTCCGGTTAGACTGGGAACCGACCCCAACATAGTTGGGAAAAGGTTAGGCAGCTGATGATGATACAGACAGACCATCATATCCATGGGACCAACATCTTAATCGCGAAAACAATAATAGCTGCCACAAACATTTGGGTCGAGTAGGTATTGAAGTTTTGTATGAGACGGCTAAATACATTTTTACGCTTACGATGATGGTCCAATGGAGAAATTTATTCAGTTTGATGGTCTATACTGAGGTCTATACCCTAAACTTTTTTTTTGTCTTTATTTTTGGGTGAGAAATCATCAAATAACTTCTGCCGCTCTGGGTGGAGCAGGAGGGCGAGTCAGACTTTTACTGACTAAAACCCACCCGTGTTCTCTCAGTTGCCTGTGTGCCAGGGGCCGCGGTATCTCTTTCGAACAACCCGCACCCCTGGCAGACCCTACCCTTAATAGCATAACAAAGCATAATCAGCCTATACCTAATCTCCCCACTACTGGGACATCGGCCTCTTTTCCTACCCATAGTGTACCCTTAATATGACCGCACATTTTAAATGGGCGGTGTATGATGTAATTTTTTTAAACTTAATTCGATTTTATGTACTAATTAGATTCCGTATCTAATATTAACTTTATCATTTTATAGATAGTACCCATATACTTATCTCTTTTGGTGACTGTACATAGATAGCATTTTGCTGTAAAGAAATAAAACTGAATTTTCTTAATAACCTACAAACAAAACACCTCACATAACATACATATAAGCAGCCGATAAAGTTCGCACTGCTGGGACACAGGTGGAGTCCTCTCTGTGGAGGGAGGGGGCCATAATCCACCACGCGGGCCCAATGCGTTTGGACAGAACACCTCACATACCTATTATTTTATACTACAGCAGTGCTATTATTTTCCTGTTAGGTAATTAAATTGAATATACCTATGAATACGCGTTTAATGGATATGAAAAACTAATGAAGAAGGAATAAAGTACTGAAAGGGAAAAAATACTTGGAAATGGTTTTACTATTCAATTTTCAGTAATACCTTTAATGAAAGTAATACCTTTATATAAATTAAAAAGTCAATTACGGTAACAGCCATTATTTTAATTTAATATACCTACATAGTTATATCGAGCCACCGTGAATTTGCGCTTGAGGTATAAATAAAGGCCTTAAACATCAAAATAATTATTGAGCCAAAGAAAAAGTTTATATGTAGTTTGGAAGACGACATACTGGCCGTCATTTTGGTGTAATCAGTGTTCCAAATTTAATTTCACGTGCATTTTTTTTTCCGGTTTTGGCTTCGCACGGTTTGTGGATTTAGCCAGTGTCAAGTAATTTTTCTTTTCGATCAAGTAAATGGCCCGATATCGGGCACGAAGTTACAATTACAAAACAGTCATAGTCGTCTTTAGTCAGTCAAGTCAAAGTTATTTGAATAATTCACTACCAAAATTATACAATTTATTTCGCTATTTCACAAAATTTTATGAAAATTAAAATTCGTGCGACATGTTCAAACCCGATCCCGCCAAAAAACTCTTCACGACCATTTAAAAAATTGTAAGTAGCTATTATTTATTATTATATTTATTTATTGCCTCTTACAACTATCTTTACCTACAGATTCTAAACCTAATTCGATAGTCTGGCTACCAACTATTATTACCGAATATAATTTATATTAGATACTTATATTTATTACGATATAAATGTAGGTACATAACAAAAAAAACGTAAACCTTATAAAATATAACAGGTATAACAGATTAAGGACTGAAGGGTCTGGGAGTGTATTTACTCATATTATAATTTTTATTAGTCAATGCAATTTAGCAATTGTGCATCCGAAACACATCGTTAAGTCAAGACAATCAGAGACCTCTGGCTTCCATCTATGTGACAGCTGTGATTTGGAAAAACACAAAGCAGTAAAAAAAAAATAAGTTCTTTTTTTAAATAACCAAAGTACGTAAAGGTATGCGTGTAGGTTTTCTTCTCATTTCCAGTTTAAATCATTCTTAAGGAAATCAAGGTGTGTGATAATAGTATGCGTTATCTTTCAATCTAATCACTATTAATTTAAATTTTGTGATAACATTGTGAACTGTTATGTATTGTGAAGGCGCTAGGTATTGAGATTTAATCTCCACTTTAGATTTTAATCACATAGTTTTAATGCTTTCCTTGTAAACTATTAAGACCGACAGAACTGAAGTTTTAGGTATAGACAAGTCATTTTAATTATTATATAGAATTATGAATTGCGATTATCCTACATGCAATAATTAATTAGTTAAAATCGGTAATATTTCATTATGAATTCGTGAAGTTTAAATTACACTATTAAAAAATTAATACAGTTTTCAGGGTTAACTTCTAAAGCTTGCTAATCTTTCAGAAAATTGTAAATAACTGAACCCGCAAAAAAGTTCGCAAAGAACCGCAAGTTATTAAATAGACACCAACAATATTTGCCTCATCTTGTGACTAAAAACCTACAAAACATTGTTGGGGAAACGCAACCTGCTTGAAGTTCTGCCCTTTAAAACTTCGTAGACACCGCCCTATTCACTTGACTTAGTATATTTATTTATTTTTGTAATTATAATAACATAAACTACTTACTGTTTACGGTTTTGCTTGCCATTGTTCTTCAGTAGAATAGAAGTCGGCACAAAAATATAAAACGACCGGTCGTTTTTCGGAGCACTGAACGAACGTACGCGACGCCTCGTAGACAACTGCTACGCCAGCTACGAAACTCGTACGCAGCTGATAATAATACGATTATTATTATAGGATTATTAACCGCACTGAAAATGCTCTGGTTGTATTTGTTAAGTCGCGTGCGTACCGCGCGATGTGCGAACTATGAGTGGTACTGATCCCGACCAATTTTGTTGGCAGGGTGCTGCTAAAGTGACAAATTATAGAATAAACAGTGTCACTTTATGGAGATGGATCAGGCTTAGTTCACAGCCTGGAATATACGCGGTAGTAAGGCACCGGGCATATTAACGCTTGACGCGTCTCCGCCTGCCATTTATGCACGATCAGAGGTATGTACCACATAAGGCACGCGTGCATGCATCGTTAACTACATACAAGATATGCATTCGTACAAAGTAAATAAAGTTGCTATCAATGCGTACATAAAACGGCTAGTAATTTAAATTCGATTAGAATTTCGTTATGTTACTCAACATTTGATTAGTTTAATTTTCACGTTGAAGTTTGATGTTAAATAAATAATACTTTAAAAAACTAAAAAAACACGCTTTAAAACCAAACTAAAAAGGAGAAAATTAATTTAATTCAATTAAAAAGCGTGGGGTGCTTTTTGAGGTATTTTTATAATCAATTAATGTCAAGCCAAGCACTTTCTACTTTTTTAGTTTGGTTTTTAAAGCGTGTTTTTTAGTTTTTCAAACTATTATTTATTTTCTAGTTCTGCTAACTACAAAAACGTGATTTTTTTTTCCTTTTTTTTTCATTTTTCTCATTTTTTTTTTAAATTATTGAATTGTCATCGGTCCTCGATAAGTTTACAAAGTTTCAATGAAATCTGACCGTTTAAAGTGGGTCAAAATAGCGTCCAAAGGAGTCGGTTACAAACAAACAAACATACAAGTGAAGCTAATATAAAGCGTGTAAAAATACAAGAAAAATTGTAGTTTGATGCCTTCATCTTGCTTTCGCATTGCTCCTTTGCAGCTACTCCTTTTTTCCGAGGAGAAATCTTCATGGATTCTGTCCATCTGGGGAAAACGGAGGGTTGCCTATATCGGTAAATCCACTTCTGTTCCTATATCTACTACCATGACTCGGGGGCCCGGGAGATACTGATAAATTTTGCTACTCCTGCATCATCTCAGGATCTTCATATTATTTGACACTAAGCATCATGTTAAAAGACTCGGCGACGCATTCCATGTTCTAGTCTTCAATGCCTTACTGAACCGTTTGATATCTTTTCATAAAATTCTCAACACTTCACAACACTTTATTTTTATTTTTATCCCGGTTACATTTAATTAAAATGGTGAATTCACTGCATCACTCACTTCGACAAAACTGAATTTATTTTAATTAATTAATTGTTCTAAAATAAAGTAAATATTGAACTGATGTGACGCAACGGACAAAAATGACCATTAAAATTTATATTTTCGGGACTGTATAAAATTCGAACATACCTACAAGTCAAACTGACAACCATCTCGTCTGAATTTGTGATTCCAAAAACACAAAAAAGATGTCTGCAGTCTTGAGTTAGTAGAAAGATTTGTGCTCATAAGTCATAGCAGAGTGACCGATAATCCAAATGATTGTAAACTACACGTAGCTAATTAAAACCAACATGATAAGTAATCATCTTAATTACGGTGATTCGGTGTGCTTAACAAATCAGTACGAGACCTGTCATTGTTCTGTAGTCATGCTTGATGTCGTAGTTTTAATTATGGTGACAGATTGCTAATTAGGGTTCTTTAATTTCATAAGGACAAGTCGTTTACTCTTAATACCTACCAGAAATAGATTAACATAGTTATTCATAGCCATTCGATAAGCTTCTGCACCGAATTGAACATCAATAAATGTTATCGTAGAAGTCCTCTAAACGCTGTTCACAGATCCAAAACCCGGTTTTGGATCTGATGGTGCTTCACTTCCTGCGCAGCACATATCTACATCAGGGCGGTATGGAAGACTGAAAAACCTACCCTATGCCTACTACGTCTTCCTTTCCTTTTGATAAATTATTGAGGTAGGCAGGTGCTTTATCCTTTTGTAAGAACGTAGATCCACGCGAGACACAATGGCTTTTTAATTGTTTCTGTAATTACCGGCTTTTACCGGTTATATCTAACAATTACTTTATGACACTTTTTCACGTCAATATTGGTTAATATTTTAAAACCAAGTAGATGTCACCGGTATTTCTTAGCTGTTCCGAAAGAAAGAAAATGCCGAAATAAAACTCAGAGGTCTCTTTCATAGAGGTCCATACATTATATTATTGGAATTATAGAGGTATGAGGAACAGGGTGTAATGTCCACTCATACTCTATGGAAAAGGGAGGATCTTCCGACCAGACGGGTGTTGTGTCTGGTGGGCAACTGCCCGACGGTTGATGTCGGGATGTTGTACCTATGCGAGTCGCGCGGTAAACTCTGATTGCGCGATGCAGGATTTTGTGTGACGTGAGTCTTGCGTAGTGTGGCATTGTAGATGGCGCCACTTTTCTTTTTGTTTTTTTATGATTTTGTTGCATTTTCTGTAGTGCCGCTACAGAATTTTATGCTGTGAGACTAACAATGCAAGGCCACTGTCTGGAAAGGCCATTTGAAGAAAGATCCATTGCATATTTGTGCTGACCTGTCCCAACAGACGGTATGCATGCATCAGTCGTCGTGTAGCTCAACCACAGAACAGATAATTTATCTATTCTATGAGCTCAACCGTAACGCCGGAAATGCTTCTGAAATACCCGAGTTCTTATTAAATTACTCGATGTCATAATTACGTATCATATATTTAACAAACAATGCATTCCTATCTATATCCTGTCATATTATTGTTTTCTTTTTGTAATCGATTCTTAATCAGGCACCTACCCACATTAATAATCTTTGAGACACCTCATACCTTCAAATAAAAAATTGGCAGACCTCCACCGTCAGGGTATATATGTTCTGTGACCTCCATCCTATGCTCCACCGTGCTCTCAGGGCATGCGGGTTTAAGACCAATTTTATTTTTACCACATTTAACAAAGAGTATAAGTACAAAATATTCTTCTCCTAAAATTTATCTCTTGCCTGAATGATTAAACCTTAAAAAAACGGAATGTATGTTAAAAATTATCCCACGGGAACGTACTAGCGGGCTAAAAGCATCCTATATGTTAATAAACGAGGTGATCATGATCTGCATACCAAATTTCATCCAAGTTTCATCCAAATCCGTTCAGTCGTTTTTGCGTGATAGTAATAAACATCCAAACATGTAACTAAACACACCTACATAAACTATATCTTATATCTTACTAAGATTAGTGGAATAGTAGGATATAACATTATGGTGTTGATTTCTTATCATATCCGATCAAACACAGTTAAAATATCCTAGAATTTCAAGTGAAAGTCGATCTAAAGTTTTACTTAGCGGGTTTGTAGCAATTTCCAGAACATCTTTTAGTAATTTCCAACATCACCGGTGAAACAAAAAAAGGTTGGAATAATGACAGCGTTGCGCACGCGCAAAAACGCGCTGTTTTTTATCTGTTGTTGATGCGGGCTTCCCATTCAATTCACAAATTCTTGGTTAGGTCGCTAACCCATGGCTTCTACTATGGGTATAAGAGATCGAATGAAAACTGGCATTTAATAAAAATGAGAAGTTATAGAGAAAGAGTCTTTTGTGGACCTACAGCGGACCAATAATCAATGAATGACCAGCAATGCTTCACCCTGCTGGGAACTTCTATCCTACTTAATATTAAGCGAAAAATTGTATGTTTAGATGTTTGTTACTCAATCACGCCAAAACGACTGAAAGGAATTGGATGAAATTTGGTACACAGATAGTTTACAACCTGGATTAACATAAAGGATACTTTTTATCCCGGTAGTATCTCCATTCCCGTGGGATAACTTTCTACCTCCACGCAGGCGAAACCGCTGGCAAAAGCTAGTACATTTACAGCTAAATTATGTCGTATCCTTCATCCTTCATGTCTATACAGCGGAAGGCAAAGGTCACTCCAAACTTATAATAAACTAGCAGCGCTCCTCGGTTTCACCCGCGTAGTTCCCGTTACCGTGGGAATACGGGGATAAAATATAGCCTATGACACCCGGGGATAGTGTAGCTTCCCAACAGTGAAAGATTTTTTCAAATCGGTTCAGTAGTTTCGGAGCCTATTCAATGCAAACAAACAATCAAATCTTTCCTCTTTATAATATTGTTATAGATTTGTTAGCAATTTCCCTTCTGGTGCGGGTTGTTCGAAAGAGATACCGCGGCCCCTGGCACACAGGCAACTGAGGGAACACGGGTGGGTTTTAGTCAGTAAAAGTCTGACTCGCCCTCCCGCTCCATCTAGAGCGCGAGAAGTTATTTGATGATTTCCCACCCGAAAAAAAAAAACAAAAAAAAAAGCAATTTCCCTTCTACTAAAAGGACATGATACGAGTTACGAGCTGTTTCTAATCTGTTGTAACTGTTTATAACCTGGACATAGGATTTTTAACACTTTTTGTCTCAGTAGTATGTTCCCTTGGGATATTTTTTGCTTGGCGACCACGCGATCGAAGCCGCCGATAAAAGCCAGTAAATTAACAAGATCAAATTACCTATTCAAGTATGAAATTAGGTTACATTGACCGGTATTTTAAATATAAGTTAAGAAAACATACTTGTTGTACCTATTTCCTCGAGGTCACAGGTCTAAAAATAGCCTAAACAAAGCAATGTAATGTTCGGTATACATCGACTAAAAAACAAATAGATTGTATTTATCACTGATATGATCTGCATCCGTAGTTGATAAGTTTATTTAGTAGATGATAATATGCACCTTGATCGTGATTTTCCCTCTTGCAGAGAGGAGGCCTATGTCCCAGCAGACATCTTAGTTGAGAAAGTTAAGACAGAGGGCCAGCCCCATCGTAGCTGTAACACTACAAAGTAACCATCGGAAGCCTTGCTACGAGCGAGCCTTAAATAGTATATTTTATATCGAGGGACTAAACGAAGCCATAATATAACAGAGGTTTTTTGACTCCCGAGCGTGCGAGTCATGAAACCGAGGGTATATTAAGTTGGCGTTTAGTCTCGAGGTCCAAACTGTACTTTTCACTTTGAGTGCGAGAAAAATAGTAAATTTAGTACAAAAACAGTTAATAAATATTACTTAATAAAATAAAAATTACAAAAGATTTTTTTACTTGAAACTAAATGTACAATTCGAATTATTTGAAAAACCATGGAACTAAAACTCTCAACATTTTCGCAATGAAGATAGTCCACACTCCACAGATAATAGTATATTTACTGGCTGTTTGAGTTTGTCTATGTCACATGAAGGCAATTAAAAAACTAATTACTTGTCTCTCCCTAGAGACTAAAGTGGTCACTTTAGTCCTGCTTCTTAGGGCTATATTGGCGTACTTTTAGAGCATGAGAAGTGAAAAATATAGTGAGTATTGGGATATGGGAGTGTGTGCACCAGCTGTGGGCACCACTTGTGACTGTTACCAAATTAGCCCCATATGTTCTCTATGTGGGCAAAAACACTTCTCCAGCAGGCTTAGCACGAGCACCGATTTGTCGACGGAAGAATAGACATGACTTTTAACTGAATGATGTACCTACAATAGGATAAGATAGCTATGTTTTTCTATTAATTTATCACAGTTATGCGTTCCAAACGAATCATAATTTTGTAGATAATTGTATATACTTTGTGGCCGTCGAGTAGAAAGTTTGTTGTCAGCGTGATTTTGACAGTTTGGGAAGAAACATTCTTCGGAAATAGTCTACATTTATAAGGACCTAGACAAAGATAGTTAGAAACGAAAGACAAAATGACAGATTATAGAAGGATATTTGAAAAAGCACAGTCTATTCTTGTTAGAAATAGAAAACGTCATGCTAAGCCTGCTGAGAGTTTGAGGCTTTTTCTTTAAACTCGAAATAGGATAGCATATCCTATCTTACGACTATACCTATATATAATTTTACACGTTTTTAATCGTGGCAATAGCTGTTAATATAAAATTAGGGCTCTAGACATAAAAATATTCTCAAAGTGGCCTAAATAAGGTTGTGTATGCTAATAAATTTAGTTTTTCCTTAATTATGTATCGGTCGGCTTCCCCCTAACCCTAGGATTTTGACCCCGTATGAGCATGATTTTAAAATGTTGACGTGTAGTTGTTGACTTTGGAATTTTTGGTGCTGCTTCCAATAGGTACAGACAGTCTGCACCCAACCTCAGATTCTATTAGCTACTCAGTATCGAACAAAAAAAAACAACTCCTTTTTCACATTTAAGTAATATATTAAGTGACTCACACCGTATTTTATAGTAGGGGTTATTCCAATCTAGAAGATATTTCCATACATTTTTTGTCCGTTTTTACGATGTAAAAAATCTGTACGGGCGAAGGTGAGATCGCAAAACAAAATAAAGGGCGGAAGCAGTAATTACAAGCATGTATCAACTATTAGTCATGTCATCGGCGTTGGCGCAGGAATACAAATGAAGGATTTAGTGCTAATAGCTGTCTGATTCTTTATTATGATGGTTTTCCTGATCCCATTTTATCAGTCCATACATGAACGCTACCTTCCAAACTGTAATGAGAAGCATGTAATAAGATAAATATTATGAATAGGGAACACCTACATTAATAGAAAAGTAGTGACCGACCGAAGCTTCGTTTTCGTTTACTGCCAAAAAAACATGATTTGGCAATATTTTCGTTTTCGGCTATATATTAGCCAAAGCGTCGAAAATTAGAAGTTTGGGACTTGTCGCGCGTTATTCGGCTTACTTCGTAAAGCTCGGCAATATCAGGTGACGTACGGCTTACTTCGGGGCAACTTCAATCCGGTCGTGGTTTCACTCAGCTTACTTAGACGGACGCAATTTTATTTTGAAATCTTTGTTGCTAGGTTATGTTGTATTTTTCTTCACTGGCATACACGCATACAGCGGAAATATTTTTTTTTATTTTTATATCTAAACTATTTTAGTTTTCGGCCGAAAAAGAGACTAAAGCCGAAGTTAATTTTTTGTTTTAGTTCTCGGCTGAAAACCGGTGCATTTTAAATCCAAAAGAGTGCGTTCAGTCAGACACTAAAGAAAAGACGAAACTACTGCGCCGATCCCAAATTATTAGAGCATAAGGCAGGGCAATACACATAGTAATAGTTACTGAAATCGATTCAGTAGTCAATTATGGACAAAACTACTTTCCGGACTTGCGTTTATTATGTTATGCCTTGTATATTATCATGCTAAGCCGAGTCACTGTACCATTAACTTTTAATGCCATGCAAATAAGTCATGGTGTTGCAAAAATAGGAAAACGAGCAGAACGCTATAAAATCTCAGCATTATAATCAGGTAGGACTTCAGCAGAACATCAGCTTATAATGTTATCGATCACAATGGCGGCATGGTCGCTGAAATGCAAAGATATCGACAATTTATGTCTTATTGTTACACACTTGACGTTTTTCGCACCAGTTCACTTTGCGGCTCCTAAGTTGGATTCGCGGAGTGTGGATCCAACTGCTGAAATGCTAAGAGGTCTGTTATTTGACAAACGTGGCCATAAACTATTAATAAATTTAGTCTATTTGAAAATCAATGAATCGAATGCGTACCCAAGAGGTCAGCTGCCATCAGGGAGGCACTCCGGTATTACTGGATGCCGACCTACCTCTGTCGTGTGGTCGAGACCTACTTGACGGACAGGCCGTCATCTACCCCGGTCACCAAGGAGAGTGGAACCGGCGAGAGATGTCGTGCGGTGTCCTACAGGGATCGGTCCTGGGGCCGCATCTGTGGGACATCGGGTACGACTGGGTGCTGCGCGTCGACCACCCTAGCGGCGTCAGCGTAGTTTGCTACGCTGACGACACGTTGGTCCTGGCGCAAGGGAGGTCGTACCAGGTGGCGGCCGACTTACTGACACACGGTGTTGTGACAATCGTGGATAGGATCCGGGAACTGGGACTCGAGTTGCATGGGTAGCCGTCACCTCTTTCTGCGAAGCAGTAATGCTCGCGAAGAGGGAGGCGGCGCACATGAGGGAGAGGCAGTATATGCGCCCTCACGGCGTTAGTCGCCGCGGGAGACGACCTGGGCGTCGGGAATACCAGGCTGATTCCCGGCCACCGTAGGCGCAGGCTAGACGCCGGCGAGTAATGGGTAGCTCGCTGTCCGGTAATGAACAAGCCCGTGTCGACGGCGCGTTGTGTTCCACGCGCGCCTCAAAGAGATGTCAGCACCAACTGGTGGGGTCCGCAAGGGCCGATGCCTGCCAGGGGTGCGGGTTGTTCAAAAGAGATACCGCGGGCCCTGGCACACAGGCAACTGAGGGAACACAGGTGGGTTTTAGTCAGTAAAAGTCTGACACGCCCTCCTGCTCCACCCAGAGCGGGAGAAGTTATTTGATGATTTCCCACCCAAAAAAAAAAGAGGTCCGCTGCAAACATAATCTTGCGAAATAGGGTAATATCGACGAGCCCAACACCCAGTGCGAGTGCGGTGCTCTTGAACAGTAGTCTGTTCTGATTCGGACGGACATTACAGAGACGCAATGGGACGTAAATGGGCAACTATGCCCCATCTGCTTGATCTGATTGCGTGCTTGATCTAATATCCATTATCCGTTATCCGTTCACCTGCATCCTTTACGATCTGAAGAACGCCTTAAACTTAGAATCACTTACGGTCATTAGGTTAGTTTGGAGCCAGAACTAAGAATAAATGACAACACGATTTGACAGTCCAATAAAGTTATTTAATCGGCTGTAGGAATCATTTTGAATATTCGCACTGCTTTCGGTCGGGCCCGTATCTGCGTTGTTACCCCTAATACCGCAAAAACGTAGCCAATAGTCATCCATTGGGTCTAAATAGTATAACATAGATGTACCGTCGAAACGAAAAGAAGATCAGGCGAAAACTGGAAACCGCAGCTTCTGGACATCTGCAAAACCCAAAGGACTGTCGATGCGTTACCGTATTTAGAGAGTTATTTATCTCATGTGTGCCGCAATTTCTCCGTTATGTCCAAACCGTCACATAGGTACCATTACTGCCGTTGATTTGTCGCAGCGCAGAAATTGGTTATACATGCAAGTAAGTACGCGGGGTTCTGTTTAGTTGTCAATTTATTACATCCTGTAGTGTTTCAAGACTATGTTTTCTCATCTTACTTGACCTATTCCACGGCTGGATGTAGGTAACCTGCTCTTTTGTATTTCACAACAGTGCTTACTATTATCCAATTGTGCGTAGGTACCTAAATAAAATTCTGTGATTGTCACCCACGGAATGTTACTATACTAAGATGTGTTCATATCCTGTCATGATATAGGTGCCCACGCCTACTAATTTGTTTATTTGGAGCATTATTTAGATAGGCGTAATCTCTTTCCGAGCTTCCATCATTCAGTTTAATATCTAGTCGCGTAACAACATCAGTATTGTTCTATTGCGGTGTAAGTTTTGAGAGGAGTAGCTAAGTATTTTCTTTTTTGTTTTAACCCAACGGGGAAGGTCTGGATGATTCGGCTGAAGGTGGAAGCAAGCTTCACCCGGAATCCTCAACCACAGAGTAACTGACTATCTTACCTCTAACTGTCGAAACGCAACAATGCTGTCAATAGTGTCAACATTGTTGTTATGGCGACAGACTTAGATAAAATGGTGGCTTCTATTATCTACCCACGTGGAATTAGAACAAGCCCCTACCAGTAGGGTCTGAGACAGGTGGTTTTACCACTAGGCCACAGAGGCCGTTAAAGGTGGTACTTCCACTAGTGAGTTAGTAGAGTGTGTAGTTAAATTGATGTTGATTCATCATCCTTATCCCAATTTATTTGGGGTATATGCACAGCATTTATCTTCTTTTTCCATACATCTCTATTAACATATCATCACTCACACCATCCATCCAGAGTAGCTTCAGGCTCTTCGTTTCTTTCCAGATTACTTTTTCTTTACCCATGTATTATTTAACCTATGTTATCCCGCTGCCGGACAATCGCCCCCATAATGTTTCAGTGTTCTTTATGGTTTGCCTTCAGATTACTTTTCAATTGTAAAAGCCAGTCAATTTGCACACTTTTCTTCTAAACGTGAATCACAACTGTGGTGTTTCTGACAATTTCAACGTATTCGGCAAACTAGTTTAGAGCTCTCTTTAGATCTTTCTAAATATACCTGGTAACTTGGAGCATTATGTCATCGATGCGAACGCTCCCGTTGCCATTAGACTAATCCAAAGGGTTTTACCTTATAAGGTGACATTTTGTTACCTAGATAGTCACGAAATCTAGGAAAGAACCCTTTTCCCTTTGAGTGATACGTAAGTCACTGACCATTACCTTCATTTGTTTGTCCTGTATTAATGACGTCACTGGAAATGCCGAAAGAAAGGACAAGGGACAAGGTATATGAACAAAGGATGACACAAAAGGTGTTAATGTGAATCGAAATACAATTATAGTATTTTGTAAAATGTGTTTACCCACATGTGATAAAGTCGCTAGTTTTAGTATGTTTGTGCTTTTCCTGTAATTAATCGGCGACAGGATAAATACCTACATTATGTACTCACCTACTTATTGTATGAACCTAATTACCTAAATGATTAAGAATTAAACAAGCATTTTGCTCTTCTAGTTACCTATTTATTAAACAATGTTTACAATAATAACTTGTATTGACATCATTAATAAAAATATTATCTGCGCACGTACCAAAAACAATAGTAAACTGGAAAAAAATATGTACGTAATTGTGAAAACAAACCGCATACGGACGTATATGCCTGAAACTACGTATTTTGTGATAAATAATAAATAAGTGTAATTTATAAGTACCCAGTGTATAAGGAATTAAATGCTATAGTAAATAACGTACCTACTTAGGTAATGAAAATCTACTCGCGTCCACCAAGCAATTGTTGTACATAATCACGATACGATAGTAAAGGCTTTGCATAAAACTAAGGTTGTTAAAATATGCAAACATAGGAATCCATTTACAATAAACATACATTATAGCGATCGGATTCATAATAAAAGAAACGACGTACTTAGATATAGTAAGATGACATTAAACAAAGCAGCAATTTAGTATAATTTAATCACTTAATTTGGACTGGTGATATCGTAAAAACGAAAAACTACAATTAAGAGCATTCTCCCCCCGCGGGCTGGCAACGGCGCATTTATGGCGGTTTTTCGTGATTATTTCATTAAATACAAACAAAAGTAAACATTTTTTTCAGTCATGCACTAGATCGTTAGTTATTTTGGTATTTATGTATAAACATCGGACATACCGTCAATTATTTTCGAGTTGCATTACTTAGTACGATATGATTTTATTAAAGAGTAAATGTAAAAAATAATTATAAATACCAACGATCTAGTACTTGGCTGAAAAAAATAGTACTTTTGTTTGTATTTAATGAAAAGCTTGTGTTTAAACGCTTACCAGAAAAGTACCTATTTTACTACCAAAAAATTCGAAATATCTGCCAGAGTGGCTAAATGCTCACCAAATTGTGTTTCATAAAGTATTGTAGAAATGAACCTATTTTCCTTTTTAGTCTATGCCATAAATATTTATAAACGCCTTTAAAGTTAATTTCATACCAAATATATTATATTGTATTATCGCTAAATAGATGTTCCCAATATTTTATTTCACGACTTTCAATTTAGTCAGTTTTACTGAGGCAAAAGAGCTCACGGTCGATCGTACAATATTTTTGTTTATTGTTTTATGCTTGCTAGCATGTAGCATGCATCAAGCATGCAGCGTGCAAGCAAGCACGCAGCGTGCAAACTAGCATGTAACATTCAAGCAGGCATGCAACATTCAACAAGCATTGTTTCTGTCACGGCTTGGGCGCTGCGGGGTTTGGGCGGCCTCACGCGAGCTTATCGTCGCAGATGGTTTTAACGCTCACCATCGCAGCTTCGCCGGCCAGCCTCAGCCGCGGCGGCGGGCCTTCAAACCATGCTCCTCAGCTCTACGCGGGCTTAAATTACACTCTAGGTTTAGGGCAGACAAGACTGCGTGAAGTCGGTTTTGCAGCGATTCGTTTCTCACTAAATTTTGTAACAAACATATTGATTCAGGTTGGATAATTTGATTACACTAAAGCTATTTGGAACTGTCATTTTCGGTATTAATGTTACTATTTCAGGAAAACAAGATTTGGTGAAGCATTTATCCATTTTGGTAGGCAAAAAGAATATAAATAAATACAACACGTACAATTATTCTGATGAGTGTTCTTTACGCACCTCGGTATAGAGTGGGTTTATTTGATTTGAAGTTAACATATTTTATTATTATTTTTTATTATTTTAATTTAGTTAGGTAATCAGAAATTGTGTAACGTTTGTAGTGATAACTGAAGGAATATTATGACATGTTTTTAATTTAATGTATTTTGAAATTAAATATTTGCACACCACATGTAATGGTAGAATGTAAATGGGCCACCTTAAAATAATATCATACTACTTTGTACACCTACATTTTGGCAAATAAATTACTTACTTACTTACTTACTTACTTACTTACTTGTTACTTAGTCTTAGGGTCTAAAAATTATTTAGGTGAACATTTAAATTGTACCCATAATGAAATAATCACGAAAAACTACTATAAATGCGTTGTTGGCAGCCCGCTTGGAATGAACGCCCTTAACCATTTTCACTCACCGTACACAGCTATAGAGCAGTGGTGACCCAGCGGTATCGGCTCTGACTTACAAGTTGTACCTATGTCGTGGGGTCGAACCTCCCAGATATGCGCTTAACCTTATGTAAATTACACCACTGCTATCAAAACAGTGAAGGAAAACATCGTAAGGAAACCGGCATGTCCTAGAACCAAAAATTCGGAGACATGTGACATCTACCAACCCGCACTGGGCCCGAATGGTGGATTACGGCCCACTCCCTCTCACTGAGAGGAGGCCTGCGTCCCAGCAGTGGGAACATTATAGGCTGATTATGAATACCTAAGTTTCACAGTTCTATCAGCAAGTTTCAGTGTTAAGCTTGAGATAAATAAAATATAAATATAAATGATCAGTTTATTTCAATAACTTTAACATATGTTTTGTAGGTTATATTTTCTGGTTATAAGTAATGAATTAGAAAATATGTAGCCAAACTAGGCGTACTTCGGCTATCAAGGCCAAAACCCTAAAAAAATAAACACTTAAAAATAGCTATCAAGTAGACATGTGTTAACTTTAAGTAGATTTAAACAAAATAAGTGATGATAAATAAGACACTAAATAAAAACTAAATTGACATTCGTCTATGAATAGACCAATGTCAATTTAGTTTTAGAACGACAAAATTATGTTTTATTTTTGGGTGGGAAATTATCAAATAAATTCTCCCGCTCTGGGTGGAACAGGATGTCAGACTTTTACTGACTAAAACCCGCCCGTGTTCCCTCAGTTGCCTGTATGCCAGGGGCCGCGGTATCTCTTTCGAACAACCCGCACCCCTGGCAGGCATCGGCCATTGCGGACCCCACCAGTTGGTACTGACATCTCTTTGAGGCGCGCGTGGTTCACAATGCGCCGTCGACCCGGGCTTGGTCCTTACCGGATAGCTACCCATTACTCGCCGGCCGCAAGCCCGCGCCTATGGTGGCCGGGAATCAGGCTGGTATTTCCGACGCCCAGGGCGTCTCCCGCGGCGACTAAGGCCGTGAGGGCGCATATACTGCCTCTCCCTCACGTTCGCCGCCTCCCTCTTCGCGAACATTACTGCTTCGCAGAAGGAGGTGACGGCTACCCATGCATTCTCGCTCCGTTCCATGGCCTGAACCAGGGCCGGACGCGAGAGATCGCCGCCGCCGATCCCCTCCACGAGGACACGGTGGTGCTCCGCCCAAGCCGGGCAGACCTCCAGCGTATGCTCTACCGTGTCCTCAGGGTGATCTTCGCAGTGGAAACACCCGGGTGTTTCCTCCCGCCTTATCCGAAACAGGAACCTCCCGAAACATGACAAAGTTATGTGAGATAGATTTTTGAATGTTTTTTTGTTACGCTTTTACGCTAAAACGGATTTGGATGAAATGTCTCATGAATAGACCATGACCTGGATTAGTATATATTATACTTTTTATCTCGATATTCCAACAGGATTGAGGCTTATTCGGGGGAAACTGCGGAACGCACCTATCTACAGAAAAAAGTAGGAATTTTACTAGGTGTGACACTATGGGCGGTCCCCCAAGTCTCTCCAATTATATACGGGATACTTACATAAGATCAAAGGTAATCTATAACTAACAAGTTCTACAAAGAACCATTGCACACGCTATGCTATGAATATCAATTCCTCATCAAATACCAGCTCATATCGTTAACATATTTTCCACCATTCCTACAATAAGTGAATCATTTTAAAATTGATTTCTCGCAAAGCCATTAAAGTAATTTATAAATGTTAAGCAAGAATACGATCGCAGTATTGCGCCGGCGCCATTACAAAGTTATATAATAACGTTTTAATATCATTTTCATGCTACTGGTGAGCTAGATCACGACGTACGGAGTTTGTAGTGGGTCCATTATCTCACGAGATGGGATTGCTGACCGTAGTGGCGTAGTTCTAGCCTTTTCGTTTGGGTGGGTAATGGGTTTTCATCAAATAACTTCTCCTGCTCTGGGTGGAGCAGGAGGGCGTATCAGACTTTTACTGACTAAAACCCACCCGTGTTCCCTCAGTTGCCTGTGAGCTAGGGGCCGCGGTATCTCTTTCACAACCCGCACCCCTGGCAGACAACCGGCACCCCTGTTTGTTTTTATGATCTAGCTGTAGTATCTTGAGGACACAAGCTCTATAGTATCTTGGATAGTTGTAGTATTTTTCAACTGGGGTCTAGAGGTAAGTTCCATCAATTGATGTTGTTGTTTGCAAATACTATAGCTACGACATTCATTGATGTAACTTACCTCTACAGCCTGTGGCCTAAAGAGATAGGTTGCAATAATGGATGTCGTTGTTTGCAAATACTATACCTACGAAATCCATCAAAATCAAAATATTTTATTTCACATAAGCCTGCATGGGCACTTATGAAACGTCAGAAGCTAGGTGCACGGTTCCAATTTGTCGTTTCCTATGCAGAAGAGCCGGCAAGAAACTCCACGGTTACTCTTTTAAAAATAATTGGCTTTTACAATGTTTTCAAATTACAGTGATAATAGGTATGGGAGGACAGTGCAGGCCAGTCAATAAGTACCAGGTACTTAGAGGAATGAAAATACAGAATAGAAAAACGTCTACAAATCTAGTCTCTAAGGCCTACAACGTTCTCTCATTCACAATATGTAAAAGAATCTACCTATATAAAATGAATCTATTTCATCATCAATGGATGTCGTCGTTGTGCCATCTTGTAGTATGCAGGTCCTGTTGAAAACCAGCGTCAGACACTACTTGTCTGACATTTTGGCTGAACTGGACCTTTTTGGCTCAGCCGTGCGTGAGGCGAACGTTCCTGCTAATTCCATACCGATGTATGCAGAAAAAAAAATGTGTAAAGTGTGATCACTTTACACATTTTTTTTTCTGCTATAGGGTAAAAGCTGTATAGTTGCTCCACTTTTTAAAATCTTTTTCTATTCAGGAAGATAAACAAACACCAATACAATTAATTTAATTGTTTACCGACCGATACGGAAATACCTCATTGGGATTTACATTTAAATTAGCGTTTGAAATGAAACCTGTTTTCTTACAATCATAAAGACTTGCAGCTGTAGCTAGATTAAGTACCTAAAATGTACCTACTTAGGCTTCAGTGGGCAGGGCGCTCACAGAACAGATGGCCGATGGGGCCGAAAGGTTCTGGAGTGGCGACCGCGTACCGGAAGACGTGGAGTTGGAAGGCCTCCCACAAGGTGGACCGATGGCCTTGTGAAGGCAGCAGAAATCCGCTGGATGCGGGAAGCACAAGACCGGTCGAAGTGGAAGAGCCTGGGGGAGGCCTATGTCCAGCAGTGGACGTCTTTCGGCTAAAATAATGATGATGATGATAATGGGGTTTGTTTTTGTTAGGTTTGCTAGGTAATACTTGTAAGTTTGTAACTCGTAGAATAGTGCAAATATCTCAAATCTAATCTACATGAATTGATGGAAAGTTATTTTACATTCAAAACATAACATCACGCCTTGTTTCCTCTAAGGGTTTGGCAGAGAAGTACCTATAGTATACCCACATTTCGCAAGTTATGTTTCAATCCCCTGTGATAGGGGGCGAGCCTATTGTCATCAACTACGCAGAAATCCAGATTCTGGGCTGCTACTGAGAAATTCTAGATAGAAAAACCCAATAACACTTTGCACAATCTGGGAATCGAACCCATAGGACCTCTGTTCAGCAGTACCTAGCGCTTGTGACCACTAGACCAACGAGGCAGTCGGCCAAACTCCTACGACAAAACCCAGCGTTTTTCAAAATACTTACTTATCACCTGAAGCAAATGTTTGGTCAATGTGGCTTACGGCAAAAAAAGTCTAATAAACGTAAAAAAACTCTCATTTCTCGACGAAAAACAAACATTTTCACAGTACAATGGAAACAATATAATACCTAAACTATAATACAATTTTGTTGCGCGTCCCATTGTTGAAGTTTCCCGACGTTGCGCGTGCGCAGGCTGCAATTATAATGCAATCTGTGCAACGGAAGCGTTCTTGTAATGTTGTCTTCATTACTCTGATGCAGAATGGAGGGTACTGCGACAGAGGATACAGCTAATTACCTCTTTTTATGAACGTTGATTGATTTGTCAACGTATTACATCTTTTTGAAGTCATTTATCTGAGTTCTGTTATGACATCGCAGAATACCTATTTGTCTGCACAAGGTCTCAGCATACTTACAATAGACTTGCTGTTGATTGTAACCTCGTCTGCGTGTATTTTATGTTTCATTCAAATACCCAGCATGTAAAGTAGCCCCATCTCCAAGTCCCAGGCTACCTTCCTCTGACAAATCTCATAATAATCGGTTCAGTGGTTTCGTTAGGCGATGATCGGTTTTGTTTTTTGGTTTAAACAGACAGACTGGGTTAACTTTGCATTTGTAATATAAGTAAGGATAGACGTAAACTGTTTCCGATATGCTTGTCTATCCCAGTGCGGGTTGGTAGATTTCACAAGTCTTCGAATTTTTGGTTCTAGGACATGCTGGTTTCCTCACGATGTTGTCCTTAACCGATTTGAGGGCACTGATGATGAAATTAAATACACAAAGTGCCTGCCTGGGTTCAAACTAAGAATACCTACATGTGGAATGCAATAAAGTTTTGAGTATTGAAAAAAAAAAAAAAAAAAAAAAAAAAAAAAAAAAAAAAAAAAAAAAAAAAAAAAACTCACGAACTCGTGGCGTTCCACGCGCGCCTCAAAGAGATGTCAGCATCAACTGGTGTCCTCAAGGGCCGATGCCTGCCAGGGGTGCGCGGTTTTCGAAAGAGATACCGTGACCCCTGGCACACAGGCTATTGAAGGAACACGGGTGGGTTTTAGACAGTAAAAGTCTGACACGCCCGCCTACTCCACCCAGAGCGGGAGAAGTTATTTGAAGATTTCCTAACCTCAAAAAAAAAACTACTGGGCTACCACAGGTCTATAGCTTTCTATGTGGAGTGAGAATGGTTAATTACAGTTTTCTTATTTTACGATATCACCGCAGTCTCCAAGATCCAACTTATATGTAGTCCTTACATAACCTTATTAACTAACTTAATCAGTTCATCGTTAAAATCAGAACATAATCAGAATAGCCGCGCCGACGTGGGGTGAAAGTGATAACAGCTACCGTGATGACGTACTGTGTGCCGAGTATATACCTCCTCCTGATAAGGTCTAGCGGCTCTATTTGTTCTATATTATCTTGCCATGTTTAGTCCACTAATATTTTCTTAAAGCAAGGTCGTGGTTGGAATTCGCAAGGTGATACTGTAATCAGGTGGAACGGAAGACAAAAGTTGGTAAATGTTTGACAAAAGTACCGAAATTACCGAATTCGATCTGCTTATATACATATAATATTGTTTAGAATTGACTATCAGCTCACAACTTCATTGAAAACATGTAAATCAATTTCGGGTTTTTTGTAAATGACTATTTCAGTTTATGAATAAAATTGTGGATTTTACGCCACGGTTTCAGTAGGTACGTATGACCACTCCATTTAGATGCCCACGTATTTTGAGTAGGTACCTACGTAAGACCATAGTTATAAGTACTGAAGTATTGCCCTATTATTTTGGCCACAGTCGAAACCGCAATTTATGAATACTGTTTGTTTGGTTTAATGCAACAGTATCAAAGTTTAATTGAGGTGGTTACAGGTATACTAAAAAACAAGTAAATGAACGTTTTAGTGACCGTCATGCTAAAATAGCATGTATTTTATATAATTGCGAGAATTAGTCTAATTATATTGATGAATAAATTAGTTATAGATTCGCTACATATCTAACATAATATTGAATAGGACAATGTTTTTATCAAGTAAGTGCAGATAATAGAATAGATAGGATTAGCTGATGTCCCACACAAAATATATGTCAAACATAACGCATAGTGATAACTTATCTAGTGAAAGAACATGGATATTTTAATTAATTGTTTTTCTAATGATCGTTTCTTTGATTATATGATAATAGAAGCCATTATTTAATTAACCTTTGCAGCTGTCAACTTAAAATCAATTCTCAAATTTATTGTTTGTTTAAAAGAATAACATAGCATTGTTCATTCTTCGTTTCATATTCAGTTCATTATTCTTTTGAATGGGCTTCCTCTCGATATCAGGACGGCCAACAGTCGGTATGCATTTAAGCGGATATTGCAGAGTTATTTTCTTAACAAATTCAAGGGAGAGAGATGCACGAGTATACATCTCTCTCCCTTGAATTTGTACATATATATTATAGTAGATATGTATGCATGTATGTGTATTATTAGTTAATAACCTATATATGTAATCTTATTTATAATTAATTATGATATAAGTATTTGAAAGTTTTTTTTTATCACTGTTCCTCTCAAAGCACCTGCCATCTAATCTCTGCACCACGCTTGGTTGACTAGTAGAGAATGCCTAAGGCATTAAGTCCGCCTTTGTACCTTTTTGTGTGCGAGAAGTTTAAATAAATAAATAACATCAAGCCTATATTTCCCGAAGGGTGGGGCAGAGGTGTATCTACCTATAGTTCACCAACACTTCGCCAGTTATGTTTAAATCCCATGTAATAGCCGCGACCCTATTGCCTTATACCGGACATAAAACTAGACTCCGCGCTGCTATGGAGAACAGATGATAAACCCGATAACGCTTTGCCCGACCCGGGAATCCGACCGAACCCAGAACCTAGACCAACGAGGCAGGCAAAACAGGAAAGAAATTCCTGCAAAAGATATTATTCAGATGCTCTACGATCGACTCTTTCATATCCATTTCAGCGGAAAGACGTCCACTGCTGGACATATGCCTCTCCCAAACTCCGCCACTTCGACCGGCGGCACCCTAATTGCGTAACTCACGATTAATCTTAATCGGTTTCATTTTGACAGTTCAACGATTTTCATTGCGTTATTTACGTTGTTGAGCAGACACATTTTTCGAACTTATGAAGCAATGGTTTAGCCATCTGTTTCAAAACGAAACAAATTATGATGAATCGTGAGTTACCCAAATAGGGTGCGGTTCTGTGCTTCCCGCATCCAGCGGACTCCTGCGGCTCTTTCATATAGGTTCGCATATTTTTTGTATCTAGCATGTCATGTCTTGTCAAGGCATTATCACAAAGATCAGGTATTCTAAATATTCACACTTATCATTCTCAAAACATGATTTAATCACTTTATTAAGCTAACAGTTGCTTTTGTTTGGATTTTTGCAAATTACGGAATATTCTCTCTTCTATAAATCCAGTGAAGTAACGCTGACGTCAAAAGAATGTTATCATTACTGAATGTCGTGTTGATGATCATACACACGAGCGACACGTGTCAAAGTCAGAGGCAACTGCGCTGTCAACAACATGCCGCTCGTGTTTGTGGGCCAGCGTTGCCAGACGTCCCAATTTTTCGCTTTGCGGGGATGCGGTTGTAATTTAGCGACAGATTTTTCGTTTTCATTATGTCTGACTATTATAGAAAGATTCCCGCTTTTTTACAGAAAAGGTTTAAAAATCCCGCTTTGCCCGAAAAATTATCTGGCAATGGTGATGTGAGCTCCTAGTGACGCCGTCAACAATTTGCCGCTCATGTCATACACGAGCGGCAAATAGTTGACGGCGGGCGTTGGTGGGTTTCGACGCTTACAGTTGCCTCTGCCGTTGACGCGTGTAGCTCATGTGCACACTTACTCCATCTGATTGGGATAGTGTTAATTTGTTTCTTGGGTCTTTCATTTCAAGGCATGGCATGCACGCGCATGACTGAAACTTAGGAGAAGATATTTAAAGAGAATTGGAAAACAATTTTCAGATTTACCTACCTCTTATTGAGATACCAATGGTTGCTTTCGCGGGCAAAACCTGGATGAGGCTGGCACAGGAGCGTGGTGATTGGCACAAGAAAAGAGAGGCCTATGTCCAGCAGTGGGTAAAGTGGGGTTGTGGAACTTGTGGATGATGATGATTGAGAATTGAGATACCCACCCACAATGACCCACCATCAAAGACTTTTATTTTATTTTTATTGTGTTTGGGTGGCTTACAGCTATCAGTACAAAAGTAATAGTAAGGTAATTTACGACAATCCATTCACAAGCCTCCACAGATAGCAATGGGGTATTTGTTGTGCGAGTTATGAACTTTTCATCTACTTTTCCTCTAATCTCAGTATGAGAAACTGCAGTCGATAAGTTGAGTGCGGGAGGTTGTATTTTGTCCTGGAAACAATATAATGGATAACAGTGTTGCAGCTTAAAATTACAAATAAGTATATCTACTAGTGTTTGCACATTCCTTTCGGCCGTTAACTCTTAAATCGCGGAGGAAATTTTCCAAATCCTACCAGAATTGAGTAGTAAAAAGTGAAATGGATAATCTCTGCATACAGATATAATAGATATGATATCTCAATTCATTTTATTACAGAGAATACCGACGGTCAACGTCAGATGTTGATTTTACACTTCTAGAGAAAATCGAGATAATTGGAGATTCATTTGTAAGTACCTATGTAGGTATATCCTGCGTCAGATTTGTCTTAAAGTTGACGATTTCTTAATTATCTAATAAGTTATTGGCAGTAGGATTTATGACGTAGGTAAGTATGTGCTTGGTTAGTAGTTTGAGAACTGTTCTATTGCTTTATTTTTAATTCGTTTTAACTATTGTGGTATGCAAATTTTATTCTAGGTGCATCTTTTTCACATTAACTGATACATAATTAATGTATAATACGACGTGTAAAAGTGATTCCGATTTCCTATTAAATAATGAACAATTTTATTTCATTCCAATATGTTAGTTACACTTTTTTGGCTCTAGATCTCATACGCTGAGTGTGCTGTGTTTAACCGGTCAGTACGGTTTGCGGTTTGCTTACGTGCGATAACGAACGTCCAAAACAATAACCCCAAAAACCACGTAGGGTCATAGTTAAACACTACAATTTGCCATGTGCTCACACTAAAAAACACACATAAGACATCATTCTACATCCCACACAGGAAGGTAAAACTAAAATAAAGTGTCAATTAAATAAATATTCATCGCAGTGGACAGTAATAAGGCGTGTGTTTAGAATAGTAATGAGGAATACATTGTAATTAGCAAAAGGAAGGAGAGAGACGAGCGGAAGGAGAATGATGTCGGGTTGGCGGGTTAGGTCGCGACCTAGACGCTTATTTGGAAGAGGAACTAGGAAGATAGATGATGGCGCTTGTGGAAGCCATACAAGCACCTAGGACATTATTTTGCATTTAGGAAGACGCCAATTGTTAGATGGAGTCATGGAACAAGGATGTCTGCAAATCTTCGAATGGTTTTGGGATACTGTAAACTGTGTGTGTTATGTCCAGAGATCGGATATTCGGATGCATATTCACCTAAAGTTGAGATGTTGGCTAACATGGAATGTGCTTTTTTATCGAAAAAGTCTTAATTTAGGTAAGTAATTTGTTTATTTTTTAAATAGACATATTTGTATCGGGTTAAACATTAATTTTAAATTAATACACATCTGAATAGTTATGCAATCCAAGAATCCCGGGGTTTTTAATAAATATTACAAATAATTTATAAAGCCGCTTCCATACTTTCCTTAGCTAAAAATGATCTGTAGGTAAATATGCATCCGAATATCCGATCTCTGGTTATATCTTATATTTAAAAGATTTTTGACAGTAAAAACTCATGCACAAACACCCAGAGCTGGAAATTTAATCAGGAGGCCTATAATCCATGGAGAATGTAAGAATCGTACCAGCAGGTTCTGTAGTTTCTGCTTACCTTCATAGGAATAAGACATGACTTTAGGTATGCATGTGAGCATCCCTGTAAAAATATATGACGTATAGTCCACTTTGAAGATTATTAGCAAAAGGAAGGAGATACATAAGCGGAAGGAGACGAGCTGATGTGCATGTGAATGCTGCAGGTCGCGACCTAGAGGCACATTTAGAGGTCACACACGGAAGGAGGTGCTTTGGAAAGTTAAACAGGTATGCACATCCTCTTGGCAAGCTAACGATTTCAACGGTTCAGTCTTGGAGGAGGTTGTTATTAGCTTGGCATTTAAAAAACTTGTTATTTGCTGTCTATAGTAGTAATAGCTTACGTGAGAAAGAAAAAGTATTTATTTGAACTAGCACAGGAAGATCACAAACTAAACTGTACACAAGTTATTACCATTCAAGAAACAAAGATTAGAAAATATATATATATATATACAAGGTGTAACTTAAATAACGCACAACCTCTGAAGGGGTTATTGTACTCATCATTATCAACAACTTGTATTCACATAAATCGTCAAAATGTAGGGAACAGCTGATTTTTTTTTCGCGATTTCAGTTTTGGTCCTATAGTAAAAATTGTTGTTAATTATGAGTACAATAACTACTTCAGAGGTTGTGCGTTATTTAAGTTACACCTTGTATATAAAGTCCTGTACGAGGCCAAAAGAGCTATTTAAGATTTTAAGTAAATATAAATAAGCTAATCAAAAAGCAGTGGTGGCCGGTATCGGCCACGTCTAACGATTGGAAGGTGTTAAGTTCAAACTAGAGATGGGTTGACTATGACTTTGGCCGAATATCGGCAGTCGGCCAAGCCGATCATTGCTTTCTTTGAGTTCGGGTGACATCGGTAATGTTCGTGACTACACTTTTTGCTGGTGGCTTCTGGCTTTGCAGGTGTTCGCGGCGCCCGGCGACCAGGAGGAATTGTCAGGACATGTTTTTATTTGGTTTGCATTTATTCTATCATTGTTTAAGTGCGAGCCGGCGTTGCTTCCTATCCTATTCTAGATTGCACTGAAAGTAAACTGTAAAACTGATTCTATAATAAAAAATAATTACCATTTAGAGAGAGATATCATTGATCCGCAGTATCTATGACATAAAATTATATCACATAGATAACTATGGAATGTCTGCTTTGACATTGTGTAGTAGACGACAATACGAAAGGCCTCTAGGGGCTGCAAACTTGCAATCATCATCTGCCTGATATTCCGTGGTAAGACTGGTTGTCAGACTTTCGGGCTTCTGTCAAAGATCCACGAATATACAGCCGGGACCAACGGCTTTTTTTTTTGAGGGTGGGTAATCGTCAAATAACTTCTCCCGCTCTGGGTGGAGCAGGAGGGCGTGTCAGACTTGGCAGGCATCGGCCCTTGCGGACCCCACCAGTTGGTGCTTACATCTCTTTGAGGCGCACGAGGAACACAACACGCCATCGACCCGGGCTTGGTCCTTACCGGACAGCGAGCTACCCATTACTTGCCGTACGCAAGCTCGCGCCTACGGTGGCCGTGAATCAACCTAGGATTCCCGACGCCCTGGGCGTCTCCTGCAGCGACTAAGGCCGTGAGGGCGCATATATTGCCTCTCCCTCACGTACGCCACTTCCCTCTTCGCGAGCATTACTGCTTCGAGGAAGGAGGTGCCGGCTACCCATGCATTCTCGCTCCGTACCATGGCCTGGACCAGGGCCGGACGCGAGAGATCGCTGCCACCGATCGCCTCCACAAGGACACGGCGGTGCTCTGCCCAAGCCGGGCAGACCTCCACCGTATGCTCCACCGTGTCCTTAGGGCGATCTACGCAGTGGAAACACCCGGGCATTTCCCCCCGCCTTATGCGAAACCGGAACCTCCCGAAATACCCGTGTCTGGTGAGGACCTGCGCCAGGGGAAAGGTGAGGACACCGTGCCGCCTCTTAATCCACTCCTCAAAGAGGGGACTTACCGCCGTAATCGTGGCGTGCCCAGCACTGGTTTACGACAATGGCACTCTCCATGTCGCCATGAGATCCCGCCGGAGGGACCAATGGCTTAACGTGCTTTCCGAGGCACGGAAGGGTCTTGGTATGTAAAGATGGTCACCCATTCACGGACCAACCGCGGCAAGCGAAGCTTAACCTGACTGATCGACCCGTGCGGCTGTTGTTACTTAGCCCCAAGCCCTTTAAAATATGTGTTCTGCACAAGTCACCAAAAAATATTGTGGATTGTACCAGAAGTAGTGCCGTCCGGGCCGACTATTTATTTTGCTACAGTTAGTTTTTGCCCGCGTGGAGATCGGAAATTATACCTCAGTTAAAATATCCTATAAGGATAATAACCTGACATAACCTAATCCAGATTAAAACTGTGTCTGTGCCAAATTTCATACAAATCCATTCAGCCGTTTTGCCGTGATTGAGTAACAAACATACAAGCTTTCACATTTATAAGTAGGACTAGCTTTTGTCTGCGGCTTCGCCCGCGTGGTTGTCAGTTATCACGTTAAAAAGTATCTTCTATTTCCTTCTCTATATCCCAGGCTATATCTCTGCCAAATTTCATGACGATCGGTTAAGCTGTTTAGGCGTGAAAGCGTAACAGACAGACAGAGTTACTTTCGCATTTATAATATTATAGTAGGGAATGCTAGGATAGATATGAAATGACGGTTTGGCAACATTTATACCTGAAGTGGTACATATAGTGGTACACACGCCCTCCCGCTCCACCCAGAGCGGGAGAAGTTATTTGATGATTTCCCACCCAAAAAAAAAAATAGTGGTACATATTAGTAGTAGTCAATTAATTTAGAAACAGGGTGAAATAGTGTCCGGGGAAACTGTAAAAAGTTATTTAGATTTATTAAATCCGGGGTACTGTAAAGAGTTAATTGGATTAATTTATTAGAGGGTGTATGATTAGATTGCTTAGCGTACAACGCAGGTACTCTTCTTTGGCTTCCGTGCGTATGCGCATTTCACAGTTCACTTGAGTAAACTTCCTGTTGTTTATTGAGAAGTACGGTACCTACTGTTAATTTATTTTAAATCATCGCGTGGTAATCTAATGTATACATCTGTACAAATAAATACAATGGAAATGTCAAAATAACAGCTTTTATATGCATATGTATGAAAGTTTGTAAACATTTTGGATGGATTTTCACTTGCTGATAAGCTAATGATGTTATAACGAGTGCCATTATCCCGGTATAACGTTCCCGTGGAATAATTTCCGACAACCACGCGGGCGAACCGCGAGCACAGCTTTAGTCAAGTATACATTCAATCTTCTTTACAAGTTCTGCATATCCTGACACTACCATACTTTAACGGTGGAAAATGTTTCCGGAAAGAAGTCTGAATATGAAATATATCCATTTCCTGGAGATAAATAAAAGAAACCAAATACTGTACACATTTTAAAACATAAGATACCCTGCAGTGTCATATTCCTAGGTCAAAAGCACCCATCATATAAAGGAAGTATGTCGCATGACCTGTGCCTTGACCGTGGCCGTTAGTTGCGCTTGCGCATCCTCAACATTCACTCAATATCGTAATCTGCACAGACTACATTACCTACATACCTACTATGTTATTTGACTTGGCATTTTCGTCATCGAGGCACGCACACATGCAAAATGTTCGTTCATAAAATTTAGCCAATAGATGTTCACAGATCGACGGCAAAAGACACTCTTGAACGTCAACATAAAGGTCCATTAAAATAGAATTGATTCTAGTCGCTGAGTCCAAAAGGTAGTTTCGTATAGCTTTCGACTTACTGGCACGTCGAGCCAATAGATATTCGATGGATAGGACTACCGTTGCAATGGCTTTTCGGCGAAACGGACGGTCAATCTTATGGCTATTCGAAAATGTGGTATATCGATGTTATGGAATTTCGGCAACTCGGACGTTCGATCTGATGACTTCGGGGAATTAGCCATCGGGCGTATGAGATTCGAAATCAAGCAGTAAACCCAGTACAATCATGTGTTTAAATATCGGCCTATACAGGAAAAAAAACAGCTGTTCCATACATTTTGACCGCGTAGGCCATGGTACGGAGCGAGAGTGAATGGTTAGCCGTCACCTCCTTCTGCGAAGCAGTAATGCTCGCGAAGAGGGAGGCGGCGCACGTGAGGGAGAGGCAGTATATGCGCCCTCACGGCCGTAGTCGCCGCGGGAGAAGCCCTGGGCGTCGGGAATCCCAGGCTGATTCCCGGCCACCGTAGGCGCGGGCTTGCGGACGGCGAGTAATGGGTAGCTCGCTGTCCGGTAAGGACCAAGCCCGGGTCGACGGCGCGTTGTGTTCCACGCGCGCCTCAAAGAGATGTCAGTACCAATAGGTGGGGTCCGCAAGGACCGATGCCTGCCAGGGGTGCGGGTTGTTCGAAAGAGATACCGCGGCCCCTGGCACACAGGCAACTGAGGGAACACGGGTGGGTTTTAGTCAGTAAAAGTCTGATACGCCCTCCCGCTCCACCCAGAGCGGGAGAAGTAATTTGATGATTTCCCATCCAAAAAAAAAAAAAACCGCGTAGGTATTGCACTTTTCTATGCAACAGCTGTTTTTACACGCTTTATATTAGCTTCACTTGTATGTTTGTTTGTTGGTTTGTTTGTTTGTATGTAACCGACTCCTTTGAGCGCGATTTTGACCCACTTTAAACGGTCAGATTTCATTGAAACTTTGTAAACTTGTCGAGGACCGATGACAATTCAATAATTTAAAATAAAATTGAGAAAAAAAAAACACGTTTTTGTAGTTAGCAGAACTAAAAAATAGAAAATAAATAATAGTTTAAAAAACTAAAAAACACGCTTTAAAAACCAAACTAAAAAAGGAGAAAATAATTTAATTCAATTAAAAAGCGTGGGGTGCTTTTTGAGGTATTTTTATAATCAATTAATGTCAAGCACCCCACGCTTTTTAATTGAATTAAATTATTTTCTCCTTTTTTAGTTTGGTTTTAAAGCGTGTTTTTTAGTTTTTTTAACTATTATTTTTTTTGTAAAACCGACGAAAAATTTCTTCGCTGGGGTTCTAGAATGGAATGCTGAAATTCATAGTTAAAGTTTGCGCACTGAATAAAAACATTCTCTGTATACTAAAATAATTCAGCCGCAAATATACAGAGTCAAATTAAATTAATAGTTTTTATTTTGTGGGGTCATCGACCGCAGTTTGTGTGGTTACGTGAAATATCAGTTTAAAGATATATTTTTTTTGTAATCTTCACAGATATTTCGAGTCGTCGATATATTAACACGATAAAATAAAAGACAACAGATCTTATCAACTCAAACTTCAAGTACCTAACAAAACTATCAGCGGTCGTTGACCCCCAAAAAAAACATAGTCATTTTTTTTTGTCTTGTTCAGATATCGATACACTCACGTCTTCAGAAGTGGTGCCTCGTTTGAGAAAGTTTGTTCGTGTTAAGCACTGTACTGTACCTTTTTTCCTCATTAAACTCCTTTCCAATGTTTGATTTGAATGTCTGTGTGAAGCTTTGTAGGACTTATGTTTGTGTTTGACGAACGCAGAACGCATGCTGACGAGACTTCTTTGCGAATTATGTTTTATAGCACGCACTTAAGATTATCTCGGGTTTAACTCCTATTTTTTTATATTGCTGGATAAAAAATAAAGAATTGTCAAAATCAGACAACTCAGAAAAAAAATATGCTTAAAAAAAATACGTCGATTTGAGAACTCGTGTATTTCTTCAATCAAAGTTAAAGAACAAACAACTTACATATTTTTATGTTGGGTTACTAAATTATACAAATGTTTGCTATACCTACCTGTGGAGTTTCTTGCCCATTCTTCTCCATACGAAACTACATTTTGGAAGGGGCGACTAGAATCAATTCTATTTTAATGTAAATGTTGACGTTCAAAAGTGCCTTTTAAGTGCCTATTTGAAATAAATGCTTTGACTTTGACTTTGACTTTGACCTATCGCTGATTGACACAGACTGAATTAGCTCAATCTAAGGATCATCTTAAAGTTAAGATCAAATCTGACTCAGTCCTGAACCTCTACAAAACATCATCTTCATCATCTGATAAGCCTTTTTCCAACTATGTTGGATTTGGCTTCCAGTCTAACCGGATGCAGTCTAATGACCCCCATAACCCAGTTGCTGGTTAGCGGCCATTCAAGTATTACGTAAGCATATTTTTTGCAATTATTAAACCCCCTCCCCTCCCCCTCGTCAGCAAAAGTAAGCAAAGCCCTTAGCCCCCGTCCCATGCTCACGTAAACATTAGTAGAAGACACACAACGTGTCTGCTCACTTTCGTTTGATTTTGGAATATTGTCATCGTTTTCTTCGAGCCATTCATAGACAAGCAGGGTTGCCATTTTGTGTTCAAACCAAAGTCGACTACATTTTGTAGAAAATCCAATGATTAAAAAATAAATTCTGCTGACGTAATCACCATCCAGACGCCCCCATCCCCCATGTCATCAAAAATAAGCAAACCAAAGACCCCCCCGCCCCCCTGTAGTGCTTACGTAATACTTGAATGTCCACTTACCCCTACAAAACATCCTTTTACGAAAATACATCTTATCTTGTCCACATACATAGAAACCTCACAGATTATTACAAAAGCAAGTCACGTAAACGTAAATGCATCATAACTGGATTTTGTATAAAAACTCGTAAAACACTGCATCCGGTTGTTTTTTTTATGACAATTTAATTTAAATCAGCATCGTGTTTTATCCTGGGTTAAAAACATTATAACGACATTGTTTACAAACTTTCATGAAACGATATTACAGACTACATAAATGCTGAGTTGCAATTATTTGTATAGGACGCGGTACCGACGACATAGGATCAACCCGAATCTTTACAAAATGCCAAAAGTTGCCAACGCGATGAAGCGTAGTGTCGGACGCCCCCCAGTAGTGGTTGTTGTCCAGTTTGACGAAAAAATCTACATCTTTTTACTAAGATAAGTGACACGCACACTAGAAATAGGAATAAATTAGATCAACCACGTTTCAGATTGTCTAAAGTACACACTTCTTTTAGTATTGCGTAAAATGTTAAAATAAAATACCAGTCGATATTCTTGAAGTAAATGAAAATAAATTTAAATCATGCATTAGACGCACACTATGTAGACATTTAGACAAGCATATTATAAGTTAGATGATTACATCATAGATAAAAAATGCTTGGCTTAATAGTGGTCCGACTCCACAGCCACCTGGGCTTACTAGTTAAAATTTTAATATTTAGAAGAGATATTTCCCTTTTTTATTTTTTCTGAATTTACAAACATTTTTATTCCTATCATTATTTTTAATGTATATATAAGTTTTTATTTTTACTGAACCAAATGTTATTTATTAAAATTTCAATAGATAATAACGGCTTTATTCATAAAAAGTTATCGAACATCTAAACAGTTACTAAAGTCTGGTTTCTCTTTGAAAACCAGACTTTAGCAACTGTTTAGATGTTCGATAACTTTTTATGAATAAGACCATAAATGTTTTTCTTTCTTTTTGGAAATCAAATTTTATTAATATCTCAAATACATTGCAAACTATAGTTTTGTATAATTTAAAAGCATTATGTAAAAATTTTGTAAATGTGAGTACCTTGCATCAGTTTATTATGTTGTTTTGATGTACGTTGACTTGAAAAAGCGTGGCAGTTGAGAGTATGTCATCACTGAAGGTGGCGCGTGTGTTGGATTATTCGGTTCCCAACAAAATGGTTGAGCTGGATGGTGCTGATCCACGCGTCAAGTTCGTGAACGGGCGCCGTCGGTTGAGACTGGTCATCTCCTAACTTCCAGGGCTTATTTTTAATCTTATATTTAGAATTGTTTTACATTGTTCTCACATATAGAAGCAACAAGAATAATGTTCCCAAGATTTTGGAATACCTAACTTGATTTAAAAGAGTGTCCTTGGAGTTTCCTGCCCGTTCTTCTCCATAGAGATCTACGTTTTGGAATAGGCAACTTGCTTCAACTGATCGACTTTTTGACAGTAAAAAAATACCTGTAAATGGTTTAATTGAAATAAATGCTTTACGTTGAGTTTGATGGACCGATGACCTTAAAAAGATGGCTGGAACAGACTGGATGCGGAAGGCGGAGGACAGGGTGTTGTAGCGCAGTCTATTAGAGCCCCATATCCAGCAGTGGACTGCGATAGGCTGATTTTAAAAGTTGCCTACAGAAATTTTTCAATAAATAAAAATTAAACCCTTCACAATGATAACCTTAATTCCATTACCCCCGCCACTGCCGTTGCTATAAGTTTCCCGTGAAGCAGGCCGCAAACTCCAAAATACAAGTAGAGAAGCTGAAAGTTACAAATAAGTAAGTATTTGTAAACCACATGCTACTAAATGACGTGACATTTGTATCAATAACAAATTCCTATCTCAAGCTTCTACATCAAAGTGTCACGTTCAAACACATCTATTAACTTTATCGAATCGACCAACAATTTATAAATACTATGTCGTTTACACATTCTCGTTAGTCGGTTCAGACTTACTCACAACATTAAAGCTTCTCAGTCACGATTTGGAACATTCTACTCCGTTAAACGTAGGTAACTAGCGAACCGCCCCTGCTTCACACGGGTGCAATGGCGACATGTTAAAATACCGAGATTTCTGTTGTGCTATATCGACGTTTAATATAAATGTATTATACACATAAACCTTCTGCAATAAGTGCTTTAAATGATAGTTAAAACCGCATCAAAATCCGTAGTTTAGAAGAACAACGCGGTCACACAGACAGAACTACACGAAAGCGACTTTGTTGTAAACTAATATACATTCTACTCAGGTGCAAGATAATGACAAATAAATGATTTATAAGGCGTCCCCACGTGGCTTTTCAATAATACGCTTGGTTTACATCTATAAACACGTGTGGGAGTGTCAGATCGCAACTAGATATAGTTGATTGCAAATGGCGTTATAAAACCCCAGACAGATGAATAGATAGTGGAAATTACACAAGCATGTGGTGGCGATGTAAGAGTAAGGATGGCGCATGCGTCGATTATGTTTAATCTTTAATCACAACAGGACGTTTTTAGAGAAACACATGAATGACACATGCTATCAAAATTCCTTTTCTAAACATAAGAATTCCGTGTGGATGTGCTTTTACACAAAAGATGTATGTCGAACCCGAAGAAAACTTGTAGGTATAAGGGATGGTGATTAAGGGATGAAAGATTCGTTCTCTTCGCCACTGATGGCTATATTTTATTTTCACAACATGAAAACAGCAATTGTGGAGAACAATTACCTAAATATATATTTCAATTTAGGAAGGCGTATTATGGCACTCAAATGGAGTTGGGCAGGAAACCTGGCAAGGCACAGTGATTACAAAAAAAATATGTTTTATTTCACAAAAACCTACATGGGCACTTATGAAACGTCAGAAGCTAGGTGCACGGTACCAATTTGTCGCTTCCTATGGAGAAGAGCCGGAAAGAAACTCTACGGTACAGTGGACAGGTGTAGTAGGGTTGTGACAGAGTGGCTGGAAGACGAGATTTCAGTCGTCGAGATGGGCGGACGACATTGTTGCCATCGCGGGCAAAACCTGGATGAAGCTGGCACAGGAGCGTGGTGATTGGCACAAGAAAAGAGAGTCCTATGTCAATCAGTGGGTAAAGTCGGGCTGTGGATGATGATACAATTTTACAAGCTACAATTTTTATTAGAGCGAAGCCGAAGAAAATATTGTTCAGTTCTCATAAACTCTAGATAACATCAAAGTTCAATAATTCCTTTACTTTTTCTAAATTTAACGGCAACTATGGTCGGAATTCTTGACTTAGACATAAAAAGGAATCTTTGTAATGTTTTGTAATCTTATTTTATGTTTGAAATATCTGTTATGTGACTTGATATACTCACACATTTGTTACCTACATATTGTTTGGCAATAGTAGACACTAAGAAAAGTGTTTCTTCCAAAAGGAAGCCGATAGGAATCGGGTTGTATGGAGGCTGCGCCCCTGTAGCTTACTAAGATTATCAAAGCTTGACGAGAACTAAGAACAACGAAATTAGTAGATTATGTACCAAAAGTGGTAGTGTGTAGACAAGCAATCAACGGAAATACAGCAAAGCTTTATTAACTAACTGGCTGAACTACATTATGTCTCCTATTTAGGAATAGAAATAACTCGATTTTCCAGGGAAATTACTATATTTTCGCAACCGTTGAACCATGACGAAGCGAATAATCGAATCTACCAGGTGCGCGTTATGCAATGCGTGTGCGCAACTCATTACGCATAATGTGTAAACATGTCCCGATGCTATCACTCAGCTCCAGTTTCATTTCCAGGTTATAACAGAACTGTCTTTTGCCTAGATTCTAGATATCTAGGTTACGTTTCCAGATTATTTGCTGTTATGTGATTATTTCTAGTTTTGCTAGATGTCTATTTGCGACATATCAGACCTTTTTCGGAACTCAATACGGCAGTACTTACCTATTTATTTAACACTTATCATTGCCCTGTGTTTACATCAAGGTATAAAACATGTACTCCACATTTTATGTAGAGGGTCTAAAAGTAGGTACATCAATAACTGATCTCATGTTGGAGACCTATAAGTAATGTCTAACAGAAGTGACAAGGAACAATAAAATCTAATTATTTATTTAAATTTATTTATGACCTGTCGTAGTTTATACATTCTTTCCGTATTATTAACATGCTGACTAATATGACAAGAAGCCTAGTGCATATATAACTATACATATATATAGCTGCAATAAAGCATGTGTAATTTTGCGAATATGCTATTCTACCCAAATGATCATTATCATTATAACAGTACCTATATGATACCAACTATAGTTGGATGTTCTGGAAATGCGTTGCTGGAGAAAACGACTTGGGGTATCGTATCGTGGATCGAGTTTTGCACCAACACTATACGCCAATAAATCGACATTAAAAAGCGTCTATTTGTTCTGGCCCAAACGCGCATCCTCAAAAATACTTTGGACACGTCTCGAAGCGTGAGGGTGACTCTTTAGAGTGCCTTCTCGTGCAGAGTAGAGTGGAGAGCACTAAACCACGCGGACTCTCACCCATAAGATGGGCTGACCAAATTAAATGCGCAGTAGGCGATCCCTTGAATGAATGCACATTCAATTCCAAAAATCGGAGTAGATGGCAAGAAATCGTAAGGCAAATCACATCAGCCCCTAGATAAGGTGAAAAACGAGCCAGCACATAGTAAAAGAGTTAAACATTTACGTGTGTTGTCTAAAAATACATGATGATGTGGAAGTCACTACAATGTAAAATGATCACGTCAATCAAATGCAAAGCAACATCAACTATCAGCCGACGAAATTTTGGGAAATCCTAATAATTGGCACCGCCGTTTTTAGGCTTCCAAGCAAAAAAACTGCAATACCAACCCGAAGCTCGTGAGAATCAAAAACAATAGTACCTACCTACTGACTGCTTCTCATAATAACATCACTTAAGTATTATTATACTGACGTCAGTGGAAAAGAACTTGTGTTCACTTTAATTTTACTCGACTCTGACATATATAATCACTTGTCGGCTAATCTCCAAGATCTTCCAAGAATCGAGGAAATATTATAAGGCTGTCTGGATGCCCAGTTATTAAACTTTAATGTTTAAATAATGCGTTGTTTACTTACAATGCACTTTACTAATAAGGTCGTGGCGAGGCAACATTATTTTCATAGAGAAGTATCTTGAGCTGAATCAGTTCCTTATGTTATTTGTCATGGACTTTTCCCTAGAGTTAGTTCTGGTCATAGACTATAGGTTCCTTTGTGTTCATGTTATAAAAAATACTTAGCAACTGGTCCGGAAGTACTGGAACTTAAAATTACCATTTTTATGTATGAAAAGGAAATCGTTTGGCTTTTTATGGGCATGGATTAAGAAGGGCAAGAAACGCATGTGACTAAAAGACTGATTAATGTAAATGTTGATACATGGAGAGGGAGAGTAAGGTCAAAGAAAAGATGAATGGATTGTGTGAGGCATTCCTCACACAATCCATCCATGGAATATGGAAGAAAAGGAAGTGAATGATAGCGTGACAGTTGACAGGGGAGAATGGAAAAAGAAAACGTGTTACGCCGAACCCAAGTGACATGGGAGCAGGGCAAGAAGATGATATAATGAAACCGAACTTTAAGCTCCAGATCCAGTACCAATCTTGTAGTCACAATTTCAGTCATAACTACAATGATCGTAGTTTAACTGCAACAAGTTTCCAAGTCGAGCTTTCTTTGATGCCATATTTACACGTCGTTCTAAGATTGAAAACATTTACAATTGCGTAGCCAAACGCTATGTGCTGGCGATCTAGATTTAAGTGCTACAGACTCACTTGACATCAATCCCCTAAAAACATGCACGCTCAATGTATGATGACGTCGGAACTCGAAACACGACCTAAAAATCTGCCTCGATCAAAGAGTGAAGAATGATCTGGGTGCTCTATCTGTGTGCTAAATTTTATCGAAATCTGTTAGGTCTTTTTTGCGTGATTGAGTAACAAACATTCAAATTTCTAATATTAGTAGGATTTAATACATATATTAAGATTCAATTAGGGATTTATAAACGCAATGCGTATATATCTATGTGAGTCCCAACATACCAGAAATACACACTAATTCGGGTTTCATTTTGACCATGAACCTGAACAGATTCTTCGCATCATCTCCATGAGGGTGAGACAGAATTCTAAGGCATGTGCTTAAATCAAGATTGTTCAACCTCAAGACCCCAATTCAGATAATTTATATCAGACTCATATCGAATCGAGTCCATCAATAAGTGATGTAAGTCTTCCACAACTCCGCACTCCACACGATAAGGCAAGTTCGTTTTTTTTTTTTTCAAAATTAACGCAAACTTATTATTATAACTTATTATAACAGAAGGAATGACTTTCATTTGGACATTTCAACGACATTCATTGCGTCATTTAAATTGTTGAGCAGACAAATTTTTCAAACGTATAAAACAATGAATTATCAATATTCTTCAAAATGGGTCAGATTCTGGTTGATAGTGTGGTACGTAATTTGGGTGCAGATCTGAGTCCATGAGCTGTAACAACTGGTTTTACACTTAAAGAAGATTACTGTTCATACACCAGGGCACATGAAAAGACTGACAATACCAAAAAATATTACTTAATTTATTTAAAGAAAGAAAGAATACCGTTTATTACCAACTACTGTGCAGATTATGTAGTAAGTCCCCAAAAACCTCAGTAGCCAATGCTTTTGAATACATTTACTAGAACAACAGATGTTTCATCTATTCAGTTTTCAGGCAAATTCCACACTATACGCAGAGCATAGTGACGTAGGACGATTGGACATAAAGATCTATTATAAGTGGGCTGAGTCTGTGCCCTTGTGATGATGGGCTGTCAAGTCTGCTGACCATGCAGCAGGCGCTGTTTAATTGTTTCAATTCAACCAACCATATGATATACCAACGATATGTACAGTCACCAAAAGAGATAAGTAACAAGGCTCGGCGGTTATAGTTGCAGATTAGTAAGAAACCGGTGGATGATTTCGAATAAAATTTCATTTAATTAAGGCGATGATTTCTTGAAAACGCTCAAAAAGGTAGGTTTTTAAACCAGTGTATCTCTTTAACCGTAACTAAATAATTATGAAAACAAAGTCTTTTTTGCATAGAGTGATGGAACTCAAAACATAATTAAACATACATTAATGCATCCAAAAAAATATCAAAGGCATCTCTTAATTATCTTTAAAATCAGTTTATCTCTTCAAAGACAATTTTAATTAAAAATATACCATAATATTCCATCTGCATCCAGTGATGGATTTTTTATTATGAAATAGTTAATATCTAATTTAATATCTACGATTTTATTTGCATTTTTACGACAATGCTTGCTCATTTATTATTCGAATTTATTACAACAGTTTTTAACCCGTATCGGATTGCAATAGAACACTATAGAAACCGGAAACCATTCCTACGTATACGCAAAACAAATAAACAAAAATAAGTTGTTACTTTATAGAAGCAGATCGGAGGATCAATATTTCAATTAGTATTTATAATAAACCTAGGTACTATTGGATCAACATTTTAATAAGTAGGTACCTACCTACATAAGTATAAGTCATCATTACTACATATCTTAATAGGTACATAGGTACCTGCATACAATAACAACTAAAAGGATAAGCGAAACAAATAAATACACCTACCACAATATAACATTAAAATAATATAACAAACAATGAAATAATTCAACAATAATAAGGATCACTCTTTGTTATTTCCTGTGAGGAACACGTAATTGTACAAAGTAGAGCTTTTATCTAATTCCCTTGAAGAGGAAGGTATGAAGAGAATACTCGGAAATGCATAGGCAACCATTTTAACTCGGCATAGACAAAAAGAGGAGCCAGGCTTTATGGCTTCGCCTACAGCGCAGGTATGACAAGTCATGTTATGCTGGCCACAGTAAGATGCAAAAGGTCACTTCGCTTCTAATCTAGTAAAGTCTTAGAAAACCTAGCATTGCGCGTTTTCCATGAATTATGAATACTTTTGTTTGTAATGGTGCCATGGAAAATTCTATAGCGAAGCTGGCTTTGTCTTGAATTACTTTTGAATGCATTTTATCATGATGTGACGCATCGGTGCAGCGCAGGATATTATTCATAAAACGATAGGTGATGCAAGGCGATCAAATAACTAACTACATATTGGCATAGTATATACGGTCCTTACATTGAAATACAGGTCTAAAATTGGTGTTTCGTCGAACTGGCAACATTGATCTCAAATATCTGGCGTTTGATTAGGAATTCCAAATTCAAAGATCAGTCACGTTCATAAAAAACATTATGGGTTATACATACCTAGTCAATAAAAAATGGGTTGGTCCTGGTCGGGAAAGTCCTCCTTTCCATTTTTTACTATGGCGCCAAATCTCTATGACCATTCCTTCAGCTATTATCTTTTTACTGTAAAATTTAACTTTATACCTTTTAATAAAATACACCTAAAACTACCAATTGGTGAAAATAAATGCAAGGTGACCTTAAACAAGTATTCCCTATTATGACTCTATACCCCTGCGAGTGTACTTTTTTTTGCAAAATCAGGTTTTTTCGTGTACAACTATGAATAATAAAAGTAAATACTGCCCATAAAAAGTAAACAACAACAGGGTATTCGTGAAGGTCAACTTAAAATAAAACTTCATATCACACCGATATTCACTTCATTTCTAGAAATAAAAATAAGATAAACATTTACGTTCATAATCTAGGCATAGAATACCAGTAGGTAGATGTGGTTCTACAAGTGCTTATATTCAGTACGACTTACTGTTATGTGAAAACAATCGCGTGAGCCATGAATATCTTGAGCATAACGTAGGTATGGCTCGATATCAATACAAGAAAATTTGCTACAAGAGTTACTTCTGAACACATTGTTCGACCGTTGACCATAATGAAGGGAAATATCACTGTTGAATTTTTAAATTTCGAAAACACCAACTTCTATAAATGAAAAGGAATTCCATTCATGGACAGGCGTTACCCACGAAAAGTTTAAAGCATTACTTGAAAATACATCAAAGTCTGAATAACAATAGCAAGACAAAAAAAATAATTAACGTAAACAGCACTACGTACCTAGGCACGGTCGTAGAGATTCGGTGCCGTAGTGAAAAATACTTGGATGAACTTTACCGATTTACGTGAAACACTTTTTTTCGTTGGCCGATCATTTATAGTTTGGGCGCAATATAGCTGGCTGATAGATCTGCTTTATTTCGAATGATCGTGACAACTGATCCCTCGCACGGCTCGTCAGAGTTAGCGGCAGGCTTCGATGTAAGTTATGTTATAATTGCAACAAATTGGACAAATGTTAAATCTCGAAGAATGGGAGAGAAACCACATGAATTGAGTGAGGCGCTCCAACAAACATGCGTTGAATGCTGCGTTACATTACTCAACCGTCACAATAACGAGGGGATTTTGAGTTTACGTTACAAGTGATGTAAAACGGATCCTGTATAATAATAATTGAAAACACTCTTCAAGATGGTTGAACCCAAGAGAACAGGCCAAATCCCAAGCGAAAGTTGACTCAGAAAAAGGTACTGGTAAGTGTTTGGTGGTCCAGTGCTGGTGTCATCCATTACAGCTTCCTAAGATCTGGACAGATGAATACGGCAGATCTGTATCGTCAACATTGGCAAACAACATTGGCATTGGCAATCGGTCAATTGCTCTAGACCACTGCTGCTTTAGGGCAACGCTAGACCACACACTGCACAAAACAGACAGTCGGTAAACTAGAGCAACTTCGATTGGAATATCTCCGACACCTAGCATACTCCCCGGACCTTGCTCCAACAAATTACCACTTTTTCCGGAATTTGGACAAATTCTAGCGAGGAATAAAAATAAATTCCAATGAGGCAGTGAAACCGCCTTCAAAGATTTTAGCTCCAACATTTATACTTAAAAAACAATGGTTCATAATTGCTTGATTTTTTGTTTTGCTTGTTCCTTATATAACGCCAATTTCATATGTAAGAACCTAATATATGTATAGTCCTCTACACCGTATCCTGTGACAGCGATCCTGACAAATTTTCATTTGTCTTAAAAACCTGGTGACACAACGTGTTTAAAAGAGCTGAGCAGCATCATTGTCGTGTTCCCCACTGTTCCCAACACGGAAGTAGGAGGTAGGTACTAAGGCGCACTGCAATGGTGGGCTTGAGAGGCGATTTTGATGAAGATCCAACTGAGATGGTAGACATGTATGCCATCATCATTTTTTTATTTTATTTTTCCCACTGCTGGGACACAGGCCTCCCGTCGGTGAGAGGAACTGGCCGTAATCCACCACCCAGGCCCAGTGCTAGTTGGTAGATGTTACATATCTTCGAATTGGTTCTAGGACATACCGGTTTCTTCACGATGTTTTCCTTCACCGTTTTGAGAGCAGCCTTTTCGGTCAGCTTTTTATTCTGGTTTGCTTCCAGTCTTACCAGATGCAACTCAATACCAGTATTTTATGGAGCGACTGACTATATATGTATCATCATCATCATCATTTCAGCCGAAATACGTCCACTGCTGGACATAGGCCTCCATATATGTATATGACCTCTATAACCCTGTTTTCACAATACCCCTTGGTAAGACGACTTGACTTGGTAATGACTGTCAAAGATCCACGAATTGGGGTCGGCTTCCAGTCTAACCAGATGCTGCTGACTACCAGTATTTTACATGGAGCACCATTGACTATTACACTTTGAACTTCACAACCCAGTTACTGGGTAATAGGATACCCCTGGGTGAGACTGGTTGTCAGACTTTCGGGCTTCTGATGACCCGTAACGACTGTCAAAGATCCACGAATGTCAGCCGTGACCAACGGCTAAAGTGCTTTCCGAGGTACAGATGGGTCTTGGTATGTAATGTTGGTCACCCATCCGCGGACTAACCGCGGCAAGTGTAGCTCACCCTCATCGACCCGCTGTATTGCCTACTTTGCAAGATGACAACATAACATGAAGGTATTTTTTCTAACATTGTAATGTAATAAAAATGTGAGTTTGTTTTTGTATCTACTAATTAAAAATACAATAATAATATTGCATATATCTTTGGGTGTTTTTCTAGAAATTGAAGACCGTAATTAATTATGTTTCCAAGCACTTCTATACATAGCTCGAATTCATTGAATAAGAGGCAAGCACTAATTAGGGTCAAAGTTGAACATAAAACTTGCACACAAACGGTCGCGTGCTTCGCGGAGTTAACGTTCGTGATGTTATCTCCACAATCAGACCCAGCATCTTGCTGTGTTGTTTGTTTTCCATCCGATTCTGCATTGTTCGAGAGCTTTCCATTGAAAAAATAGGTTTACGTACACAATTAATCTAGATATAAATCACAGGCTGATAAATTGTTGCGCTCCTTGGTTTTTTTCCGTGCACGATTCTGAAAGATTAAGCTCTATTTAATTTTAAATAAATCCTAACAATAAGCTTACTTCACGTCTCTACGCAAATGCATCGATAATACTCCTAGAGCCGAAACTGTCTGAAGTGAAGAACAGATCGACGTCCCAAATATAAAAATAGAAACACGGCAGTACTCCGCGCGCTTTTACACCGGCTTTCTACGTCTAACCTAAAATAAAAATTATAATAACCATTCATTACATGTGCATCATTCCCAGTTAGCAGAAATGTCTCAAGACGAGGGCTTCTTCAAAAAGTTCCACGAAACTATAAACGGCGCTCTGGATGACGTGACGAGGAACAATTTCGCCAATTTAGAGTCGAATGCGAAGCGAGTCTCCTACTTGTGCAGTCTACCGATCGTCAGAAATTACAATTTAATCGACGATTTGCAGAAATGCCAGACAGGCGGCGAGTTTCCCGTGAAAAAAGACTTAGAAAAAGCGCGACAATTGAAGGATGAAGGGAATAAAGCGGTGCAGAAAGGTGACTGGGCGAAAGCGATGCAGCTATACAGCCAGAGCATGGTTCACATGCCGGAGAAGGAAAGTAAGTCTGTCGGAAACTACTTCGGGTCGTAACTGCGCATGTTCACGTAGAAGGTCAAGTGATATGTAAACAAACAGGGCATTCGGTCAGTCAAAACCAGTTTATTAAGGAAAATGTTTCATTTATGCTCTGATTTTGCAATTATTTACGAGAGAATCTATTTTCGTTTCCCATTATGATGGATCCCATTAGATGTTCCAAGAGGTGGCGATATTTACTAACATATTATTGTGTAAAATGGTTTTCCCTCTTATAGGCTTGTAATATTTTTATAAAATATAATATTCTGCGAAGCCATTATCTGCGGTGTGGCTAAGGGAACAAATAAGCAATCATTTTCAGCCAAAGCTCTGAAAACAATTTTGCCAACATTTTCCTTAACAATTCCTGTTATTTGAAAATAGTGACATAAAGTTTATTTATTTCTATAAAATTTACGTGTCGCTTGCATGTTTGTTGTTCATCGCGGTGACACACTTCTTAGTAAAACGACGCGGAAAAGAAAAATAGGTATAGGTACAGACTTTGCACATTTCATTTCAATGAAATGAGTAACATCTGTTGGCACAATGAATAGGGCATTTCCTGACTACTAAGAACTAGATTTTATGAAGACTAAAAATCTAAAATCTTTTTTACAGCTGAAGAGCTTTCAATCGTTTTGGCGAACCGATCTGCGACATTGAATCATCTGGCGCAATACGAGGATACTCTGGCTGATATCAAACGATGTCTAGCTCTCGGGTACCCTCGCCACCTTAGGTACAAGGTCTACGAGAGGCGAGCTAGGTGCCTCCTAGCTCTTAAGAGGAATAAAGAAGCTATCAGCGCTTTTCAGTAAGATATCTTTTAGTACTCTACTAATTGCAATTCTCTGAATCATAGATAAATTTATCGACTAACGAACCAACGAATTTCTTTAACACTACAAATTCTATAAGAGGAAGATAATACCTCTATTCTTGACTTTCAACTTCCAGAGACACCATCAGCTCACTCGATGAAGCCACAAAATTGGACAAAGGGAAAAGGCAGAAGATGCGCACAGACTCCAAACTCATGCTCGAAATATTGAACAAAGGTCTCGTCTTAGCCGGGAATCCGAAGGACCCAGAACCTTTGAAGAGAACTCCACCTAAGACAAAACTTCCTGGGAAGAACAATTCTCAATACCCTGCAGCTTCGGAAGCAATCCAGATTGACTACGATGATGTCAAAGGAAGGTTTGCAACAGCCACAAAAGATATTGAACCAGGAGAGGTTCTGCTGGTAGAAACGCCACATAGTGGGGTTTTACTGGCGGAATTTTCAAGCACACATTGCCAGAACTGTTTCATAAAGTACGTTCAATTTACATATTTCTTATCAGAGTTTGAATACTTTTATCTAGTTTTCCATAGAAACCGACTCTAACGTTAAATATTTTATTGTTTCCAGGTGTCCAATTCCTCTACCCTGCCCAAAGTGTCCAAACGTTGTATTTTGCAGCGATAAATGCTTGGAAACAGCACAGAAATCTTACCACGGCTACGAATGCCACATCCTCCCTCTCATTTGGAAGTCAGGTTGCTCAATCACCTGCCACATAGCCCTGAGAATGATCACGCAACGCAAAAAAGAGTACTTCACCAACGTCAGTCAAGAATTGGATACCAAACCAACTGGTCCTTATAAAACTGATGACTACAGAAATATCTATCATTTGGTAGCTCATGAACACAAAAGATCCAAGATAGACTTTTTACACAGGACTCAAATGACAGCCTTTTTCGTAAAATTACTGGAAATCAGTGGGTACTTTGATGGTAAACCAAGGAGTAATCCGGTGGATGTCAATGAGCTGAAAACTATGGCCGTAGATGATAAGAATAAAGAAGATGTGGCGTTAGTTGGTGGTCTTATATTAAAGAACCTACAAATCCTAAAGTTCAATGCTCATGAAGTGTTCGAGCTGCAGTGTCCTAAGCCCAAAGTGGATAAGAACGTCATCAAACATGAAGGGAAGTCAGTGTTCCTGGCGGGAGCCGTGTTCCCGACTCTTGCGCTGTTCAATCATTCTTGTGACCCTGGGGTTGTGAGGTAAGCTGATGTCCTTTTTATTTAATGCCAAGCTTAGACTTTTAAATTGTTTCCTAAATAATTATCATCATTCCGCAACAAAATAAGCGTGGCTTGTTTTTTGATTGCCATTTAAAATGGTCGTTGCATTTTTAACATTCTTGCTTCGATCAATAATAGTACATTCTTGAGTTAAATTCACAATAGCATACCAACAAATTGTAATCGGCATCCAGGAAACATTTAGGCCCTAATAGTCTTTGTCTGCTATGTGGTCTAATTTTTTTTTTACGGTTGCGGATTTTTTTGTGTTCTATTAGAGACCTAGGTATTAACAAGCACATCACATAATTATAGTCACCGTATTTAGTAGATACGGGTAGCCTTGTAATTGTAGATTAGCATCTACAACTACAAGGCTACTGACCTACTACTACTCAGTGAGGAGAAACTAATCGAAAACCGTTAAAACCATATTGTATGTATTTTCAGAAAATGATAAAAACCATATAGCATAGTTTAATATAAAGAAACAAAAAGTTTTTTTAATGACAAACTTATAATAAAATTACCTATAGTTAGGGTAGTGAAATGTTTTCGAAAATGACGATTGTTATTAAAGAGATATTAGGCAAAGAAATACGGAGATAACGGTTTTTGTTCAAGCCGTTTTGGATTTTATAGGGTTTAGATCAAGTCAAGTCTGGATTTGTCGACATTTTGGTCCAACTAATTTGGATTAATCGTGTTTGAAATGTTTACTTTGGAATTAACGGGATTTGAAAAATAACAATATGAATTAAATAGGTTTGGAGCGATTAAAAGGGTTTGGAGCGACCATAGTGTCACGGGCGTGTAATTTCTGGTTTTTATTGCAACGAGATGTATTTGTAGGATTTTGATCAAACCATCGACTTTTAACATTTTTTTCAGTAGGAATTAGGTAGGTACTGGTTTTTGAAGCGGTTTGTTATTATTGGGATCTGTATTTCAACTTTGAGAAGCGAAAAAAAAGCATATCGTGGTCAATAACGGCTTTTGTTCCGTCACTCCTCAAGTACTAGCGTACTCAGGTGTTGCTACCTATTTAAATTTCACAAAATTCCATAATGCAGATATTTCTGCGGCAATAACATCGTTGTACGCGCAGTAAAGAACATCAAGAAAGGCGAGGAAGTGTCCGAGAATTACGGCCCTATCTTCACGACTGTTCCCAAAGAGAAGAGGCAAGCAGAGTTGAAGGAGCAGTACTGGTTCGACTGCGAGTGTACGCCGTGTGAACATAAGTGGCCCATGTATACAGAAATGACAGAAAATTATATGAGATTCAAGTAAGTACCTTGGTTTTAAAATAATTGTAAGCTTTCTGCAAACAAAATATGAATGAAATTGATATCTGCCTATTAAATCTATGTGGTTTACATATTATCCGGTATTCCGGTAATTACTTCACAAGTTGTGACTAGTAGCGCCATCTAGTATTGAAGAGTGTAAACTCGGAAAATAACATCAGGCTTTTTTCAACCACCGCGTGGAAATCCAATTGGAAATTCTTAATACAACGTGAAAGTTTTTTTAAAATTGCAAAGTAGACGGCTAGTTTGAACGCATTCTAAGCACAATTGTTTTATGGATTAAACATAATTCTTCTACCGTCATTTACAGATGCGACTCAGACCGTCCCTGCCCCAACGTGGTGGCGGTTCCATACGACAGCAAGGAGTTCATGGTACAATGCGGCCTCTGCCAGCAGTACACCAACATACTGAAGGGATTGAAGGCTTTGCAAGTAAGTTAACATTTTTTACATTTTGCAATAACGCACTCAGTAATAGGTATCTACATACACTAAACGACGACGTTCACTCATGCATGAAACATCCACATTTTGTCTATGCCATTTAGGATGTTCATCTCGTATAATTCAGTGGCTTGGCGAGGGGCTCGTGGCTGAGTAATAACAGCCAGACGAGTCGATCGATCAGGTTAAGCTACGCTTGTCGCGGTTGGTCAGTGGATGGGTGACCATCTATTCATACCAAGACCCCCCTCCGTGCCTCGGAAAGCACGTTAAGCCGTCGGTCTCGGCTTTCATTTGTAATCTTTGACAATCGTTACGGGTCGTCAGAAGCCCGAAAGTCTCAACCAGTCTTGGATCGTGTTACCCAGTAACCGGGTCGTAGAAGTCAGATAGGCAGTCGCTCCATGTAAAATACTGGTGGCCAGTTGCATCCGGTTAGGCTAGAAGCTGACCCCAACATAGTGGGGAAAAGGGTAGGCAGACAATGTTCGCGTATAATTGAATGGGAGCATTGTGTCGGTGGGTCCCTACTCCTGAAATAATATTTGTGTTTAGCCAAAATCCTTCTTAAAGGCAATCCTTTAAGAAGGATTTTGGCTGTGGATTTTTGCGTGTGTGGGCCAATGCCCACACACGCAATAAATGGACCGGGAAGAGTGAAAAGAGCGAAGGGAAGCCAAGCCTATACAGTGAGACACCACAGGCTGAAAACACCACAGGCTGCAGTAAAAGTAGTAAGAACCTGTGAACCTGCTAGTCAGCTGTGGTTATGGCCGGTAGCTACCTATCCCTCTAGCAACCCGAAGGTAGGTAGGTACAGCGGGGTACCTATTTGCGTAACACACAAACAGTAGGCATTTAATAGCTTTCATTTAGACAGTGCCACAACATTCACTGCGTTATTTACGTTGTTGAGCAGACAAATTTTTCGAACATAATAATAAAAATATGAAGAATCGAACACATCAATAGATTCACAATATCCATCAAAGTGATTCAGATTCTGATTGATAGTGCGTCACGCAATTAGAGCGCAGGTACTTTCAGGAACCTTTCAATCTCATTTCTTTTCATTTCAATGAACAAGGAAAATATTGTAGATAGGTGCCCTAACTTTTCGACATTTCTAAATGAATCCATCAGAAATATTTTCATATTGACAATATTATTAACTGAAGTAGGCTAACCAAATTAGTACATCAAATACAGGGATTTCAATAGATATCCGCATATGAAGACACGTAAATTAATTAGAGTATACATGAAAATTATACAATAAACAGAAGTGATATAACTTCATGTATAATAATAGAGCATATATTTTATATCTCTATGTGTAAATTAAATGAGAATTGTTTGAGTAAACTGACTGAAATCTTTGTGAAAATTCCGTGACGATATCATCATACAGACAACGTGAATATCTTTTATTTAGTGAAAAGAGGGAACTTTAATAATTTAGCGAATTATCTGACTTTATTTCATTGAAATAAGGTTTAAATTGCAATTGTGCCCACCTGAAATGTGTGAACTACGCCGTTTCAATTTAATTATCTAATAGGATTATAGGTACCTAAAGCCTGATGGGACAGTTCTTTCTGACGGCAGTTTTGAAAATACGAAAGAATATTTAAAAAAAACATTCGTTATATTATATAGGTACAACTTTTATTTAATAAGTAAATTCGCAACCTACTTAGGTATATAATTTTTGAACTTTATCAGATAAGTCATAATAAAATTAATTCATCTATGCTTCAATAAAATTATCAACATACATAATTTATAAAATAAAATAGATGCTTAGTTTTAAATGTCCTCAAATTAAGAAGGCACAAGGTATATTATGTGAGAAGGTCTTAAAATAATAAATTATATCAGAAACATAAAATTAAAAGATAACTTGTGACTGCGTATTTCCTAATCTGATGAACCACTGATTCCACTGTTGAAATCGGGCAGCACAACCGATCCCACGAATTTTCGGCCTATCTCAATATTACCTACATTATCAGTCTTTAAAAAATGTTTGTTAGGATACAGCCGCGGGCGTGGAATTAATGAAGACAGTGTTCGAGGATTTTGGGGCCTGGGAGAAGTAGCAAATAGCTCTGGGCATTTTTTACGACTTTCAAAGGCCGTCGATTGCGTATAACAGGGACAGGATTCTCGACCTTCTGAACAACAGAATTAAATAGGTTGATGTTAATGGAAAGAAATCTGCTGGATCTGCAGTCTCCATGGGTGTGCCCTCAGGGTTCAATTCTAGGTCCTTTCTTGTTTCTAATTTATAAAAATGATTTACCTTATTATACAAGCGATTATAACAAGATTATATTATTCGATTGACCTGCGAGATGCTATACAGAAAAAAAAAGGTGGTAGGTGACAGAATAATTGCGCTCAACACACTTTCGGCGCCACGAATTTAATGAGTGCCTCGTAACAGGAACCTCCTAGGTAGACATGGATAGCTCGTGAGCGAGTGATAGAAAACAGTTAGCTCTTTTCTATGGACGTCGCTCTCGCTCACTCACTCGCTCGCTAAATAGCTCACTAACTCAGTTAGCTCACTCAGACTCACTAGCTCAGTACTTCAGCGAGACACTGATGACCGACCGAAGTCACCGACCGAACGGCTCATACGGCTCGTTTCGGAATACTTCGGGTCGCATTGTTCGTTTTTCCAACAGTAGCTCTCCTTTACAATACGCCATTATAGACCTATCATACGACATAAATCACTGTAAATCTATCTTTGTGGCCAATGACTTAAAGTTGAAATTACTTTGGCGGTTTCTACATAGGAAGCGCATTGTAAATTTTTTTATGTGTTGTTTACGTAAAGTCAAAAAGTCATAACATTATATAAAAAAGACAATGAATATTGAACGAGCCGACGCGCGTGCAGCGTTATTCAAATCAGCTAACTGTGAGCGCCTGAGTCACTGAGCCATAGAAGAGCTAGTGAGCTAGAAGAGTGATATAGGACTTTAGAGTGAAAGAGCTAGTCGCTCTTTTTCTTTTCAGTGAGATATTTCGGCCATGTCTACTTCCTAGGGAGCACAGATGCTCCCACAGTACCGTGTGTAATAGTCAACTTTAATATTACTCATGCAAAAAATAATTTTCGAATGCATTGGATATTTCTAGATTCTGCCTGCATACCAAACTGACTATTCTAGGCATACCTGGCGCAGTACTTTAGTTATTATCCTAGAGGTTTCCCTCTGAACACATAACTATAGTTCAGTACATATAAATACCATAAACAGTGCTATAACAGAACAAAGACTCGTTTCTATACTGTGCGTCCACATAATCATCAGTCTCAGGATCCCATATGCATCTCTGGCCGCACTTCACACCTGCACCTTTCATTTCTATTATCGTTGATTGTACTACGACCTTGTACCTGAAATAAAGAACATGGTTTTAGAGGTATTATGAAAATGCCCCACAGATTAAAAAATATAAGACCAGAGATAAAAAAAAACCACAGATAAAAAAAGACCACAGATAAAACAAAGACCACAGATAAAAAATACAGGGTACAGGCCGTACATGATTCTGAACACACTGCGTTGAAATTATTCGTCGGTTATTTATACAAAAAATTGCTCTAACAGACATTTTGACCGCTTAGGTATTTATTTATTTATTTTAGGATTACCAACGAGATACATTATTATTATATTTTACACTAGCTTTTGCCAGCGGCTTCGCCCGCGTGCAGGTCGAAAATTATCCCACGTGAACATACTATTGAAATAAAATAGATCCTATATGTTATTCCAGGTTACAAACTATATTTGTGCAAAATTTCATCCAAATCCGTCCTGCCGTTTTTGCGTTATTGAGTAACAAACATCCAAACTTTCACATTGAAGATAGTAGGATTAATAAGACTTATATAGTACACTCAATTACAGGTACCCACAGCTTACACTTAGTAGTAGTATTGCACTTTTATATGAAATAGTTTTTTTTATAACTGATTTAAAAAACATCTAAGCTAAGGGGTCTAGAATCTACCGTGACACTGGCACAGGCAACTGAAGGAACACGGGTGGGTTTTAATCAGTAAAAGTCTGACACGCCCCCTCGCTCCGCCCAGAGCGGGAGAAGTCATTTGACGATTTTCCATCCAAAAAAAACAGCACAGCTCAAACTTGGTTGCGCGTTGCATTCTATAGAATGAATAAGCCCAAGCAAAATAACAAACTGCATCAAAGAAAATTTCCACTGCCGAGCGCCGCAATATATGCTCGATTGTCCTCCAATTATCACCCATGAAGCCTAATATACTGTAAAGTATCAAAACCTATATAACAAATACCTCTTCATATCAAGTTCTTGAACTCTCTGCCGTATTCCGTTGGCGATGAGCTTGGCCCAGCGCGGTGCCTGATCGGACCGGTACTGACGCCCCATCAGCTGTTCTTGCATCGTCGTCAGGATTATGTCTCTTACGTTGGCAGCTTGGAATCTGAAACGCGAAGGGCAAGGATAAAACACCTCATACATACTATTTGTAAAGACATGGCTTTTATCAAGCAATGTCTTTGTTAAGGTGCGTGCGAGGCATGCGATTTAAATACATCTTATTAAGATACCATACCCAAAAGGACTCGGGACTCTATTACTAAGCCTCCGTTTGTCTGTCAGCGGGTTCATGAACCGTAATAGATAGACAAAATTAACAAATCGTACAAATAAAATAAAGTTAAAAATTAAAGGGATGGAGACCTCCATACACAAGAAATAACCATCGGAATAACCATCGTTCACGCTGATAAACAGGAAACAGGAGACCTGCACCAAAAAATAAGGCCTATCACCAAAAACTCTCTTCAAAAAAGTCGTTACGCCGATAAATAAAGTCCTCAAATCATGAAAAAAAATTATCTTACTTTTCCCCAAGACCGGGTCGCACTTCATATTTAGGCGGTGCAAGAGCTTTCTCTTCCACTGGACTGACCTGTACTGGTATTTCCTCAGGTTCTTCAATCACTGGCTCTATTTCTTCAATTTCTGAAATCAAGAATACATTTAATTAGACTGGAATTAGATAACATAAATATTATGTATCTACTATATAAAAATAAGTCGGGTTTTCCTTCCTGACGCTATAACTCCAGAACGCACGAACCGATTTCCACGGTTTTGCATTCGTTGGAAAGGTCTCGGGCTCCGTGAGGTTTATAGCAAAGAAAATTCAGGAAATAAAACAAAAGAAAAAATTTCTTCTTCTTTTAATCACCAAACGAAATGTTACATAAAACGAAGCCATCTGGTGGCGAAACGGAGTTCGTCGGGTTTGCTAGTGTTGTATGTAAATACAGAGGACCCTGGATTTGCTAGACTAATCTCATTATGTTGTTTGGCCCAGACGGAGATGGCGGGATGAGCTGGACACCTTTAATAAAGATTGGTCCTTGTCAGCTTTGGATAGAGAGAGGTGGAAAGAGAGTAGGAAGGCCTTTGCCCAGCAGTGGGACGTTAGAAGCTAAAAAAAAAAATCTCATTATATTAAAATTTATTTATAAATCTGATGAGTAATTTTTATCTGGGGTGTGATAGATCATCATCTTCCTGCCCTTGTACAGACGCCAGCACATTAAGCTACCCCAATCTGTCAAATTTATTTGATAGATTTTCAACTTTATCACGTAAGTATAAGGGTCATGTTCAATTGGGAAAATTTGACAGTTTGGGGTAGCTTGATGTGCTGGCGTCTGTACCATGTTACTTGGGGATGGCGCACAACGTTTTTTCCTCCATTCTCCCGTCAACTGTCAAGCTATCATTCACTCAATTCTCTTTCACATCACCCCTCAGTTATAAATGTTGGCTTAAACATATAATAAAAACAAAAAAAGCTTTCACTATGAAAATAAATATTTTACCATCTTCCTCATCTGCCATGATGGGTTAGGAGCTTGTTAGCATGAAAAGTAAATTATCTGAAAAGAACAAAGAGTCATCATTTATTATTTAACAAAGGATTTTAAAATAGTCTGATTAATTTTTGATGTCCTCAAAAAATTAATTCTTTCAGAACAACATATTCTTCTTCTTCTGTGGGCCCTTGTCCCATGGTAAACATTGAAAACAGCACAAATCACAGAACATATATACCCTGACGGGCGCAAATTACTGAACTACAACCATATTTATGGGATTTTTGTATGAACTCATGCCCAAATTGGCATTTTGACAGGTCAATGTCTGTCAGGTCAGCTAGTAAATAATAAAAGTAACATTGACCACAGAAAATCTAAAAGAATAAAAAGTATTCTAGTATTGCTCTACTACCAAAAGAGCAATAGAGAAGGAAAGAGCAGAAATATCACCTAATATACCTTTAAAAATCCACAACCAGTTGTTTAATATTATTAATTTTTTCTCAGGACACAGAAATGATGTACCGTCTTGGCCGTGCAGCAATGGAGGGTGGCCAGTACGGAGAAGCAATGAAGAAGTTTGTTGCAGTGCTGAAGCTGTATGACGAAACACTGTCCCCTCCCTATCAGTCTTACTATGACTGTGTTCAAGACCTTAGGCGTTGTATGTTGGCTATGGGAAACTATAGTATTGTTTAGAAGCCATAGAGTCTATAGTGCAGTAGGCCACTTGTCTGTGGTAACAAAAGCCAGTATCAGCTGACCTCTTCATAATGAGCCTATAACGTTTTCACTGCTGGTTTACAGGCCTCCTTCTCTCTAAGAGCGAGCGGGCCATAATTGCTGGCCTCCTTATCTATTCAAACTCTGTACTAAGCTACACCAGCGCAAGCTCCAAGTGTTTCCACCCACATGCGGTCAACTGTACCTACCTGTTATGTTTGCTAATTAATATGTTTAATTTTTCTGTTTTTTTTTTTCAGTAATTTAGGACTATTTTATTTATGAAATTTGATTGTAAATGTGTTTTCTAGTTGTTCTGCTAAGTATTTGACCTTTTACTGAAGTTTTATTTTTATTTAAATGTTAGAGTTTTTAGATGTGTTTTTACTGACTAAAGTTATAACTGTGCTCTTAGTTTAGAATAATATGGTAATAACATTCAAATAAAGGTACCATACACTTTCTTTTTATTTATTTCTTTTCATTAACTATCCCGTAAGGCCAGGTGCATAGTGCTCGCAACAGGTGTGCGTGTATGACCAGATGTATGAACGCAAACAAGGCAACAGGGTTATGTAAGGATCGTAGGAGGTATCATTCTTTAGTTTCTGCCTATAAGTTTATGTATGTATGTAATTATTACGGTCAGCAGCCATAGTAGAATGTGGCCATAGCCAGTTTTACCACAAGTAAGCAATCCATATGCATTGCCCTAAGGGTATGTGCGTAGAAAAATGATTCGTTCATCCGAAAACGACAAGCGCATATTGAGCAAATGAAAACCACTACCTGTGTTGTTATACTCATGTAAAAATTGAAGGCAAGACTTCTGCCTGTCGTATTGAATTATTAATATTATTAATAACCCTGTCAATCCAGCAGTCTCACATCGATTAACACATGGTAAAGTTAACATTCTATGCATAAACCTAATTATTTTTCTTAGGGTTCTAATCTAACCTCAAACGAACCGATTTTTAAGTGTTTTATTTATCAGTGACATTAAGTGTTTTGTATGTTTGTTGTAACTTACATTAATTTAATAGGAGGAATGGCCAGAACAATAAAATTATCGTCAGCGTTTATTCAAAAAAATCCAAAAATACAATCGTATTCTTTCCGTTACTATGACAACCATAACATAAGACGTCATTTCATGTCAATGTCATGTCATTCATTGGTCGAAAGACAAATAATGTCAAAAACGTGTAACTGGGTGTTCATAAACACCCTGTTACACGTTTTTAGGGTTCCGTAGTTGAACAAGGAACTATTTCATCTAGTTTATTTATATATCTATCTGTTCATTACCACCAGAGGTCAGAATTAAGTAGAGTTATTTATGTACTTGCACGCGCGACGTTGCCAAATTTCAATCTCTGAGGTTTTTATTATTATTTATTTGTAATATTGTTGGTCACACGGGATTGTCAATTAGAAATCCCGGAGAGATCCATATTAATATCAACATTTCGATGCAAGTACATAAATAACTCTACCTAATTCCGACCTCTGATTATCACTCAGATGCCTTGGTCATAAAAAGCTGTTAGTTAGCATGCTATACATAGGAATCACGCCTACGAAGCTGTGAAACAAAATATCGGATAAAATTATTGTTTTCACAAATATTGTTACAATCTGAATCATTTTGAAAGATAATGCACTAATCCACTTCACATGTTTAAAAAAATTATCTGCTTGGGGTGTCTGCCGTCGAATAGGTAAAACATTTTGGGGTGTGGAATAACAATTTTTCGATCATAGGACCTAGAGATGGGCCGATTATGAGATAGCCAACTAACCGATTATTCGGCTGTAAAATAGCCGACTAATCGGCCGACTAGTCGGCCAAGCTGATCATTGCTTTCGGTTGAGTTTAGGTGACATCGGTAATGTTCGTGACTACGCTTTCGGCTCGTAGATGCCGGTTCGCAGCGCCCAGCGACCAGGTGGAATAGAGTATATTCCAATTTGTTAAAAACTATTTTAATTTGAAGATTGGGATGAAATATGTAGCAGAAAAATAAAAATAAATTGATTTATATCCATTTTCTCTTTAAACCAAATTTACTTTTCGTTGTTTTGAATTTACCGCTAAAACGCTCCTTATGGACACTTTTTATCACGCGGCCACACGTGACGTCAACTTTGTGTAAACTAAAGTAGTTGTTATCAAGTGAATGTCAAGTTTATAATTAACAAGATTTTTTATGAATAGAAAATGTTATTACTGGTATGCGGTGCCTCTGTGCACAAATACTTCTAAAACTGCGCCATACAAAGTATTTGTACCGGTGCCGTTCACACAAAGCTGACGTCACGTGTGGTTTATTTTTTGGGTGGGAAATCATCAAATAACTTCTCCCGTTTTGGGTGGAGCAGGAGGGCGTGTCAGACTTTTACTGACTAAAACCAACCCGTGTTCCCTCAGTCGACTGTGTGCCAGGGGCGGCGGTATCTCTTTCGAACAACCCGCACCCCTGGCAAGTCACGTGTGGTCACGTGATAAAAAGTCGTCGTAAGGAGCGTTTTAGCGATAAATTCAAAACAACCAAAAGTAAATTTGATTTAAAACGTTTTTAATTGGGAAAATGGATATAAATCAATTTATTTTTATTTTTCTTTTACATATTTCGTCCCAATCTTCAAAATAAAATAGTTTTTAATAAATTGGAAAATACCCTATTGTCGCAATACGTTTTTATTTAATACTTATTATTTATTATATCAGGGGTATATTCATAAACAATAATAAGTATGTTTAAACGTCAAAAATGTGTGGTTAAACAGACGCTAATCATTACTTATCTTTAAGCAACGTTTATAAATAAGGAGGTCATTGTTTAGGTGCGAGCCGGCGTTTCTTCCTATCCTATTCTAGATTGCAGTGAAAGTAGACTGTAAAACTGATTCTACAATAAAAATAATTACAGTAAAGATTTCAATTGCATTTCAATCACCGTCTTTTAAATTTTTAAGCATATTAATACGAGTAAAAAATGGACCGACTAGTCGGCGGATTTAGCCGACTATAAATATGGCTGACTAGTCGGCTTATCCGACTAGTCGGCACATCACTAATAGGACCCGTTTATGAATCCTTTACAGATATCATTCAATAGTGTGGCCATCAACTATCACCTTGTTTATATTCTTCTGCAGGCGGTCACAATCCGACTTGAGCAGCAATTTAGAGTTTTTATCAAACAACTTTGTAAATCATAATATGTATATCATTAAAATAAATGAATTCAAATTGTTGCCCTAGCTTAGCCGGACCTTGTATGGTTCGAATTCGTACTCATTGTACTTCACATACTGCTGTCTGTCAATCTAGGTCAGCCGACAGGATCGAGTGGCACTTAACTGCATCTACGGAACCCGTATCTGCGTGGTTCGACACGCACTTGGCTGATTTTTTTATAATCTGTCTGTCGTCAAAAAAATACGTTTGTTCATTTTCTGACTCAGATAGGTATTAATCATGTTGTACCAAAAAAACAACGTTTGCTAAATCCGATGTCAGAACATTAACATAACCCGAACAAACCTTTTTATCAGAAATGTCAAAGTGCGTTTCAGATTTTCAAAATTATTTTATTTTAGCATCAAAATAGACCGAGTTAAAAAAACATTCCTTGGGAATGTATACATCTGTCTCTTACTAAACAACTTTTATGTTTAAGTAACGACGTTTCAAAATCCGTGGTCTTGAATCACGCGAAAAGCATTTTGTTTGGGAACTGCAACTTTGACATGTGTTTCAATTTTGGGGATCGAAAACAAGAAATAAGATTAAAATTGAACTAATTAGTGTTATTAATAAAATGGCTACATACGATAATAAAATTTGGCTCCTCAAAAACATACGAGATGCATTTATTGCGACCGACGACACCGGTTTATGTGAGATCGTTATGGCAGGAGAGGATTTTTCGAAAGTGTTTCAAAATAAAGCTATTGAAGAGAAGAAGAGGATAAGGGAATTGAGATTGACTCAGCCAGGACCTAGCAAAGGTAAAGATGGCATGGGAGACATATCTGAGGAGGAAGTAGGAAGAGAAATCGTAACACAGTTCGATCCTTACCCTGATTTGGATGATAGTGAGGATGACGACCCGCTGTGCGGCAGCTACGTGCGCTACGAGGAGTTTGGAGGACACCGGTATGGTTTTACACATCCTTTATGTCATAAAATATTGGTGTTATGGTATTAATTAGGTCACACATTTATATTGCTTATCTGTTGTTAATAGAGAAACATTGAACACATCAGCTTTTCATCATCATCTAGAATGTTCTCCAGACCATACTTTTAATCTAAACAGACCGGTTTATTATTTCTTTAGAACAACATTTATATTAGTCACATTGACTCACTGCTCTACTGACCCAGTTTCAGATTTTAAGTGAGATGCTATGTCAATTATGTCATACTTTGTTATTTCACTTATGACATCATTATGGAATAACAGTTAGTAACCAATAAGAGTACTAATATTTAAGTTTCTAATTTTTATTAATTAAACTAGCTTTTGCCAGTGGCTTCGCCCGCGCGGAGTTCGGAAATTATCCCACAGTAACATACTACTGGGATAAAAAGTATCCTATAGCGTTTTCTAGCTGACACAACTATATTAAGTGTGCTCCTACAGAGTTATGACAACCTGGTACTTAGAAGGCATAAATTGTTTTCTAGCTGACATAACTATGCTAAGTGTGCTCCTACTGAGTTATGACAACCTGGTACTTCGAAGGCATAAAGCATTTTCTAGCTGACACAACTATGTCAGGTGAGCTCCTACCAAGTTATGACAACCTGGTAATTCGCTCAGTATAGCAATTTACAAAAGAACTACTTATCAATCAATCGATATAGAACTTTTTTATTTATGAACACTACAAACACTATGTTAAGTGAAGCTTACCACAATATATTAGTGAAAACCACATCTAAATCGGATAAGCCGCGTCTAAGATTAGCGTGCACAAACGTACAGACAAACAGACAAAAATTCTAACAATCATTGTTTTGGGTGCTATTTGCGTTGATAAAGGTCCCAATACATATTTTTTTATCTCATATATCTTCCATGTACAGACTGCGATCCGTTACATTTTTATTATATGTATATTGATGATATATTGATTGTCTACTACTACACAACTAAACCCAATTTCATAATTTTCTAGACGAGAAAGATCCAACACAGCACAATGGTTAGACAAGAAGGCGCAAGCACTGAAAAAGGCAGCTAAAATTAAAGTTATAAAATGGGAGGACTCATCGCCCCTCACCACAGACCAGCTGGTAGAAGTATTCTCAAAGTTTGATGTTACAAAGCCTGACAAACAGAAGTCTTTATTAGCTGAACAACTTCAGAACTGCCCGGACCTACCTCACCGCCAGTATTTGGAGTATGCAAAGTTTGATGGGACCGCACAACTAGGATTGCCTATAAAGTCGTTCAAGATTTTCATGACAATGCTTCCAGAGAAGCATCAGAATTACCCCCTAGTTGTGTGTGTCATTGCCAGTGCTAAGATCAAGGATTTAATTGGCTTCACATGCTATAAATACAGGTAATTGTTCCAGTATTTTACGCTTATATTCGGTAAAGTCATTTAATTAAAAAGTTTACTTTCCTTTTTACTTTAATCTCCAATAATATTATATCAGGGGTCTCGGTCTGGATTTGTGCCCGGTTGATGGTATTAGGCCCGCCCCATATTACATGAGACTGAAACATTACTGGTCAAATGTGGGTGTTCTATAAATACTCCTCTGCCTCATCAATTTATGTGTATTAAAAAAATAAACAATAATAAAATAAATATTTCTTCTTCAGCATCGAACACCCAGACATATCACTTGGATCTGTGCATGATTACGGACTTTGTATAGCAGAAGATGACGGAGAAGTTGACTGGGCATTCCCCTGCCTTGATGCCAACGAGCCTTGTTCCAAATTCGGGTTCACATGTCTGGGTCTTGTGGAGCTAAAGAATAAAAATGCAATGACCTTGCCTCCATCCTCTATACCTGAAGATGGCATGAGTGGGGCCTTTCATGTGTTCTCAAAGGTGACAGACTCTGGGCAAAGCCATAACAACCCATCCAGACACAATACAGGAGGGAGTTCAACGTCTGAAGCTGTTTTAATAGCACTAAAAGCTTTGAATGAAGGTAATGTTGTTAGTTATTACTTTAGAATTGTTAGTATGCTCGCTATACAGGTTGAAATTGAAAACATGCGACAAACCGAAATGGGAGATTGTACTCATCATTATGAACAACTTTTACTAAGGGACCAATGATGCAATCGCGAAAAAAAAAACATGTGTTCCCTACATTTATGTTCGCATAACTCGTCAAAATGTAGGGAACAGCTGTTTTTTTTTGCGATTGCATCTTTGGTCCCTCAGTAAAAGTTGTTCATAATGATGAGTACAATCTCCCATTACGGTTTGTCGCATGTTTTCAATTTCAACCTGTATAATCAGCATTTTCAGTTTCTGGACTTCATCAGAAAAGTTAAGAAACCCATAGTGTCAGTAATTCTCTTCCAACCTAGTTTTAGTACCTAGTTTTTTCTAATTTTATGCCATTGATTAAATAATTTATAATCCTACTACCCTACTAATATTATAATTGTGTAAGTTTGTATGTTTGGATGTTTATTACTCAATCACGTAAAAACGACTGAACGGATATGGCTCCAATCCATTCCTCGGTAAAGCTAGATCATGCTCTTACTCTTACGCTATGGCTACATTGTCGCGATACTGCAAAATACGCTTCGCGCGCTCTGTTTTACAGCGAGCTGTTGAGCGGTATGCGAGAGAGCGCGCGCGAAGTGTAGTAATTCGCGTTATTGCGTTAATGTAGCCGTAGCATCATGTGTATCTTGTGTATCTGTCTAAATAGAGATATTTTTAAAATTTAATTTTGTTACTCCATTGCAGGTAGTGCAGAAACAGACCTAGGCAAGATGCAGTCCCACATAATGGCCACAGAAGCACCTCAGTACAAAGCCTACAAAGTGCAACTACTTCGTAAAGTGAGAGCTAACACGTCGGTACAACTCGGCATCTCGCTCGACAGGATAGAGGTGGAGCCACTAGTCACGCATAAACACGCTTTTTGGGTAAGATAACCTAGCCTTTTTCCAACTATGCCAGGGTTGGCTTCCGGTCTAACCGGTTGCAGTGCAGCTGAATTCCAGTATTTTACTTTATTTTGTTGGAGCGACTGCCTATTGGACCTCCACAACCCAGTTACTGGGTTACACGGTACCACTTGGAAAGACTGGTTGTCATGTACCGACTGCAAAGATCTACGAATGACAGCCTGAACTAACAGCTTAGACCACGTTCGCAAAAATATCGCGGCGGGATTGTTTCGCCCACTGGATTTCCAACTCTCGATGTTGGACCGAGCATTGAGAATCCAACAGAGTACATCTCGCGCGTCGGAAATCGAGTTTTACTGTTCGATTTTCAGCCCTCGGCGCTAAGCAGTCCGTTGAATATCCAGTGCTCAAAAAATCCCGGCGCGATTTTATTACGTTCACGAGAACGTTGGCTACGTCGGGGCCGTTACCACCTGACCACCAATGCGATGCATAAAACTGTTTTATTATATGAGGCGACTAGAATCAATTCTATTTTAAAGTAAATGTTGACGTCCAAAAGTGCCTATTTGAAATAAATGCTTTGTCTTTGACTTTATATTATTTCCAATAGCATTGACGAAAAATTCTCGAAAAAGTCAACTTAATTTAATGTTTTACCCTGTTCAATAAATTGAAATACCTAGTCTAGTTGTGTTGGTGAAAATAATAATGATGTTCTTATCAAAAAAACATTCCTCAGTAACAGTAGTTGCATTTTGTTGTTTTGTGGTAATGTTCGGTATTACCCGACACCATATCGGGATAATAGAAAGCGGAAAAAATATTTTTCTGTGTTAGTGCGGGGAGCAATAAAAGAGTGGATTATATTTTAGGCAATAGTATATTGTTATGCAAAATTATAAACTTTTCATGATTTCCTGACAATCAGTAAATAATTCAGGCTGGCAGACATCGACGCATGGATGGATTCAGTACATGAACCCCCTACGTTGAAAATTGTTGTTCAGTACCGCGTAGGTAGGTATTGCACGGTTCTATGAAACAGCAGATAACTACAAAAAAAATCTACGCTACGTCTAGAATCACATGCTGAATTCGTGGTTACAGTTTGCGCGTCGTTGTCCCTGCCATCATATATGGTTAGAGAGGAGTATCGTCTGTCGCGGTGGAAACCGATGAAGCGAGCGGTTGCCGGGTCGAGCTGAGTCGCGAAGCGCCGCGTTTCAGCTTGTCGATGAAGTGTTGATCGTGATCCTGCACAAGGTTTTGGGTTCGAGTCCCAACTTGTTCATATTTAACGCTGTTTCTAGGAATAAATATGAACAAAGGAAAATAATTGGGTATTTTTTTGGAAAAAAACACAACACTCACGGTCTTTATATGTTATTTATTTTTATTTACGTGTACTTTTGGATATACATTTGCCCCAAACATCGCCACAACAGCCGGTCCTGCACTGTCCTCATCTAGCATACTAGCGTACATCTGCGACCTTCGCCAGAGAGTCGGTCCACCCTGTGTGAGATCTACCCATCGTGCATTTTTAAATGAACAAAATATTTTACATGTATTTCCCCATTTCGTTCCATGTGCAGTCAAGATCGAAGTACTTTCTACACAGCATAGACTCAGTGGCATGGTGTCAGATCCTGGAGACGCGAGGGAACAGGACCACCTTCAGGGTAGTATACTCACCGAGTCATAATGCTGCCTATGGTGATAGAAGTAGTACAGGTAATTGGACTCCTGTTTATTTATATCATTTTCAGTTTTATAATGCGTTCAATGGTACCAATTTGGATACAGTTGAATACCTGTATTCTACATGGAGCGACTGCCTATCTGACCTCCACAACCCGTTAGAGTATGTATCATGAGCAAATCAAATTTAAACTAAGCTGAGAGTCAGTACTTACTTTTTAAACGTCAAAGTAGGTTAGGTACATCGGGAGTACCTTGGACAGCCATGCGTCAAATTACGTGTTCCTCTTTGTGTTCATGTTCCCAGTTGACCTACAAGTACTTGTTCCGGGTCTGGCTGTTTGTGTATGTGATTTTAAATGTTTGTAAATGCACCCACAATACAGGAGAAATTCCTAGTGTGGGGCAAAGTTTAAAAAAACCTCCTAATTTATTGTAGGGAAGGGGAAGAATCATCATATTTAGCACTAGCACTTTCACTGCGATTTCGTTCGCGTGCATTTCGTATTTTCTCTTACAAATTACACCCCCTCCACTACGAACTATGAGATTCTGCTCTGAAACCCAATAGTCATAAAATATAATTATACGCAATGGAAAGAGCGTTTCAAGTAGAACCTTGGGGTTTACCACCAGGAAGTTCTTAGTAAAAGCCCGGAGTCTGGGTTTGTGGCCGGTTGATGTCAATAAGTTCACCCTCCTCAGCCTCGAGCTACTAACACGACTTTTGCCAATTATTAGATAATGACCTAAATATTTCCTATTGTTCCGTGTGGTGCCGGACGTAACAGAATAGCACAATCCCATTTCTTCCCATGGGTGTCGTAGAAGGCGACTAGAAAATGGGCAGCAGCGTTCTCTAAGCATTTGACCACCATACTGTGATCGCCAACCCGCCTGCCAAGCGTGGCGATTATGGCAAATCCCCCCTTTTGAGGGAGGCTTATGTCCAGCAATGGACGTCTATCGGCTGATATGATGATGATGACCTAAATATATGGTGTCAACTTGGGCACTGAAGTTTAGGAATGTTCTTGGTACCCATAGGTGATATATCAATGGATAGTGCTTTTTAAGAGCAATATTTGTTGCTAAAAACGCAATTGGGTAGGACGGCAATTAGACAAGATTTGGGGATCAGGAAAAATTTAATATAATACGATTATACACTGCGTTGCACAAAATTCGAGCATTTATGGCGACTGGTAAGTCCAGAGTATAGCGCGATCAAGCAAAGAAAAACTCTTCCAGATTTATTACATTATTAGCTGCTGCCCGCGGCTCCACCCGCGTCCGGGGGGGGGGGGGGAAGGAGTTTCCTAAAATCCTTTAAAAGCTGACGTCTCCTACTCATAATCTACCTCTGTGCCAAATTTCATCTTTGTAGGTCTAGTAATTTTTGAGATTGCGTGATTAATCAGTGAGTGAATGATTTTATGAATGAGTGACCTTTCACTTTTATGATTAGTATACATAGATGTAGGACATCCACTTAAAAATTGGTTTTACTTTCAGATTAAATTATTCTAACAATACCTTGATATTTCCAGGCAACACCACAATGTACCAGCCAAACGCGACATACAAGCTCCACGACTTCGAATGTGAACACGACATGGCTAAAGAAATTGTTGAGAAAGTGAACACAATCCTAGACTTAAGGAACAGTCCATGCCGCCGTGAATACAAGACTGCCAAAGAAAAGAAACTACAGACGAGACGAAGTTTTCACACCAAACATTTGAGTTGAGTCTCGTAGATACTCCTGTACAGTGTAATATAATCCTGCAAAAGTTCCTTTAATACACTCTTAAAATTAACGAGTGAAATTGTATACATAATTAGGGCTCGAAATGTTAAGTTATAACGAAGGCCTCACATGTTGGGTGTAAGTAATGTAGTTCCCAACCTAAACCCAATCTGCTGAGGCGTCAATCACATCTAGTATATTGATAAAGCTGGGATTGGAGATAAAAAGTTCGTTATAAGCATATCTCAACCGTTCGGAATTATTCAGGTTCAATTGACCAGGAAAATAATGTTATTATAATCTAGTCCTTTCCTGCCCTGAATAATTCCAAATGGACGTATTTATCCTCGATATTATAGAACTGTATATTCTCAGTTTAAATCAGCATTATATGTTATAATTATAATTTGAAGAGATGTATAAAATACTGGTGTAGTGTATGCTTGAAATGGGCTTAGTGAGTGCCTGGCATGTTTGTTGAAAAGAGGCTTCCAGCCATTTAAATAAATTTCGATGAAAATAAATTCGATCACAATGAGGATCGGTTCATACTGTAGTGTTGACAGCACTCCGAAATAAATCTTATGCTTCTGGTAATAGGGGAGTGTATTACGCAAATGAGTCTTTAATGAACAAAGCAAAACGTACAATACCGCTTCAAAACCAATACAATACATTAAAACTATATTGTATTGTACTAAAGATATTCCAGATGAGTATAGATGCTACAATGTGAATCGACGTAAGATTAAAATTTTAATAATTTTGTATCTAGAAGTAAGACATTTGTAACATCTTAAGAGTGTTGTGTATTTGAGTGTAAATGAGTATTGCGTTTTAAATTTTATGTATTATATTCGTTTAAGTTGTAATAACTTATTTTCGTCCATATTTAAGTTGCGTTAGAATTTATTAAAGCGTTTAACGTCGTACAGAAATCCTGTTGGATTCATGCAAATATAATTCAATGCAATATTATGTTGAAGATGTCTTGGATAGTTTTAACTGTGATGTCTTTTATAATCTTCTAAGTATTTCTAAACAGAGCCACTAGTTGCAATCATAAAGAAACCTTAATTATCAGTAGTGATTTAAAAGGTCCCCAAAATTGTTCACATGCTGTAAAAGATTTAAAAATAATACTACTCAGTAACTACAGTACTAAAAGTGCATTTAAAGTTCCTATGAAAGCCACCAATTTAAAGCAAAACGCACTTCTGTGTGTTCGCATTTACGGTTAATTATAACATTAGTTATCATAACTAGCGAAATGTGGATGTACAATGGCCAAAAGAGATGAGTAGCCAGGTTTGTCGGAAATATTTCCGAATGAAATTAAATTGGATAAATATGAACTGTTTGTTTTCTATTAATTAAATTACATTTTACTCGAAAACATTCATCGGTTTCTTAATAAACTTCAACTATATCCCGACTACCCTGGTTACTTTTCTGTTTTGGTGACCGTACTGTAGGCCACTTCTGCCTATCCCTTTGGGGTAAACAGGAGTGATGTTGTGTAATGCTAAAGTTAGCTACTAGTGGCGACGTTACCACCGAAACTGTCGATAAATTATAATTCTCATTGATATTTACCGGTTGTCTAAAAAAATAATATTCTAAGTGCAACAGTATGTTGTAATGCCGCTCAGAATATGAATAAACCTCCACTGCCAGAAACAGCTCAATTTTTATTGGAAGTGATCCATTGTGTGCCTTATTATAATAGTAATTAGTAATGAATTTGTACCATACAGATATTGTTATGATGATTAAATGAATGGGTAATGAAATATTGTAGGTACTTGTTTTAACTTGATAAAATGTTTGTATGAAATAGATTTGCAATTATACTTAATTTCCTTTTAATGAAAGCATTTTGTATGCAATGGATTGCTTCATAAATATTCAATGTACAATCTTAATTCTAATATTTGTATGAATGAAATAATTTATATGATGATTTAATGTTGATTTCTGTATGAATCAAATTTATGTATCATGAATGAAATGTAAGTTACAATGAAATAAATTGTTATTCATTATTTAAAAGTATGTCCTTGGTTTCTATTAAACCTATACAACCCCAACATAAAATAACAAACATAAATTATAATGTTAGTGTTTTTATTATAAAAATATGTACAGTTATTCATATTATAATATTTACAACTAATATCTACTGATATATGAACAGCTTGATACTATGTCCTAGATTAAATATTGCCTCTAAATAAATGGCAACAAATTATCTTTGTTATTCAAGTTTTTATGATTAAACATACTCTCTTAAATAGTAATGGGCGCTTTTACAATTTCTAATGTGGCAATACTGTAGTGGACGTCTATGTCACGGAATCACAATAACACAGGGAAGTAACTTATATGGAAATATGCTTGTGAATTACGGTCCACGATAACATGCCCATATTTCTATACATTTTATGGACAGGGAGAAAGACTTTCAGCAGGCCACCAGCTGCCATGGCTCACCTGGAAATCTCTTAATTGACTAAGAAGCCAGGTAGGCCACTGCCAGTACAACTTAGGCAGGGCTACTCTGATGAGAAGCATTGCGACTGAGGAGTCACATCGCAAACAATGCCCCACCTCTTTTTGTGCTCTTTGCAATAACACCTGCACAATAGAAGACCTTTGCGAGGCCAACAATAACTCTGTTGAATTGGCAGAATTGTGATTGAAGCTGGTTTAAAACAATAACTCTGTTGAATTGGCAGAATTGTGATTGAAGCTGGTTTAAAACAATAACTCTGTTGAATTGGCAGAATTGTGATTGAAGCTGGTTTAAAACCACCAATTGAAATCATCAACACCAGGAAGATGAACAGGGACATACACAACAAAATATATTGTGACGTTAGAAATTATAAAAGAAAAGAACACAATGGCACATTCTACACAGATGCACTGTTGGGTGTTGATTTAGATGAAAATTCTCAAACAAAATTTGTATTTTTCCATACAATAAATACATTTTTACAGAGACAGCATGGAACTTACTGAGTGCTATTTGAGGATTTAGTTATTTATTAATTTATTTAATCTTCCAAAATCCGTTCTGTGGAAAATACACCTACAATAATTTTAGCCAGTTGCCAGGCACTTTACCATCTAACTATATACTATGTACAATTCCAAGGTTCTATTATTTTCATTCAATTGGTCCAACAGTGCTATTCTCAAATATGTAATCTGTGATCATGCTGACAATATTTTCGCTTTGAGTCAATATTACTTTGTCAAGTTCGTTCGCCCTTCGGTACAATGCTCTCGTCTCTAAGACTGATTTGTGGAGCTTCTGTTGACTGTCAACAAGTTTGGATATATTAGGTTTTCCATTGAGGAATTCTATGTCTTCATTTGCTAGGGCAGAGTAGGACATTATTGATCTGCTTGGTGCTTTTATTGCCATCTGGTATTGCCTGTAATGAAAAATCAAGAATTAAAATAGTAAAATCTGGAAGGAGTGGTGTGGTGTGAGGCCTTCACCGAAGAGTGGAACAGAGCAGGCTAGAAACAGAAATTATCAGGAATCTGTGATTGCTAAATTGATTTATATCCAGTAACAATCTATGATAGGCTGAATAAAACTGATGCCACAACATCTGCCTTGTCACTTGTCAGTGAAGTAGCAGTGGCAGTGTTTGTGGGTTAAATAAGATAAATACGTACTGTCTCAGGTCATGATATTTGTTTCGCCTCTCATTTACTTCCTTCTTCCACATCTCTTTCTCCGCCAAGAGTTTCTGGTAATATCTGAAACATCACAATAGCAACGCTCAATTTTAACACAAATACACTTTTGATAATATCTAGCGTCATTACTAATATTGGCTATACTATCTTTACCTCGACATATCTTCGGTGCGTCTCTCATTCGTATCTGACTCTTTCATATTTGGGTTAACATTTTCGGACATTGTATGAGGAACTGAAAGGATAATTTCGATTATAAATCATTTCACTCAATCCACTAGGACATGCGAAAGGTATTTTAACGTAACACATAGTGGGATAACTTCACAAATTTAAATAAAATGCTCATGTATCAGCACACCTATCGAGTCTCTTCGTTCAAAGAAAGTTGAGCGTCTTCTTCTCGGTGGAGACCGAAAAGATTGATGTGCTTCAGTCTCATTCATAGAGTTCTCCATTATTATCACTTTCACCAAGTACAAAACTTATAGTTTCAACTTTATTACGAAGCACAAGTAAATATTTTCAAAATTACAAACACGACATGACGTTATAAACGGACGCCGTCATTGACGTAAGGCGCCACAGGCTATTATGCTCCGTTATGAGTATATATGTTCTGTGCTATTATGGCCACAGAATATAAATATACCCACCTCAGACCCGCTTGAGGTATGTATAATTATGTTCTGTGATGTGATTATACGGTTTTATTATCCTCGACCGGCCCTTACTTGTTGAAGCGCCAGCCCGCGCCGCAGCTGAGCCAGTAGCTTTAAATTCCCCGACTAATAATAAAAATACCAATATTTTGATCCAGCTTGTCCCCACTTGCTGTCCCACTATCAGTGACGCCCTGAGCCGAAGCCCGTACCCCGCAGCGGGTACCGTCACCGTGCAGTCGCCTAGTGTTTAAGTAGTTTTATGCCCTGGTTGGAGACGTTAAGTTAATTCTTAATGGCAGCCCCAGGAAAGCCCGGTTAAGTAGTCACGGCCTCTCAAGGTCAACTACGAGATGCCCGACAAAAAAAAAGTAAATGGATATAAATCAATTTATTTTTCTCTATATATTTCGTCCCAATCTTCAAATTACAATAGTTTTTTAATAAATTGGAAAATACCCGATTCATGCTACCTAAGAATTTGAGTATTTTTAGAACAGGCCAGGCAGGCAATGAGACCTTTCTTCAACAGTAGGATAAATATTAATGACTCGCAACCAGGTACAAAGTATTCTGTGCCCACAACTTCTGAAACAAAATAATGGCCTAATAATTATAATGTCCCGGTTTAGCTGGTGACCACAGTTTTTCAGATTTGAATTACAAACTGAAAATGTATAGAAGTCAGAACCGAACCGGTAAAAATAAAGAATCCCAGACTGAATTCGATTGGTCTGGTCTGTCTCAATGCAATGTCAGTAAGCTTTGTCCGAGAAAGAACACACACACACACACACACACACTCACACATTTCGTTTGCAGTAAAAATAGCTTTGCCTGAGAAAGAGAATATTATTTTTTATTGTTTACATTTCGTTTACAGGACGTAGCGTTGCAGTAAAAATATTCTTCTATTGTAAAAATTAGATTTCTAGGAGAAAAAGCTACGTGGAACGGATTTTTTATTAGGCTGACATTTTTAATTTGACGTTTTGTTTTCTACAATCAATTCGCGTATCGGTAAATACCTACCGCAGTTTTTCTAATTTCGCCTATTAAGTTTTAAAAGAATTGTTTGTTAAAATGTTTTGTTCTCGCAAGAGAACCTAAAATTCAATGGGTAAGATTGTGTTAGTTTGCGTTGTGATATTTATGTTAACATAGTGTTTTCATGCGCGAGTAGTATCGCATAATGCAGCAGTGTTTGTGAAATAAATAGTTTTTTGTGAATGTTTCTCAACAGCATGCAGTAATGGAGTTCAATGAATATCAGACAAAAGAGGTATTGGACCCGGTAGACATAGACTTTTACTGTGATCGATCACGAACACCGAGCCCGACGCCCGTATTCACCACAAATGTATGTTGCGATTTGGAAGACATTTTGAGCGACGTAAGTGCACAATGTTAGTTTTTCACGCGGTTTTTCATCGTTTCGCATGTAAGAATGCACTTTAAAACATAAATGAGGCTGGGGATAACGCAACAAGACGACTGTTTGTTTAATAGCGTTGCAGTCGGCAGGTGAGTCTCACATTGTGTTTTATTTACATACATAATATAACTGCATATCAACGAGTTTTTTGTTTGCTCTCTTAACCTGCCGGGAATATTGAGTTATGCGTGTTTGTGTAACAACCATCAAGAAATATAACTTCAGACAATTTATTTGTTATATGTGTTTTAGAATTTTCAAAACATTGATATTGCATTACCAATACTGATATGGTCATTTCACTGTCATGTACAGTGTTATCAACATAATAACATTGTTATCTTATAATAGCCTCTTATTCGGTAATAAAATAAATTGGGGCTCAATTAAGTTATGATTACATTGTATAATTTGATTCTTTCTCATACATCAACTCGTAACCCGTTGGGTGTCTAATTAGCAGACACAATAGAAATTCTATTGTTATCGGAACTATGATATGACTACTACATATGAAAATGAGCAGTTACCTTTAACTAAAAGATTGGCTTCACTTAGTGAAAAAAAGAAAAAAAAAATGTATTCAAATTAGGCTGAGAATCAGCACTTTTCGGATGTCAACATACATAAGACAGTCCCAGTAACCCACCCTTCACCACTTCTTCACTTCCTTCCTTCTTAACTAGTTACTTTGAGAACAAATAAACCAAACATTACAGAATAAACCTTAAAACTTATACTATTAATTTCATTTTAGGCTATATCAGAAACTCTGCAAGGCTCTCTTCGTGTGAGTCGCAGTCAGCTGATTAACCAGGAGCTCACAATCCGACCGGAGGCTAACATAGAGTCCAACGTACCGGAGGACTTAGACCTTTACAAGGTTATTTTTGAGGTAGAGAGTGACACGGAGGTCAGGATGAGCGACGTTGATGGTGCTGCAGTACAGAATCAGTCGTTGGGTGTACAGAATAACTCATTGAGTGAACAGGTTAGTATTTTGCTTTAAAGGTGTGTATTTTTTGTTGTTAGAATTTTATTTGAATAGTCTATTGACCGTGGAAAGCTGTGGAACTGTGCCCAGCAACAGGACATAAAAAATTGAAAAAAAAAATTGTGGCACTCCGGCAGTGCCGACAGAAGTGAAAACTTGAACAATTACGTGTGAATTTTTTTAACCATCAGGAAATATTTTTTGAATCGTCAGATTAAACAATGTTTGACGTTCAACCTTATTAGTTCGTGCGTTCGTGTTGTCAGTGGTGTCAGTAACAGTGTCGCGAGGAATTCACATTATTCATAATCATAATTTTGGTCATATCTTCTTAACGGGTTATCCGATTTTCATAATTCCAATTGGAATATTAGCTCTGGACCTAAACCTATCTTTTGAAATTTAAATGATTTAAATACCTCTACTAAAAACAGAGGTGTCGGTAACAGTGTCACATGTTCAATTGTTTTTTCCCATCCTAAAAAAATGCCCAACGGGCCTAAAAAAGTTTTCACTTCAAAAATCAGCGCAGTGGGCTCCAGAATCGTATACTGAATCTATAGTAACAAGTTGTGTGTCAAAGTCCTACCACCCTTTATTAATGAAATAGAGTGGTAATACTATTTGCATTCGTTTTTTTGTCTAGTGTTATAAAATGTAACTTATTTCATCTGTTCCAATATTGAGACAATCTAAATGCTAACATTGTATTGACTTTTTATTGGATGAATACATGCTTTTTGAGAGTAAAACATCAGTATTCATGAGCATTGTATTGTATGCAATGCACTGTGTCAACTGTGTGCATGCTCAATGGGCTGGTCCCTGTTTGGTCTAGGTATTGTGTTCTACACACATACAAAAAGAAAACTGGTGTGAAACACTATAGTATTACTTTTATATATACATACTATAGCATGACTTCCGATTATAAACCTTGCCCTGGTATATCAGGTATAAACATTAGTTTTTAGTAGAAGTAGTAGATGCTAGGTAAAAATAAAATGTTGTTTGTTATCTGGAATTCCTTCCTAGAATTATTCAGTAGTATGTGCCTTCGCACAGAGGGAAGGCTTGTGTCCCAGCAGTGGGAACATTGTAGGCTGATGATGAGATGCTGTGCCCAATTCTAAAATGTACACTTTCATTGACTAGCTAAACATTTAACAGAACTTGTGCAAAATAAAAGATTGATTTCAATTAACAAAGTTTCTAACAATGCCAGAGAAAATGGTTGAACAAGGTCAACCTATTATATTGTTATAGTTCCTCGACATATTTATGAGGATATATATACATTTTTTGCATCGTTTTGATTAATCACATTACAGTGCACTCGGGCGCAGTCGTTACGTAAGGCGCATGATCCTCGTTTGAAGACAGTACAATTACTATTTAATAGGTTGGGGTCGGCTTCCAATTTTACATGGAGCGACTGCCTATCTGACCTCCAGAACCCAGCTACTAAGTATCACGATACCCCTTGGTAAGACTGGTTGTCAGATTTTCGGGCTTCTGACAACCAGTAACGACACACGACGCAGCCGGAATCCACGTGCTTTCCGAGTCACGGAGAGGTCTCGATATGTAACGGATGGTCCACCCATCCATGAACCGACCGCGGCAAGCGTAGCTTAACTTTCGATCGACCCGTGCGGTTTGTATCAATTAGCCACAAGCTCCTCATATTTAATAGGTGAATATATGTAGTTCTTAATCCTTAGCCAAGGACGTCTAGCAACGTCGTTTCAAGGTTCAGTGATCGGCACAGCTGCACTATACAAGGTCTGTGGACTAGGAACCATTAAATCGCATAACTTAAATGTTTCTTCGTATTGTGTCCCTCAGGTATTTGCGCGTTGCTGTAGGAAATTAATAATACAAATATAAAACTATTGTTGTACTGCTTCTGCATATTTCTATCTTCTATACTGAAAAGCTGAATTGTTTGTTTGTTTGAACGCGCTAATCTCTTGAAATACCAGTAGGATTTGAAAAAATAATTTTGTATGAGGTAGCCACATTTATGAGGAAGGTTATAGGCTTAACAACGCGCTGCGACCCTTAGGAGTCGAGCAAAAAGAAAAAAGTCTGAAAGAACGGTAAGCGAAAACGAAGTAGTGGATGTGTACAGGCGATGCGATGCGATGGGGTGGGTCAGGGAAATAAGAAATTTCACGCGGACGACGCGGCGACGCACCGTGGGCTGAAAATCGCCTTTCATAGACACTCGAATTATGAAGGGCCCTTTTTTTTGGCTAGAAATGGATTCTGCTGATCATTACTATTCTATAAGATTTCGTGTACAAATGAAGGAGTTATAATTTTTTTAAGAAAAATTTGTTTGGCGCTAACATGAAAAATGAGGCTATCTCTGGAATCATAAGGTTCGCCATTATATCCTTACACACAGATATAGTACCATTTATTTGTAATTTTTTGACATAGGTACTTCATGTTGCGGCACCATTTGTGCTTTGGTTCATCATCATTATCATCATCAACATTTCAGCCGAAAGACGTCCACTGCTGGACATAGGCCTCCCCCAGGCTCCTCCACTTCGACCGGTCTTGTGCTTCCCACATCCAGCGGATTCCCGCGGCCTTCACAAGGTCGTCGGTCCACCTTGTGGGAGGCCTTCCCACTCTACGTCTTCCGGTACGCGGTCGCCACTCCAGAACCTTTCGGCCCCATCGGCCATCTGTTCTGCGAGCAATGTGCCCTGCCCACTGCCACTTAAGTTTGGCAATTCTCCGGCTATGTCGGTTATCTTGGTTCTCCTGCGGATCTCTTCATTTCTGATTCGATGGCGTAGGGAAACTCTGAGCATAGCCCTCTCCATTACCCTTTGGGTGACTTTAAGCCTTCTAATAATGCCCATTGTGAGCGACCACGTTTCTGTACCATTAGGTCATCACTGGCAACACACTAGTCAAAGACTTTCGTCTTGAGACACTGCGGTATTTGGGACGAGAAGATATTGCGAAGAATGGTTAAATGCTTTAAATATGAGTATGCTAAGTCTAGTTCACAATTTTTTTTTGTACTATAGGCCAAGACTAAGAAATCACAACAGTTCGTTTTATTAAATTGAAATGACATGGTAATTATGAATGACCTTTTACATGTAATCTCTAATAGTCAATCAATTCCTCGTTAGCTAATAATGACCTCATTGGGTAATCACCACATATATCTAAATACTTATGTACCTAATGAAATAACTAATTAAAATTATATACACAAAATAATTAGGGTATCCGTTAATTTTGCAATTAGTGCAGGATCATCTTAATGAGGGATGATTGATGATTTATTTAAATGCTTAAATGCTTTAAATATAAGTATGCCAAGTCTAGTTTAAAATATTTTTTATACCATAGGCCAAAACAATCTAAGAAATCACAAAAGTTCGTTTTATACCTATGTGGAATATCTACTATTCATAGTAGGTATCTAGTACTTTTAATTGTATTGGATTGTATGATTAAAAATAGTTGTACATTTAATTTGTATTTTGTAAAAAAAATCATCATCAACAATCAAATTAGGGACTGAATTATAACTAAATTGTAACTGAATTATGATTGATATGTTAAAACTAAATGTTATAAATGAATGTCAACCAAAAGAAAAAAATACGATATTTAAGAATATATCTACCCTAAACAATAAAAGTTAACTTATTCTAAACTTCTTCGTCACTATCAGAATTCACTTCAGAATCAGGCTCTACAATTGACATTACATCTACGAACTCTATCGGAGCTTCCTGATCCTGAAGTTTAAGTAGGTCTAAAGTTTCCTTAAAGTATGTCTGCCTCTTACGGGTATCCAGTTTTCGGTCTTATTGAAGTAATAAGAGGATCAGAAGAGACGATAAGCATATTGAGGATATCCTCGTTTGATGCTTGTCTGCTCTTCTTTCTCGAATGGTGTTTTCTGAACCTCCTAAAATCTTTGTTTCGGGCCTCTGAAGCTTCTTCCGAAAGACACCCAATTGGCACAATAGCATTTTCGGCGATTATGTCCCCGCCATGAATTAATAATTTGTGTACGGTCGACGACATGTAGTAACAATTATACAGTTCCACGTATTTTTCCGCGGTTATTTTGGTGTAATCTTTAAATTTAGGCACATCTATAACCTCTTCAGATGTGATAGCTTGCAGAATCACAGCAAACCTGTGGATCAGGTCTCTATCTAGTCCAGTGTTCGCTGCAGTTTTATCAGGAAACTCAAAAAACCTCCTCGCTGTGTTAGCATCGTTAGTTGTGCCTGATCCTTGCTTAACGATGTCGATCAAAATATTGAGATCATCCTTAAATCGATCTTGGATAAGTTTTGTCCTTGACTGTAATAACTCTTCGTGATCTTCTTCTCTCGCAGGCAGCTTCTTGAAATCGGGACGATAAGCTATGTGTAGAAGACATTCCATCACGAAATCGATCTTTCCTGCAGCTGAGCCCACTTACACCACAAGCCACTGTTGATTCCATAAATAGAAGTATCACAAGAAACTTGCTTTTTACCGGCTAAGACGTGACTCAATATTCAATAAAAAGATTAGACGAAAAAAGTTATCAAGAAAGAGGAGTGGTCTAGTATCGGCTTATTATCGCCAATAGTTTGCAAAAAATCATATTGTACAATAGTTCTATCTTTACGACGCTTCTGTAGATAGTGTGTACTTGATGCTAATTTATTTATTACCGCCATTATGCATAAGTGTACCTACACCTACATGAGTGCAGCAGCGGTCTACCTCGATAGACACATGCATACAGCCAAAGTGTGGTACTCTGCGCTAGCGTCTGTGTTCCTTTCCACATTTAACCCGTCTGCCTTCAAAGCAATAGTGAACAGGCATCTTCTGGGCACGCTCGTTCCATCACAGACGTCTTCCATCGCTTTCCATCAGGCGTGATCGAGGTCAAGAGCAATATAAAACAATTTGGCATGACAATGCTACTTCCAATAGACATCATGAGCCTAGCTGCGCAGTCAACCGAGGCCAATGGGAAGGGCGGAATTAACTAACTACGTTGACAAATCATACGTAAATCGTCGTGAAATGCCACTGTAACTTTTGTCTGGTTAGTTACTATAGGCATTACAACTTGCCCGTAAACATGCCTGCCTACGCACGAGTATAACTTCCACATCGAAATAAATGCATTTACCTAAATAAAATATAACTTTCATACAGACTTGTTACGTATACCGATACCCATAAACGGATTGTTAAAATGCAATATAAATGTAACGAACAACGCAGCGATAGTGCGGTTACATTACGTGTAGGAACTATTTGAGTTTATTTGACCGTAAAACTTGCAAGTGGGACACCAATTCCCGCGGTAAATTGGCTTAGCTCGGCGAGCTGATCAACTTTATTATGTTCACACCCTGTGGCCAGACTCACCTACGTAGGAGTGAATTAAATTATTAGGACCATGCTGGTAAGTCCACGTTTAACGTCGCGTTGGTTAACAGTTCAATTTTTATTGTAAAAAAAAATCCAATAATATCATTTGACCATGGCTCTGTCAGTTTTGTTCTGGGATTTCTCCCGGTGTCATGGTAGATAATCACAATTTAATTAGGGTACCCCGCGAAATTCATTTTTTTAAATATTTCATGAAAAAGTCATTCAATGGGATTATAGGAACTTGTGAGGGACGCAGGAGTCCGCTGGATGCGGGAAGCACAGAACCGGTCGAAGTGGCGGAGCTTGGGGGAGGCCTATGTCCAGCAGTGGACGTCTTTCGGCTGAAAAGATGGTGATAGGAACTTTGAAGGTTGCATTGATGATTCTAATGATTATAATTCTTTAAATATATACGTGTCACGGTCGCCAATCATGTTTTATTCAACACAGCATTCATCATCATCATTTCAGCCGAAAGACGTCCACTGCTGGAAATAGGCCTTTCGTAAGCTCCGCGACACTGCATGCATGCATACAGCATTACTTTTTGTAATTTGCATATTGCAAAAAAACGTAAGAAAAGGATGATGAGAAGAAACGTCCCCACCATCCAACAGATTTGAAATAAGTGTCATTTGAAGCGTGTAGTAGGATAGATATTTTTTTACTATGGCGACATGCTTCAAATACGTGGGGTTTAGGTTTTATAATATATTGTTTTAAATATATTTTTTCTTTTTTACTAACACATTTACTTAGTTTGCAATAAAAAGGATTACAATGTGGCGGTCTTAATGTTTTCATATAAGGTAACGGTTTTTAAAGCAACCGATTGGATTTTTCCCTTTTTACCAAGCATTTGTTGCTGAAGAACTAAACACAAGTATAATCGAATAATATTAAAAAAACGTAAATCTAACACATCGGGTTTTCCGGTTTAGTGATCAGCGTGTCCTGTATAGGCCTCTTCCAGCTGTTTCCACTCATTCTTGTCTCTAGCTTTTCTGGACCAGGCAGCGCCTCCAATTTTCCTTATGTCGTCCATCTATCTATCTACTATCTAAATATGCTTTTTTGTTTGTGGAAAAAAAAATTTTGTTTAAAAATTAATACATTTTTGCGGAAAAGTATTTTTTTAATTATAAATAAACCCAATAGTTTTTGCAACTAATACAGGTACTTTAGGCTTTTTTGGGTCCTAATGAACAAATTGACACGTATCCCATGACTGTTGTAGGGTGGGGACGGGGTTCATACAAAATCCCCCATGGTCCTTTGAATTTTGCATGCTGCTCTAGCGCTTAGTGTGAATACTTGACTAGAAAAGAACCGTCACAATTTCTCAATTTTTTTTACTTCTAACTTGTGTTATCAATCGACCAGCTTGTAGACCACTGCTATAGACATAGGCCTCTAACACGTCGCGCCATGAAAGTTCATGTGTGCGTTTATAGGTAGTTCTTTGTATCTACAAACTTATTATTGGGTTAAATAGTTGCAGTATTTGCTAAGTAAACATCTAACGGACTCTTAATCCGCAAGCACCTCAGCAAACAGTCATGAAGATATGGCTACAAGGAACGTCGCTGTAGTTTGCAAAGTCAATAATTTTGCAATAAGTACTGCAAACACGATAATGCTAGCTGAAAAAATTACAAAATAACATGAGATATAAAAATTCTAGGAATTAGGTATTGCAAGTAGGGTGAATTTTGCTTAGGAATCAATAATGTTGGTGCTTTGTCTGCTCTTGGTGGAAGTTAGGTTTGATGTTACGATTTTTCATTACATTTTTCATTACTTGTTGTGAACATCATTATGTTCTCAGAACATTACTAAAATTAGGAAAAAGCTAAAGAACATGTAGGTATTTATTTTTACATATTTTGTAGTTTTCAGTTAAGCAGAGAGATGTATCAAAGGTACGTGTATGTGTGCTTGAATGTCGCCAGTTGTTATTAAATATGTGTTATGCAGTAGATATTATTTGCACTATACGGGCTCAAATCCAAACTGGTCTGCAGCACTTCCTAATGGATCCCTAAAAGTAACCTTAGAATTAAGCCTAAGCTTATAAAACTCCGCGAGCCTTTTATTGAATCCAAGATGGACCCTTAACAGTCGCTTCTGCGACTTCTAATAGTCGCGTCCCACGAGGCAGCCCTGGAATGAAAATAACTTAGAGAAATTCCACCTAGTATTTCCATGACATTTAACGTTACGGGCTGTCCATAAATTACGTCACACGTTAGGGGGGGGGGGGTCAACAAAATGTGACATTGTGTGACAAGGGGCAGGGGGTCAAAAGTTTTGTGACGTCACATGTTATAATCTAAAATACTAAAATTCTAAATTTATATGTAAACCAAAAACTTAAAAATATTAATAACTCGATCTATTTATTTATAAGGCTTATGTACGTTTAAGCCGTCGGCGAGTGCTGTTTTAATTTAAATGAATAAAAAATGGAAAAACTGCTGCTGTTTTAATGTAATAACTTCTAAATATAAAATTGAAAAATACGTGACGTCACATAAGAAAGGAGGGGGTTTCACAAGTGTGACCACCTACGACAAGGACGGGGGGGGATCAAAAAACCATAAAATTTAAATGAAGTACTATATGGATGGCCCCTTAGAAGCAGCATGAAAAGTGCCTAAACCTTACTTCCTGTGTTTACTTAATCGGCTCCAGAACCGTACCTATTAATTGGTTTATCGGCCATCGATAAAATAAATGTAATTACCTATAAAATGTTATACGAGATCGTAAAGTTACGTAACGTTAACTAATCACGGGTCAGTTAAAATGTGGACCAAGTGCCTATTAAATTAGCACTGTGTTATCTGAGAGAACTTCGAACTAGGCGATGATCACACAGCCAGCAAATATTCGCGATAGAATATTAATGAGGCGTCCTTGATTATTTTTTTGTGAAGAGCAAAACGTGGTAAAACGCTGATATTTTGCTTAAAAACAAGGCTGACAGGTCAATCACCTTTGCCTTGATTTGTAGTTATTCAGACTTTCGGCAAATACGTTAATAGGAGCACACCTTTGCGCAGCTTCGTGAATTTAGTTCTCTGCGTCCGTCTCTCCGTCCATGACTCAATTTTGCAAAAAATAGGCCACACCCTGTCTCTTCTTATCGTACTTGGTATAATCTATGACGAGAGGATGTAAAAAGACTTTGCAGCAAATTCCCTAGTTTAAAACAATACTTAATGACAAAGTTAGACGTAAGACCTATGATATTTTTTCTCACGACCATTTATTGTGTCGCTATGTATGAGGAGGCCCATATTTAGCAGTAGACGATTGTCGGTTACTAGTTGCTAGGATGAGTCAAGCAGATATTACATAGTCGTGATAAATATTGATAGATCAATGTTTGACAGCATATTCTTTGAGAGAGCACTTGCGCTCAATCTTCTCAAAATCTGATCATATTTTTACACTTAGATGTGAATGAATTATAGCCTGACTGACCGCGGAATAGACTATTACGTGAGCTTGACTAATAGAGGTCAAAACTTGAATGCCAACATTGTTTTGAGTTGTAAATAAAAACACATACAGATTGAGTTGCTCCCACGTGTTGCATTGACGTCTTATCTACAACATTTTATCGGAATTACATTTTGCCCTGATACAGAACTAAATATAACAAAAATTAATTGCTTTAAAACTGTTGGAATATTTCACCGGTCATTTCTTGTTTTCTGCGTCACGTATCGTGTTCTAATCTTCACCAGTGTGTCCTATGTGTTACAATCGGTGCTCGCTGCCGATAATTGTCGCCGGGTTGTTTTGGTTTCCAGTCATTGTGCGTTCATTAAGCTTGTTACCAGTGCCTGGACGGTCACCTCGACACATCGCCTGACTGTGACTCTTATTACGACATAAAAATACCTCAATCTTTTTCTTTTGTGGACTTTTAACGTGTACAGTGGCCAGTTCTCGAAATTTGTGCTTATAGTGTTGTGCTTATGACCTTTTGGCGATGTAATTAAGTCAAGAAGGCTTTGTTTACCAATAAGGCGAAGGACATGGCGACGATCATTGTGTGTGGGAAGGTAACAATCGATACCGGATTTTATAGCTATATCACCCGGATTTACACGATTTTAGTATTTAATTACTTTATGCTAAAGTGTAGGTTTCACTTATTATGAAACGGGTTTTGAATGCTCCTATTTTCCTTATTTCATGGCTTGGTAACTTTTCTATTGTGTTTTATCAAAGCTGAAACTAGTTGGTATTTCCTGACATAGTAAAGTATACAAAATAAGGGTCAAAATCACTGTGTCATTAACAGTTTTCTTATCCAGATGATGTCAAGATATCTCAATGATTGTACAGTATACTTTAGTGCTTCTACAGACATATTTCAATACTGTATAAACCCACTACGGTAGTGTATAAATGTAGCGAAGTTGCGGTCGGCGTATATGATTCATAGGGAGGAACATAAACAGTTTAATATTCAATTCAGGGCGAGCACACGTATCAAATGTATTGGAAATTATTTACACTGACATTCGAACTTCAATCAAATATTGTGTTAGTTTTAATAAAATATTTAGATAAGTTTTAAGTGAACATCGAAACATGACGCACACAAGGAGATATTCCCAAATTGTGGAAAAGGTATTAAGTTGATTTTATTTTGTTGCTCTCTAAATTATTTATGTTGTTATATGAAAAGTGCACAGTTTCTAGATATAATCCTACTTAATTATATTTAGATGTTTGGATGTTTGTTAGTCAATCAGCAATAAAGGCTGAACGTGTAACTTGGAATAACACAGGATACTTTTTATCCTGATAGTACGTTCCTGTGGGGTAATATCCGACATCCTCGCGGGTTAAGCCGCTGGCAAAAGCTATTCTATAATATATAAAATAAAATGCTTTTTTAAATGAAAATAATTATAAATTCTTGTTGTTGGCGCAAGTTTTTTATTTAGTAAAAGTATTTCATATTGTGTTAAGTAAGCTAATCTTAGTATTAATTTCCAACTAGAAGAACCTAGAGATGATACGTGTCCTTTAATAAACAAACCAGACCTTATAAACAGTGTAAAATATTTGTTTACGTTAGGAAAAGTTCACATTGTCAGTTGCTTCGTTTTCTTCCACTGACATTTACAATCTGTCTAATAAGAAATATATAAAGTTATGTATTGTGGCATTCAAACACTGAACTTTATGCCGAATGCCGAAAATATTACAATAATATAAACGATTCGTCCAGTGCTATTTAGGGAACTTGTCGGTTTAATAACAGAACAACATGATAGATTATACATTTAAACTATACTAATACTAGGCTATGGATGACGGTTATCGTGTAAAAAAAATTACCCATGTTCTTCTCCATATCCCAGGCTATAACTGCCAAAATTCATGATGATCGGTTCAGCGATTTAGGCCTGAAAGCGTAACAGACAGACAGACAGATTTACTTTCGCATTTATAATATTAGTTGGGATTATACAGAGGTATTTGTTTGTTAGGAAGTTCGTATGTAGGGGTAACCTATGAAAGTATGAATGGTTAGCCGTCACCTCCTTCTGCGAAGCAGTAATGCTCGCAAAGAGGGAGGCGGCGCACGTGAGGGAGAGGCAGTATATGCGCCCTCACGGCCGTAGTCGCCGCGGGAGAAGCCCTGGGCGTCGGGAATCCCAGGCTGATTCCCGGCCACCGTAGGCGCGGGCTTGCGGACGGCGAGTAATGGGTAGCTCGCTGTCCGGTAAGGACCAAGCCCGGGTCGACGGCGCGTCGTGTTCCACGCGCGCCTCAAAGAGATGTCAGCACCAATAGGTGGGGTCCGCAAGGACCGATGCCTGCCAGGGGTGCGGGTTGTTCGAAAGAGATACCGCGGCCCCTGGCACACAGGCAACTGAGGGAACACGGGTGGGTTTTAGTCAGTAAAAGTCTGACACGCCCTCCCGCTCCACCCAGAGCGGGAGAAGTTATTTGATGATTTCCCACCCAAAAAAAAAAAAAAAAAAAAAAAAAAAAAAAAAAAAAAAAAAAAAAAAAAAAAAAAAAAAAAAAAAAAAAAAAAAAAACCTATGAAAGTACAGACGCCAGCACATCAAGCTACCCCAATGTATCAAATTTCTTTGATAGATTTTCAATTTTAAAACATAAGCGTAAGATTATTTATGCTATTTAGTTATTCTTATTTTAATTTCTGAATTGTTATTTTATTTTTGTTTTAATTACGGACGCTTTTAATCTGCACGCCTTTTTACATCGTTCTCACATTGACCATTTCAACATAATGATGTAACCAACTTTTTGTAACAATATGATGATTTTAAAAGAGTGTCCCGTTCTTCTCCATAGGTACTACACTTTGGAATGAGCAACTAGCTTCATCTTTCTAACTCACCGACCTTGACAATTCAAAAGTGCTTGTAATTGGTTTATATGAATTATCTGCTTTAAGTTTCAGTTCATGTTCAACTGGAAAAATTTCCCAGTTTGGGGTAGCTTGATATGCTGGCGTATGTACCAGTAGAATTTGAAAAAAACATCTTGCTTCAGATAGCCCAATTCCTGAGGAATTTTATAGGCTATGATTGGTTTAACATCACGTTATGACCCTTAGGAGCCGAGCAAAAAGAAAAAACAGTCAGAAAGAACGTTAAACGAAAATAAAGTAACGGGGCAGAGCTGCTATGGGATGGGATAATTATATTATTTGTCATCACATCATAATTAGTCTAAAATGTTCCCACTGCTGGGACTAAGGCCTCCTCTCTGTGAAAAGGAGTGGGCCATAATCCACCACGCGGGCCCAGTGCGGGTTGGCGGTTGCTAAAACAAAAAAAAAAAACACATGGATGAAGTTAGGGTTAAAAGTCAGTATTAGGTACAATCAAATAAACGATTCGTCCAGTGCCATTTAAGGAACAAGTTAACATACGGTTTAATAACAAAAACCATGATAAATTATTCATTCAACTATTTATAAATTAATAATGAGTCACAACGAAATAAATGCTTGCCCTTACAAAGTTCCTGTAATACGGTCATTATGACATTATAAATTCACGCCTATTATTATTCGCCTTTATTATGGTAATTATGTAACAATTAGATAAATGGTTTAAAAAAAGTAGATTATAAAAATATACAATACTAGCTTTTGCAAGCGACTTCGTCCACGTAGAACTTGACAATTATACCACGGGTACATACCTACTACCTGGATAAAAAGTATCCTATGAGTTAATCCAGGTTATAATGTATGTGTGTGGCAAATTTCATCCCAATCCGTTCAGCCGTTTTTGCGTGATTCAGTAACAAATAACCAAACATCTAAACATGCAAACTTTCACATTCATAATATTAGTAGGATGCATTACGTATTTTAATTTAATAATAATACCAAACATAGTAAAACATAACATCTCGGCTGTATTTCCCGTATGGTCAGGCAGAGTTGCATCTATAGCACACCTACATTTCGCCATGTTCGTCTTAGGCATGTTTCGTAAGACCTAATTCTGTTTTAACTTAAAAGTAATTGAAGAAACAGTGTTCTTGTAAAACTAATGGCAAACGCCAATGACCCTAATTCATGGTTTCCTCGTTGTGGTGACCTTAAGCTTTACCCTTACCCTATTGTTTGTAGGTACAATGTTTAGTATTTGCTGTGGGAGGGGTGCTAAAGGGATGTTTTTGTAGGTTACGTTTTATTGAAAGACGGACAGTTGCTGGAAATATTTGCTAAACCGTCACGCGTTTCTTGTTTAAGACGGAGATTTCTTGAAAACGGTCAAAAAGGTGGTATTTATTAAAGCAGTGAATTTCTTTAACTGTAAATCATTTTTAAAGCAGAAAAATATATTATATTTTAAAGTCTTTTTTGCATACAGTGATGGAACTCAAAACATAATTAAGCATACTTTAATGCATCAAAAAAATCATTAAAGTCACCTCTTAATTATCTTTAAAACTAGTTTATCCCTTCAATAACAATTATAATTGTAATTAAAAATATACCATAAAATTCCAAATGCCAAACTGCTTTCAGTGATGGATTATTTATTATTAAATAGTTAATATCTAATTTTATACGATTTTATATGCATTTTGATGACATACGCTTGCTCATTTATTATTGGAATTTATTACAACAGATTTTAACCCGTATCGGATTGCAATAAGAATTATTATCACTCATAACGACGCTACTTAAAGTTAACATGGCTTTAATTGTAAAGGGTAGAATGTAGATGGTGTTATTTCTTGGTAGTAAATTGTGTTGACCTTTAAATTTGAATTATGAATTTTATTATTAAAGGTAGGTTATTTTTTCGTCAATTTGCCATTAGTCCATATGACTTTAGCTAGGGCTTAGGGTTACATGAACTGATGGCAAATCGACAAAACTCAGAGGTACGAGTATATTAGCTTTAATAGTATGAGTATCCTGCTAAAATTATAAATGTCAAGGTTTGTGAAGATGTTTGGATGTTTGTTACTGAATCACGCAAAAACGGCTGAACTAATTTGGATGAAATTTGGCACACAGATAGATTATAACCTAGATTAACACATAGGATACTTTTTATCCCGGTAGTACGTTCCCGTGGGATAATTTTCGACCTCCACGCGGGTGAAGCCGCGGGCGGAAGCTAGTTAGTTTATAAATGTTGTATGACATAATTACAAATCCGGCCCTCGACTTGTGCTATTAATTTGTAGAATTTCATAAAATTTTCCTCATTCTCTACTTGATCTGTCATCAGCATTCCAAACTATCCGCAATTAAGTCTGAGTCGACTGCCAGTTAGTTGGCTGTCCCAGTGATGCATCAGCATTGAGCCCAAAACATCTGTCAACCAGGAAAATGAAACAATCTTCTTTTTCTTCCAATTTCAAATGCTTATCTATTGTTTTTATACTTCAGGAGTCGTGCCGGCTGGTCGGCGGATCCAAGTTTTATGAGATGATGGACAGTGCCACGTCAGCTGACGTGTCCACGCCGTCCCCCACTGAGAAACACGACCACATGAAGCCCACAGAGAGTGACGATGAAGGTGATTGTCTTTTTCTAAACATAAAAACAAGTTGGCGATTTAGTCACCTGCATCCGACAAGGGAGTGATTTCACCCGTCATACTGTTCAACCAAAACTTCTTTTGATGCGTGCACAAAAACCCAACAACTCACGGATCGCCGCGATCATATGACGAGCATAGCCGATGATCGGCGAATACAGACGAGTAAGCCCTCCATACAATTGTGCTCGCGGGTAATCGTCTATGATCGCCGATTGTAAAGAGGTACCGTCGAATATTACCACACATTATTATAACCCATTTTATGCTTAACTGCATTGATTTAATTATTATTAATCTATGAGGATGCCTAATACCACCTCCACGTTTCAACAAAAACCTTTTGAAATTTAAAAAAAACATCACATGTTGCGTGATGGTAACCGAGATGCGAAACATAGGATCTTCTTCCGCGATCCGCCATAGTTTAGGTAGTGTAAAGTACCATACAAGTTTAATCTAAAATTATGATTAACAATGAGATGCGTTTAAGGATCTCACTGACGTGTTATACCGGATGATTGTCTCAAAAATGATATTTTCATTGGACGTAAGATTTTAGATCAGAGATTTATCATTACCATTACATTTGATAGTGTGGTTTTGCATCCCACTTGGCAACCATGATGCAACATACATTACAATATTACACCTATATTAAATGAAATCTAACCAGTTTCAGACGTAGACCAAGAATGCACGGTATTCAGCGGTGTCAGTTACCTGGGCGCACAAAACATATCGGACCCGAAATCCGAAAATGACATACAACGGATCATGAAGGAGCTCAGCTCTATGCCCGAGAGTAGGGATGGGATCGCCGTGTCGATATCGATACCGGTGTGCTCGCAAGGACTTGTCGTGTAAGTATAGCAGTCTTTTTTTATATTGTGATAAGTGGAGACAGCAACTGTGAATGTGTGTAGCATGGACTAGGGATAGACTGAATGCAGAAAGCAGAGGACTGGGCTTTGTAGCACAACTTGAAAGAAGTTTAAGTTAAGCAGTGGGCTGCGATAGGCTGAATTGATTGATTAATTAATAAATCAGCTTAAATAATCAGAATCATCTGAAGAAAACAAAAAAAAAATCGCCACTTATCAAACGTCCCTACGGAGAACAGCCGCGAAGAAACGCCGCGGATACTCTTTTAAAAATAATTGGCTTTTACAAAGTTTTCAAATAACAGTGTTAATAGGTAGGTATGGGAAGACAGTCAGTGTAGGCCTGTCAGCAAGTACCAGGTTGTCAATAAAAAAGAAAATGTTCTACAAATCAGTCTACAAGGCCTACAACGTACTCATATTCACAAAATATAATAGAATATACAGTGTGAGTCTTCACAAAGTGCTCAAAATCAAAAATGTGCACATAATCAAAATTAGAAAAACGTGCACACTGCTAGACATAGAGTTCCCCCAAGCACTGTTACAATGACCGTTCTTGCACTACCTGATTATATTAAATACTCTTGACCTTCACTAGGTCGTTGGTTCTTATGTAGGTACAGATTGGAGAAACGTAACACAAACAGTCGTCCTAATTTATGCGAGGTAACGATTAGGCGAATTTGTTTCAACGTACATTTCATGTTACGTGTCACTTATCTGTACCCGGCCTTATGAGGGCCTTATGCGGGCTGTACTAAAGTAACTTATTCAACTTTTTTAACTAACCGTATCTTACAATTAGATAACAGACGGCAAGTTAGGGGAGCGGTGGCTTTTTGCTTTTGCCCAACATTGACATTAGGGGGGTAAACATCGATTTTGTCATTATTCAAACTGACTGCCTTATCTTTATGGTGGATCCAGGGCAAGTTAGAGGTTGTCTCAAAGACACGCCTTATGCGGCCAATGATCGCTGTTTAAAGTGAATGTACGGTCACCAAAAGAGTTAAGTCACTAGGGTCGTCGGATACAGCTGATGTTTAGTGAGAAACCGATGTATGTTTTCGAATGAATTAATTGGCTTTTGAAGACAGCATCTATTGTGTCTTAAGCGAATTAACTACACACATCAACACCGTCTAGGGATATTTCGGATTTTCTTAATTAACTCGATATTTGCTATAAATAAAATACAGCATGTATATATTTTTATAAAGCTCATTAATCAGACTAGACTTCAGAATTAAACAAAAATATTATTTTTGCTTAAATAACATTTCAATTAAGACGAAAGTGAAATAATGGTAGGGATAAACTAACGATGAATGTGTTTTTCAAGAATAAGTGAGAAAATAAGCGAAATTATTCAGTTTTTCACAACTAAGCGAAAAATCATTAGTCGGTTAAACCACCTATGACGTTAATAACAGTCCTACAACGGTTTTTCATGCTTTGAACCAAGTTATCAAAGTCCTGCTGCGGGACATTGTCCCAGGTCCTATTAAGAGGGGACGGGGCCTGCGAGGAATTTGAAAAATAGGTATTTGAAGAAACTATTGCCGTCGCGCTGTCAGTAAGTCTACCCCCGTAGTGTGTGATAGGGACAGCTGCAGCTCAGACTGAAATTATCACAATTTTTTTTTGACGAGATCGACGTTCGTGTTCCCCTTTTTTCTCCTAGAAAACTGAGCCGATTCAATTATTTTTTACATTAACATTTTAAGAAAGAGTATGTTTAGGTTCCTATATTTTTTTTTAATGTTAAATACTTTTCTAATTTGTCTGGTAGTCCTCTCATCACAGCAGTAAAAATAGGGCATTTTTACATACCAAGCACGTTAAACCGTTGGTCCCGGTTGTCATTCCTGCATCTTTGACAGTCGTTGCGGGTCGTCAGAAGCCCGAAAGTCTGACAACCAGTCTTATCAATGGTGATCGTATTACCCAGTAACTGGGTTGTGGAAGTCGGAAAAGCTGTCGCTCCATGTAAAACACTGGTAATTGCTGCTGCATCCGGTTTGGTCCCAACATTAGTTCGGACAAGGCTAGGCAGATGATGATATGTTACCAGCATACCATATTGAAGTCTCCAAACCATATTGTGACGTCACTAATACCTGCTCATTTCATCCCCAGGCTATATCAAGCAGACTCAAACAGTGTGATGACACGATACGCAGTGAACCGTATCTCATTCTACGCCCGAGGCGCGGCCGGGTCGCCGGTCGCTTCGTGCTTCGCGTTCACTTGGTCGCATGGCGAGACCAAGGAGTCTGCTGTGTATAGGTGCCATGTGTTCCGCTGTCATATTGCTGAAGCTGTCAATCAGGTTTCAAGTAAGTACTTAGTTATAGATGGAAGTGATGGTGCAGTTACGACCGACGAGATCTATGCGTGAGCGCCTTTTACTTTACCCGACTGCGTGACATCAAAGATAGGTTTATGTTTTTGAAGATAGGACCATCGTTTTTTTTTTGCATTTATACACACAATGGTGAATCTATGCGGATGTAGACGCTTAATTAATGTGCAAGGCACGATCACTTGGTGAACAGATCCGTTTTGCAGGATGCATTGCACAGAAGTAAGCCTGTATCCGTTATTAAAAATAATAGTTTTGTGTATTCTTCTTCATTCCTAGACATAAGGTTGAAGTTTCTTTGCTAGAACTATGTTCAGTTTATGTGAAAATAATTGATGAGAGGATAGAGCAAATCAGTGGAGTCTGTCTACAAGGGATGCAAAGATTGATGAAGATGTGGAAAGGAGAGTAAATGCGGGAAATAAAGCGAATGGTCTGCTGGTGTCTATGCTTATGCATGGTAGCAAATGTTAGTTGTGGCAATAGAAGCAAGATCTATGTAAATAAAAAGAAAAGTCCTAACTGACTGACTGACTCATCAACGCCCAGCCCAAACCCTTGGACCGAGAAAGCTGAAATTTTGCACAGAGGTTCCCTTTATAATGTAGACAAGGAATGATTTTTCGAAATTCAACCCCTAAGGGAGTTAAATAGGGGATGAAAGTACCGCGCGGGCGAAGCCGCTGACAAAAGCTAGTAGTATAATAGATGCTGTGGAAATGCGTTCCTTGCGAAACATGTGTGGTGTGACTATGAATGACAGGCAGAGGAATTATGTGATAAGGGAACGGTGCGGTTTAAAAGAAGATGTAATTTTAAAAAAATATGTATAAGAATATGCTCAGATGGTTTGGTCATGTTTGAGGATGAATGAAAACCGACTAACAAAGGGTATTTACAAGGCAGATGTGAGTGGAAACCCCGGAAGATGATGCCTTGGGAGGACGTAGAATCAACTTATTAGTGATGTTCTTCAGAAAGGTCAGGTGCGTAGTACCTACTCGCAACCGGTGTGCGTGTATGGCCAGTTGCCCTAGTGTGTTTCTTTTAACCATCTCGATTTAATGCATCGACCGCAGTCGCCGCTCCGATTGGCCATTTCACAAATCCAGGGTCAATCCAGGGCCATCATAAAAGAAACTCACACTAGGGCCTCAGTGGCCCTAGTGTGAGTTTCATTAAACTAAATCGATCAAACGCATCGAGCGCGTTCGGTGCTCCGATTGGTCCGTCACCAATCCTGAGCCAATCGGAGCCCCGAACGCGGTCGTTGCGTAAAGTCGAGATGATTAAAAGAAACTCACACTAGGGCCTTTGATGTATCAACGTAAACGAGGAAAAAGGAGTATGTACGGATCGGTGTTCTGGAATATCTGCCTTCCCCTATTGGAAGAAGGCGTGACTTTATATACATAAATGGTATGTACAGTTTTTCAGCGATTATGTTTGACCTTCTTTGCATAACGTGTTGATACATCAATCATCGTATTCACGTTATGAAATACATTAACAACAAAACTGAAAACGAGCCACAATAACATCAACGGCACACGAATTTAAATTGCTTGTACAAATTCACGTGTCTGTCCTTCCACTTATTACGATTTGTTGTGATAGTTACCATACATTAGTGTGCCTTGTCCATATAATTGAGCACAGTTCGCCTCCAGCACTGATGCGCGGTACAAGAATTACGTAATATGCGTAATGTGTTTAAAACAGCTGTTAATTCATTATTATTCATACATTTTATTTAATCTCGATCTCTAGTGTAAACTGTATTTTTTTTATCATGAGTGAAAGTGATAGTGTTTTCTTTTTTATTAGATAACTGTGTGTTTAATTTATCATTTCTGTTGGTTTTGTGATATAAGGTAAACTTTACTTTTTTCGGCCAGTATTTAACTTTATAATATTGTTACTCTTTTGAGAGTAGTTTGTGCTTATCATTGTTTCATTTTATCCAAAAGCGCTATTGGTGAGTATGAGGTCCTGGGTTCGATTCCTAGGTCGAGGAAAATGTTATTGGGTTTTTCTGTCTGGAATTTATCAGTATCAGCCCGGAGTATGGATTGGTGCCCGGTTGATATAGTGTGGCCATTAGTGCTGTGCACTCCCTGAGGTATGCGCGGCGAGGTGGGAGGCGAAGAAAAAAGTGCATGAGTTCACATGAGATCGATACATGTCGGACAGATCTTACGATATCAGTTTGCATTTCTAAGGCAAGACTTGTGGCGGGACGATGGTCGGAGGCTATCTATCTGTAATATATTATACTTACTTAGTTGATTAAAATGTAACCCAAATATACTCATATTTTATTAAAAATATGCAGGTGATAAATAAGAACTAAACTTATAAACAGGACTTGTTGTATTGAACATTTTTTATGTTTACAAACAATTATATATTCTAACGAAAGTTATTCTGACATAGATTCTCTTTCAACTTCAGCTTCCATTTCGTCCTCATCTTCATCTTCCATTTTGCCACCGGAACTTGAATCAGAGTCTTGCAAATTTATTATGAATGAATCGATAACATATCGAACCTACTATCGCGACTCCAGTAATCATTTTCATTTTTCTGGTCATGATCGTCGCATCTCTGCCCTTTTGCCGCCGTGAATTCCGAAAACAAGTTATCCAATAAGATTATCTTTTCGTCTAGAGAAGAATTAATATAGTTTTGGGCTATGTTGTTTTTAATATCAGCCCAGACCAACTCTATTGGATTTAAATCTGGATGGTACGGAGGTAAACGCAGAACAGTGTGTCCACTGGCTTTCAGGAGTTTGTCAATTCTATACACGGGTTCTTTTTGTGTATTTTTGATAAGAAGTAGCAGTTGAGCCTTTGTCATGGTTCCTGAAAATTCTACATTATGGCGTAGCAACCAGTTCTGCTTTGCTCACTTTTGAGGCATGATATAGTTGGTTTCTTCTCAACCTGAACGCTGTGGTAAGATGCGTTGTCCATTACAACCTCAGAATTCGGCAGCAACTTATCTTTTGACTTTTCACCTACCCACTTATAAAAAGTAGGTCCGCTCATATCTCCATGATAGTCACCGGTTCTAGCATCTGATTTGAATATAGTCAATGCATCATCCACTAAGCCATTTCGACACCCAGCGTGGAGAATTATTAATCGCCGTCCTTTCCCAATATCAGCATGAATTCCGGGTTCTGACGATGATTGCCAACATTTGCTGGCATGGTGACTGGCGTTGATGTATGTTTCATCAAGAAAATATATGTTGCGGTTTTGCGTTCTGTAATTTCTGATTTGTGTAAGATATTTTTTTCCGCCACACTGTAATATTAGGCTGCTCTATAAGGAAATGTCTCTTTAATTTGCATTTTTTGAAACGGTAGCCCATTTTGTGTAAAAGCTGTCTTAAATATTCCCGTCCACAATTCAATATGCCATCCTTTCTCAAACTTGATAGTAACTTACGGACACTTGGTAATTTTTTTTCAACTTCGTAAAACTGATGAATTTTTCTTCTGATAACTCCAAGGTCAAAATCATCCACAACGTGTTTTTTCTTTAGAACTTTTGGTTCTTATGGTGATTAAAAATTTTCATTGGCTTGAATTTTCAATTGATAAATAACCCGCAGAAATCACATTATGCACGGTTCTTTTGCTGTACCCCGTAGCCTCCGCAACGATTTTGGCAATATTCACATCATTTTTAAATTCAAAGCTTTCTTTGTCTGCTTTTCTTTTCTTAAAATATTCAGGCACCTTAAAAATGACAGTCTTCATATCACGAGATAACGCACGACCCATCTTTGAATATTTCTCCCATGTGCGTCTGACATAGACAGTCCGATACAGATAACACTACCTGCCGCCACGAGCGTTGACAGCGCACTGACAGAGCGCAGCAGCCGATTCTCCCCCCCGTCTCGCCGCGCGCATACCTCAGGGAGTGCACAGCACTAATGGCCACACTATAGCAATGAGCTCGCCCCCTTTGTCATGGGACTAGAACATAACTGGCGAAATATTGGTGTACACCTTTGGCCAACCATTCAGGGAAACAAGGGGTGATGTTAAGTGTTTAAATTGATATCGTCCACAAGCGCCCAATACCTCCTATCTGACTCCGGGTGGATGTTACATAGTAGAGGATCCCAAGTCAGAGCGACCTTCACCAATTTGATAACCAGGTGAAAATTATATTTTAATTAAAATTATAAAAAATAATATTGTTAAAATATAATTTTCACCTGGTTATCAAATTGGTGAAGGCCGTTCTTACTTGGGATCCTCTACTATGTAACATCCACCCGGAGACAGATAGGAGGTATTGAGCGCTTGTGGACGATATGATAAACGCGAACGGAACTCTGTCTGTCTGTTACCTTTTAATGCTTTTACGGCTGAACAGGCTTCAATGAAATTTGGCACACGTCCAACTGTGTGTCTACCGGTAGTAAGTTCTTTTGGGACAAATTCCGACCTCAACGCGGGCGATCCCGCTGGCGACAGCTAGTCTTTATAAACTAACGTATTATCAATATCATATGAACGTAGGCTTTACTTTACCTGTTCAATATAGGTACATTAATTCCCCCAAACAGAGACAGAGGAACTTACGTGTCAAACATAAAACTAATGCCTTAACATAAATAGCCGACACACCTATAATATTTAGTATACCGATACAAATAGGACAATAATAACAAAAGTGGTTTAACTACATAATTATGACTAACTTGAAAACTATTAAGTACAAACTTGTATTGCCTTTTTTGTTACATAAAGTGGGTACACGCGCTGGTAACAAAATGTCACAGCATTCGTCAGTATAGCTTTTAACATAAATGAGATAACACCTTTCATCTTTCTGTTGATTGATATAGCAGCTACGCGCAGTGTAAAATAAACATTAAAGATAAAATTAGAAGTCATGTAATTGCTTGGTAACATCTGGTAGTCTTGTGTTGGATGTTTAAGTGTTGGTGTTTTCACTTACTTTTAAGTTAAGCTGTGTAATTTTTTTGCTATACAGTGTAATTGTGATAGTAATTTGTGTTGTGTCATATTGTTAAACTAAGTGTTTGCCAGTGAGTATTTTTCGAAGTCCGTGTATTACATTGAATAGGTATTACATTTACCCTCTTATTTTATTATTATAAACTTTGCTGTAAGGAGGATAGGTTAAGATAGTCCGCGAATACCAATTTTCTTCCGTTTTTGTTGCAATTTTCAGGTCAGTGTCAGACTTGTCTATACTAATATCATAAAGAGGTAAAGTTTGTGAGGTTGTAGGAGGTAATCTCTGGATCTACTGAACCGATTTTGAAAATTATTTTACCAATAGAAAGCCACGTTATATGTGAGTGTCATAGGCTATACATATATTATCCCACCCGTGCGAAGCTGGGACGGGCAGCTAGTTCATGATATAGTCACTCAACGGGATTATATGCATTTGGCTAGTATTGATGATTTTAATGATACCAGTGGTCGCCCAGTATTCGAAATTCAAACATGATTAATTTAAATAAAAAAATATTATCTTTCTGCTCTCTTTCTCCATATAAACTGTAACTGTGCCGAATTTCATACTACGCCGTCCTCGTAATTTACGTAAAAAGAGCTACTTTGGTGCTTTCCACCTTAAATAAACAATCCCAGAACGAAATCGACTGGTCTGTCCCAATACTTTAGTATCTAAGGTTTACCCGAGAAACAGTAAGTTAAGTTTAGTAATGACTAGATTTTGCCAGCGGCTTCGCCCGCGTTTTTTATGCACAGGGTGCGGGTTGTTCGAAAGACCACCAAAACCGTGGCCACACGCCCTCCTGCTCCACCCAGAGCGGGAGAAGTTATTTGATGATTTTCCCACCCTTAAAAAAAAAACACCTTCCTCATAAATCACTCCGTCTATTGGTGAAAATCGCATGAAAATCCGTTCAGTCGTTTTTGACTTTATCGGGAACAGACAGACGCGGCGGGACTTTTTTTTATAATATGTAGTGATTAGCGACTGCTTAGCCATTCATGTTTTGTTTAAACATCTCTAAGCTTTATTGTGCTGTTATTTTGTTGGTTTTATCATTGTTCTATCAGCTCTCATTTTCTTAATGGTTCACATTAAAAACAAAACACAGTAATGAGCTTGTTAAGATAAGAAGTTATAAATAACGTGAAAGGATTTCTTATTCAATTATTTGTTTGTAACTGTGCGATCAGTTCCGTTTAAGCAATATATCAGGATACATGCTTATTGTTACGGTTACGGTTACGGTTTCAGACATTTATTTCTCAAAATGAATACAATTCACTTAAGGGGAATCTAGTCGCGGGCTGGAACTCACTGGTGGGCCTGGCTAAAAAGCACGCTGTCTCACCAGGCATCGTGTCCGACAGAGGTAGTATCAGTGATAAGCTGTTAGACGCTAGTCTACACGCACAACGTTATTGAGTGAGATGCAGGATCATTTATTTATAGTAGAAAAATCGCGAAAAAATTAAGAAAAGTCTTTTGGAAGATCGGGTATTATGAAAAAACCACTACATAAATCAATGACCAATCAAGTTTATTGAACTTTTCGATATTTAAGCTTTGTCGATACCGACTTCGTTTTGGAGATTTTACACTTCTTTTATTACTTTACACTTCTTTTATTGCTTAAACACGCCCAAAGTTAGGTTAGGTTAGCAAGCAAAACAAATCTTTGTTGGCTCCTAACTTTTTAATGGCTTTTATTGTAGTATTATGTTTCCGTACAGACAATATTAATAATGAGACAAAACCATACCATGTTTAATTTTTGATGTACATTTTCGAAAAGTGAAGTAATAAACTCCCGAAGTTTGTATGGGAAAAATTTGGACTAGATTCACCTTAATATGAGAAATACAAGGTAATCTTAAAAAAACAAATATAAGAATTGCTTATGAAGAAGGTAGGTATTCGTAAATAAATAATTAATTAGTAGACACACAATTTTTACAGTATTGTGGGTAAAAGGAACAAGTGGGTGTACTATTACATATCGATTCTTGAAGGCAAGTCAATAGCAATTACACATTGAACTATTTCTATGTACTGTAATGTTTCGGAAATACAGAGTAGGTATTATAGTTTTCTTTATACTTAGCAAATTAGTGAATAATAATAATTGATGAGGATGTAAATTAAATTGGTGTGGTGGGTTAAATTTAAAACCTCGAGATTTTTTTTAAAGATGTGGTGCTTTGTGGTTCGTTTGTATAAAGTGAAGGACTGTATCTCTTTAATGTGATTTGGTAATTTATTATACATGTTGTTAGTGATCACTTACTAGGTAAGTTAGTATTTACATTACTAGCACTATTCAAAAATACAGGGTGACAGGGGTATCGTCATGCAACATGTTACCATGGATTTAGTACACTATTTTGGACCCCTTTTTTTTGAGGGTGGGAAATCATCAAATAACTTCTCCCGCTTTGGGTGGAGCGGGAGGGCGTGTTAGACTTTTACTGACCCCTGGTGCGTTGAAATTTACCGTCGGTTATTTAAAAATAATAGCTGTTTGACACATTTTGACCACGTAGGTATCGCACTGTTCTATGAAACAGCAAATTATTTTAATTACCGACGAAATATTTGTTTACTAGGTTGTTTAGAATCATGTGCTTTTATTCATTGTTAAAGTTTGGGCGTCGATGTCAATGCCAGTCTTTATTTTGAAACTGTTTCTTTTTAACACGCTTTTATTAGCTTCACGTGTATGTTTGTTTGTAACCTACTCCTTTTTAACACGCTTTTATTAGCTTCACGTGTATGTTTGTTTGTAACCTACTCCTTTTTAACACGCTTTTATTAGCTTCACGTGTATGTTTTTTTGTAACCTACTCCTTTTTAACACGCTTTTATTAGCTTCACGTGTATGTTTGTTTGTAACCTACTCCTTTTTAACACGCTTTTATTAGCTTCACGTGTATGTTTGTTTGTAACCTACTCCTTTTTAACACGCTTTTATTAGCTTCACGTGTATGTTTGTTTGTAACCTACTCCTTTTTAACACGCTTTTATTAGCTTCACGTGTATGTTTGTTTGTAACCTACTCTTTTTTAACACGCTTTTATTAGCTTCACGTGTATGTTTGTTTGTAACCTACTCCTTTTTAACACGCTTTTATTAGCTTCACGTGTATGTTTGTTTGTAACCTACTCCTTTTTAACACGCTTTTATTAGCTTCACGTGTTTGTTTGTTTGCAACCGACTCCTTTTTAACACGCTTTTATTAGCTTTACGTGTATGTTTGTTTGTAACCGACTCCTTTTTAACACGCTTTTATTAGCTTCACGTGTATGTTTGTACGTAACCGACTCCTTTTTTGGACCCGATTTTGACCCACTTCAAACGGTCAGATTTCATTTAAACGTTGTAGACTTATCGAGGACCGATGACAATTCAATAATTTAAAAAAATTAGAAAAACAAAACTGAAAAATCACACTTTTATAGTTAGCAGAACTAAAAAATAGAAAATAAATAATAGTTTAAAAAACACGTTTAAAATAATAATTTAATTCTATTAAAAAGCGTGGCGTGCTTGATATTAATTGATTATAAAAATACCTCAAAAAGCACCCTACGCTTTTTAATAGAATTATTTTCTACTTTTTTAGTTCGGTTTTTAAAGCGTGTTTTTTATTTCTTTAAAAAATTTGGTAAAATTGTAATATTCAGTTCTCTAGGCATTTTTTTTAAGTAAGTATCTCCGAAATTATATAATCTTTTTAACAGTAGTTATTTCATAAAATCACGTGCTACTATTTATTTTTCTTAACAGAGCCAAGAATTTTATCTCCTACTGATAAACACAGATGATTCACTCTCTCATTATCTACTATTTGATACAGTGAGTGATAGGGCTCCCCTTGAAACTAAAAGAGCACTAATTTTGTTCAACCTATAATAAGTAGCCATTGACTCAACTGCCAGTACACTCGGTACAGTCATCGACACAATTGTTTATAGATAACGGCTTACGTATCGAGTGACTGCTGTATTATTCTGTTAATACTTTATGGTTTTGTTCACAACTATCGAATCGGAATATCGAAGTTCACTGCTGGACATAGGTCTCTCATAAATATAGCCATAATACCCAGTTCTCTGCCTTCCCATCCAGTTTGTTAATGTGTCTAGAGAGCGTCCCACGCTACGTTCACATCGTAGGAAAGTGGCTTACTTGCACCCCACGCTTTTTTAATAGAATTAAATTATTTTCTACTTTTTTAGTTTGGTTTTTAAAGCATGTATTTTAGTTTTTTAAACTATTATTAATTTTCTTTTTTTTAGTTCTGCTAACTACAAAAGCGTGATTTTTCATTTTTTTTAAACCTATATTTCTATTTTATTCTATTTTTTTTAAATTAGTTAATTGTCATCGGTCCTCAATAAGTCTACAAGTTTAAATGAAATCTGACCGTTTGAATTGGGTCAAAAACAAGTCCAAAAAAGGAGTCTGTTACAAAAAAACAAACATACAGGTGAAGCTAATATAATAAAAGCTTGTTAAAAATAATTTGTGTAGATTGCCCCATAATGTATTCTCGCCTGTCTATCTCGGCTCTTACTTGAAAACTTCGTTCTAAAACTTTCCCGTTCTTAGATTTATGACCTAGTTTTACATGCATGGTGGATTTCATTGTAATTGCTCTTCATTCAGTTCAATCAATACACAATGTCCATGAAAACGGTTCAAATGAAATATGACGTCAAACAAATAGTATGCGCTGTAATAGAACTAACCTGACAATCTATTAATATTAGCCCAAATTACCCTAGTATTTATTGAGTGTACTAATAATTTCGTCGAAACTTCTGTAAAATCGATCGTGTGACGTCACTGAAGTCGGTGGACTCGAACGTCTGTCTGGCTTGAAGGCTGCCGATGACCCGATTGACGCGCCGACGACGCGAGGCTAAGGCCTTCACTTATATTTTATTATTGGTTCGCTACTGAATTCATTAGTCCCTTTGTGCAGAGAACTGTCTGTTTAATAAATATAATTAAATACATGGGTTGTGGTTCTGTCTGTGTCAAAGCTGATCCTGTAGCTTAGTTTTTTTTAATAAACCGACTTTAAAAAAGAGAGGTACTGTGTTTGTGTGATGTTTTCAGCGAATTTTAAAAGTACTTGGAAAATACCTAACTTCATTGTTAAACACTCAAACTTAAAGTTCATATGTCTGTTCAGTGGCAGTTTTTGTTTTTTATTCTGGACAAAAATACACTTTACTCTTGATGGTACGAAGCCATCCAAAATGCGTGGTCAAATAGTTAGTTTTTGAAAATAAAAAACAGTACATCACTCTAAAAACCCTCATACAGAAATCTCTGTACGAAACAACTCTTTGACAATCTCATTTCTACATCGTTAGCTATGAATCAGAATACGATTCCCGTTCGATTTGTTCGTTATCAAGTCGATCGGATCGTTCGCGGTTTTCTGTTATTCATTTAACTTTGTTGTTTTAGTGGACAGCGCATGTTTGTACATCGTGTTTAAACAAAAAAAATGCGTATTGCATAAAGACTTCGAAAGGATTAATAGGTCGATGTTTGAACCGTGTTTTGTGTTTTAAACTGTGGTGTGGGTGGAGTTTGTTTTTGTTTGGTGACGTGACTTTCGTGTTTATTGTTTCGCTGCTATTGTTGGTTTTATAGCAAAGCATAATATATCTTATTGAGGTAAGCATTAGTACCACAAATGTTTACAACCTAAACTTTTATAGTAAATCATTCTTTGTATAACAGCTATCTACTTCTCTTGCCTTGATTCTGCTCAGTCACCGCAAAACGCGATTAAATCTAATGATTTTTTAATCATTCATTAGCGAATTAGTCTTGGCAATATGCTTGTTTGCTTACTCTAAACCTGTATCAAATTCAGTTTAATCTCGTAAATGAATACTCTAATTTTATGTCTGGTTTCCGCCCACTCATTTGATACGCGTGAATGATTGACAAAAATCCTAAAGCATGAATGGATTTATCTTCGTATGACCGTATCCACATAATGCCCTTCATCACAAGGAGAGCTTTCAGTCAATTAGCACAGTTTAGCTGTAGTTTTTATATAGTTCAGAAAAGTAGACCCATTTGTATGCCTATAACTACAAACCCATACTTAAGGATGAGTAAAAAATAATATTTCTCTGTTTACCTTAACACCCTCTAAAGAACATAATATCTTCCAAAAGTCATGCTTTTATCTTGTGTTTTAGGGTTTAGATTGTCAGTCAGTCACAGAACTGTTTTATCATATTGTGTAGATGATAAAATGTGTAATTAGAGTAAGACCTATCATGTCGTTAAGACCTCTGACCTAACTTCGTCAGATTACAGGTCATCAGCCTCTAAGGACTTAATTGTCATGCTAGTTTTCGTTTGATGTATGTACGAGTATATACATTTATCTAAAGGCGGCTGCACTTGGTGCATTTACACAAATATTCCAGTACCAAAATAAACTTTATGGTAATAGAAATAGGGTATAATTTCTATAAGCTAAAAGACGCCAATGTTTGGACAAACACGCCAAACCAAGTGCAGTGGTTAACGGTCGAGCAAACTTCGAGATAACAATGTTATTGTTTACGCAATCGAGGTCAATTGAACTGACTTGTGATGCATTGAGGTGATTGTGAGGATTTGACATTAATTATGTGTCAATTAGGGCCACTATTCAATTTATTTTAATGGAGTAAATGTTAGTTTGTAACTTTGTATAGTTACTGAGTTCTTGGACTATAACTATTTTATAATTACTGAGGCGTAGCGTAGAGTGGTGGTGGCCTAGTGATATCTGCCCTGACTTACGAGTCGGACTTACGGTCGTAGGTTTGAACCCAGACGGACGCCTTACTTTGTGTAGATAAATGAATTCATCAAAACGCTAAGCCTGGACCATTTTAAAACAGAACTATTAAGAATATTGATAAATAAATGCTATTACTCACTACATGAATATTTGGACGATAATTCTATGATTACTGCTTCAGAAAATTGTACATAATCTCACCTATTTTGACGATTTAGAATTTTATTTGACATTAATTAGCATTATAATGGCATGTAACTTTAATCTATTTGACATGTAATGAAATTGATTCTATTTTCTGCAATTTCTATTGATATGCATGTACCTATAAATATTGATTTTATATAAATTCGACAATGTTAATTAAATATATTTGTACGCCTTTGGACAAAACATAGAGGATCTACCTATCTGTAACATCTCGCAAACTATTGTAATTTCACCTATGTTTACAAATAAAGCATTCTGATTCTGATTGTGATTCTGACTGCTCTCTGAACGGCGAAGGAAACCGGCATGTCCTAGAACCAAAAATTCCAAGACATGTGATATCTACTATCTACTAGCACTCGCTCTCACAGAGAGGAGGCCTGTGTCCCAGCAGTGGGAACATTATAGGTATGCTTAAGCTACTCAATAATATTCTTACCCGGTTTTCATCTTCCGCGTTGAATGCGCCACCACAGAATGTCGCTTAATCTCAGATCGAGCGAAATCGAATACTAAGAAACATTTGCAGTGAATACAAATTTTAGTCCTAAGCTTTAGGTATAACTAAATATCTTATTCATTCTTCCCCAGGCTGCTTCGCAAAAGCATTCGAGCGAATCCCCCGCTCGATGGCGTCATCGTTGGTAGGCGAACTGAGCGCGGCCCCTTCAATGACTGGGTCTCTGACCGAAGGCACGGGGCCTGCGGTACCTCCGATGCAGCTGATGCATGTACTAGAATGTACTGTGGATATCAAGGAGACTGATGCTAAGGTAGGTTTAAAAGTCTTGAATAAAGAATTATGATGGCCAGTACTTTAGCCATTATCATTGAACAAATAACTTGGTTTCCAAGGGGTTGGTGGCCGTGTTAAATAGCATTGTTCAGTGTTTACGCCGCTGATGATTTCGACTCGATTTACCCGGTTCGAGGACTCATTTGCTTTATACAGGTTGTCCCAAAAGGTTACGTAGCTGGGAAGGGGGGTGATAGGGGTGGTCACAAGGGTCACCAGAAAAATAAAAAAATAAATCCCGTCTGGGTATTAAAAAAAATTTATGGCATTTTTTTTTTACTATTTTTTTTTAAACTAACAAGAACTTAATTTTCTTTAAAATCTTAATTTTGCTAACTGTACCTACAAATATTGCTATATTAAAAAAAATGCTGTTATCTAATCGTCAATAACCCTTTATCAAATTGAAATAAAAAAAAAAACAGTACATATCTAACCAAGATTTTAAAGAAAATTAAGTTCTTGTTAGTTTAAAAAAAATTAGTTTAAAAAAAATGCCATTTATTTTTTTAAATACCCAGAGGGGATTTTTTTTTTATTTTTCTGGTGACCCTTGTGACCACCCCTATCACCCCCCTTCCCAGCTACGTAACCTTTTGGGACACCCCGTATACGACGCATACAGCATTATATGCCCAGGTTACCACGCGGCTATTTCTTTTCGCGCACTGCTTCGCGAGTTCAAAATCTAACAGTGCGTTTTTCTGACGCGCTAGAATGCACTCTGTTGGATTCTCAATGCTCGGCTCAACACCGAGGGCTGAAAATCCACTGCGCCATAAATATCCCGCCGCGATGTTTTACGGACTTGCGAACGTGGGTTTATGAAACCAAATGCAACGTAGTTTCAATGACCCATTTTCAGCAGCGTAATTAAGGCTCTTGAACGGCGTTTGTCGTTTCTGTCTACATCTGCATCTAACTTTCTAATATATTCACATTACCATCCAACTTATCATCTTGTTAACATAGTAAGGGAACAGCCAATAATAATACATTTCTCTTTAATTAAACGATTTTTTTCTTCTCTATTTTCAGGGCACATTCAGCCATGTGCCTAAAGAGCGGCTTGGATTCAAGTTGCGCGGTGGCATAGACAAACAAGTGACAATTAACGTAAAACAAGTCACCAATAATATACAGCCTGAGTCTGATGATCCACAGGTAAGAAATCATATCTGACTTTTATAAATAACTATACTACATAGGTTTAGGTAGTTAAATTAAGGTAAACAAAAAAAAAACACGACTCATAGATGCGAAACCTTTTATTTCAAATGTTAAATCATACTATTTATAGTCATATAATAATAGTATCTATTTTGAATCTGAATCTGATGAACTATCTGTGACATTAATAATAAATCGTTCTGGTGTATCGTAAATTATTTTGCTAGCTATAATAACACAATTTAACAAAATCGAAACGCAGTCCCAAAATCGTAAATGTCGATTTTTGGGAGCGCTTTCAAAGGCGTCTGGTTAACCGACTTAACGTAATACCTGCCACTTCAGTAGCCATACTATATCACAGTTATACTTTTCAATTTAGCAATTCGTTGTATTTTCTAAAAGGTTTGGGAAACGTGTATATTTGGGCTCTTTACAATAGGCAGATTACAAAATATTATATTATTATACGTATAAATCTAACTAAAAAAATGTGCTCAAGTAGTTATATCTAGGAAGAGTAGTTCAATAATAAATTATAAAGTTTTAACATACATTAATAAAAGTGGAAACTATCGTATAAATCGAAAATTTATTTGATTTTTAAACAAGAAAGTATCAACTATTAAAAAACCCTTTTTACGATTTGTTTATTTGTATTTAACTACTTAAACCTATGGACTATATTCAGTTCTTCCATGAAATATATTTTGTAAGGACATGTCTGTTGTTGAAAGTTACACTTACTTAGTGCTTGTATAACTTGGTAATCGACGTTTTATAAAAGAACTAGCAGCGCTCCGCGGTTTCACCCGCGTAGTTCCCGTTCCCGTGGGAATACGGGGATAAAATATAGCCTACGTGACCCGGGGATAGTGTAGCTTCCCAACAGTGAAATAATTTTTCAAATCGGTACAGTGGTTTCGGAGCCTATTCAATGCAAACAAACAAACAATCAAATCTTTCCTTTTTCTAATATTAGTATAGATTAGCGACTCGCCCCTGTTTCGCATGGCTGCGATCTAGTTATGTGGCGATATACATGGTGTAACAGAATAAACGCAAGTCCTGAAAGTAGTTTGTTCATAATTGACTGATAAACCAATTTCAGTGAATAAATATACTTTTTTTTAATTACTTATTTTGCCATTATGAACGCCGATTGAGCCAAAGAGAATTAAATGTTGTGTTAAGGCAATAAGACTCAATTTTAAATGCATTAAGCAATGCTGGGGTCAACGCTATTTTCTAAATAAAAATATTTTGCTTTAAAAACAGTTTTGGTCATTGTATTATGCTTTTAATACACGCGTTTTGTGTTAAACATTGTATATGCTGTACCTAAGTTTTAAATACATATTAACACACAAACAGAAACTATAGTACGCCACGTACTACTCAAAAACCTGTCGGAATATTGTCTAAATGAAGGTGAAAATCGCATTAAAATTCATTCTTCTGAAAAACTAAGCAGACAAATAGACAGATATTTGTATAGTTTGGCCAGTATTATAGCTAAATGTCCAGTAAAATAAATAATGTCAGTAATACAACCTTTTTTATTTTTGTTTCAGTCAACTTTCACTGGAGGATTATACATTGAGCGATGTTTCGGTATCCTTCTTGCTCCTGGCAGGAGCGTGAAGCATTCAGATATGAGATTGCTTGAAATGGTAAATATTTCTTACCTTTTATTTTCCCAGCAATTTCAAATATGCTGACTTGGTTTTCTGGTTTTAGAGCTACAGTTTCAAAACGACTCATCGAAATTCAACGGCACAATTTTTATTCATAATCATTTTAGCTATTAGGATTCCAAAAATCTTAATCATATATGTTCAGACGAGATTTCACAACAAGTCAAATTGTATGAAGCTTAATAACGGTTGGTGAAGTTTTTATGCCTAGAACAAAGCATTGTTGGTATGGCCATACAAAAACTTGTTTTGGTATTTAGTGTTGATACGAGACCTTTATCACATTAGAATCAAAGTTAGCATGGCATTGTTCCTATTTTATTATAAATTGTTATGGTTATTTATAAATACTTTCAGGTTAGCGGTTCTTCAGGCGGTTCTGGTTGCTCAGTGTGTGCGCTATGGAATGCTGGCGAGTCAGCTCTAGCTGCCTTTAATGTTGCTAGCGGTGACGGGGCTCCAGCATACATGTCACTTGCCCTAGATCTCGTGATAAGAGGCATACCGGATCCTTTGAGGTACACTATTGTTTTGAAAATTAACTAAACTAGATGTGAATTAAGAGAAGAATCATTAGAATGAGAGAATGACACTATGTAGTCTTGAAATAAGGAAGGCAGAAAAATTATAATTTTCCAAGAGTGATAAAAAAAAATTAGATTGTATATTTCAATAATGTAGCACTTCACTAGAGTATAACATCATATTCAATCGTCTATTTCAATAATGTAGCACTTGATTAGAACACAACATAGTAATTGATTCGTGGTAAATAACGTATGTAAACGTTATCTAAACATTGTGTCCACAGGTTGATCATCGAGACTCCTGTCAAAATATTCCCACCTACAGAGAGGTTCTGGTATTACTCAAAGAGACCACTTGTGCAACAGTTTTATATCAATCTGAAAGAGGTAAGAACACATTTCTTGAACATCCTTTACCGTTACAAATACATCTTTACTATCCCATCATCGAATGTTATGTCACTCTATTTCCGAATACAAGTAAAAGTGTTATATCATTACAAATAGACGTATCACTTACCTATACACCACCACTCCCGACTTTGTTTATCGTAACATTTGAAAAAAAAAATGACACACGCATAGGAAATACACACAATAAAGAAGAACATTAAAACTTTTAACTTTATCTAATTAACTATAAATACTAAAAATAACAAATTAGTGAAAAAAATAAAAAAATATTTACATCACTATTCCCTAGTGATGTAATCCTGAAGGTCCAACATTAAATTTGATTCAATACTTTTGACAATTCCAGTCAGTAGACGCTCTCGGCCAGCTCCAATACGAGGTCATAAGCATCGAGACATCAGACGAGCTAGACCGGTCGCGCCTGAACTTGCCGCTGTCCCTGTCCAGCTTGCTGCCCTCGCCACTGTCCAGTGCGCCCGCGCCGCCCTCGCCTTCTGAGCCGGACTCCGGTACGTACTGGTAAAATGTGGCAGATTTATATGGTGGTGGTTGTATTGAGGATGTTGGAGTGGTCTTAAAGCTATAGTCAGCGACAGTAGACTTAAATAACCATGACCAAGGTGGATGGCATGACAGTTGACGCATCGGTATGGGGCTCCTAACCAAGTATCAAGAGTATTGGGTTGATACAATAGGATATTAGACTCAAAATTAAAGTCCAAACTGACTGCTGCCAACATTTTCAAAGTTTTCATCTTGGCTGTCGTTTTCATGGGTTTCGAGAATGCTGAAGTTGATAGCCGGACGACATTACCTTCGAAGTTGAAGAAAAAGCGTAACGAACTTCGTTCCTGCCGGGGGTCCTCCGACACCACCAAAAATAATCTAGTAAAATATTAAGCCACCGTAAAAAAATAGTTTCAACACCACAAAAAATGACGAAGTTTTAATCTAGACATTTTCGTAATGGCGAAGTTGCATGAATTTTAAAGTCAATGCTAGACAGAGACATCACTAGTAGCATCTGACGTCACTACACAGGACCGCCATAGTAATTTGTCTTAGCGCCATTCTGTACAATGATCAATTTGCGTGACAAGGATAGCATAATAACTTCAAAAGAGTGTAACTTCCCTGTCTTTTCACCGATGTTATTTGTGTGACATCTTTCAAATTATGTATATTTCTGTCAAATACCCTATTTAGATTGCCATCGAAATGTTCAGAAGTGGAAGATGGTAAAAGCAGCTCAACACTATTGTGTTTCTACGCGTTTCCACGTCGTTAATTTTATTTGAGTAAAAATAGGTGATATTAAATAGACCTCATTACTTACTTCTTTTCAGATGGCGATGAGCCCCTTCTAAGTGGAACTGGAGAAGTATCAAAAGATTGTGGTGAAGATGTGCTTGTCAACTGGGCTCAAGTGCTAAGGAGGTAAGTTTTTAACTATTGCCGTTTATTTTTTCTCACCACTTCGGTCACAGTCATAAATACAGAAAATATCCTTTTTTGTACAGTATTGAGAATTAGAATTATACTGCCCTCTGTTGAACTTTTGAGTATCGGAATTAAATTGTAATGTAATCTGTATCGTAATACGTGGATCAAAAACTTTGTACTTACACCTTTTTACGAAAATTACGCGGATTGGGAAATATTAAATTTGGCATAGATAAAGTTTATATGGAGGAGTGCAGAAAGCAAATATTTTTATATAATAAATTAATGCATTAGAAATGCATTAAGTTTTAAATAAGTTATGGTCGATTTTCAACCACTGCGACCACTAGTTATAATTATTATCTTACTTCTACAGTTGGACAGGGCCGCGTCCGCGTGCGCTAAACCACTTAGTGCGCGTCGGTGTGCCCGAAGCGTTGCGTGGTGAGGTGTGGCTGCGACTGGCCGGAGTTGACCAGAACGACAAGCTCATGGAGACTTACAGGACGCTTATAAGCAAGGTTAGTTGACATAAATAATATGGTCGAAACACGGTTTTTTTTTGTGATGAGAAAGTGAATGTATGAAGGATACTGAATGAGACAATAGAAGGTTTTTTGTTAAAACGTTTGGGTGCCTTTAAGAGTGTGCAAAGTGTTGAGCATGGCATACAAGTTAAGTTTGTAAATAAACGGTGGCTCTTAGGTCTTCAGTTATCTAAGAGACCTAAGAGAACAGAACTACTTATTACCGAAAGCACAGTGTTGGTGGATCACACACTACAACTAGCCACGCTCTAGGCGCGGAGCCAAATTACCCGCTCGTAAGCGTTTTTATTTAATTTGTATGGAAAAGATCACGGGTGGGGCCCGTTCTCCGCGCCGCGTCGCGTGGCGCGTTGAAGTGTGTGATCCGTCTTGGTGGACGCTGAAAAAATCTGCTGCAGCGTTCTTACGCTACCGTGCATCCTGCATTTTACGCTGAAGAGAAGCCATTATTCAGCTATGAATGTCTGATTAATATGATTGATGTATGAGTATAATAATATGAGTACCTATATTTACATATATTTTAATAAATATTCAAAACACGAGTTACATAATTGCACCTACCACTGTTTGTCTCTGCATCACCCAAAGGTCGACTGGTAGAAAATGCCTTTGGCATTAAGTCCGCCTCTGTACATTTATGTGCGTGAAGTATTAAATAAATAAATAAATAAAACAAAGCCTTATAATTCAAACATATTCCTGTATTATGTATTATCATACTAAACAAACCTTTCCTTCACAGGACTGTCCCTTCGAAGCAGTGATCCAACGCGACATAGCCCGCACGTTCCCCGCACACGACTTCTTCCGCGAGGCTGGCGGCCTGGGACAAGACTCGCTGCTGCGGATGGCGCGGGCCTATGCCGTGTACGACCATGAAGTGGGATACTGTCAGGGACTCAGCTTCTTGGCTGCTACGTTGCTGTTACATGTGAGTATATTAGGTTTTAGTTTAGTTAATAGGCTCATAAAAAAGTGTTACAATATTGAGGTGTGACACTGGACACACTACTCTCTTTCGACAGATAATATGAAATTATTAAGATAAGTATACAAGAGCAACGGTTTAAATAATTCGCTAAGGTAGAACACGAATAGGATAAGGTGAAATCAGGTTTTAATTCACTTCTCCGCGTTCGTGTCGCTAGCACGACCGTTATTTTGGCTCTTAAAAAAACTGTTTAGGGTGGGTTCTGAGAAAGACCAATTGGTGCCATCGTGATGAAAGGATTAGTCACGTAAACTCTTCGTTACCGAGTGCTACGTGTCCAGGTTACGCCGGACGTTTGCTGGATTGGGTACCAATTTTTAACGTCGTTTGGGGAGCCTCCTTTTATGCACCCATTACTGAGCAAGTTTTCTTCGAAAATTCAGCTTCATGCCAGTCGTAGCAGTCGTAGCAGTTGTATCTTACGCAACGAATTACCCGAATTAGTATATCTTGGTACGCAATACTGACCTGTCCCTAAGTTATTTAACAAGCCCATGGTCCTTTTAGAGTAGAGTGGGTGGATCTACGACTATTTCATGAAAAGATCATTCAATAGGATTAAATGAACTTGGGTTGTATTGATCATTTGAATGATAATAATTATATAAATACAAACGTGTTACAAATTGTAAAATAAAATAACATGTGGGGTATAGACGCTAGGACATGAAGCTACCCCAATTTGTCAAATTTCTTTGATAGATTTTCAACTTTATCTCATAAGTCTAAGGTTCATGTTAAATTGGGAAAATTTTACAGTTTGGGTTAGATTGATGTGCTGGCGTCTGTACTTTAGATTTCCATCCTAAACAAATCCTCTTGCTTCATATTGCTGACCTTACGATGTTCTATATTTTTTTCCAGATGCCAGAAGAGCAAGCGTTCTGTCTGCTAGTCCGGTTGATGTACGGATATGGATTACGTGAACTGTACAAAGACGGCTTCGAAGCTCTCTACATGAGGTTGCATCAACTTGACAGATTAATGGAGGTAAAATATTTTATAGTAGGTCATTCGAATTAGCTGTAAAGCTATTGTTAGAGCGGGGAGCAATGTGGACTGTATGAAATAGGCAATGGTTTAATGCTGTTTCATCTTTACAAATATATAACTTTCTGGGCAAACAATGGCATAGACGAGGAGTACCCGTCGCGGTGGAAACCATTGAAGCGAGTGGTCTTTGGGCCAAGCCATGTCGCCGTCACACCGCGGCTCGTTGCCGATGATGCGTTGATTACTCAGCTTGCACATGCAGACCGCGCACATTGTGTTGGATTCAATTCCCCGCAGCAATCATATGTGATGTAGAAAACGGAACGAAACCGGCTATTTAATACATAGACAAACCATGTGTAAATGTGAACCAATAGAAGGACATGATTGGTTGGTTTTATTTTGATGAAACGGTTAACATGTAACTTAACAGCTAGTCTACTGATTACAGACTTGATTAGGGTACCATTGGTCTGTCACCAATCTAGGGCCAATCGGAGCGCCAAACGCGCTCGATGCGTTTGATCGAGATGGTTAAATGAAACTCACACTAAGGCTTCTATACTTCAGTACTCAAACCATCTTTTGACAGTCCAAACTTGTGAAGTACAAAAGTAGTAAATGTTTATTCAACATATTTGTATTGCAGGAACAACTCACAGACCTGCGCGCTCACTTCCAAGAGTTGGGCGTGGAGCCCCACATGTTCGCCTCACAATGGTTCCTCACAGTGTTTACTGCGCGTTTCCCTTTGCCGCTGGTAAGTTACACTGATAAATTACAGTACAGTATTACAGTACATTTATATATGTATATATATTTTCGAATATTAAAACGATGTAAAAAACGCCAATGAATTAATGAATGCCATGCCGATTTCGGCTACGGTTACTGTTTTTGTTTTCGACAACTATAGGTTACGAGCGTGTGCGCTCATGTGGCTAATGTATATACACAGTATTTGTTAAAGTACACCCACGGTGATGCAGCCACTGTATTAAAATCCTTGCAGACGATTTCCAATTTCAATTCGAGATTTACCTAAACTTTATGTATTAAGTATTATTTTATTAACCTGAAAACACCGATACTGTTATTTACTTGCTTTTTAGATTGATTAAATCGTTTATTTTGCTATTGTTGCTTATATAGGAATAGTATTTATTTAGTGCGCAAATAGTAATTGCAAATAAAAATAAAAACAACACACAATAAAAACTTTTCCTGTATACAGGGTGTAAGGGAAACGCTTCCGAAAACGAAGATGGGTGATAGGGCTAGTGATTCTCGATACAGTACCATCAAAAATTTTTTTTTTTCCATTTTTTACCTATTTTTTGCATTTTTTGTACACTATGCTGTGAGAATAGTTACATGAACCATTATTTGAGATTAAACACATTTAAAAACGACCCCAAGTCCAGGCGGCGACTTTAGGTTTAGGCATCCTTTCAAGAAAATAAAACGACTAAAAGTACATAAACCATTACCGAATGCGATCCGATAAATCGACGGTGGCGGAGGAATCCAAACCACCGTATATTTTAATGTAGGTGATAATACTTAGTAATCAATGAGATATGCCGCACGCCTGTTCTTCGTTCTTCTGTTGTTTAACCGCCAATACCCTGCCCCTGGCTACGCCCATTACTTCCGAACGACGGACTTCGTGCTTAGGGAGTAGGCCCCCTGCTTCGTGCCGCCTCAGAAAGCACGTTAAGCCGTTGATCCCAGCCGTCGTTCGTGGATTTTTGACAGCCGTTACGGGTAGTCAGAAGCAAAAAAGGCTGGCAAGCAGTCTTACCAAGGGGTATCGTATTACCCAGTAACTGGTTTGTGGAGGTCAGATAGGCAGTCGCTCCACGTAAAATACCTTCAGCTGCATCCGGTTAGACGGGAAGCCGACGCCAATATAACTTAAGCAGATTGATTTGCTGCTATGGATAATCTAGTGCCACTGTGTTGTATGTTTACTTGATACAGAGAATAATTTCAGGTGTACCACATCCTAGACGTGTTCCTGCTACAAGGCATCGACACGCTGTTCCAAATTGCGCTGGCGCTGCTGACCCGCTCGCGCAAGGATCTGCTGTCGCACGATTTTGAAGGTGTACTCAAGTATTTTAGGTGAGTTATCTATTGGGGGTACATTCTATAGCAAGGGTGGTTGTTAAGCGCATCTTTGACCAACGCGGAAGTGCGTAAATATGTTGCAAAAATTAAATAAAAACGTTTTATTGACATAAAGAACGTGTTACATTTTCTATTGAAGCCCTAAAGCTTGAGCTAGGTGGTAACCGTCTACACCTGTTTGTGGAACATTAACAATTTAAAAATAGAATGAGTAGAATTTACCGCTCTTGTATATGGTGCGTGTTTCTGTGTGTGTGTGTCTTTTGTGCGCAAATAGTGTGTGAGTGATTGTGCTTAGTGGTTGTACTTTGGGCAATATCAGAGCCTACATTACTATTTAATTGTAACGAGTATTGTTCTTTAAGGTGAATCTAGTCGACATTTTTTCCATACAATCTTCGGGAGTATATTACTCCACTGTTCGAATATGCACATCAAAAATTCAACACGGTATGGTTTTGTTTCATTATTAATATTGTCTGTACGGTAACAGAATACTAAAATAAAAAGCCATTAAAAAGTTAGGAGCCTAAAAAGATTCGTTTTTCTTGCTAATTAAACCTAACTTTGGGCGTGTTTAAGTAATAAAACATGTGTAAAATCTGCAAAACCAAATCGGTACCGACAAAGCTCAAATATCGAGAAGTTCAAAAAATTTATTAGTAATTGATTTATGTAGTGGTTTTTTCATTAAACCCGATGTTCCGAAAGACTTTTCGTAAGTTTTTACGCTCTGGTTTTACTATAAATGATTTTGCATCTCATTCAACAACGTTGTGCGTGTAGACTAGCATCTAACTGCTTGTCACTGATACTACCTCTGTCGGGCACGATGCCTGGTGAGACAGCGTGCTTTTTAGCCAGGCCCACCAGTCCGAGCCCGCGACTAGATTCCCCTTAACTATGTTTTCTGCCTGTAAGTAATGCAGTGCTTTAAGCCATGTTTTTAGTGTCATCTTAGTTTTCTTTTTGTTAGTGGTTAAAGTTGAGGTAATGGTATTTGATTAGAAAGAGAAGATATATTCACGTGAATCATTTAAAAGAGAAATACTTAACTCGTACTATATTCAATGTAGTTCTACATAACTTTCTTTATTCACAGAGTAACGTTACCAAAGAAATGTCGTGCTGAAGAGTCGTCCCGGCAGATTGTGAAGCTGGCGTGTAGCATCAAAGTGAAGCGACTGCCCAAGTATCAACAGGAGTACGAGAAATTCATTAAAGGTTAGCTTAACTAGTTCTAAGCTCACGTTCGGGATTATTACGCGCACTTGATCTTCAACCCACTGCTGACTGCCGAGAGTTGAAAATCGAATTCTGTGTATATCGACGTGCTTCACTCTGTTGGATTCTCAGAGCTAGTTTCAACACCGAAAGTTGAAAATCAAATGCGCGATAAAAACCCGCCGTGATTTTATTACGTCTGTCGTGTAAAAGTCGACTAATAGCCGTACATAGAGACGTCATTCAAGAGGAGGATATTATGCGTTTTCTAAAACACAGTGTTGTTAGGTGAAGAAGCTGATGTAAATTTGCACTGATATTGATATCGTTATCATTCTCCAGCCCTTCTCCCAATTTATTTGGGGTCGGCGCAACGCATTATCAACATACCGATAACAGTTACATAATGTGGGCAAAAAAAAACACGCCTAGCAGTTAGCCGAACAATAAAATTTAAAATAAATAATAGTTTATTTTTACTCACTTCTTTTCGGTCATTTCTCTATTAGTTGTAATCTCGGTAGTCACCCTCTTTTTAATCATATCATCATTCACGCACTCCATCCATCGTTTCTTTGGTACTCTTATAGCCATCGACATACATACTCAAAACTGGCCTTGAAATTGATATCTATGGTTAAAACTTACCGAATTATCCATGGTTTTATACCTGTCTTTCTCTCTCACCAGCATGCGTCCTTTTCTAATCAAGAAGAACGCTTGGCGCGAAGCGGTCAATGTCATAGCGTTTGTAAATATTGCCGATTAAACATAAAATAATCATTCAAAGTAAAAAAAAAGTGTGATTATCGTATCAAACTAAACACAGTGTCAATATAGTATTAAGTGTCGGGATGAATCCGAACAAAATTGTACGGGTAAGTGTTGGAGGTGAACAAAGTTCGAACGTTCAAGCTTCGGATGGAGTTCAGCACTCGAATAATACGAGACCTAATGAGTCATCATCATCAACTTCTTCATCGTCGGAGGGTGAGGATCATCTGCGCCCAACAAAAGACGAAAACTTTCACGTAAGTACAGACAAGTTTAGACATGTCCGGACCCACGTGTAAACACTCTTATTCAACAACCATTTTTAAAGAAAGCTCCCCGCCAGTGTTCAGGTAACTATGTGTTAAAAAAAATGCAACCAAGATAACAAAGGGTATGGTGGACATAATCCTCCACTTAAAACAAAAGAAAAGAGAGACACCACCAATCCTTAGTCCAGGTTTTCTATGTCGAATTTACCTAGTAAAAAACTCAGACACAGGGCTACGTCTCATTTTCGACCTCAGAGGTCTCAACTCGTATGTGTCAGTAAAACATTTGCATTTAATTTCACAAACAGATGTAGCTACTTCCTATAGACCAACGCCACCCAATTCTTTAGTGAAAATAGACGTTCACCAGTCCTATTTTCATTCACCAATATAATAAAATATTTTCCAATTTAATAAAAAACTATTTTAATTTTAAAATTGGGACGATATATTTAACAGAAAAACAAAAATAAATGTATTTATATCCATTTTCTCAATTAAAAACGATTAAAGTCACATTTATTTTTCGTTGTTCTGAATTCACCGCCAAAACGCCGTGACTTTTTATCACGTGACACCGTGACGTCAGCTTTGTGTAAACGGCACCGGTAAAAATACTTAGTTTGGCGCAGCTTTAGAAGTATTTGTGCACAGAGGCACCGCACACCAGTAATATCACTTTCTATCCATAAAAAAATCTTGTTAATTATAAACTCGACATTCATTTGTTTACTTACTAACTACTTTAGTTTACACAAAGTTGACGCCACGTGTGGTCTTGTGATAAAAGTCATCGTAAGGAGCGTTTTGGCCGTAAATTCAAAACAACGAGAAATAAATTTGATATAAATTGTTTTTAATTGAGAAAATGGACAAATCAATTAAATTAAATTTTTCTGTTACATATTTCGTCCCAATCTTCAAATTAGAAAAATATCCTTCGAGGATTTACAGCAATGAAGTGCTAGAATTGACAGCCTTGCCATTTGGGCTGTCATCGGCCCCAAAGTTGCAGCCATTCTCTAGCTGGTGAGCAGTGGCCCTAGTGTGAGTTTCTTTCGGCGCTCCGATTGGTCCTTCGCCAATCTAGGGCCAATCGGAGTGCCGAAAGCGCTCGATGCTTCCGATCGAGATGGTTAAAAGAAACTCACACTGAAGACCCTATGACAAAGGCAACTTCACGCCAAGCGTCCCTCTTGATTAGAAAAGGTCGTATGCTAGTGAGAGAGAGACAGGTATAAAACCATGGATAATTCGGTAATAACTATATAACCACAGATATCAATATAAAGGCAAATTTACATCACGTTCTTCACCTTGCTATACTGTGTGTTTTATTCACATATAATCATGTTATTTTCTTATAGAATCTGCTGAAAAAGAGAAAATCAACGTGGAGCTTGAGAGGCTGAAGAATATCAACACACAATTACAACAGGAGAAAGAGTTGCTAGAAGCACAGCTGACAGAGGTAAGGAGCAGAAACTAGACTTGTACATTTATGAAGGCTACGTGATGGTTTTTTTTTTGCCCTGTATGCATGGTAGATTTTTGAGAGGTACGCTTAACGTCATGGAGTTAATTACTGATTATTATTCGCAGGCTCGTTCGTCATCAGAGAAGAGTCAAAAGGAAGCGTCGCACTACGCGTCAGTAGCGCGAGACTACTGCGAAATATGCTCAAGACTTGACAAACAGTTACATAACATGCAGGTTAGTTATAATTTATTATAACGTAAATATCTTCTGGGCAATTCCGTTTAAAATCTAGTCGCAATATCACCTCGACGACAGTCATCTGTGTCAAAAATGTAGGGTAAATCGAGGTATTTTAGACAGACTGCGATCAGACTGAACGTTCTTAAAAATACGGGAATTGCCTCTCTGGTAACAAGTTGTATACAAGGTGTAACAGAAACCCTATTGCTATCCTTAAGCACTAAAGATAACAGTTGGTATAGAAGAATCACTGTACATAATTTCAGCTCAAAATAAAATACTCTAAGAATTGAAACCAAATTTTCGGTTTCATATGTTTCTTAAATTGAAATCATAACAAACGTGTCACCGCACTACGGAGGTCAATAACTTTCCACGTTACTTGCCAATATCACTATAAATCTCTTCCGAGTGATGTGTTTATTTCAATGAAAAAAATCGGTTTCTGGTATCAATGTATTAAAAATTCTCATAACTTCCGAACATGTAGAGATATCATTAAAAAACCCTTCCAGTATCGTTTGATATCATCCAAAGAAGCCGTGCCCTTGGTATGTATATACCCTTTCCGTTACACGTTGTATATAAACTTTTATGACACACGATTTCTTACTTACGGAGAGTTATAAGTTTAATTTTATTTTTTCGTTGCAGGACTACGTCAAGGACTGTGTAAATTGCAGTGTGAAACTTGCGCAAAAGGATAATAAGGAAGGTAAGTAATAAATAAACATAAGTCAAAAATGTAGCCAATATTTCTCCAGTTTTATATTTACTGCAAAAATGGAAATTAACTGTATTGTATTGTTAATAAAGTCTACAATTACTTGCAGAGACAGAACAAAAAGGCGATGACAAAGAAGGCTCGAGCGGGACGGAGGCACGACTAAGGCAACGGGTGCGTGACCTTGAACTTGAACTGGCGCAGGTGAAGCTAGCACATGTGCAGGCGCAGTGCAGCAATCAGGTACAGAATGACTTAGCCTTGTATAAGGTATAGCTTTGATAGATGGGATAATAAATTATAAACGCTTAGGAAACGATTGAAGTGGGAGACAATTCTTTAGACCACCCGCGTAGGTACTTGGCGATTACGTAATTACGGACAACCGGTCACATCTTGGTCGCGGTTAAATGATTTGCTATTTTGTTTGATATGCTATTATCCGGTTTCGTCACAGCAAAATCAGTTCTTGCTATATGCCGGGAAATCCTAGGTTTGTAAATTTACTTGACTGGACTTTTTTTACTACGTTTGGAGATTTCAGAGCCGAAATACTTTAGGGGAATCTAGTCGCGGGCTCGAACGCACTGATGGGCCTGGCTTAAGAGCACGCTGTCTCACCAGGCATCGTGTCCGACAGAGGTAGTATCAGTGATGAGCAGTTAGACGCTAGTCTACACGCATAACGTTATTGAGTGAGATGCAGGATTATTTATAGTAAAACTGTTACGTAAAAAATCAAGAAAAATCATTCGGAAGATCGGGTTTTATGAAAAAACCACTACATAAATCCATGACCAATAAAATTTATTGAACTTTCCGATATTTGAGCTTTGTCGGTACCGACTTGGTTTTGGAGATTTTACACTTTTTTATTATTTAAAAGCCCAAAGTTAGGTAAAATTAGCAAAAACGAATCTTTGTTGGCTCCTTACTTTTTAATGGTTTTTTTTTTTATTTTAGTATTCTGTTTCTGTACAGACAATGTTAATAATTAGACAAAACCATATCATGTTGAATTTTTGACGTGCATTGTCGAACAGTGGAATGATACACTGCCGAAGTTTGTATGGAAAAAATGTCGACTAGATTTACCTTAGGTATCCAGGACCGCTATAAAAAGTTTTACTGTTAATTTATCGCTAACCTAACTCGACTGCCTCGTTGGTCTAGTGGTCGCAAGCACTACTGCTGAGCATGTGGTCCTGAGTTCAATTCCCAGGTCGGGCAGTGTTATTGGGTTTTTCAATGTGAAATTTTTCAAAAACTGAAAAATTCCATTGAACATTCCATTTGTGCCCGGTTGATGGCAATAGGCTCGCCACGTATGACGTGGGACTTAACGACTGCCCATCTGACCTCAACAGCCAGTTACTGGGTAATACGAAATCCCTTGGTAAGACTGGTTGTCAGACTTTCGGGCTTCTGACGACCTGTAACGACTGCCAAACGTACACCTCTGCCCAACCCTTCCTGGAAACAAGGCGTGATGTTATGTTAACGCTAACCAAATGTTTTTTCCAGGAGCTGAGCCATCAACTGACAGTGGCTCTCAACGAGGTACAGTCAGCGGTCAATCAGAAGCAGTCCGTTGCGCCCTGGCTAGTGCGCACGCTCGGTAAGGAACATTACATGTGCTACTAAACACAATCTTGTGAATACACACTTTTTACGGGTCACTCAATGATGCTGGCACTTCATTTGGCTTATTTCTACTAATATTTGTTTTATTTGCCGCGGTTGATCTGTAGATGGGTGACTAACATCATCATCTTTACATACTAAGACCTCTCAGTGCCTCAAAAGCACGTTAAGCCGCTGGTCCCGGCTGTCATTCGTGGATCTTTGACAGTCGTTACGGGTCGCTAGTAGCCCAAAAGATAGACAACCAGTCTTACCAAGGGGTATCGTGTTACCCAGTAACTGGGTTCGGGGGCTCAGATAGTCGAGGTAGTCGCGCCATGTAACATACTGGTATTCAGCTGCGTCCAGTTAGACTGGAAGCTAATTTGCGTTTTTTGGACATTACAAAATATACCCTATTCTGATCTAATAAAGTTCAATTTGTATTAGACATACTGCGAATATTTGTAAAAATACACTCAAGTGTAGTGCCAGCACGAGACGATCAATTTCTTGCAGCTGCAGTATCCTACTTTGCAACTCGTCCTGATGCGCTGTATATCTCTGCTTTTACTGCGCTACTACGCTTTATTGCGCAGTAGATAGCTAATTTCCAGGACAATAAAATTAAAGAATAGCTACTGAATATTTTTATGACCATAATACATGATTGTCGCCGTTTCTGAACGCGATTATATCGCAATTAGAGCTTACACTCCTTACTTTTATTTTGACGTCAATACAAATGAGTTTGATTTGCTTTATTAATATGACAGTTCGTTAAAGAGATGTTGCCAGTCGACTTGTTAATAAAGTTAGCTGTAGGAGTACATTTTATTTATTTACTTTGCTGTTTAAGTTAAGAATCCGTCTGTGATTGGGAAACACAACGCTAGAAAAGGGGAAAACCAATGAATGGAGCCGTCAGTACAATTTTTTTTTATATATTTTTTTTAGTGCCAGTTTCTCGAACGAAAATGACCGTAAAGTTAATGTGACAAATTGTCAAGCTTTCGTAAACTGCTGCGAATCGCTGTAAGTCGTGTTATATGGTGCAGTCGCCACTGCAGCAGTTGACGCGCGCTTGACAATTTGCCATATTAATTTTGCGATAATTTTCGTTCGAGATACTGTCCGTTAGTCTAAACACACAAAATGAAACGGCATTAGAACGACTGTTTTTCAATTAATTTTCTGTAGATCATTTTCCATAATTTTCAATTAACAATTAATACATTGTTTTCTATTCGTGTTTTCCTACTTACATCTCTGTAACGACGTGTCCAAGAATTTGTAAAAATATTGTTTGTTTTGCTTCATTGTAGGTCATTAACCAGACATACCACGTTACCAGTTTGGAGGTGATTGCGTTACCTATATAATATATGTGCTTATGTACTGCTTATGTTGTAGTGAACGATAGAACTAAGCTAGTGGTATATATCTTGGTCATCGATTATCGATCGAAGCGTTGGGCAACCCTACGCTTCGCTAAAAGTGTCGCACTGACAGCTACAGCAAAAAACAGTCTCCGTTTTTTCCTTTATATTTATTTATTTACAAAATACTTAATTTTAAGAGCATATCCGCGGGATCCTATACAGGGTGTAACAGAAACCCTATTGCTATCCTTAAGCACTAAAGATAACTGCTGGAATAGAATCACTATACATAGTTTCAGCTCAAAATAAAATACTCTAAGAATTGATACCAAATTTTCGGTTTTATAAGTTTCTTAAATTCAAATCATAACAAACGTGTCACCGCACTACGTAGATCAATAGCTTTCCACGTTACTTTCCAATATCACGATAAACCTCTTCAGAGTGATGTGTTTATTTCAATTTAGAAAAGTTCGGTTTCTGGTATCAATGTATTAAAATTTCTCATAGCTTCAGAACATGTAGAGATAGAATTAAAAAACCCTTCCAATATCGTTTGATATGAAAGAAAGAAAATACATTTATTTAGCACAGACTAAAAATTTATATAATAGATATCATCCAAAGAAGCCGTGCCCTTGGTATGTATATACCCTTTCCGTTACACGTTGTATAATCTCTGGTGCTTTATCGAGCCATAATATTGCACAAAAAAAACCCTCAAAAAATGTTTTAAACACACACATCAAAAGGTGCATGGACGTCTCATTATTACGCTACTAATATTAGAAAACATATCTGTTGACATAAGGAATGGGAACTGTAGATATATAGGTGTGTTGGTGATAGTATGTTTGTTTGTCCTTTGTAGTGTATTGACTAACTCTTTTTCTATTTTATTTCTGTCCTTTTTTGTGGTTTGCTAGGGTGTTTTTTTTGTCACTACATGTATTTATGGAGTAAAATTTTCTAAGCTACAAAGTAAGACGACTGTTCGATAACCTGTATCATATAAAAACGCTAGTAAAAAAAACTGACATTTAATGTAATTCCAATAAGGTTCCATCATGGAGGCGGCGCAAAACCGGCCGTCGTTCCAGACGTATCTTCCAAACGTAAAACCAGACCAACCAGCAACACCACTACACAGACAAGGCTCATTCTCAGGCAGCCAAGGCCACAGCCACGCGCCCGTCCACCGCCGCGATTCTGAACCTTACAGCCCCGACGTCGTACGGAGGAAGAAAGACCACAACGCAACGAAACGACACTCCATGCTCGTCGAATCCAACCTCACCAAGGAGGCGAAGGAAATAAATCGGAGAAGCCATGACGTCACTATTGTGAAAAATCTCTCAATGGGTTGACACCACCGCTCACACGCTCCGGTTAGTACGATATTATGAACGAAATGATCATTATATTATGTTTCGTATTATTTCGGTGTGAAAGAGTTTGTAAAGGAAACGTACGTTGTATGGCACGCACGCTACGAGTGTACAGTTTGCAGCGCAAGTTGCTTAGCAGAATATATTTACGAAACTTGTGGCGCCGCGTGTACAAGTGCACATAACCGTAACACTAGTCATGATGTAATAAAATCGAGCACATTGTATTGTTTACCGATTGGTTAGTATTCTAGATGTATTGTTTACCTATGATGCCAGTATCTGTAGACACGTCACATTGAGTTCACGCTACCATTCCAGTGACTAAATTAATAGTTTATGAATCTCTTATTCGAAGGGAAGGTATAATCGCCCATTTTGATTTTAATTAGAACATTTTTTTTTGATTTTGATATAATTTTCATTATTTGATTGCATGTATTCAGAGTTCAGTTTTGGTTGCAGTAATAATAGCCACTAGAATTGATTAAAAAAAAAAAACTCCAAATTCTAAGTTAAAATTTTTGTCAAAATTCACACTGTAGTGAGTGCCTTTCGGTTTAGGTTAAGTAATATTATAGGCATTATATTAATTGAGAATTTTCAGTATTTCGCACATATCTCTAGCTACCCCCTTTTCCATACTTCATCTCAAAAATATTTACTACATATCAGAACACAGTACTAATCAAACCAATTACACCCAAGTTGGCAATATATTATTATCACAGTTAAATACGTTTTAACTGGTTTTGTTCTTAGGATCACTTTCTTATTCATAACTAGTTTCGATCCTGTGGAAACTTCGGGATAAAAAGTATCCCATGTCCTCATCCAGGTCATGGTTTACCCATATGCCAAATTTCATCGTTTAACGTAAACGCGTAATAAATAAACAAACAAAGAATTAAATCTTTTCACTCTATAATATTATTTTAGATCAATCTGAATGCAGACACGCATTCAGTAGATTGGTTTTGAATAAGCAAGAAGTATAGTCCAAAGTAGGTCCATAGTTGTGAAATAGACATCTGGAACAGACGATAATTTACATTTAACACACTGCCAGAAACTGTTCTACATTGATTCATAGACTAGATTCGATACTTCTATAGGAATATTGAGTCGCATCTGCATCTTGAACCGGCGATGCAACTCAATAGTTTTAGGAACACACTCTCAATGTCATAAGGTGACAAAGATCAAATTGCATTGCAACCAAAAAAGAAATCAGGGCGCATTTCGCAATCAAAAATCAACTTAGACTACATAACGCATAAGTAGATATTGATTAAGTGGGAATACATATTAATAATCATAGATTCTGTTTGCAAGTGTATAGTGCAAGATGATATGAAAATTTATCAAAGTAATTTCAAAATAAATGGTTACGGCTGCGTAATCAACATTGGAGCGAGTAGATGAAAAGCATTTGAGGGACTTAAAGAAGTGATCGATATTATTATATTATTTGTTTTAATTTGGTTGTCATTTTAATTTCTTATGAATATATAAATTAATTTTATTTAATTTACCGTTAAATGATTATTTTCGTTTGTTATAAAAATTATAGTTATTAATAATAATCGTCGTAGGGTAACTGACCGTATTAGAAATTATATTATAAATAAAGGTGTAATAATTGTTTACGATGTAATTCGATTATCTATAAGTGAAAGAGTGTATAATGATGTATTTTATAAAACCATATAAACATGAATAAAAAAAATGCTTTGTAAGTTTTTCGCTTATAGGAAATTGTAATCGTTTCGAGACGCGATAGAAAAATATTTAATGGAAAAGCGAAATTATAATTAAAATGCCGGTAGCAACAAATACTGTATAAACACATACAATTTGCTTTGTCCTTTTTACACTTTTCAACATTTCCAACAAGATATAAACATAATATATTAACTGCCATAGAATAGTTGTGTAAATGTTTTTTATGTTCTGTCAAACTTTATGTTGATCCTCTCTTTGTTATTATTAAATGATGTGTATTATACACGTAGACAGAATTACTGACTCAGTATCTGATATTATTGATGAAACTCTAAATAATTAAGCTCAATTTACACTAAAGAAACAATATATCTGTTTCCCTTGAAATAAATAAACTCACAATGTTAGAAATTCATAAAAAAAATACGAAGTAAAAAAACACTATAAACAATTTTACAAACATTCCTGTCTTCAGTAGATAATTATTTAAAATGATGTGTAAATAATGTTACCTGTTAATCTAAATAGTATACAAATGCAAAATATCACAGTGCTTATGATTAAAAGTTGAGGTGTAAGCACCAGGGCAGACCGCGGAATTTAAATATTCTTACATTTATTGTAATTTGCAGGTCAATGTCAACCTGTATGTGAAACAAAATATGATTCGCGATCGTGACAAATTTACTTTACACAATAAGGTATTATACTCTAAATGAGAAAAATTCTAAAAATATATTATTGAGATAGCTTAGGCAAAACGCAGTCGGAAAATGTTCATTTTAGTTCATGAAAAAACAAAACACATTTTAAAAATTCAATTCAAAGATTTCAGTTTTTTTTATCTATTTTTGAACACCATGAAATAGTAGCCGTCATGTTATTACGTCAATTGAACAACTTTTTACTTTTATTATTTTCGTAACCAACGTAATTTTTATTTAAATAATATTTTGCATTCAGGAACAGCAAACCAAGGATAAGTAGAATAATAACTCATTTTTAAAATTATAAACAATTATCAGATAAAATATCAGCGCATTTGTCTATACAGCAAACTGACGTCATGCGTCCAGCGTTTTCGTCGAAGTACGCGCGAAATTTGAAAATATAAAATTTAAATTCTTTTTTACGGCACTAATCGATTAAATAAAAATGTTGTTTTTTTTGTGGTTTATTAGCACTTCAGAATCTAATAAGGGCACTTTTCAAAAATGGGTGTAAAAACAATAATTAGAAACATCAATTCAAAGTTCATTTAATTCCATTGAATGAACTTTGAATTTTTCATGACATAGTAATTCAATGGAATTAAAAGATCTTAAAAAGGGGATGCATTGATGATTTCAGTAATTATAATTCTGTAAATACATACGTGTTATGGTCGCGAATAATATTTTAATCAACATACAACCAGCAGGCTTAGCACGAGAACCATAGACAAGCGTTTTGTCGTCGGAATAGTAGACGAAAATGAAGTTTCCGTGTAGACTGTTTTTCACCGAGAAATGTAGACAAGAGATTTCTATTCTACATTAGAGTAGAAATAGAAAGCGTCGTGCTAAGGTTACTGCCACTGACCTGAAAATTGCAATAAACGTAACAAAATTTGAAGTTCGCGAGCTTCCCTGGAGCTTCCACCTTAATTAATTGATGTTATGTTCGTAAGAAGTTAAATGTATAAGTTAAAAGTTATCAAATAATACTTGATGCTGATATTCTTTCGACTCGTATGGTATTAACGCTCGCTATGTTTGTGTACTAACAAGAAATGGGGAAACAATGAAATAGATGTAACACTATTATGTAATAGGTAATTTACGCTTCAAATCTCATATACTCACAATTGTAAAGCGAACTTTTAGAAGTGATTTTAAGGCGAAAGCGCAACGGTAGCCCGCAAAATTCAAATTATCTTAGGTTTTTTTTTGCACTTTGCATGCCCGTATCATGTTGTGTATTAATCTAAATATGATTCTCGGCCGTTAAAACTATATTTATTTATATAATTACAATCATAAAAATCCTCTATTTCATGAAATCAAAACATTACAGGCCAATTCTAAGTTAAGGCGTTGTATTTCTGATTCTAATGGTTATAACTTTGTAAAGCAATATTTGTTACACTCGCGAATAATATTTTAATCAACATACAACCTAGTAAACTGAAAAAAAAAAAAAAAAACTTAAGAAAATTTGAATTTCGCAGCCTACATTAGCCATCTTCATTAACTCTGCGGTTTCCCATCAGGGGTCGATAACGTGTTATTTAACTGACACTACGAAAAATACATCGGGTAAGTGTGTATTAGCTCTTCAAGGTGTAAAACAACACAAATATTGTCTTGTATGTTTCCCCAAATATGTTATTTCCTAATCCGTATCTGTAGCTATCTTATGAAAATGTATTGTTTACTTTTAATGCTAAATGTTAAGGCTTTTCGAAGATATTATATCACAGCGTATATCATTTGATTGACAATAATATTTCGGTGTTCGTTATGTATGTTTGTTGATGTTTTGTAGTTTTTTTTTGTATCTTGTTTCAATATGTTGGAGCCTACGAACTATTCTTATGATTGACTAGCTGTGCCCGCGACTTCGCGTGGATATCGGAAAACAATGTGTGTCTTTACTAATATACTCTTTATAACATCAGCTATCTGCCAGAGAAAGTCCCATCAAAATCAGTCGAGTCGTTTCCGAGATTAGCCGGAACAAACACAGGCCATTTTTTTTAAATAAGTAGCGTATATATCTTCATATGCATTTAATAAAATGCTGTTATTTTCATATTACAATCAGACACTTAAAATTTATATATTACAGATATTGTGTATAGATGGTAAAAGTATTAAATTTTGACTTTGCTGACATTTGCATTTTGTGGAGTGTATATGAGAACTATAAAATAATGATGTTCAATTGTTTTAGAGTTCTGTTGTTTTGTATGTAATGACGGGCGGTTAACAAGTACTGACTGCTGTGTTAAGACAGTTAGTTAAGGATGGCTACAGCCAAAATAACGTTCCTCAATACAGTTCAATCTTCTCTGGATAGGTACCTGTTGTCACTGTCGAATTTTGAAGTTTGGGCGTATAGGCAGTTCATGTAAAGACATTCAAACAAAAGCAACTCCTATGCCCATAACATGTAGGTCGTTATTAGTTCGCGATGTCTTACCAAAAATGTATTAAAATTGTCGCCATCTATGCCATGTTCTATAATACTACCCGATTACCTATTTGGTTCGGATATAAAGGATTTAATTATAATCTAGAGTTGCCTCGTTCACGTGTACAGAACTTATTTTGATCTCTATTATTATTATTATATAAAAAAAGTATTTATTAGAATTCGTAAAATATAATATAAATTATAAAATTAATACATAAAATTATACCTATTCAATGAATATATATTTGATTGCTTTATTATGAAAAAAAAAAAGACTTTATTTTATTTATGAACTCCATACTTTGCTTTGCAGTAAGAAATAAGAATTTCACCAATATTGTATCTATAGCTACAGTTATCTTTAGTCAAACTTTGTGATAATTGAGTTCAAGTTGATGGCAAACATATAAAAATGGAGCAAAAATATTTGAAAAATAAAGTTTGTCGTCGACTTTTCTTCGCCATAACTTATCTGTACGTATAAACAGCTGCTTAACAATGTAGATGATTATGTTCTAATGGTGACGTAGTTACATAACCAATACCAGCTTTATAAATAACGCCAATATCATTAGATAGTGATGCAAAGTTTAGAGTGAGTTGTAATCGCTGAGAAATGTTGTTTTAGTCTGTCATTTATGAGAATAAACATTTTACAAAGATTGTTTCTGTTTTATTTGTTATACCTACAAAGATGACGGCGACAAGTTATCAGATAAGCATCTACTAATTCGTTACCGTCCATATCCAGGCGCGCATGTTTTACTTGCCGTGGAAAACGGCTTGTTGATACACGGCGGCACTACGACACGGCTTCGTCGCCGTTTGAGCGTACATACAAGCTCACACGATTGTTTTACGATTCGGCTAACGCGCCGTACAAAGAAACCGTGCCGTGTGCTGCGTGTGCAAAGGGGCCTTATCTTTCGTGCGACTTTCTAGAGCTTGGTAACAATAAAAAGTAATTGTATCTCATTACATGACGATTGAGCTCTTAAGCTGCACAATGAAATTCGTCCATGGCAAAAGACTTTTACGTACAGGATTCCACAGAGTTTTTTTCCTCAAATGAAGAACTCGGGATTTCCAATTAATCATTTCAAAATAGCGCCATCTATTGTCGAATAGAATTTATTGCGACATCTAGCGTTGAGTGTCAAAACGATTAGTTACGTTAATGATAACTAGATGTCACTGCAATACTCTTCCATTTATTAACGCTTTGGTTTGAGATGAGCAGGAGGATTAGTATTTTTATTTGATGAATAAGAAACAGACGCAGCGTAAGCAGGTTTACTTTTGAGAAATGCCTGGCGTGTTGTTGACTTAAATCTACAACCACCGCAACTATGGGTTATAAAAGTGTACCGTGTGTTGTGTAGCTTTTTTACCCCGGCTGGTATTCGAATCCCGCCTAGGTCAGCGTTCGCGCTCGCAACCACTAGACCGACGCGGCAGTCAGAATTTTAGACACACAAAACATAGATAATAATTAAACTCTCATAAATGAAAATAAGCATGTAGTTACTATTATTATGTATTGTGTCTCTGTATTATTCACGTGCGCCTGCGTCTACGATATGGAACGAATGGTGCCAAGAAGCGAACACTTTCATTTTATTACGGAAGAACTTACTACTATGGTTTCCGCTTACGAAAATTGGCGTAAAAAAATGTTTATTATGTTTTGTGAATAGGTATTATTTATGATTCATCGCATCAAATACAAGTTATAGTGGTCCAGTCGGCATCACTTGGTAATTATTGGAAATTTCGTACCTAATGAGTGTTATAATCAGCCTATAATGTTCCCACAACTGGGACACAGGCCTCCTCTCTGTTAGAGGGAGTGAGCCGTCATACACCACAAGGGCCCAGTGCGGGTTGGTAGATGTCACATGTCTTCGAATTTTTGGTTCTAAAACGTGCCCGTTTCCTCACGATGTTTTCCTTCACCGTTTTGAGAGCAGTAGTGATGTAATAATGTACACGAAGTCCCTGCTTGGATTCGAACCCACGACCGTAAGTCGTGACCGTACCCACTGGACCACCAGTGCTCTACCTAATGAGTGCATTTGGTAAAAGTTTTTCTCTCATCATAGAGAAGTCTGTTTGATATTGAAGAAGAGTTCTGACTACGGTTTGATGGATATGAGACTAACCAGTATAATCCTGGGCCCATGAGACACACGAATCATTTCAGCTTTGAATTTTGGAGGGCATCTGCTAACTGGAACACCCCTGGTACTGCAGATGTCCGCAGATTGCAAGCAAGTAAAAAAAACTTCAATCTATGCACCCTATTACGTTAATAATTAAGGCTCATAGTATCTTCATCTCCCGTCTGAATGCTAAAGCACGACTGCCGCCCGCGCCCGCGCAGGGCACCTCTGAGCCTTTATCTCAAAATGGGGATATTCCTTGGCAAATGTTGATTAATTTACAATTGTGCTCTAGCGATTCTGTGGTACCTCTAACTATCTATTTTTCAGTGTATTTGTTTTTCCAAATAACGAAGCCGTTTAGTAGGAGTATGGAATAGAAGCCAAAATATTGCGTGTTGGAAAATATTTTTTTACAGCAAAAGTATTAACCATACAAAAAAATACCCTCGGCAAAATGATCTATATGAATCTATAGCAAAATCATATATTTTTCAAATCTTAAAGACAAGCCGTTAATGAGCAGTACGGTTCATAAAGTGACCGTGTCACGCTACCAAACGGGACTTAGGCCCTTAATGCAAAATCAAAACAAACACAAACGGTCTCTTTTCATGACATTACTAGTAAATAGGACGGGTTCCCAGTGGAAGCGAGCCAGCCAGCGTGTCTGACGCAAATCGTTGATAATAAACGCACGATTATTTTCAGCCAACTCTGCAATCGAGACACTTTTGATTAACCGCTAAAAGCTTGCTATTTTTAAATCGATTTGGCTTCACTGTGTTTTGTTTGGACGTTACATGTAATAACATCATCATCGTTTCAGTCGAAAGACGTACACTACTGGACATAGGCCTCCCCCAATTTGGGGGGGCTTTCCATAATCGCCACGCTTGGCAGGTGGGTTAGCGATCGCAGTATGGTGGTAAAATGCATAGAGAACGCTGCTGCCCATTCTCTAGTACCTAAGTCCCTTAGTCGCCTCCTACGACACCCACGGGAAGAGATGGGATGGTGCTATTCTTTACGTCCGGCACCACACGGAACGATGTAATAACGTTTCATAATAATTTTGTATTGGCTTAATTAAGATTGCCGCGTGGTAACTGGAAATCCAATAAACAATGTCAAGACTGAATGGTGAGGACGAATTCCTATCTAAGACAGCCTCTTCTACTTACCCCAGTAACAACCAAGTGATGGTGGTGGTGTGGCATAAGCCTTGTTAATAGACATTGTTAAAAATAGAACAAAACATAATATAAACATCACGCCTTGGTTCCCCAAAGAGTTGGGTAGAGATGTATGGTGGTTTGTGTGGGTCTATAATACACTCACATTTTGCCAGTGTTGTTTAAGTCCCATGTAATAGAAGTTGAGCATTTTGCCATCAGCCGGGCACAAATCCAGATTCCGGGTTGCTACCTGGGAATTAAACTCAGGCCGTCATGCTCAGCAGTTACGCTTGCGACCACCTGACCAACAAGGCATTAAAAATATATCTATTTTTCGTCATAATAAAGTGTGGCAACACTGGAAACTCACTTACCAAATGACATTGGCAACAAGATAATCAAACGGAGATACTGATACTCATGGACTATAAAAAACCATTGTGATCTTAAAACTAACGAAATAAAAACAGCGTAAATAAAATACCTACGTATATAATTAAAAATAATAACATGAAACCTTTAGTTTATCCAAGTGTTTGACCTTTATTCGCGTGAGAATTGTGCATAGTTCTTGGGGCGTGAGTTTTTGCGTGTTTACGTAAAAAGTAAGGGCAGGTGCGCCTGCGCAGTGCGCTGAACACATGTATTCCCTTCGCTATGGTCGTGTGAACGGAAGTCGTTCCGGGTGGTATACTCTACCAGTGCGAGAATTACTGGAGGGTTACCAAGCTACTAGGCTATTAGTATTTCTAGATACTATTTGTTAGTAAAAAATTTGAGATTGGTCTGTCTATGTATTACGGCCGTAGTTGGTAACTATAATTTTATGTGCATTCTTTTTAACCGACTTCAAAATGGAGGAGGTTCTCAATTCGTCTGTATTTAATCCACTTTGTGTATCTCCTTGATGTTCTTTTACTCACTGTTGTCACACCGACACACGACACCGTCTTCCGAATTTAAAGTTATTTTTCACTTTGTATAGTGTTTTTCAGTCGGTTGTAGTTTTGTAAAAAGTGTTCTATGTATGTTTTTGGTCAGTCAGTTTGCAAATTACATAATGCATAAGTAGCCTCCGACTGCATATTATAATTTAAAATCACGATTTATTTATTTTCTTCATAATCTTGTTCCGCTCTTTTGAGTTCGCTTTTTATGAAGTCGGGTTTTTTTTTTTTATTGTCTTACTACTAAACTATCCTGTAACTAGGGCTAGCTTATGTGTTGTCCAACGAACTATACATGTTGTTCACAAACATTTGTGTCATGCGGTATTCGAATTCGTGACCCGTAGCGCCCAACTCACACAATCCCATCGCTCAGGCACTGCGCCAAACGTGTCAAACATTTAGGTAATCAGTAAAAAAAAAAACAAGCTAATCTGATATGAACTGAAGCTGTGTGTCCACTAAGTTCACCAACACCAACACTGTGCTCCATACCACGCATCCTGATTCCGCTTTCCCAAAGTCAGTTTTAATTTGTAAAAAACATGTGTGGGTTTAAATACTGGTGTTGTAGGTAAATAGATTAATAGAATATGACTGTGTAGATATCACTATGTTTTGCCATTGACGGTAGCGGCGTACAAATCTATGTTCCCTTTACGTCGAGTCCCTCTACGCAGTCGCAGTTTTTGCATACAAACTTCGGGAGTGTTTTACTCCACTGTCTGACATGGCACATCCAAAGTAAAATATGATATCGTTTTGTCTCATTTTTAATATTGTCTTTACGGAAACAGAATACTAAAATAAAAACCCATTAAAAAGTTAGGAACCAACAAATATTAGTTTTTCTTGCTAATTTTACTTTACTTTGGGCGTGTTTAAGTAATAAAAGAAGTGTAAAATCTCCAAAACCAAGTCGGTACTGTAAAGGTTGTATGCCCAGCATGAAACCTTATGTTTGCTGGCAGCTAATAATGGCTATGGTTCGAACAGCCAGAAAGTATTCAATTAGATAAAAAGAAATAACAATGACGGATAATTTTCTTTAATATAAAAATATTAATTTTTAAGTTTAGCGCAGCATTGTCGTGTACCTTTTATCGTAATTATACGTGGTCACACGAAATTAAGCTCCAATCCTTCTTTCCTTTAATAGTTCGTGCCCCTTACACTATACAAACGTTACACGAACATTACAGTACCGACAAAGTTGAATTATCGAAAAGTTCAATAAACTTTATAAAACCCGATCTTCCAAAGGACTTTTCTTAATTTTTTCGCGATTTTTTTACTATAGTTGATCCTGCATCTCACTCAATAACGTTGTGCGTGTAGGCTAGTGTGTAACTGCTCATCACTGATACTATCTCTGTCGGACACGAAGCCTGGTGAGACAGCGTGATTTTTAGCCAGGCCCACCAATGAGTTTGAGCCCGCGGCTAGGTTCCCACAAAATAGATAAAAGAGTCTGTCCTGTGTAGGTTCCCCTAAAGGCTATTGTTCTACAAGGTTCCTGATATTAACGCTTTCTATTCCCTTTACATCGAGTTTGTAAAGGTACCTACAGTCAATATCAATGACTTAGATATCTAAAACTACTCATTCTACGTTCACACGGACAGTAATACCTAAAATCGCGGCGAGATTTTTTCTCGCAATTTATTGAGTTGATCATAATCGAAGGGTGTGTTTTTTCGTGTGTTTTTTCGACGCACTGAAATGCAATCTGTTGGATTCTGTATGCTTGGTTCAACACTGAGAGTTGAAAATTCATTGCGCGTTAAAGTCCACGTGTACGTCGACTTCCGGAACAGCAGCAGCCGCTGTTTGTCTATGTGATTGCATAGAAACTGCCAAAACGACAAAGCAGATGCGCGAAGCACAGCTCGTGCACAAAAATATTAAATAGTGTATACGGGTATACCCAACATAACATTTTAAGATGCGCATCCTCCAGTTTGATCATAAGAATGGTTTTATCAACATCCTAAAGTGAATGCTTGTCTAAATATAGTTTAATTCAGACACCATGAAGGACAAAGTTGTCTCTGCCGAAGTTAATGTGCTTTGTTTTTGTACAATTTAAAATAACATTCCTAAAGTAGGTAATATAAGAGACTATTTACGTAAATAAATAAATTACGTAAAGTAGCATTTTTTATAGTTAGGAACATCCTACTTTCTAATAATCTTATAAACATGAAAGTTTGGATGTTTGGGTGTTAGGATGTTTATTACTCAATCACGCAAAAACGGCTGAACGCATTTGGATGAAATTGGGTACACAGATCAATTATAACCTGGATTAATTCAAAGGATATACGTAAGTATATCCTTTGAACGGGAGCGTACCTACTACCGGGATAAGAGTAGTCTTATCCCGGTAGTAGGTACGCTCCCGTCAGATAATTTTCGACCACTACTAAGGAAACTATTACAGATACCTGTTTTAAATTTATTTCGTGACAAAAACTTACTATACTTACCTACTTTAATGTATATAGGTAACTTAACATGATTTTTTTATGGGGCATCTTGTCGCGGGCTCGAACTCACTGGTGGGCCTGGGTGACAAGCACGCTGTCTCGCCAGGCATCGCGTTCGACAGAGGCAGTACCAGTGATGAGCAGTTAGACGCTAGTCTACACGCACAACGTTGTTGAGTGAGATTCAGGATCAATTATAGTAAAACAGGCGCGTAAAAAATTAAGCATAGTCCTTCGGAAGATCGGGTTTTATGAAAAAACCACTGCATAAATCCATGACCAATAAAGTTTATTAAACATTTCGATAATTGAGCCTTGTCGGTTTCGACTTGGTTTTTGAGATTTAACACTTCTTTTGGAACGAAGTTCCTTATCGCGCGTTTTGAAAGGGGCCTAGACGGAAAAAATTCATACGAAAAGTTGTAACGACACTTTTTGCTATTATGACTTAAACACGCCCAAAATTAGGTAAAATTAGCAAGAAAAACTAATTTTTGTTGGCTCCTAACTTTTTAATGGCTTTTTATTTAGTATTCTGTTTCCGTACAGACAATATTAATAATGAGACGAAACCATACTATGCTTAATTTTTGATGTACATTGTCGAACAGTGGAGTAATACACTCTCGAAGTTAGTATGGAAAAAATGTCGACAAGATTCACTTTAAGAAATAAAGTTATAAAATGTCCAACCAAATAAAAAGATGTTCATAAAAAGAACACGATTTCCTAATTCAAATTACGTCAACGACTTTCCTTGCTCAGTACATTACCGTCTAGCAATAGATAATAAATACTTGCCTTTTTGCTCCCATCCATCTTATGAAGCGAACTTTCAATAACAATCATAATTTAAAATCTTTGTTGTGCACCGAGACTATTTGATCGATCAATTCGATCATAAAGTACCAGTACCAGATCACAATTGGTGAGGTTTTTTATTCTATGATCTAAAAGAGAATGTATTATTTTATTGGAAGGTATTTTGTCTACCTACCTACCCATAATAGAAAATTATGCAACTGAAAGTACAATAATGGATTACTTTATCGCTACAATTATACGTACTTTGCAGTCAATGTAAACTAATGGAATATTTCGATAGAAACTTTTAATGCTCCTATGAACTTACGGTAGAAAAGAAATTAAAATTTTTGCAATTTTCACGTCAGTGTCAGGTAATCACATTTTAATCAACATACAACGTTGGGTTGTTGTGTGTGCCGCAGTTTCAGGTAATCACATTTTAATCCAAATACAATGTTGGGCTGTTGTGTGTGCCGCGCGGTGTGTTGTTGATCGCGTGTTGGTCGCGCTGTCGCGTCGCGCCTGTTCGAAGACGCACAAATGTTCATTTAATCCCAATAAATGTCGCGAATCATATTTTAATCAATATACAACCATTGCTAAGAAGCGTAAGAAAATTAGAACTTTGCGGGATAACTTAATTCATCCACCTGAAGTAAGGAGGTACAGGCCAAGGCATGAGTTTGATGTTGACAGAAAGTGATCAACGTTAGGACAACAGCAAAAATCCACACTTCGTAGTTCAAGTGTTACTGTTGTCGACTAATCTGACATTTCAAATTGTATGTTTGGTTACTAGAGGAGTTTGACATGAGTTTGACATTACACCTGTCAAATTAGTATCGATAGGTATCGTAAACGAACTGTATGTAATACTACCATACTTCTTGCAGTATAGGATTTTGGAACACTCTGTGTTGATAAGTACGAAGTTAATGACAGGTATTGATGCAATGATATCTCTGTAACCTCTGATATCTGGGTCTTATGACTTGAGCGGTCTGATAACCGTCTGATGTACCGTGTTTTTATTTATTCGCGATTAGCTGGAAACAGTAGGTTTATTATAATTATGTTGCTTGAACTTTCAACTTGTTATCGGAAGCAATTCATAAATACATACTACATACATACTCGGCCTATAACGTTCCCATCCCACTAATGGGACACAGGCGTCCTCTCCGTGAGAGTGAGTGGGCCGTAATCCACCACGCGGGCCCAGTGCGGGTTGGTATATTTCACATAGCTTCGAATTTTTGGTTCTAGGATATGCCGTCTTCCTCATGGTATTTTGCTTCACCGTTTGAGAGCAGTGGTGATGAAATTATTTATACAAAGTAATGCGCCTGTCTGGGTTTGAACCTACGACCTACAACTCGTAAGTCGCGGCCGTTACCAATGGGCCACCACTGCTCTACCTATTAAATAAGAGGTTGTTATTGTAGAACTATTAGTAAAACACTGGTCAGAAATACATAAAATAAGTAATCATTAAAACTATTAACTAAAAAGAAAACTAAAATAAAAAGAAATCTTTTATGGCATCTCGTGGTTTTTTGACCGCAAGTAGGCAGCAAGATGTGCATTTTGAACAGCAATCTAAAAAGGTCTTATGCAAAATTGAAATGCAAATACTTACGATCAAAATTCAAATTGTTGCACTGAAAGTTTTTTCAGGAACAGACTGAAAGATACCACATGAACAAGAAGCTTATAGGTAGTTATCTATATATAAACGTTTTTGTACACAAACCTTTTATTCGAAGCGGGGAGAACCGATCGTGTCCGAAGTCTTCGATAAAACACGAGTCAAGCCCGAATCTATTCGTGAAAGAGAGGAATCCACACAGTTCACAGTCCACGCACACAATGCACCCTACATGTGTGCGTCCTATCGCCTCATAGACATGGGATATTGGTATCGATCGGTTCGGTACACTACCTGCCGTTTATGCTACCCTAGTACTTTCCGATCGGGCGACCATTATCGACGATTGGCAATACTTCCAATACATACGATCCCACACATAGATACCACGTGTGGTGCTCTTGTTTGTAAACATACGATACCAATTTGAATGTTTAGGATATTTTGCAATCTTTTTTAAATAATGAGGATGCAGCAATCAAATCGTGAGTCTTGACAACAGTGTTGAAGCCGTATGCTTCGCGTGACTGAATTTCTTTAGTAGCCATGTCTTCGCTGTCTATGTAAAGCAAATTAGCAAGCTCACGTAATAATACACTTTGTTGGGCCTTCTGGTACTGAATGGCCAGTATATCTTGACACTTCATAGCGGCGCTGCTTGTCGTGCCGTAGCTCAACCTTACTTAAAACTTGGAACAATTCTTTTAGTTCCTAAGCCAGCCACGGTTTAAGTTAAGCTGGTGGTTGAATAATTTCACTAGCGGTTCGCACGAGTGAAACCGTTGTCACTCGTTGTATAATTGTGGGTAACTCTCACAGTCATATTAGCACCTGTTAGTGAAATGAAATCTTCATTTATTTGTGAGACAGTGGGAACCCTTTGACAGACATTTCATTTGTCACCCATCATATTGTTATGCAGAAGTAAAAGACAATGCCTGATGTTAAAACTAAATTCGTTTTTATTGTTCATTGTTTGCTTGCCTACATATGTACAGACGCCAGCACATAAACCTACCCCAAATTGTCCAATTTTTCCAATTGTGCATGAACCTTATGCTTATGTGATAAAGTTGAAAATCTATCAAAGAGACAGATTGGGGTAGCTTGGCGATGTTGGCGTCTGTACGTTTTCTGCAATTTGCAGGGCAGTGTCAGGCTGTACGTTGCATAAAATATGATTCGCGATCGTGACACGTATGTATTTACACATTTATAATCATTAAATCATCAATAAAACCTCCTTAGTTCATACAGGAAAAGTTTTTATTCCAGTGCGCAAACTGTAACCATGAATTCAGCATATCATTGTAGACCCCCCAACGCAGACATTTTTCGTCGGTTCTACAAATAAAAATCAGCTGTTTCATAGAAAAGTGCAATACACGGTCAAAATGTATGGAACACCTGATTTTTTTTTGTATAACCGACGAAAAATATCTGCGCTGGGGCTCTACAATAATATGCTATTATGCTGATTTCATGGTTACAGTTTGCGCACTGGTTAAAAACTTATCCTGTATTATCCCATTGAATTACTATTTCATGAAAAAGTTGTCAGTCTTGCAAGTTAGTTCAACTGTAAAGAATTCAGTTCTTCTTATTGGATTTGTATACGAATTTGTCTATGTTTATCACTTGCTATTTTCATCATTATCATCATAATAGGGTAACACATTATTCATGCCCATATGGCGCCAATCATACACAACTCAGCTACCTTCTCTTCCAAATCTGTATCACGTCTTCCTAACTTTGTTATTAACGTCAGTTAAAAGTTAAAACATTTTCCAAACAATCATTCTTCCAGTCACAAGATCTAAGGGGGCCCTCAGGCCAGTCAAATCGTTTTGATCTCGCTTATTAGTAAGTCTGTAAATAGCCAGACAGACTGCCTTTGGTTTATTTGTGACGGGTTCCCTAAATCTGGACGTCTGTAGGTACGTCTGCTCGAGGTTAATGTTTGCTAAATGGATCTCGAGATTTATCAACGCTTTAATTAATCGGAGAATCGAAATACTTAATTAGAATGAATTGAGTCTAGATTTGCATTCGAATTGCGATGTTCTTTTGTTTTGTCTAGGTTTTTATAATGAGGATGACGTAAGCTTCATTAAAACAAGTATTGGAGGTGACACTGTAGGCGTTAAGATTAATAAATAAATAAGTTGTAGAATGTAGAAAATAAATAAGTAGATTGATTATTATTTTTCTGCAACAGGAAGCTATAAATGAATATTAGTACTATTGAGTTTAACACGTTTGCAACAATATTTTTACGTAGTAAATATAACTTGATGAATAGGTACTAACAAAGTGTGCCTATTATATCAAACTTGTTACCTAATTGGCTTCATGGCAACATCTCCCACGCAAATAGCTGATGAGTTAAATAAAAACCACGTTTAATTCCAGTTTCCGAGTACCATAATTAAGAAAATTACTACTAAATTGATGTTTATCAAAATCATGCATAATCTAAGAGTAAAACAAAAACTGTGCGTTTTCGAGAGTTGGAACGTGAAGATGAAAGATGTGACGTTATAATTTTTGAGATCTTCAAGGCAAAGAGCAGACTCATCATCATTAGCCTACAGTATCCACTGCTGGACATAGGTCTCTCCTAATCCTAATGCACGCCATATTCATTCAACTCGATTTCGACCGTCCTCCACACAGCCTGAGGTGATCCTATCCTACCTTTCGCTTACCGACTCGCGGTCTACCCTAACAGTTATCGATTTTACGGCTAATATGGCCGGCCGGCCCAATATCAATTTAGGTTGCTTATTCTGTGAGCTATGTCGGCAAAATACGTTCCGGATCACCTCGTTCCGGATTCGAATACTCAGAGAAAATCCAAGCATATTGCAAGCATTAAAAGCTGAGCAGGCAATTCTACTTAATTTGTCGTTCTACTTACAGTAATTATGTAGTCAATTTCCTTTTCTGTAAATACTATATTACTATGTGCCACTTCGTTTTTCGGTGTAATATTTAAAACCATTAGTAGAGTTTTATGGTGTCAAGTAAAAAGTAAAAGTTAGTCCAACACATCACACACAGAAGCCTTCACCACAACATGAGCTTAACGTGAAAGCTGCAGGGTATCTCGCGAAATTCATTTTTTTGTGCGTCTCTTGCAATTTTCAGGTCAGCGCCAGTTTAGTATGTTCATTAATTTAATTCCATTGAATGGCCATTTCATGTAAAAGTTATTAAATTAAATTAAATAAACTTAGAAGGGGATGTACCTAACCCTGGAGCTTTCACCTTAAGCTCAGCTCATGTTGTGATATTAAGTCATCAATATACAGTTAACTTAATGTAAAAGCGTATCCTCAGGCGCATAGAAAAGTATGAGAAACACACAAAAACCTCATCAATTTTCTTACATCGAGAACTTGAGCGAATTGGGCGCATATGATCGACATTACCCTTAATGTACAATACGACTTTGACCAACTTTAGTATCCCTATCTCTTTCTTATTCGACGATTAACTACGGGTCAGACAGAGACGGCGTGGTATGCAAATTGGTCGTGTTCGCAATCAGTACTTATACTGTCAGCCATGCATTCCGTAGGTCAGGGGTCGTGAATAGTGGGCACGCTATATTGGGATATTTGGTCACAGCACGCGATGGTTTGGCTTTTAAGGACTTTCGTGAAGCTGGTTTTGGCGGTGGCTAATTAGGCATGCGTTGTGTGTGCCTAATCAGACACAAATGAACACTGAAATATTTATTACCTCGTTATTTTGAAGTTTCATGCCTAATGTGTATAAAGGTTCTTTATCGGCTGTATCCAACCAAATCCAATACCTTAGTTTTATAGTTACGTTCCCATCTAATAGCAAAACAGACATACATAATCAGCCTATAATGTCCAAACTGCTGAAGCATCTTCTATATGAAAGAGAGTGCGCCGTAATCCACCACGCGGGGCCACTGCGGGTTGGTAGATGTCACATGTCTTCGAATTTTTGGTTCTAGGACATGCCGGTTTCCTCACGATGTTTTCCTTCACCGTTTTGAGAGTAGTGGTGATGAAATAATTTATCCTAAGCAAAGCGCCTTTCAACTACTACAACTCGTGAGTCGCGGCCGTTTCCACTAGGCCACCGCTGCTCTCCCATCTAATTCCTTTGTCTAAAAATATCGTCTGCATCATTAAAAAACGCCAAGACAGTACCATATAATAGGACTTACCTAAGAAAATGCTAGTTAGCACCAAAGGTTTACCAAACCTTCAATATTCCCTACGATAGCAAGTGTTTGCTATGCAATAGGGCCTGTGTCGTGCTATATTTTAGCATGCAAATAGTACTGCAATCTCGTCGATATCTATCTGTTTGCTAGATTTCAATAATCATTTCTTAGCTTCATAATTGGTGCATGAATCAAATGCACTATTTATGAAGAGACTAGTGCATTAGTCTCATTTAGAAGGTCGATTGTGCTTTATTTTATATGGCCGTTGAAATTGCTTACGTTTAATTGGTTTGAATTTCTACTATTAAGCTAGGGAGTAGGACGTAGGCAAAAAGGCTGCCAGACTAAAATGGGACTGGTTAGGATTTTTTTTTGGTTGGTAAATCATCAAATAACTTCTCCCGCTCTTGGTGGAGCAGGAGGGCCGTGTCAGACTTTTACTGACTAAAACCCAATCGAGTTCCCTCAGTTGCCTGTGTGCCAGGGGCCACGGTGTTTCTTTCGAACAACCCGCATCCCTGGCAGAGCACTGGGTGGGTCACCTCAGTCGCATGCACAGTGACCGCTGGGCAATAGTCCCCACACCTGAGGGTGGACGGGCGCCGCCCCTGAGGCCTGCCCAAGAAGAGATAGAGAGACGACCTTCACGCGAATTGCAAGGGTTGGATCGAGGTGGCCCTGGTAAAGAACGCTTGGAAGGATTTGAGGCCTTTGTTCAATAGTGGGACAATTTCGACTTATAAAAAAAAAATCAGTTGTGGAAAATCATTGCTTACACTTTTTGGTAAGATACACAGGTATATCAAATCTATGTACCTAATAACTTAATAAAAAGTGTATTAGTAGATATTATTTTCCCATCGTGAAAATAACTTATTTATTTTATTTAACCATTAATGCACACACATATAAGCAGACAAGAAGAAAGGAACAGAAAAATACGTACAAAGGTAATGCTTATTTCTACAGAAATCTCTTCCAGCACACCTGCGATAGGAGAGAAGATAAAAGAGATGTAGACAACGTGTGTAATAGTAGAAGAGAAAATAATACAGAGCGAGTCTCTCTCTCGGCGGTTATACAGGATAAGATTTTAACCAGTGCACAAACTGTAACCATGAATTCAGTTCAGAAATTTTTCGTCGGTTTTACAAAAAAATATCTTCTGTTCCATACATTTTGACCGCGTAGGTACCTATTGCAATTTTCTATGAGACAGCTGATGTTTTTTTGTATAACCGACGAAAAATGTCTGCGCTGAGGGTCTAGAATGATATGCTGCATTCATGGTTACAGTTTGCGCACTGATTAAAACTTATTCTGTATTACTTGTTTCCTGAAAGTCTCGTTCAAATCGATAGCAATTTATACTAGTAGTTAAAGTCAGTTAGTCTGATAACCCTGTAATTGAAAATTGGAAGTTACATACGGGTGTAAGTTGTTACGCTCACAAATTAATAATTATTCAAAAGCACTTGCAGGTGGCTGACTACCAGAAAACCTGGACAGAAGACGTAACTTTTAAACCTGAAAAATCAACAAAACATACGTAACATTTAAGAACTATCAATTGTCTAGTAGTTAATAGTTTTAGAGACGGTAAAACAATTAGTTTACATAATCCCACAACAAATGATCGACAATCGATTCGAGAGATAAAATCTTTAGAGTAACTTGCGAAATATTCGATTCACGGTACATAATCGTAATTATAATAGTGTTATACTTAGTAAAGAAACGAATTGTACTTGTTCCGATTTCGTAAGAGAAGGAAGGAATGTTACTTGCCGGTCTATGGTTTGATTATACTTCCATCGCCCTATGGGGGGCATGGGCTTTGTTATAGGTAGAAGAGATTGTCTATGGGTTACTTAAGATTTAAAGCGAATTTTTTGAGTGTTAAATATACGCAAGTCATAATTACTCTACTTTTTTACCCGACTGCGCGATGCAAACGAGGGTAATGTATTTATCAGCCTATTTATAATTGTTCGTTCCTTTATGCCACTCTAGAGACCGGCGCAGGCCGATTGATTGACGTAAGAATCATCAACATCATCAGATAGGGATCACCGGCATCGGATTTTTTCTTTGGTAACATTCGCAGGATTATGACAAATCTGTCTTAAGGCTTCTTCAAACAGGAGCGACGCGACAGCGCGAAGCGACACTTGTAGAACAATTTCCATGAAGTTTTCATATAAATTGTTCTACGTCCGTCGCGTCGTGGTAGTCTGCACGACCCTTTAATCTTACGAATGTTACTAAAGACATGACAGCAATCAAAATTCAATATGGCGTCTGGTTGTCGCCATATTCAAGTCAAAGTTGAATTTAAGAAGCCTTCGACTGCCTGAGATTGCATAGTAACCAGTTTAATAGTCAACCAAATAAAATTTTCTTCGTTTCCATCTTTTTAAATTTAACTTTTTACGCAGTCGGGTGTTTTTTTTGCGATCATTATGATTTGTTTCTCGATACTACATTCTCTAATTACACTGCACTCTTGACCTCGATCACGCCTGATGGAAAGCGGTTGATGAGGTCCATGATGGAACGAGCGTGCCCAGAAGACGCCTGTGGTTGTTGCCTGGGTTAAATATGGATGGGAACACAGTTTGATACTGGTCAAACATATTTTCTGCTATCTTATCGTGAATGTCGTCTTAATTGTTGATAGTTGATATGTGGTTAGCGCCAGCTTGAGGTTCATGGACTTGGTTCCTAGCCAACGCAGTATTTGAATGTAGCATCTTCACTGTAGATTAATCTACAGTGAAGTTGGACAGCCATCTTGCATTACTTACGTACAGAGGCCAGCACATCAAGTTACCCCAATCTGTCAAATTTCTTTGATAGTTTTTCAACTTTATCGCAAAAGCATAAGGTTCATATTCAATTGGGAAAATTGGACAGTTTACTAGCGGTAGCTTGATGTGCGTCTGTACATGTAAAAACTAGAACAGAAATTAATTTACTTTTGGAGTCTTCTGCAAGAATACAGGGTGACATGGACATTGACGCATACACTGTTACTATGGGTCATGGGTATACAGTTCATGATTCTGAAAACCCTACGATGAAAATGTTCGAGAGTTATTTAATAAAAATCAGCTGTTACATAGAAAAGTGCTATGTCTACGAGGTAAAAATGTATGGAAGAGCTAATAAAAAAATTACCGATCCAAATTTTCAACGTCACAATGTAACAGGTTGCGTGTCGATGTCCACCGTGTATTAACATTCCCTATACCGTTTGAACTATAGAATTGTCTCCAGGAAGTCACGATTAGTTAATTAAACTCACAGATAATAAAAAGCAAAGCAATAGTTTTCATTACTCCGTTAATTAGACCACGTCTGCGGTAGAACAATGAATCGAGAGCGGAACAGCGGTTATCGTAACCGACAACCAGTCATAAGGCCGCATGTCCACCGCCACCATCAACGGGACGTCAATGAGAACCAAATGACGGCACTGAAGTAGCGATACATACCGTTCATTTGCGAGAAGCTTGACATAATTCAGGAGCAATTTTCGGGTAAGTATGATTATTTAAAAGTTTAAAGCTGCGGTAAGAGTTCTGCGCGGCGTGTCACAACCTCTCTAGCTCCCTCATTATTAGGCTTAGCTTAACGTCATTTTTGTAGCAAAAAGAATAAAGTTTGCCGCGTTTACCTGTATACACAACCCAATATTGTAGATTTTTTAGGTATGTCACCCATTTTGTCAATGAGCGATACATTTACTATGGTCCTGTACGTAACGTCCAGATTGAATAATCTCGTTGACTTCTCGTTGACGGTGGCGGTGCACAAACTGCCTAAGTAGTAATAGTAACCACCGAGAAACGAATGTTAGTACGATTGTTCTTAGAAATGGTTCGGTTGCTCCATTTCTTGTAATCAATTGTAGCGATAACAGTTCTTCATTATTCAAAGTAGGTGCTATTTTGTTTTAGTGTTGACCTGGAAGTGGTAGCTATAGTGTTGTGATTACTCTTTTTTTTAAACAAATCAATGTTGACTGTTGTGTAGTTTTGAGCCATTATCATTGTAGATATCAACCCTGTTATTTATAAACGTTGCTTAAAGTGTAAACGTAAAAAAATTATGGTTAAATAGCCATTAATCACTACCTAACTCTAAGCAACGTTTATAAATAAGGGGGTAAACGTTTAACCATTCGCGTAATCAATCTATAACATTCCCACTACAGACCTCCTCTTTGTGAGAGGAAGTGGGCCATATGTATAACATGTCTTCAATGTTTTTGCTGTAAAACATGTGTCATCACTGGTCATCACTATGTTTTCCAACATTTGAAAATGGGTTGCAATTGCTGGTACTTGTGAAGATAGGACTTCCTTCATTCATTTGAAACCCATAAGTTTAAAATAATACTTATTTGAAAAAAAATGCGTATTTGTAGTCGGTCAAAGTGGCGGAGCTTGGGGGAGACCTATGACTAGCTATCGCGGAAGTCGCATTAGATCCCGTGATCCTCGGTGCAAGTGTGGGACGGAACACCGGGATGGTTTTAGATAGTAAGAGTCTGACAGACCCCGTCGGCCCTCCCACGGGCAGAGGACATCAATGAGGTCCCGTCATAAAAAAAGGCCTATTACTAGCTGCGGACGTCTTTCGGCTGATAAGATGATAATGTTGTTTGTTTTATAGTCTCTTCCTTTATTCTAAGTAGCTATGTTTCAAGATCGCTAGAAATAGAAATAGAAATAATATTTATTTGCATAAAACATGGTAATTATATAAAGTTGTTTTAAGGTACATTATAGAGCATACATGTTTAGCTTATATCATAGCATGCAAATATTGTTGGTTACATTTAAAAATGTTTCCCGTCAGTAAATTCTTTAATGCTGTAAAAGTTATTCGTTTTTAACCATTCATATAGTTTTTTTTTAACAACCTAAGATCTAAAGTTTTTAAGTCATTTGGAATTTTATTGTACACCCGAACACACATGGCTAAACAGCTTTTATTGTATTTAGCCAGTCTCGGTGAGAGCCTGTGAGGATCTCGCTTCATTTTCTAAAACATGTCCAGTTTTACAATCATGTTATGGTACGGTGGTACGTAACATAAAACTCAATATTATTACACTTTACAAGATGTCTATCGCTGAGAGAATGGAACAGACCGCTCTAATCCGACAGGCCTGATTTGAAGTCTATTATAAATAATATCCCAGTGTTATACAACGAGCAGAAAGTTGATCCACGTTGTCGATCCCTGATAGCACAATAACAAATAATGTAGCACCTTTCTCTGGGAAAATGTACTACTTAGATCATACTTAATACAATAACCAGGAGGTAGAATGGTAGGGCTATGTTTCAGTCGGCTTCCACTCAAACCGGATGCAGCTGAATACCCTTAATTAACACGAAGCGACTGTCTATCTGACCTCCACAACAGGGGCGTAGCTACCGCCGTATCTGCCGTATCAATTATACGGGGCCCCCGGGCCACGCGGGCCCCCGACGTGCGTAAGCAAAAATCAATAAAAACTTCCCTATTTTTTTTTTTTCAGAAATGACAAACGTAAGGAGAGTGTATAAATAATTTGAATAGTTTGTAAAAAAATTGGAAAAATTGACAGATAGATAATTATGATGAATAAGTATTTCTTTTAATTTTATGCAAACATTTTTTTTTCTTTTGTGAGAAATCTTTACCCTTCATAAGGGGCCCCAAACAAATTTTTATACGGGGCCCCGCCAAGGCACGCTACGCCACTGCTCCACAACCAAGTTACTGGGTAATACGATAACCCTTGATAAGACATCTAATCCTATCAAGGTCATATAACAGACATCTAATTTACCAACCAGATCATGAGATTGAGACCTCTCATGATCCTAATTCCCCACAGATCGTCACGCTGACCTGCACCCTAATTGCTCATAATCTGTTTAATTTTGACAGTTCAACAATATTCATTGCGTTATTTACGTTGTTGAGCAGACACATTTTTCGAGCATATGAAGCAATGGTTTAGCAATATGTTTCAAAACGAAACAGATTATGATTAATCGTGAGTTACGCATAAGTGCAGGACATTATGGAGAACATAGGATGTATTCATTCACTTGTTTAAGTTTCCGGACAATTTGTACGTCAACTACGGGAAATGCGTTAGCAGCTAATGGGAGGTCAATCAGCAAGTCAACAATCTAATTGCTGATTATAGATCCGCGTGACTTACCGGCCTGCGATCTCGATTTGACTTGTCCGTGCTAGGTTTTTCTGGCGATTTTTTCGTAGAAAACAGAAAAAAGGTTTAAGAAATTAAGTGTTTGATCTCAAGGATCCTGCGTATATTCCATAGGAATTATTTCCTCGAAATACGTTTTTTTTCTATAGAAAAGCAAGGTTTCTGCAAAGTATTGTAAGAAGGGCACATGTGTTACTGGGAAGTACTGGGAACAAAACCAGTCCTGGCACGAACAAGATGTTTTTTGTCACAGACTCCTAACTGTCATTCGTTGGAGCTTTGTCACAGGGTGATCTGTGAATTATGTGAAAAATATTTTGCACATGGCCATTTTATTTCTTCCATCAGTCTCTCAAGTCGTCGTGCACTTATCGGTACGTCATCATACGGCGTGAGACATTTCACGACCATGCCACAGTACCTTATATCTAGTATAACCAGTAAGTTCATTTGGCTGGCCATTGTACTGAGTTCTTTTAGAAATACTCGAAGCATGAATAGTAGTTGTCTAAGTTCTCTATATTTTTTTAGATATTAGGTACCTACTTCTATTTCTGCCATTATTTTAGTGCTGAATATAATCCAATCATATTTAAAAAAAATACTAATTGTTGTTGTCATATTGACCTTTGCTATATCAAGGCTATGTGTATACATGAGCCAGTTAATAGTAGCACCTAGTATATACTATTTGCTACTATTAACTGGAACAGCATTTCATCTGATACGACGGGAAATTTTTGTGATGACCATTACAAATTCAGGCTAATAGGAGCCTCAAAACTGTACAATCTAGTGTAGTGTGTGTAGAAACATTTTTACTTACTGCCAATCTTTATTTACTACATTATCTCCTTCAACAGATCGTGAGCATGATGCTCTTCTTAAGAATCATTCACCACCGTCACTGCATTAGCCACTTTATCGTTAACCAGACAAGCTTCACATTGAATTGCATGATGACTTTGAAGAATACACTTGACTGACATTAACATAATGTAAAAGCCTGCATAACTTGTTGATATGTCGTGTGAGAGTGATTCCACTTCTTGAGAACTAATTGATTATGCAGATGTCATTAGAGATAATTGTGACAATTAGTGAAGAAAATGTTATCGGTGTAGTAACAGAGAGTATTGTAAGTGTCTTATATATAACCGTGTCATTTGATGACTTAAGTGAATTGCACAATGTAATACAGCATAGGACAATCAACTTTGAGGTTTTAGATATGAACTGGTGTCAGGATTTGCAGTAAAAGCCTTGATAGTCGTTGAGTTGTGACTGGTGATTGATGTATAGAAATGCAGAAAATAAAAAGTTAATAGTAAATGTAATGTGAAAGGTTTTGTTTAGATAGCAAAACATAAAGCTGTTTGCGAAGATAGCCAGACATGAAGGTTGATAGTGAATCTAATTTCAAGATTTGTCTGAAATATACAGTGTGGTTAAACGAAGGGAGCAGCTTTAGAGGGTGTAGGTGTTAGTATTTATAATTCTAGGTGGAACTCCATTTGTGTCCCAACATCAACAGCTGGACTGTCTGCCCCGGGTACCTATATCCTTACTAATATTATAAACGCGAAAGTTTGTAAGTATGGATGGATGGATGTTTGTTACTCTTTCACGAAAAAATGGCTGAACGGATTTGGATGTAATTTGGCACACAGATAGATTATAACCTATATTAACACATATGATACTTTTTATCCCGGTAGTATGTTCCTGCGGGATAATTTCCGACCTCCACGCGGGCGAAGCCGCGTGCGTAAGCTAGTGTAGGTATAAAGCATTATCAATAGCATCTTTAAACTCCTTTAACGTGCCTATAGCTATATCTATTCAAGCATCTACACAAACTATCTATCCATAATAATGGACCACCATTATAAATTTATAAGCCCTCAGCTACTATGTTTTCTAAAACTCTTCATGTCATATCTGAAAAATATTGTACAAGAAGGATCGTGCACGCTGCAGTATAGTTTATATTATAAGGACAGTGTTGCCGCCTTTGATCTATCAATCAGCGATTAGCTATGCGCGTGCGCCGACTACGGGCACTTTGATATGCATCCGTTTATTATTATGTTTCAGAAATGGTTTCAATATGCTAATAGAATAACGGGCTGAGAGTTTAGATAGAAATAGATCACTGAAAGATATGTGTATAAAATAAAAGTGCTTGTGATGACATTTCACTTCCTTCGCTATAAAGAATATTGGAAGATCATATGTTGTTGTGTCCAGAGAAAATCTATCCATACTTTGGTAGAATTTACATAACATCACGCCTGTTTTCCACGATGGGATGGCAGAGGTGTACCAATAGTACACTCACATTACGCTAGTTATGGACGGAATCTATATTCATATATATATATATATCTATATTCAGTTCAGCCGAGTTTTCGCTCACTGCGACCAACAATGAGACAATTCTGAAAATAATCAGGAGTCTACGATCAAATGCTCAGGGGGTTGATGGTATCAGTTTGGAAATGTTAACACTCACATTGCCAACCACCCTGGAAGTCATCACTGATATCATCAACAGGTCAATAGAATCGCGCACTTTCCCTAGCCTCTGGCGTCGCGCAGTTGTTCGCCCTATCCCTAAAATCAGTGATCCAGTCAATTTGAAAGATCTCAGGCCAATTAGTATACTGCCCTGCCTGTCAAAGATTCTGGAGCGTGTGGTTTATCTACAGGTAACTGAATACTTGGAGGCAAACAACATTCTCCCCGAACTTCAGTCAGGATTCCGTAAAGGAAGAGGCACTGCAACGGCTCTGATGGATGTAGTGGGCAATATCCTGGAGGCACGTGACAGGGGGGAGGGGTCGATCTTGGTACTGCTGGATTTCTCACGGGCTTTTGACGCTATTAATACCAATCTGCTGCTGTCCAAGCTAAAATACTATGGCTTTGATCGTGACGCTGTCGATTGGTTTAGTAGCTATTTGACTGGTAGGTCGCAGTACGTGCAGATCCACAAGGGGGATGGATCGACTGTGTCTTCCCCCCCACTACAGGTGTCTAGGGGAGTCCCCCAGGGATCGATTTTAGGCCCTTTGCTGTACATCCTCTACAGTGCTGATGTTACCGGATCCTTTGTAAACTGCAAGTATCACATGTATGCTGATGATATCCAGTTGTACACATCATTCAAGGGGGGTGATACAGCATTGGCAGTGCAAAGGGTGAATGAGGACCTGCATAGAGTGGTGACCTGGTCTGAGGAGAACTCTTTGGTTCTGAACCCACTGAAGTCCAAGTTCATGGTGCTGGGGACAAAAAAACAAATCTCTGCAATATTGTCGGCCAAACCAGAAATTCTTATCAAAGGGGAGATAATTGAGCGAGTAGAACAGGCATGTAGTCTGGGTCTAATCCTAGATCCTGAACTGCGTTTTGAGGCTCATTTAAAAAACGTACTAAGAAATTGTTTCTATAGGCTTAAGGTTTTATATGGCATACGTAATTTTCTTACCGTATCACTTAGAAAACAACTGGTTGACAGTCTGATCCTATCTAAGCTCAATTACTGTGACACTGTATATGGGCCCTGCCTGCTTGGTAGGACAGATAGGCTAGTTCAGCGAATTCAGAATGCCTGTGTTCGTTTCTGCGTTCATGTCCCTCGCCAGCATCATGTGACGCCATACATAAACCAGATGGAGACTCTAAAAATGGCTGCCAGGCGGAAACTTCATTTAGCAAGTTTAATGTTTGGCATTGTAACAACCCATAAGCCGCACTATTTATATGAAAAGCTCACCTGGCGACAAGCACGTTACAAATATGGTCTTCGTTCTGTAGTTGGCCCGCTAAACATGCAGCGACATAAAACTGCAGCTTTCAGAGGTAGCTTTAGGTTTGCGGCCACGCGCTGCTGGAATGACCTTCCACCACCAATGCGAGGCCTAAAAACAATACAGTCTTTTAAATTTCAACTTAAGAAGTTATTGTTGCATAAACAGCTCTCTGAACAATAAGTTTGTATTTTTCTCTTTAAGTTTTTATCTTCTTTGCTTACCTCATGGGTCATGGCCTGCAGTACTTGGTTTTGGATCCCCAGCAGCGCTGCAATAGGTCCCCTGTCTGCCGGGACTGCTGGCAGCGTTTCCCCTGTCCGTCACTCATTCTATGTTGACAGCCTTTAATTGAAATTTGATCATATTTACTTATCCATGTTTATTGCTAAATATTTATATACATAATCGCCTATTAACAATCTAATTTCAAATCAAATCAAATTCCATTAATCTTATATTTCTATTCATGACTCTTGACTTCCATTTCATTTTCACTTTTTACATACTTTCCTGTTTTTGCTGTTGAAAGTAGCGACGCCCCATTTAGGAGGCGTGGCGGGTCGCGGCGGGGCTTCGCCCCCGTCAATGGTGGCTTCCTGTTTTTGGAGCTCCAAAACTCTTTGATGGTGTTTGGTATGTCGGGTCACCCTCCAGATTCCAAGGTTTTGTTTTGTCTTGGGTCCATCTCATCTTTCACATTCACTCATAAATACTTAAAACACTGACCTACGACACTGACACACAACTATTGCATAATTTTTACACATTACATCATTCATTGGCCATTTTGTAATTTCTTACATCAATTTTTATGACGCACACGCACATTTTATCTATGGATGACGCTTCGAAATGTTGCCACTACATAAAGAGAAAAATGTTTATTGAGGATGATATTCTCGTAGCATGTATGTCTATTTCCATTTTCTTTTTATATTCCTTATTCTATCACATTAACATAAAATTTATATAATTTTTCTATTAGTTCGCTGTACGAGTAGTTTCATAATTATTGTTTAATGCACCGGGTGACGTCATTACGTCAAAGCCGGCTATCCCTGAAAACCAGCGCTGGGGCTCTGTCTTGCATAGGGTCGCAGCGTAATGCTGAGTGATAGCCGTTTTGCGTGGATGTGACGCATGTTTCCCTCAACCTTTTCTTATATTTTTTTGTGTTTCTTATCTTTTTGCGTCATGTTTACCGCAAATAAACGTTTTTTCTTTCTTTCTTTCTTTCTTTCTATATAAGTACATCTACATATATCTACAAATAAATAAAATTTAAGTATTTGTTTGTAATGTCAAAATAACAGGTTTTTACTAAATGCATATGTAAGAATACCTATACAGTACATTATAATAATAAAGCCTATAATAAACAATCTTTTAAAACACATATTTCTTATATACTTACTAAAATAAGTATTTAACCTAGACAGTAGTTTCGCCAAGATTGTCTTGCTACTCAGCATAGGCCTCCCCTAAAGCTTGCCATAAAGTGCGGTCTTGTGTCTTCCTTCTCCATGTGGCGCCTGCTATTCTTTTTATGTCGTCTTCCCTACTCCGACGCTGTCTCCCTCTCTTTCTTTCGTGTTGTCTTGGACTTATAACTGTATAAGTCCAAGACAACACGAAAGAAAGAGAGGGAGACAGCAGATTTGTACTGACAAATAACAGTAAAACTATTGTAGTCGATCTTTCTGTCTGTTTCTTGCGACTTGCGGCTTATCTCCAAAACGGCTGGACCGATTATGACGGGACTATCACTTGCAAATAGCTGACGTTATAAGGAGCAACATAGGCTTTTTTCCCTGGTGGCACGTTCCCGTGTGATAATTTCCTGGACATAGGCCTCTCCCAATTTGGGGGGGCTTGCCATAATCACCACGTCTGGCAGGTGGTTTGGCGATCGCAGTATGGTGGTAAAATGCATAGAGAACGCTGCTGCCCATTCTCTAGTAATAGACATAATGAGAATATAATACATGAAAATACATTTTCTTTGGCACCCAGAAGTTTCAATCAAAATACAAATCCGGTTCCCTGGAAAGTTACCTAATCCATCAAAATATAATATTTTATAGCTCACTAAATTATTGTTACAGATTTATGATTCGTACTGCTCAGCAATAAATTATGTTGCTATATTTTGTAACAGTGACGTAACGTAATGTAGCTCGTAGAGTAGATTCTGTGCGTGCATCCTCGATAAGATAGGTATCATGTTGAAACCATGGGTGAGACTGGTGTCAGGCATAACACGATGCCATATAGGGCTGCCAAGGATTCCAGATTTATGATAATGTCAAGAGGTTCGGTAGTAATTCTCTAGGATCAAATGCTGTGGTGCAATGTGGTGAAGGGCAAGCAGTGCATTTTATTGATATACTTTGCACTACTTGCCCATATTATGACAACGGATTTGGATGAAATTTGGCACACAGATAGTTTAAAACTTTTTATCCCTGTAGTACGTTACCGTAAGATAATTTTCGATCTCCACGAGGGGAAGCCGCTGGCATAAGGTAGTTCAACATAAAGCCATTTTGTGATCTTCAAAGAAAAGTCTGATCGTCTACATGAGAGTATCCCACGAGTGCCCAAAACCAAATTAGGAAACCTCAAACATGAATCGATAATTAAATCAATTGAAATTATCGATTTACATTTAATCAATCGACACTTCACGTGACCAGAGGACTGGGTCATTCTTTGGCCAAAGATAATTCTTTGGCCATTCTTTGGCTTTTTCTTTCTTTGCTTTTTTTGCCACGTTGAATGGCAATGCTAATGCATTGCCATTCAACGTGGCAATGCTGCCAGTCTTTTGGGCACGTTTCCTGATGACAGCGATGCGGACGAATACTTCGACGCCTAAGTGTCCTTTTGTTTTTGTATTTATTTGTTTAGTTAGTTAGTTTAATTTTTTTATTCTTTTTCAAATAAAACATTAAATCAACTTTGAATTACCACTTGAACATGCAATTTTCCGATGAACTGCCAAGTGTCAGCCCTATTGCACCTATAACGTTGTTAACGGCGTCTAATGGAGTGGCGGATGTTTATAGCTGAATTCCTAATTATGGTCAAGAGTACCCTGCGCCCGCGTCGCTGTGGGCGTTGACAAGCGCCATTTTGGTATCATTTTTATTTTTACGTTTTCACCGTGTGTGTGCGGATTGCTTGCTTAAACTTGTACGAATGTAGACTGTGGTATAAACATAGAGGTGTGAGTAATAGAAGTTAACAGTGCAAAAGGAAAAGTTGGGAAGTAGAAATCTGGACTGTTGAGTCATCGTGGTGAGTGATCTTAGGCAAACAAGGCAAAGTCTTTAGTAAGACAAGTCTAAGCTTAACAAGATGATAAATTAGAGAAAGCTGTGTTTCTTCTATGAAATTAAGAAGCACTGTGTTCATGGACTCTTGAAAGTCTGACGACAAGTATTACCAAGGGGCATCGTATCAACCAGTTACTGGGTTGTGAAGGTCAATTACTGGTATTCAGCTGGATCCGGCCAGACTAGGACTAAACCCCAACATAGTTGTAAAGGGGCTAGGCAGATTGATTGTGTTGGTTGATTATTGACAAAACTTAGTTTCCAGAAACAGAGGCAAGAAGGTTTGATTGCAGTCAGTGTTTGACCAGAAATCTTAGTCAAAAGTCATTTATTCAAAGCAGGCTGAGAGTCAGAACTTTTGTGCATCAAAATTACATAAGACAATCCCCCAAAACGCCCGCCCTTGACCACTTCCTAGTTCATTCGCTGGGAAAAAGAAATGGCGGAACAAACTCCGCAGGAACACAGCTGTCTGTTACGTTAGAAGCACTTGATTCTATTCAATAGAAGATAAGTAGCTAATTTTTAAATTACGAAACACATTAAATTAGCCAGCTAGCACACGCCAACATACCAACAAAAACATTGAAAACTATATTAGTACCTACTTATCTATGATATAGCGAATAGCGATAATACAATTAAGAAAACGTGTACACATTAGCTCTTTGCCAGACTGTAGTAGTGAGTATGTTCGTCGCTAACCGCCGATTGGCAAAGAAATAGAAAAAAGTTCCAACAACAAACGGCCTCGGTGCAAAGAAACTCCATTTGTTTACTAAACACTTTTCTAACATAAGTCGATGTATTCAACCGAGTTGGCACGCAATCGGTTCATGCTTGCAGGCTTTCTACTCGAGCACTCGTAAACCGTAGTACAAACCCTGTGAATCATACCACAAACATTTCTGCATAACATTTTCCACCGAGTACTCAACGTTAAATATCGATTGTCGATGCTCCTAACAATTCGATTGCTTGTGTCAATGATCCCCATGAATACCTTATTGGACACAGTGTGTCGAGTTGCAGCCTAATGCATCGATTCTCCGTACTATGCCCGTGGCCAATCCGTTACGTTGACAACCGATTCTGAGAATCTACGCTACCGAATTAATTATGATATAGATTTGCCGGTGTTATTAGTAAAATGCCGACTTATATGACAAGATGTATCGATTAGGAGCGTAACTTGTTACACCTACACCTGACATGACTGATGATTATATTGTAGATGACATCATTAGTAAGATAATCGTCGATACGAAATATGATATCAGACATGAACTTGATGAACTTTTCATTAAAATAGGAATGGATCAAGGTCTCACTTATTTAGCTTCAGGTATTTTCATCTATTATAGGAACATTATTACGACATCGTCTATAGATGGTACTTGGTTTCTAAAAGTGGGTTACCCAAGTGTGCTTTTCCAAATCTCGCTGGACTGATTGATAACATAGATAAATAATATCATGCCTGTAATCCCCATAGCGTTAGGCAGAGATGTTCCTATATAATATACCCATATTTCAACTGTTGTGTTGAAGTACCATGTAAACGGGGGCGAGCTTACTGTCGTCATCCGCGCACAAGATGAGAGTTGCCGAGAATCGAGCTGAATGGCGAGCAATTGGAGAAGCCTATGTCCAGCAGTGGACTGATCAGTGAATTTCTGATTGAAGAAGTTTTCTGCCGATTTGGAGGAGTCAAGGAAATAATATCAGATAGAGGGTCGGTCTTCACTTCGCGATTAGTTAAAGAAACAATAAATTATTTTGGAGCCAAATCACGCTTCACCACCGCGTTTCATCCAGCGACAAATGGTTTAGTCGAGAGATTTAATAGAACATTAACTCAAATGTTGTCCATGTATGTCTCTGCTGACCAACGAAATTGGTGTAGCTATGTTCCGTTAGTATGCTTTGCATATAATTCCAGCAAACAATATGCTGTAGGCTCATGATGATGGCGGGCACAAGTCCACCAAACCTCCAGCTGCTACTAACAAATTCCTGATGAAAAATCCAAAAACACTTTGTCCGACTTGGGAACTGAAACCAGGACCTCATGGTTAGCAGTAGCGCTTGCGATCACTAGACGAACGAGGCAGACTGGGATCGATTGCTAATAACTACAGATCTTCCCAAGTCAAGCTTGCTAGTAATGCTAAACGAGATATAAACGAACAAAGCCAGTTTCATAACATTTCTTAATCACCAATTAGATAACTCCGGATTACAAAATACATTCTCATACAAAAAAGCGGTTGATACCTCGACCCAGGTACCAGGCGCTCAGACAATGGGCAGCGGTTGCGAGCTCTTCCTGCGACTGTGTGACGCGGGAACAATGCCCATTGTACCGTCCATGTTACCATTTCACCCGTAATTACGTGCTACTGCACTCTCATACACGACACATACGTGCACAGTAACAGCAGTGACCTCTGATAATGAAGACAGTTGTGAGTTTCTTTTGTAAATATTTGTGTAAGAATCTGTGGCACAATCAGATGCACTGCATGCACGTTGTAGCATAATACAATAATGTGCAACAAAGTATAATATGGAGATTGTCGAATTGGAGCCACATGTATGCATCTTTACTGTCCAGATTGAAGCAGATCAGTAGATGACTTTCAAGACTGGACTGTGGCCTTGCAAAAAAAAGAATGGAGCTATCAAATGCAAAAGTATTTTTTTCAAATTCGACTGTCAGTTTTAGAGATTAGAACGTTCAAAAAAACAAACTCTTCAGCTCTATTAGTATAAATAGATAGATAAATTATCTGCACTAATATTCTGAATTCAGAATTAGAATAACAATGCTTCACTTATCAATCGAAATAAAAAAGTTTTCAGGTTCCCATATTTTTAACAAGGGAGTTTACTTTCTTTTTCGTTTATCTTTCAACAACAACAATGCGACTGAGAAGAATGAAAGTTATGCAGCTGATAATTTCGTTTTACAAAAACTTGCAGTGCCGTTACTAGGCAATCATGCAATCGAGTAGCGTACTATTTTATACGAAGCATACAGTGACATGTGGCCTTTCACACACTAATTACGATACTTAACCACTACGTTGTGCTGCGCTCCTAGTCAATTACAAAAGAAAGTTTACCTTTATTCTTTCTCTTGTTTTGAACTCAATAAAGGTATTTTTGTACTTCGTGACATTTCTTCTTATACTCTTTAAAGTTATTAAGATGAGCATGTTGACCTTAATTGATTGGCCCATAAAACACGAACACATACTTACAAGCTGGTAAATCTCTCTGGCATTAATGAAGGGCGTTCTCAACATGATTATGTATGAAATTATCTACACTACATAGGCAGTTAGTTTATCATAAGGTTGCTCACGCTTTCTTCTCATGATGGGCTTTAAGTACTTCCATACACAAGCACCTACATGCCATCAATAATGTTGGTTATATGTACACCTATAATATTCTATAATATATAATATCTTCGGAATCTTTGACGGCGGCAGCTTGTGGTTACTCTCGAAGATTCAGAGTGTAAACTTGGCTGTTAATTGGTTTGACAAATATCGGGATGAAGATCCATTATGCATTTATAAACCCAACTACAACAAAAGGCATACTAATTATCAGCTTTACAAACAGGACATCAGAGACATTCAAATTAAAAATAACAACGGTTTTCGTAGAACCGTAGTCACATATATTATGTCATTATAGATACCTATGTCATGTAATTAAGGCGGTAACGAGTCCTCCTCTTTGGCTTGGCCGTAGTCGGGTAAAAATATCTTGCGGACTAAGTATTCCCCTACATAAATAAACTAATATTATAAAAAAACGTTATCCAAAAAAAACCGACTTCCGAAAAAACAATACAAAGTGAAAAATTACTTTAATAATCGGAAGTCGGTGTCTTTGGATATACATATGTATTTTAATTTTTTGTCACCGCCTTCCGTTTTTTCTGAAGTCAGTCGTTTTTTTTTTTAAGTTTTTTTTTTCACTTTTTAGTTATATGTATTCTTAGGGACCAGGAGTGGTATTTTAATAAAAAAAACAACCGTCAGATCAGCCTAACTTATATTTAAATAACGAACTAAATAATTAACATAAACAACCACGCAATATTTAATAGGAAACAATCAACTTCAACAAAACACAATAAACAAAGGCAATATTCGCACATAGGTTGGAAATGACCACCGAACAAAGACTTAGTTGTGATTCGAGACGAAATCCAACGACCTTACCGCGCCAGCGCTGACAGGCAAAAAAGGGGCGCAGGTCGGTTGACAACCGCTTTTATAGGCATTGGAGTGACGTTTCAGATGACAGCTGTACAGAAAACTAATTTTTAACCTAATACGGCTTCTCCTGACTGTGCACCGTCCTCGGGCACGTCTGATGTGGCGGCATCTTGAGTTGGGTCCTGGTCTTGGCTCACAGGTGGATGAATCGTGGGTCCTGCCTGCGTGTCAACACCATTATCTTCGCCTGAAATCAAGACATGATTAGTGAGGACCCAAAAGCTTTTTTTTTTTTTGCCTATTCAATCATTCATCATACATTTGAGGCCCCCTTTCAATGAAACAATCCAGCTAAGATATCAAATCGCTTTCAGTCAATCGCAGTTATATTGTCCTCACATCCATCACTCTATATCATCCGGCGCCACACATTCTCATTATTAGAAAGTGTTTACGCAACAAATGCACCGCAGCGCATTTCTACACAATATCGAGATCATGATACCGCAGCACATGTCCGATAATACACGTACAAGCCGTGTCTGCAAGACAGAGGCACCGCAGCGCATGTCCAAAAGCTACCGCAGCACATGTGCGATAATACACGTACAAGCCGTGTCTGCAAGACAGAGGCACCGCAGCGCATGTCCAAAAGCTACCGCAGCACATGTGCGATAATACACGTACAAGCCGTGTCTGCAAGACAGAGGCACCGCAGCGCATGTCCAAAAGCTACCGCAGCACATGTGCGATAATACACGTACAAGCCGTGTCTGCAAGACAGAGGCACCGCAGCGCATGTCCAAAAGCTACCGCAGCACATGTGCGATAATACACGTACAAGCCGTGTCTGCAAGACAGAGGCACCGCAGCGCATGTCCAAAAGCTACCGCAGCACATGTGCGATAATACACGTACAAGCCGTGTCTGCAAGACAGAGGCACCGCAGCGCATGTCCAAAAGCTACCGCAGCACATGTGCGATAATACACGTACAAGCCGTGTCTGCAAGACAGAGGCACCGCAGCGCATGTCCAAAAGCTAGTGGAAGAGTACCGCAGCACTAATCCTTCATAAGCACATAAGACAGAAGCACCGCAGCGCATATTTGTCTTCTCAATCAGTACCGCAGTACCAGTCACCACACATGGCGGCGAGGCTGAGTAGTCGCACCGCAGCGCGCATCAAGCCAGTAGTTTACCAGCTTCGCACTCGCGCCGTTTCATCGCGGCTCCGCTAGGGCAGCCGACGAAAAGCATCACATACGCGAACCAATCTGTGACATACAAACAATTACTCACATTCAAAAAAGGCTGAACAGGTGTCAGGACACTATTCTCCTTTCCACGGCACCATATATTGCGCCGCAGCCTGGGTTGTTTACCAAGGCTAAGATTTTACGCTGACTCGGCTTAACCTGACCATGTGATATAATGCGACCAAGGTACTTTACTTTGGTGGTTAGTAACGAGCAATTCCAGATATTGACTGAGAAGCCGGCCTCGGTGAGTGTTTGAAGCACTTCGTGTAATAATTTTATGCCATCAGCAATGGTTTCACTCACTAAGCCAGGTTTTTACATCGCCTTTAAGGCAGTTAGAAACTCGTAAAAGACATTCGTAATCATTCCAATGATTTGATAACTTAGCGCGTTCCACCTCTTCACACCACACTTCAATGTCGTGGATAGCGGGATCAAAGTTGGATACGTAATAACCATGTGACTTTGCAGGATTTAACATGTTTAGTATTTCTGTTAATGTTTGTGTCGTTGAGGGTACACTGACATCTTGAGGCGTGCTGTGACCAGCGGGTCGCGGTGAAGTTTTAGGTACGCTTGCGGAACTTTCCTCGATTGCATCCAAACGCGAGACGATCGTTTGCAATGCCTGTTTTACATAGCTTACCCGACTACGAGATCTTCGGTTCGATCGGTTACGCGACTTATGATGAGCTCGCGAACGTGAAACGCGGTGAGAATGGGCACGGGACCAATCGCGAGAACAAGAACGAGAACGGGAACGGGCTCGATCGCGGGAGCGGGAACGGTGCCGTTTACGTGTATGTTTCGGTGGGTAGTTTGATTCGGATGACACACTACGCGATCTTGATCGCGGCATTTTTAAAACAACGCTATGAGTTGATTGTTTCCTAGTGTAAATCAAATTTAGTGGACCAGGGCGTATCCCACTTCTGATCTTAGGGACCAGGAGTGGTATTTTAATAAAAAAAACAACCGTCAGATCAGCCTAACTTATATTTAAATAACGAACTAAATAATTAACATAAACAACCACGCAATATTTAATAGGAAACAATCAACTTCAACAAAACACAATAAACAAAGGCAATATTCGCACATAGGTTGGAAATGACCACCGAACAAAGACTTAGTTGTGATTCGAGACGAAATCCAACGACCTTACCGCGCCAGCGCTGACAGGCAAAAAAGGGGCGCAGGTCGGTTGACAACCGCTTTTATAGGCATTGGAGTGACGTTTCAGATGACAGCTGTACAGAAAACTAATTTTTAACCTAATAGTATAGATTTTAGTGGTGTGGGTTACCAATTCGAAATTTCTTATCCTTGGGGTATTCTCAAAGTCAATCAAATCAAAACAATGGATATTTATGCGATAGCAGCAATCGCGGTTTATTTGCTGTCGTTTTTTGAAGAGTTCCATTGTCTGTCTCCGAAACTCAACACCAGATCTATATGAAATTTATATGGAAACCATTTCGGAATAACCCCTTTCGAAAAAAAAAAATATTTTGCAAATCCGTTTATTTATGACGGAGTTAAGCCCGAATATACATAAAAAAAAAAAATATAAACATACCGAATTGATAACGTCCTCCTTTCTAAAGTCGGTCGGTTAAAAATAAAAGATTAGATTTTATTGGTTGTTGGTTTGTTACGCTTTCACGCTGAAACGGCTGAGCGGATTTGGATAAAATTTGACATACCTATAGGTAGACTATGGATGGACCTGGATTAGGACATAGTATACTGTTTATCCCAATAGTCCCACGGGATCGACACCTGTGCGGGTGAAACCAGAGCGCAGCTAGAGATGGACGGATTGTGTTTGTAACTTAGCGTGACTGAGACATCAATCTGTCCTCTTTGAACAGATTATATCATCAAATTGTTAGTATGAACATTTTATAATTGACACATGAGAATTTTTCTGAATTCTATCGTTGTTCCAATCTAATTCCCATAATAATGTAATATTAATATAATAATTTATAATTGGTTTACAGGCCTAAAGTATAGCCGAGTGACTAGATATCCACACGCGAAAGGCGTAGGTCTCATTATCACTCAAGGTGTTACAAGGAATCATAATTTATCTATTCGATCTCTGCTTCCTCATTATAATACACACTGGGATCAGCCATAAAACTGCCAAAAAAAATCAGAATATTGCACTAAAAATGTGGACAAAAAAAACACTAAATCCGCCTAGATTTTCGTAAATGTACGCACGGCTACACATCAAGCTATAAATTTCCAGTTTACGCTGATCTCGCACTGTACGGAAATCCTATACAATGCAAGATCAGCTTATACTGGAAATGTATAGCTTCATGTGTAGCCGTGTGTACTGTACATCTCTCAACGTCAAAATTTTGACAAGATGGCTGCATTAGTAGCGTCAGCAACAATGTTTTAAACGAAAATAACAGTGCAGACCTCACGGGAGTGCAGTCTTTAATAAAAGGCACTAGCGGTGAGGTAGGAAGGGAAGCGGGTGGTTGTATTCAACGTTGCCAATCTTTTGATTTTGACAGCCCCAAGTGCACAGTTGTAATAATCGACCGGTCTATTCAGTAAAAATCTCACCAATCCGCCGGAATTGCAGCGGTTGGTAAATATAATGGCGTAATTGTCTCATAAAATAACTGTTATTTGCACAACAAACCAACACCAATCTTTACTAACATCAATATTTAATTTGGCACCCACAAACAATATCTCCGGAAGTGATATAACAGCAATTTGCCTGTTTCCACCGTGTGGGTCCGTTCCAGTTGCGTCACTCGATCAGGAAGCAATTGCAACTCGGTCGCAGTCGATTGTAAGTTACGACTGGTTGTCACGGGTCATTGGGCACTAACAATGAATGGGGCAAAAGCTATGAAGCCCCACAGTGGGTGAAGTAAGTGGGACAATATGCTATGGCTTTATTTTAAATGGGTTGGTAGGTTTCTGGTGGTCGAGTAGAATGTCCGATTTTTTTAGATTCTATTTTGTAAAAGATGAATTTAAAATGGCACGACAATAATAAAAAAAATGTTTGAGTGAACTCTTGCCCTCGGTTATGCCTGATGAAAAGCGATGGATGAGGTCTATGATGGAACGAGCGTGCCCAGAAGATGCCTGTTCACTTATTTGAAGGCAGACGGCTTAAATATGGAAGAGAACACAGACGCTGGCAGAGAGTTCCACACTTTGGCTATGTGCATAGTAAATTTAGTTGGGACTGGTTGGAATATCAACCAAATGCGGATAGTACCCTGCAGTATACGTCTAGTAGTCCGGTAGAGCAACGGAAATTTGTTTTTGAAGACGCTTTGTGGCGTAAATGAGGAACTCTCTGTCGTCAGAAGGAGTCACGTATTTATAAACAACAAGTCACCGATGGAATCTAATGGGCAAACTCAACATGCGAGCATGGGAGTAGGTATTAGACGCGACTACGCTCAATATCTACATGAGCAACGACCGGTCAGCTTTGCTACGACCTTCGACCTTTGGCTTTAAAAATAACTGCGTTCGGTACGTTATTTGTACCGTTAGCCTTAATATTGATTTAGTTTCCAAAAGTCGTTGCATCAGCTGATATTATAAAGATATAACCATAGGCGCCTAGGTTTTTAATATTCAACCAATAGTTTTTATCGCGATATCTTTCAGAATAAACTTCAGACACCATTCGATATCAGATAAAGATAAGCTAAGCTGATAAAACTGAACACTTCATAACAAACTGCAGCAATATGTCAAAATATGAATAGCCTTCTAATCAGAAATATTAAAAAAAATCGATTTCAACGACAAATACGAAACTTTGCATCACATCATTGCGATTTATAAATCATTTATTTCTCTTAATTTCTCTTGATGTTAACATATCCATCGTTCCTCGACCTATCTAAGGCATTTGATTTGGTCGCATACAGTATCCTCTGGAGGAAGTTAGAGGAACCTGGAGTTCCTCCAGAGTTCTGTTGATAAAGCACTTTTAAAGGCTGGTATGGAGGCCAGATCGATCAGGTACGCTGGTCCAGGGCTTATTCAGAGCCGTACAGGTTGGAGTGGGGGGTGAGGCAGGGGAGGTTGACGTCGCCCACGCTCTTCAATCTGTATGTCAACGCGCTGATTGAGGCGCTCAGCAGAGAGCGTGCCGGCTGTTACATTGACGAAGTATGTATGAACAACATTAGTTATGCCGATGATATGGCATTGCTGAGCGGCTCGGTTTGTGGCCTTAGGAGGTTGGTGACAATCTTTGAGGATTATGCGTTAAGTTATGGTTTAGTTTACAACGTCACTAAAAGTGAAAACATGGTATTTGGTGTCAGCGGTCGCTGTACCGATACTATACTTTACCGCCGGTCAAATTAAACGGAGTATCGCTTATAAGAGTATACATATAAGGTAAAATACTTAGGACATCTTTTGGCTGCTGACCTCAAAGATAATGACGATATTGAAAGTGAAAGAAGGGCGCTGTTGGTGAGAGCTCGCAGGTTTGCACGTTGTTCTAGAGATGTAAAAAAGACCTTATTTCGTGCATTTTGCACCTCATTTTACACGTGCAGTCTGTGAGTGGATTTCTCTCAGAAATCGTACAGCACCCTTCGCATTCAAGATAGTAATGCGTTCCGGGTACTATTGGGGCTGTTCCACACCCCGCGCACCAAGGATGTTTGCTAAAGCTCGGGTGGATTACTTCTACGCTACGATCTGAAAAAGACGGTTTTTTTTTGTTTGCCATCTCGCGGTTGACCTTGAGAGGCCGTGACTGCTTAACCGGACTATGCTGGGGCTGCCGTTAAGAAAACTCAACGCCTCCAGCCAGGCTTAAAACTACTTAAATTACTAGCCGACTGCACGCTAAGGGCAATCCCTGCGGGGTACGGGCTTCGACTCAGGGCGTCACTGGTCTCTACCTGGTTTTGATCCAGCCTGTGGGGACAGGCTGGATCAAAATATTGGCATTATTATTATTAGACGGGGAATTTAACTCTACTGGCTCAGCTGTGCGGGCTGGCGCTTCAACGAGCAAGGGACGGTCGGGGGCGAAAAAGATGGGCCAGCCCCAACATAATACTGCGGTGTATCGCGAGCAGACTGGATTGCTTGTGTGTGAATCGCTGTTACAAACTCTCCACTTCGGTGTTGAGCTTATAGCAGGGATTCACTTTGTAACTTTATGGCAGAGTAGGTTAAGTACACACTTACTCGTAGGTTACGTTTATTCACATAGGGTTAAGAAATATTGTTACTAACACATTTGAGTCATTTGTTACTTGTTTTATTTAAATATAAATAAATAAATAAATATCCCATCTAGCAAGGTTGCTAGCAAATATGCTGCCCAGGGTTGGCCAGATACCAACATCAGATTTCTTGAGATATTATATTTGCACGTTTTTGCATCGATTGTAAAAAAAATACGTAGGTACTTACAACGCTACAAGGTTTTCGCTACAGAATCGGAAGTATAGATGCAAAAAGGATTTTAAACGTTTTAAACCATCCTTTTTTTTAAATGATTTAAAATCACAATTTAAAAAAATAAATTGTAGAATGCTCTGCATGAGGCGCCACACAAAGTGATCTAACTAGACCACACCTACCCTGATTTAGAATAAAATCAGTTAACTTAATTTTAAAGTAAAACGAATCAATGTACAGCTCACGTGGTTGTAAACAAATTTAAAACGGGTTTCAAACCACGGATTTTGGTTTATTCACAACTATAATCGGAACTAAACGCTGCTATCTAGTCTCGTCTTTACAATTTCACAAATATTTACCAGCAACGCCCCCCGGTCAATGTCATTCGATGCCAAAAGACCTTTGAAGTAATCTTTAACTAGCCAGCCATCCATCAAAATCCCCGTCAATCGACCTGACCTGATGCGTCACGATTCCGACACGATAGGCAAATCGTGCTATTTGCGTGCCGTATGCGCGTGCATATGACGTGTGACGAATTTTGACATGTTGCATGTGCCGAGCCAATCAGCACATGACCTCTTGGACGAAGATGTAGGCTGCAGTGGCATCTTTTCAATTATTATTGTCTGGCTTGATTCTGAAAGGAGGTTGCCTATCAAAATGGCATAGCTTTCGTGCTACCAACTTTTATCATTTAGATTTTGCAACAGATGAACAGACTCTACATACAGCCTGCACCCTAATTGCGGAAATTGCTAATCAGTTGCTGGCTATTATTGAAAAATGTGTCTGCTCAAAAACGTAATTAACGCAATGAATGCTATTGAGCCGTCAAAATGAAAGCCAATCTTACTGTTAGTGCCATGTGTTACGCAATTACCCCGCGGATAATTGTGCACGGAAGATCAATTTTTCATATCCTAGAACAATTAGGATACTACTATTTTACTATCGGCCTACGGCTGTATCGTCCCTTTACGAGTTAAAGGCCTCCTGCCCGGATCTTTCCGAAACTTAAAATTCAAGCCAAGGTCTTACCAGACCTTATCATTCTACAGTTATGTAAATAGCTAAAATATATAACCAATATGATGCATCATGTGGCAGAGTTTCTATCTAACTGTTTATAACATCCTTCTAATATCAATTGTGCAACATCGAGTCCACAATAAAACGCCATTCCGAAAATCTCAGTTTCCCAACGTTCTACTTAGTTAATTAGAACACCATCTTGATTCTAGTATGCGTTTGCGCAAGTAGGTGACAAACTGTCCCCAATATGTGCGGATGGTGCAAGCATGGTTTATAGAGGCATTAAGATACCCTGAATATACTTACTTACATTAAATAGTTTTATGGCTACCATGTGGCAATTGTTTGACATTTTTATTGAGTTTCAAAGAATACAATAAATCCAGAGAATAATTCATTGAAAGGGGAATGTTTCTTTGTAAGTCTTGGCTGTAATTTGTAGATCTTTAAAAGTCGTCAGAAGCCCGAAAGTCTGACAACCAGAATTACCAAGGGGTATCATGTCAAGGGGTGTCATGAGTGTATTGGGAGTAAGAAGAAGGGATAAAATACAATTTAAAAAAGATCAAAGGAAAGACTAAGTTCGAAAAAGTTCAATACGTATGCAGAAAATTGAAATGGCGCTGGACAGGACATATGTTGAGAGAAAAGAAAGAGAAATGGACCAGAATAATAACGGAATGGTACCCTAGGGAAAGCAGAAGAAGTAGAGGAAGACATCCAAAGCGATGGGAAGACGATTTGAAACAAGTAGCTGGGCCAGAATGGTAACGTACAGCAAAGGACAGAAACAAGTGGAAATCCTTAGAGGAGGCCTTTGTCGAAAGACAAGCTGTTAAGAGGGGAGATAAGCCGAATGCTGAGAATATGTTTTAGTTTAAGTTAATTTATAGTTTTCTTACCTCTAATTTTTAAGTAATGTTTGGTCAAATAAGTTCAAATCTAACAGCAATAAAGGCTTATTTTTTTATTATTGTGTTACCCAGTAATTGGGCTGTGCCAGTCAGATAGGCAGTCGCAAAGTATATGTGATATATTGGCAGACAGTTGCATTCGGTTAGAATGGACGCCGACCTTAACCATAGCTGGGAAAAGATTAATTAGACATAAGTAAATGGTTAATAAGTTTCAGAACATTTTCGAAATTCGTTATGGTTTTATCCCAAATATTTTAGTGAGACTATTATCATATATATTGTGATAGTATGTATATTTTACGAGACTAAAAGTTATGGATGGCCATATTCGAATTTGCAAGTTACTTGGTCTATCAAAACACTATGAGGTGAACCTAGTCCACATTTTTGCATACAAACTTCGGGAGTGTAGTGCATCTCACTGAATAACGTTGTGCGTGTAGACTAGCGTCTAACTGCTCATCACTGATACTATCTCTGTCGGACACGAAGCCTGGTGAGACAACGTGATTTTTAGCCAGGCCCACCAGTGAGTTCGAGCCCGCGATTAGGTTCCCCTTAAAATCGGTTTGGACATAGTAACTGCCGCATTGCTTCTGGGTAATTTTACCAAGTTTGTGATGGATTGCACATTATTACGTATAGGTAATAGGTGTACGCTCTAATCTAGAAGCCCATTATTCATAATTTTAATATCTAAACACATTATAATGACATTAGCCACTGTAGCTAGTAATATTGTGTTAGTAACTCTAGCGAGACCGGAGCGATATCAAGATTTCTCAACTTTTTGTCGTAAGAAATGTACGGTTTTCTTCTGTAAAAGAAAAACGCGTAATAAATGTCTTCTATAAATAAGTTTTCCAAGAAAACTAACTCCTAGGAGTTAAATATTTACCTACTGTAATATGAAATAATAGCCTCGCTATTTGCTTTTCTTGTTTTGAAAAAGAAAGGCAGTTGGAACTGGCTGGTTGACATTAGAAATCAATTGTGGGATTGGATGCCTTATTTGGCCTGTGACAATCCGAAAATGAATGTGAAAATCCACTCAGAGATTTAGCCGATTAAAACCTTTTTCGCGTTAAGATTAAAGGGTTCCCACTTCTCGACTATGATGAGTAAAGATAGCATTATAATATAACGATTATTGTTTCCCCGATGGGTTTGTGTAGAGGTGTCTATTGTACACCCACATTTTGCCAGTTATGTTTAAATCCCATGTAATAGGGGCGACCCTATTGTGAACAAAGGGGCACAAATTAAGACACCGGGTTGCTGCTAAGAAATTCCAGATAGAAAAACTCAATTACACTTTGCCCGACCTGGGAATCGAACCCAGGCCCTCAAGCTCAGCAGTAGCGCTAGCGACCACGAGACCACTGAGGCAGATACTACAGGTAGTTATTCCAGAAATAATTCTATAAACCATCTTAAAGCACACGTGTTGAAAACTGTCTGTCATCAAAGAGTTCTAAGTAGCACACCGAACAAGACCGACTATTCACGAAAGCGACCACCTAACTGCATCAGTCAATTATAGGCATACAGCACCTGTAGAAATGAGATCATCGATAAAAGCAGCTTAAGATTGAAATTCACACTGCCGTTTGTCACGACATCACGAGAGCACGATAAGATATCGAAATTATGTTTTAAGGACGCTCAAGTGGTTCAACCGAATTGTTTATATCCAATTCGTATTGTACGGGACTTTGTTTATGAGATTTGTATTGAACGTATAATGTATTATTATTGTTGCGACTGGTGACTAGATTTAACATTTGACAGGCAGTTCTAGCAGCCCATGGGAAAAGATTTCCCATAGCCTCAACAGAAAAAAATATTGTTTATCACGTCAACTTATCAACTGAATTGAGACCTAAAGTGGTTTATTCTGTTTCGTATAAGGCGGGAGGAAACGCCCGGGTGCTTCCATTGCGAAGATCGCCCTGAGGACACGGTGGAGCATACGGTGGCGGTCTGCCCGGCTTGGGCGGAGCACCGCCGTGTCCTCGTGGAGGCGATCGGCGGCGGCGATCTCTCGCGTCCGGCCCTGGTGCAGGCCATGGTACGGAGCGAGAGTGAATGGTTAGCCGTCACCTCCTTCTGCGAAGCAGTAATGCTCGCAAAGAGGGAGGCGGCGCACGTGAGGGAGAGGCAGTATATGCGCCCTCACGGCCGTAGTCGCCGCGGGAGAAGCCCTGGGCGTCGGGAATCCCAGGCTGATTCCCGGCCACCGTAGGCGCGGGCTTGCGGACGGCGAGTAATGGGTAGCTCGCTGTCCGGTAAGGACCAAGCCCGGGTCGACGGCGCGTTGTGTTCCACGCGCGCCTCAAAGAGATGTCAGCACCAATAGGTGGGGTTCGCAAGGACCGATGCCTGCCAGGGGTGCGGGTTGTTCGAAAGAGATACCGCGGCCCCTGGCACACAGGCAACTGAGGGAACACGGGTGGGTTTTAGTCAGTAAAAGTCTGACACGCCCTCCCGCTCCACCCAGAGCGGGAGAAGTTATTTGATGATTTCCCACCCAAAAAAAAAGAAAAAAAAAAAAAAAAAAAAAAAAAAAAAAAAAAAAAAAAAAAAAAGTGGTTTATTCTAAGATTTCAGGTGAAAGTAAATTGTTAAACATATTTATAATTTCAGCCGAAAGACGTCAACTGCAGGGGGCCTACTCCCTAAGCACAAAGTCCGTCGATTCGGTCGTAGTAACGGGCGTTTCCAACTCCGTATCACCTACGGACAGAAGATTAGTTTGGAGCCCGAAGTAAGAATGAATGACAACACGATTTGACAGCTGTCCCTACTCCCGATATGTATTTGCCCGTCCAAAAAAGTTAGTTAATTGGCTGTAGGATTCACTAAGAAGTTTCGATCTACTTTCGGACGGGCCCGTATCTTCGTTGACGGAGTTAGAGAGTAGGCCCCCTGGACATAGGACTGCTTCCCGCATCCAGCCATCCATCATCATCGGTCTACCTTGTGGGAGGAAGCCTTCCAACTCTACGTCTTCCGATACATGGTCGCTACTCCAGAACCTTTCGGCCCCATCGGCCATCTGTTCTGCGAGCAATCACTGCCACTTAAGATTGGCAATCCGGTCAAACATGATCCAATCCAATTCAATAGTAGGTATTCACTCAATGGACTTGAATTCAGCTAGCTAGATGATCGTTAAACCGAATTAAATCGGGAATTCAGCAGCTAAACAAGTACAAATCTACGTAGGATTTGATCCGATTTGTCTTGTAACGTGAAACCGTGACGTCTTTACTGATTCGGTTCTTGATCCACGCCTGAAGCAACGTGCATCAACAACGTGATAGTGATAAAAAAGTTTCCAAAATGGTATTATAATAAAAATGTGTCATTCGATTATTTCTAATAATTGATGGAGGATCATTTTGATAAGGATGATTCTTGTAAAATTGTTTTTCCTGTTCTTCTACGAGTATGTCTAAATAATCCTTCAAAGTTTTCAAATATTGGTTCGGCCCATAATTTTCTGTCTAGTCTATACAATCTTCTTATTTTTAGTAGCCATTTATAGTTTCAACACCAAGAACTATTACTTTCACTTGAAGTATTACGTTAATCTTATTTATAAACTATTTATTATTTTTTATCTTAATAATCAAAATGGATCACCACTTTCGTATTAGAACATCCCTACACATTTTTAGGATTCCGTTTCGTTTCGTTACGCAAGAGTAAACTCCGATGAATCATGTTAATAACTTCCTATTTGTACGCATTAAATTATAAAAGTTATGAAGCCATTACTGTCTATGCTGTGTTTGATTACTATGTTAACGTACCGCTAATGTTTTGTTTTTTTTTAGGTCAAAACAAATCTTCGTCAATAAAGTAGAAATTGGGCTTTCTAGCTATTTTAAGTTTAGAACCAAATAGTATGGACTTTAGTAAGTACAGTCCTTTCACAGTTATCAACCTCTGACAGCAGCAACTCAGTAGCAACCTAATTGTAACGAAAATAAAGATCACTGTGATTTTGACAGACTTCTTTGTAGCAGCAATCCAGCAGCAACCTTATTGTAATGACAATACAGATCACTATGATTTTCACAGTGATGCAATATCTGAGGTAAAATAACTTTAAAAGGACTTTATAAGGTGTAACAGAATGGACGCAAGACCTGAAAGTAGTTTGTTCCTAATTTACTACTGAATCGATTTCAGTAACTTAATATAAGTATTTTTTTTTTAATTATGTATTTTGCCAAACCTTCCACTGACTGAGCCAACGAAAATTCAATCTTATTTCACAAGAAATAAGACTCAATTTTAAATGCATAAAGTAATGCTTGGGTGGACACGTTTTTCATAATAATATCAGTTAGCTTTAAAAAAAATAGTTTTGGTCATCGTATATGCTTTTAACTCAATACTCTAATTAGGGTGTATGAGGTCTTGCGTTAATCATGTTACTCGTTGTATATTTGTTAAATAAGAGGCCATTGCAAGGAATAGTGAAGCGACATCACGCAATAACTTCTTTCAAATAATTTATTTCATATACTGAACCCAGTGCACCTTCCACGTTATCTCCCAATCTTGATAATGCGATATTTTCGAGTCGTGCATTGTTTTCCCAACTATCTAAAGACAGCTGTCACCGCCAGATAAGAAGGGAAGTACCTACAACGAATTATGTTTTTGAACGCGTCCTTTCTCTTTGAGACATGTCAAGCCATTAGGATTAGGCGGGCTCTAGTTCCAGCGATTAGGAGAACTGTCGAGTTTAGTTTGTGGTTGTATAGTCAGTGTAGTACCCAGTTACTGGGTAATACGACAGCCCTTGGTAAGAACGGTTGTCTGAGTTTCAGGTTTCTGACGACTGTCAAAGATGACACGGCTTTACGTGCTTTCCGAGGCACAGAGGGGTCTTGGTAAGTAAAGATGGATATATCCAATTGATCTCATGTCATATAGGTACATGTAGGTAGGAACCATGTAAGCGCCTATGTAATACTAAAACACATTACGGTAAGTATGTAATAATGCCTTCCTTATTGGTATGATCAGCTGTCTTTATAATATTACTAGCTTTACTACCGGGATAAATAGTTACCTAGGTTATAAGCTATCTGCATGCGAAATTTCAACGAAATTCGTTTAGTTGTTATTGCGTGATTGAATAACCAACACCCAAACATGCAATTAAAAAATAAATAGATATAGTACGACTAAGAGACGTGCTTTGTTTTAACTCCTTACCAGCAAGGGAGCAGCACGAGCACCGATTTGTCGACGGAAGAATAGACATGACTATTAACTAAATGATGTACAATAGAAGATAGCTATGTTTTTCTGCTAATTATCACAGTTATGTGTTCTAAACGAATCAAGATTTTCTAGATAATCGTATACAATTTTTGGCCGTCGAGTAGAAAGTTTGTTATCAGTGTGATTTTGACAGTTTAGCAAGAAATATTCTTCTGAAATAGTATACATTTATAAGGACCTAGACAAAGATCGTTAGAAACGAAAGACAAAATGACAGATTGTAGAAGGATATCTACGGTGCGATGTCAAAAATGGAGAAACGAAATGTCACTTTGCATTGAAAAAGCACTGTCTATTCTTCGTAGAAATAGAAAACGTCATGCTAAGCCTGCAGTATGTAGTTAGAATAAAAAGGATATTGTTACGACGACCTTTATGTGACTTTTAAGTCTTCAATATGTATAAGTTCATTGTCAGTGCTGTTCTACTAATTGGTTATTTGTTGATTGTGTACCGATTCTGATAAGATAGTGTTCAGATAATTAAATAAAACATTAACAGATGCATAATTTATTATCTTGTTTTCGACAACGCAATAAATACCTAGGTAAGATAATGAAGACTGGATGCGGAAGGTGGAGAACAGGGTATTGTGGCCCAGCCAGGGCGAGGCCTATGTCCAGCAGTGGACTGCGAAATGCTGAGTTGATTGATTAAGAAAAATACAACGTGTAGGTATAAGAAATGCAAAGTAATTTTTTTCGCGATTATGATTTTGGTCCAATGGGACCAAAAGAAGAAGATGAGAAGATGAGAAGGAGATGGAAAGTGGTGGTGGTGGAGTGGTGGTGGGTGGTGGTGGTGTGGAGATGGGAAGTTGTTCAGTTTCATGGTCTATCCACACCCTTAACTATGGCCGCACTTTTAGATAAACGCTGTATAATCTGATATTGTTTTTGAACATTTTCACAACAATGCATACTATGTACGGTCAGCGTCAATAGTCGCTGCACAGTTTGCACACTGCTTTTTGTTCGTCATCCAATTTGACACAAAATATGATTACGACATATTGTATTTCGCCATTTCATAAGTTTATTAGCTATGGTTTAATATTTTTTTAATTTTACTTTTGTTTTAATTTCAATCTATACTTATACTAATTACTAATAATAAAGCTGAAGAGAGAGACAGAGAGAGAGAGAGATTTCTTTCCTTTTTTTGTTGGGTTTGGGTGTAACCCGGCTTATTTAAGCTAGTCTGTTTTACTGTAGTTTATTTTAGTTTAGTTTAGTATTTCAAGACAACAAGATATTTTGCTCAATGCTATGTACGCCGTAATTGTTATGTACATTAGTCCTTTATTTATTAAGATTATTTCTAGCATAAGTTGAATGTATGTGATGTGGTTGTGCTTTTTTAAATAAATAAATAAGAGTTAGTTTATTTTTTTTGTTTGTTTGAGCGCACTAATCTCTGTAACTACCAGTCAGATTTGAAAAATTCTTAGCATTGGCTAGCCCATCTGAAGAACGGTAAAGGCTACTTAAGATTACGCTACGACACTAAGGAGACGAGCAAAAAGAACAAATACAGAAGCTTGTTAAATATATTAGTTAAAAAATTAAGATTAAAAAACCGGCTAAATAATCAAACTGTAATGTGGGACACTACTGGGACAAAAGTCTCTTCTCTGCAAGAGAGAGTGGTGGATTCTGTAATCCAACACGCGGGCTCAGTGTGGGTTGGTGCAGGCCAGATGTCTTGACTGTTTTCGAATTTATGGTTCTAGCACATACTGATTTCCTCACTATGTTATGTTGCTGATAGCCTACAATCAACGACAAAAGTTTTTGGGGGAAAGAAAGGAATCAACATTCACTTTTTTTTCTTTTTTTTTTTTAAGGGTTTTGGCTTCGCACGGTTTGTGCATTTAGCCAGTGTCAAGTAATTTTTCTTTTCGATCAAATAAATGGCCCGATATCGGGCACGAAGGTACAAAACAGTCATAGCCGTCTTTAGTCAGTCAAGTCAAAGTTATTGTGAAGCGGTAGCAACTTTACAACAACCTAATATGAGTTTTTGGGGGGAACACAAAAAGTTCACGTTAGTCACTTATTTTCACCTTCACTACACTTGCACACTCACATGTAACTAAATTGAATAATTCACTACCAAAATTATACAATATTTCACTAAATTTCATGAAAATGAAAATTCGTGCGACATGTTCCAACCCGATCCCGCCAAAAACTCCCAACATTCACTTTACTCACAGCAGTTTGACGTTGGCAGAATAGTAGTTTATGGTTGACAGAAGTGACAACCTTTCTTCCATTGTTCCACCATCAGTCTTCAACTGTCAAAATGTTGGTGATTTTCAGATCGCCTTATCTCTGAGAAAGTGCAGAGACTGTCAACATTTGGATGATTTACGATTGCTTTTATTTTGACGTGAAATATTTCGAAGCAGAACGTGAGATATTTATTGGAGATATAAATCTTGTCGATGTTGTTACTTTTTCTTTTTTAAAACTAGTTCGGAGCTCCGTGATCCAATGTATTCTGTCTAATTTATTAATTTCTCAGGTGAGATATTATGGTAGGTAAATTTTGAACTAGGGATTTTATCGCGCACTAGATTTTCAACAACACTGAATTAGTGCGAAGACTAAAAAGGGTAAAACCTTTTGAGTTAGTTTAGTGCAGTGTAAGTGAACCTAAACTGTAGTGCTAGTGCTAACTGTAATAAAGATCACGTGAATCAAGTGTCTTCCCCTTAACTTACAGTGAATAAGAAAGACGTTATTGGACGATTTCTTAGTTTTATAGTTACTTAGCAGTTTAAGTTATATATAAATTACTTATTAGATAATAGGCTAGATTTTAATGTGAATAAACTATCATCTCTTGTGATATTTTATAAGAAAAAAAAAAAAAACTGGATTTTCAACGACCTGCTAAGCGCCGAGAGTTGAAATCCAACAGTGTCTTTTTTGACGAAAATTACCTATTTGTTAAGTAAAAATTAATAAGTAGTGAAAATATAACAATTGCATCTCATCCTCTAATGACACCAGCTTACTCATAATGTGCACGTAAGTACAACTTACGTGACCTTTTACCTTATAATTTTAATGACTATTGTGGCATTATAAACAGCTATAAAAGATACGTATTTTATGTTTTATTACACAGATAAAAGGGTGATTTCTAAAATCTATTAATTTATTACTTTAATAGAAAGACTTAAATTGTTCTACGTACGATTTAACAAGGTTGCAAGTAGGTACTTCAAGCAAAGCCGACGATTTCTGTTAGTTGAACTTTGGCGCACCGCCCACTCTAATAAACTATCGTGTAAAAACTTTTTCCATTAAAAAAAACAACCTACTTCCGGAAAAACACTACAAAGTGAAAGATAACTTTAATTTCGGAAGTCGGTGACTTTGGATATGTATTTTAATTTTATGTCACCGCCTTCCTAAATTAAAGTTATTTTTCACTTTGTAGTGTTTTTCCGGAAGTCGGTTGTTTTTTTTTTTTTTGGAAAAGTTTAAATTTTTCACTTTTTAGTTATAGTACCTACATATCCCACACCAATTCGAAATTTCATCATCCTTGGGGTCAAAACAATGTATATTTATGCGATAGCAGCAATCGCGGTTAATTTGCTGTCAATTTTTGAAGAGTTCTGTTGTCTGTCTCAGAAACGCATCATCAGATCTATATGAAATTTAAATGGGACCATTTCGGAATAAACCCTAAATTTGCCTATCCGTCTATAAATGACGGAGTTATGCCCAAACATACATAAAAAAAATACATGTCGAATTGATAACCTCCTTCTTTTTGAAGTCGTTTCCCCTCGCATGTGAAGTGAACACCAGGTGTTCCGATAACAATAGAATTTCTATTGTGTCTGGTAATTAGACGCGCGACGGATTAAAAAAACTCATATTTAACGACTTCAAAAGGAGGAGGAGGTTCAAGCATGTATTTTTTATGTATTTTTATTACGCGATATCTCCGTCGATTGTGGATGGATTTCAAAAATTCTAATGGATAAGGTATGCTTCAGTGGGTGATCCCATATAAATTTTATGAACTTTGCTTTGGTAGTTTTTTGCGTTAGCCCCGATAATACGTTTTTAATCCACTTTATGAACCTCGGTGATATGCTGCTCTTTCTGTCACTGTTGTAGTGGTATACGAATTGGTGTGGGGTAGGTACCATAACTAAAAAGTGAAAAATATCAAACGATAAACATTTGGCATTCTCATGCACACATTTACAGCTCCATTTAAAACCACAAAAGTGCGTCGTTAAATCTGATCGATGGAACGCGTTCGCACTTTAATGTTTAAATACCCATTTAATGATCCAGATACATGCTCGACATACCTACGCGTGTGTTTAATTACTAATTAAAAATGTACTTATTCTGATTCGACGTAGATTTCGTAACGAAAGTGGATTAGTTTCCTCATTTTCCCGTTAACTTGCGAGTTTTTTCCGTGTCGGTCGGAAACCTTACGACATAACATAATGCTGTCGGAGACTTATTCTGAGTGTTACATTCCACACGTACTCGATAAGTGATACCTTAACTATTTGTTCACGGATTAGGGGAAATGTGTGAAGACGATTAGAGAGTTGTAACTTAATTTGATTTGTTGAAAATTAAGTTGAATTTGTTGAAGTTTGTTTTGTTAGTATAAGTGAACTAGACTTGAGACTTCGTGATGCATGATTTATTGAACTAATTACCATCTTTTTAAATTCACTGCAAAAAGTGGCCTAGATTCATACAATTTACCTAAGTGGGACGTAGGTATGTGTGCTCTTCATAATTTAGGGGCACACTATGTTTAGGTGCGTATCCATGTTACGTGAACAATGAAACATTGTTCACGTCAGATACATAGATACCTACCTTACCTATGTGTCATGTTTAAGTAAACATCTTATTTAGAGTCGTTAGCTGACTAAATGTTGCCACGACGATTCATTCGCATCGCATCAGAATAGGGGCGTCTGACTTTCCCGCGTGATTCGCGACCGCAGCGTTTCTAGGCTTACCGGTAATGCTGCACATTTGTGGGTTTATGCCAGTTACCACCAGAACAATGCTTGCCTTGATCATTCTATTATCATTAGATTCACCACAAACAAGAAGTGACAGTAGGAATAAAGGTACGTTCATGACGAAAATCTTCAACATATCTTGGTCGTCGATAAAAAGAATTTGATCATCATCTTCATCATCATTCTCCTGTCTTTATCTCAATTTATTTGGAGTACACTCAACATCTCTTTTCTTCCAAACTTCTCTATTAGTCATCATATCTGAAGTCAGTCTCTTTCTAACCATAACATCATTCACACACTCCATCTATCGTTTCTTTGGCATCCCCTTACTCTTATAGCTATCGGCATTCATACTCAAAACTTTCCTCACGACATTGTCCTCATTCCTTCATAACACATGCCCATACCATGACAACCAATTTCCACACAACTTTTCACTTACCGGTGCCACGTTGAGACTACCTGTCGATAATAAAAATCAAATATCCATGAAAATGCTAATTGACATAATATAATATCGTCATTTGTCACACTTGTCACCATAGCTGCAAGAATTTAGATTCATGACTGAACAATGAGAAGAAAATTGGACCCGCCTCTCTGATTATATGGACGAAAGCAATGGTGCCAAACATTCTGCAAGAAGAGTTCCTACATTCTAATAAATCTCAGCATACTTAACGTTACTTTATGAAATACTCCAGTGACAAACGCAACATAACTTACATGCAACACAATCTTAGAAATAAGACTAATCGTCAAAGCCTACATTATTTCCTTACTGCGGTTTACACTCTAACTCAATTCCAACGAATTGTGAGGTAACGTCGCCTTCTGCAATAATGCAGTCAAGATGACAACAAATAAAAGGAGCATTGCGATAATAAATATTTATGAGGTAGTTGCATCCTGCGAAGCAGTCAAGTAGGGTTAGCTTAGGGCTTGTCCCTGTGGCCCTAACTCGTTTTGACTTATGCAGAGTTATGGACTTTGGCTTTCAGCATGGGAAGGCATTGTGGCAATAAACAAAAGAGTGTCTTTAGAAGTAGCAGCTGAAAAAGCAACAGAACAACGAATTAAAATCAATGTCAAAGCAGTTACTGATACATTTGGCACGGAGACTGGGGTATAATGTGGAGACAATGACGTCTAGTGGTATTAGGTAGCAGTCCTTACTAATATTATAAACGCGAAAGTTTGCATGTATGGATGTATGGATGTTTGTTACTCTTTCACGAAAAAATGTTTGTACGGATTTGGATGAAATTTGGCACACAAGTAGATTATAACCTAGTTTAACACATATGATACTTTTTATCCCGGTAGTACGTTCCCACGGCAAAATTTTCGACTTCCAATTCCACTAGTATTCTATATAAATAAGACATAGGAAAGTATTGCCTCAAATAAATATCACAAAGTAAGCCGTATGTTTGATAACTAACCTTCCTTTCACCGTATGATCAACACAGAAGCCAATGTAAATGGCTCTTTGAATATAATTTTACGCCGAATGATATTTACTACTTCAAGTCAAAATACCGTTAAGATGACTTTGCATTCAAGTAGCGTTCTGCCGATACCAAGCAACATAGAAGTTTGTTGAAGGTACGTAAGATTGGTTTCGAACACATACCACAAAATACTTTGTTTCTTTGGCGCTGCGCCAGTAGCCATTCTGTGGGAGCGTAATGCATCATTGTAATAGGTAGTTTCTTTCCAAATTCGTTTCCGAAACATTAGTAAAAACGTTTCGTTTTGATTTAATAAGTGTTTAGTGGTTTCGCATTTAGTTTACTTCTTGCTATTGTAACATGTTACTTTTAAAGATTATTTTTATGTTTACTATCGTTTTTTCTTCACCAAATTTCCTTTGGGTAGACGTTCATATCATATTATTATTAAGATGATGAGCAGCACATACCGCATTAGTCATATCAATCCTTAGAGTTTGTGGCACTGCTCTAGATGATTTATTCAAAAATGTGCCATATAGAGGAATCCCTAATTTGTTATAGTTTTCGACAATCTGCAAGAAAGAAGATGACTGGCGTTAAATAAATCCGGTCTGAAATTAAACTAGAAATCAAAAGGAAAGATTGGTCTAAAGTAGATAAGATTCGTGACGTGTTGTTGGAACGTCATTGATGTGTGATTGCAACAAATAGTAGCTAACCTCGCAAATTTCCCGCGGTGATCAATCATACACTGACAGTCTATCTATTTCAGCCAGTTCCAACGTAAACAGTTCAAAGTAATACAAAAGATATATCATACGAAAGATAAATACAATACACGCGCAACGATTGAGTGCCAAATTTACAAGCTGACCGACTAAAGGAATTCGCAAATAACAGCTTCTAATTTACAAATGATCGAAATATTAGAACAAACGCCAGTTTATGTGGATATTGATAGTGGAATCCCTAAAATAAGTTCTAGGACAATATATTAGAAAGCTGGCGGCTCGCCAGAAAGCTGTTTATATTCTTAAATTCTAATTTTTACGCAGCAAAGGGAATATAAGGAGCTATTAACGTTATGTAAGATGTAGATGACCGAGTTCCGCGTTTTGAAATGTATTGTAATGGGGCTTGTGAAAAATGGACTGAAATTCTGGGTGCATATCTGTCTGCCTAATTAAGCGATGTTGGGAAATCTTGGGAGCTTTGATATTTTTGTTTAATGTAAATGTTGTAGTGTTGAGACGACATTCGTTTAATTTTTTTCTCATCCTATCATTTTATTATCAGCTGCCTTTTATAACAATACAAGGCATATCCGCAATGGGCTTTCTTACCAACTTTTATGACCTATTTGATCCATTTAGGGTACGGTTTTCATAAATTCTTCATTAATGCTCACTTTCGTTAGGTAAGGAACTCTTAAAAAAAAATTAATGCTTTTAGACCCAGCAGTTTTGACTGTGCATTATCTGTCCGAAGTAGATCTTCGGTATCCCTAGAATCGATGTTAACTCAATACAAGTTTTGACAAAATCATATTTTACAAATTTGTGATTAAAAACGTCTAACATCTATGTACTATAATATTACCCATGTGTGCAAACCAATAAATGATTTGATTTGATTTGATCTGACATTTACTCGTACTACTCTTTGCCCAAATTATTATCTTCGTCATTTGTGTCCTAGTAACCTTTCATATTTGCGGTGAGTTCGTCGTTTGGTGAGCCAACATCTCACTTCTTATACTCTTTCATTCTTATAGTACGTTTTTACACTCATAGAACTAATAATTATCACCACTAGGTATCATGAGGCAATATGGCTTAATTACGGTGAAATGAATAACTTTGTGAGTTCTTGGAGTTGTTGACACTCTTAATGTCTATGATCTAATTCTCAAACAAATAGGCTGCCGGGAAGATCGACGTGCAACCTGTTACCATGGATTCAGTACCCCCTTTTTTCCGCCTATTAAAAAAATACTTTCCTCAGAAACAGCAGATTTTTTTAATAACCGACGAACAATATCTTCGCTGGGGGGTCTAGTTAGAATCATGTACTGAATTCACGGTTACAGCTTGCGCGATGTCCTTGTCGATATTACAGAAATACCCAGAACTTTATCTACATTTACTACTATCACAATTAAGTATATAATGTCAGTCAAAAAATTCTGAACACAAACCCAAAGAATTAGAACCATGAACTTTTCTAAAAGGTCAAAAGTAGTAAGTTTATCGCCAAGAGCCGTTATCGGCAACAACAGAAATACAAGCAAGACACCTCCACAACACATTATTTTTACATTAACTCTTACAATGCTGTTTTTATAATCGCACAACTTGTTTGTGGAATCATTTAATGTCCATGTAATGACTACGCGTCCAATCGGGAATTATAATGTATGTGAATGAAATTCTGAAAGTCACAGAAGAAACGTTCCATGGTATAGAACGCACAAAGAAAGACACTTATCTGCAACACAGTCTTTTGTTTTGTCAACTTTCAATCCTCGAAAGTTATGATAGGGAAAGGCAGAGAGAAATCGTACTGTAAATAAAGTCCTAATGGTTAAAATATAGCTCGAATTTTATAAAAGTAGCTACTATTTTATTTAAACACTATATTTCTATAAATCCGTTCATAAAGTTTTACATGACATAGCAAAAGAACTCAAATATTAGAAACTATCACCATAATTCACGATTCAAATCGTACAATCAAAAGTATGAAATTGTTATTATGAGTAAAAGCGTTCCTACGTGATCGTCGGCTGGTTTTTTTTCACAGTACTCTAATTTCAAATTTGGGCATAGACTCACGCACCACTTTTTCTGTGTCCCGCCATACTTTCTCTATATTTACTATGGCGTGCCGTAATTCACGTAAGTAAGGTAAGCGTGATCTGTATGATGATTATTCGGCAGTAATACAGTTAATGGGGAGAATGTTTTGAGTAACTGTATACTGACTGAATACCGGTCAAAGGTCAGGCTTTGGTGTTATTACACGCTGCTGTAACCCAAGGAGTATTGTTCAGAAGGATATGTTATCTTAAGCATTGATGATATTCATTGTGACTACATACCATACAATCCAAACACAGCTCAGATAGGGTAGCTAGACATCTTGTTATTAAAATTGCGGATTGTAGGCAATTACAAATTCAAAGCTTCTAGATAAATAAGATAAAGGAAATACTTTCTAGTCTATTCTTATGGAATCACTGATACCAGTCATACCTGTGTAATAGACACAGGTATGACTGGTATCAGTGATTCCATACTTGGACCAAAATGCTTACAGCTACAGCTATGGTCTCACCTGTATTATTAGGTGGGGTCCCTAAAGGCACATCTGGATTTTTGGAAAGTCAAAATTGCATATATGGCAATAAACTGGACTGGTTATCCAAAATATTTAATATTCGTTAATGAGTCAGCTGGCCCAATGCTCGTGATCATACTAGGAAGGACCCTGGAGGATACGAATAAAAAACAAATACCTAGGTAAGTGGGCAAGTCATTAGTCATTAGGTAGTGCATAGTAGTTGACATTGGCATGCAGCCAAAATGTCTTAAAACACAGCGACAGGTAAGCAGTCTACAAAACATCTGTCTGGACAGGTTCCGAAGTTGCCTGTTTCGGCGCAAGAATGTCCTCTTAATTGTTACCAATTGAGCCCAAGCACGCATACAACTGGTTCCCAGCCCGTAAATCTAGTTTCGCGTTTGTCGATTCAGTATCCGTTCAAGGGGCAGCAGGCAAAAGCACAGCAGCTGAGGCGCGGCACGATGGCGTCTGGCGTTTTTTTTACAGCAATAGATATCGGCTGGAGAGATCGCAGCGCGCGCGCCACGACGGCCGCGCGCCAGTCAGCCGCCGAACCCCGCCGCGCGCGCGCGTCTCGGTGAAAGGACAAGTACACCTGCCCCGTGCACAGCCGCAAAACCAACCGTTATCGCCCTAAATGACCACCTAATGGACGTACGAAGAGGTAGTCCATGCATGATTGTGCTAACAGTGTGAACTTACTGGTGGAGTGCAGTGTTGTGTTGATGTCCAAATGGAGGAGGTCCGGATTTCGGATTGGCCCGAGCCCCCGGGCTCCCATGCATGGCTCCCTGCTTATGGTTTCCAGCATGACTTAACGGATAAGGATGACTATTTTGGCACCAACGGTGAGTGCCGTGTAGCCTAGACCTTTTGGTGAATTCAAAGTTGGAATCTGAATGCCGTGTCGTTAAGTTCGGCACAGTCGTGACTCTGATGTGATGAAACAGGCTGTTTGATTTGCTAAACTGCTTGGCAGATTGCTTTGTGTGTAACTTAACTGTACGGACGAAGTCATTTCAGTCATTAACTGGCCAGAACCACTTTGAGAAAGTACATATAAATGCAGGTTTCGTAACCTGTTTCCTTCAATTAAAATGGATCGCTATCAGATCTGCTGTTGACCCAATCTTTACCAAAACAACGTTAGTTAACCGACTAGTGTTGTAGTAAGTGTAGTAACTGACAGTCAAGGTACAACAAATGACTTCGTTCGAACGTAACGTTTTTGTGGCCATGTTGACTCACATTGCATTATGCAGAAAGTCAAATGTCGAATTTGTTCTTACTAACTAACACGCTAACTATCCGTCACCGTCGAAAACTAAGGAAGTGTTTACTTTCTGTCGATTTTTCCGTTACTGTTAGATAAATAATGTAGTCGCTAAAAGAAATACAAGACTAAATTGTGATTTAAAAGTGGCATAAAGTTCAATTCTCAAATTCTTCAATTCTCAAACTCTTTGTTGCGCACAAACAATACGTATACGTGAAAACACGGTGTTAAGAAGGTAATTCATTGTTGGGTTTATCGCAGATTAAAGTATTGTTATCGAATCTTAAATTAGTTTAATGCATATTAAAATAACAATGGTCTTCGCTTGATGTGGTAAACGGACACAAACAAACCTATATATAACCTAGATACCTATGTGAAAATTTTGTGATTCTCACACAAAAACAAAGAGAGATCAATAAAACTGTATACAATGCGGATTGGACAGAAAGTTGTCGCATAAAACACACATTAGTTAAAAGATAATGTAAATAGTCCGACATAAATATTCATGAAGGAATTCATTATGAATTAGTATCGTTCGTATTGGGCATACATATATCAGCCTTTGCAGCAGAATTTACATGCACAATATTATGTTCCTAACATGTCAGTTACAATTTACTACAAATTTATGTATCTTTCTTTTTACAAGGATCGAATTTTGGAGATTCGCAATAATAATATTGAACAAGCTTCAAGCTTTCAATCTTCAAAACTTAAGAGTTTGGTCATCCTAAGTGAAACGCACACACTTGCGGTCTTCCAAAAACTTGGCTCTGAAAACAATAAAATTATTTCCCTAAGCTAAAATGCTAATGATGTTGTTTAGCCTGTTGAAGTTATAAATATACAAACAACAATTAAATCTTCGCCAATATCAGAGCGAGTTAATTGCACACAAAAGAGAGAGCATTTCTTAATATTTCGAAGGAAATATAGCGATCATTCATTTTAATAGTATATTGCATTTTTGTTCCAATCTCTTGGCGGAGAAAAGCGGAGAAAGTATGTAATTAGTAATGTTAGATGTATGAAGTTTTATTACAAATCATTGGATTTAGACCCATCTATAATTACACCTAGGGCTATCGCCTTTCTTCTTACTTTCGATGTTTCATTTATACAACTGATGAAGATAGTGCCAATCTATTAAATACTTTCTCGTTTAACATCATTTAAGTCTTCTTCTAACTAAACGTCATTCGTCATTCTAGAACTTAATTTCATCATTTTCATTGTTATCGTCAATGAAAATTTTACTTACTTTAGCTACCATTAACTTTTCTTCATTTTTCAAACCATTGAAGCTTACAAATTTTAGATCCCTGCTTCACCTATTATGTTTACAAATGTACAAGATGTAAGCCGCCTCCTTATAAGCAAAAAAGTCGCCATTTAAAGCCAATGTCCTCATAACATATTCATACATCACACATAACTGATGAGATTAGTCTGACGTCACCGCTCAACTTTCCACGCTAATATTCATGTTATTCACAGTTAATACAGCGCCAAGACAGTTTTATAGCCATTTCTCATACAGCAAGAAATATATCTGTAGCTTGATTGGTGGTATTGAAGTCATTCTTGGATGGCTGAATAGTTTTCTTTACTTTGAGAGGCCTGTATGTGTGGTGGTATGTATGTGCGCTTGGAGACTAAGAAATTTTAGTCCAGCTGTCTGTAGCAACATCTTGTAATTTAACAAAAACCCTTTGCAAGGCTTAAAGGTCATGTTCGTAATCGATCAAAAATTCCAAAAGAGCGCGATAATATGAAAAAAAATGGGCGCTCATCAACGTCTGTTGAAAACTTATTTATTTTGTCTTAGATCTAATTCTTCTATCATCATCATCATCATCGGATGCACCTTTATTCCATCCACTGCTGAGTATATACCGTTAGAGCTGTGCTTCCCTAGGCAAACATAGCAGGCCTTATGGTTAACTCAAATCTCTATAATCCACCAGATATTATTTTTCCGCTAGCTTATATTTACTTAGCCAAACCTTGCAATCTATCTGGAAATCCTTGCAAGTTAACAAGACCTATTATTAATGTATACCCACGTCGTTAGTAGTTATTCCGACCAAAGTTGCTCTAAGTAAACCTGCTTAGAACTTAAAATGCCCTTCACTACTACAATATGAATGCCCTAAAATGAATCATACGGATTATGCTTAAGTCATTTAGAAGATTTATGGTCATTAAGAATGATTGAAAGAGTTATACCTTTACACTTTACATAATTGCTTCAAGGATAGAACATTTTTAGAAAACATTTTATGTAAGGTTACTGTTATAATTACATGTTTTTCAGCACTAGAATAGGTATATAATTTGATTCGTTAATTATGTATTTAAATCGTAGAAATTACCCCAATGTTAATTGCTGCTAACAAACATTGTAATGCATGAATACTTGAAACTCTGAATTTCAAATGTGTTACATTATTCAGAATTTTTGACCAATATATTGAACGCAAAATAATAATGACAAAAACATGCCAATCATAAATATCTTTGAAAAATGTATCAAGCTGTTTGACCCAAGGACAGATATTTAATTCCCAAAATAACCCTAAATACTAACAACAAGATGTCAAAACTGTTTGAAACAGACTTGCAACAAGAGAATTTCAATTAAAACATAAATAAACATTTTAACGTTGAATTTTTATGACGGTAAGCCGGCTCTGGCGACGCGTTATAAATTCCACATGGGACCGAGTGCAGAAGCATGCGGTCAGACCAGTCCTCCGCCCTAAAGGTCATTTCTTATCCGTAGGCGAATCGCATGCTTGGGACAGCGCCGAGTCAGTTCTAAGAAATTGTGGGATACCACAAGGATGCGTTCTTGGACCTAACTGAACTTGGGAATGTCGTGCCGTGAATTATGCTTTAATTTAATATGGTTTGTAGTGATTTTAATAGCATGCAAATAAAAATCTGTGTGTTAAAAAATATTAGGATCTACAGTTGTTTTAGGGAAGGTCGGTTGAGACGAGTGGTTCAGAAAATCAGTGGTAGTTATTAAAAGCATTAATTCGTTCTTGCCAATTCCTATGCGTACAACTACCTGGCAATGTTTTGGTGAAGGTTAATTGTTGGTATTGACCGTAGTTAACACTATTATCAACGCAGTCAATAATATTCGCAAAACCATTGTCTTTCGGCATGCAAAAATATCAATGTATTTTTTAAAGAATGTGTACAACAATATTAATTTTTCTTACAACTCGTGTACTACCGTTTTCTGCTTACAATTCCAATGTCAGGGTCACGTTCCTTACAAAACACTCGTTGTCTAAGCATTTGTGTCAATTGTAACGAATAACAAACGCTAGATTGTCTTGATTATTATCGTTTGTCGGATTCTTTTAACGCTCGGTTCAACTTTTGCCAAGATTATTGTAGGCCTTGAGTTGTCTCTCTCTCTCTGTGAGATATTATAGCGTAAGCGAGATAATTTGGGATAAGGCAGTCAAATATGATAGACGATTAAACATTGTGGATTTCAATTTCCAAAGTAAACTTTACAATATAGTCGGTTAATGTTTTTACGGACAGGTGAATGTGCTAGAAGTTGTTTAATTGCCAATATAAATGTATTCTCATTAAAATATCTGTTCAGTATTTGATTGTATGTCTGCTGTCCTTTGTCAAAGGCTTGTTTGAGTTCAAAATTCCGTTTTTCTTTTGTATGATTTCCAATTACTTCGGTCGTCATACGATGGAAAATATTGTTATTGAAACTAAAGATGGTATACTGTTATCGGATCGATTTTGAGGTTAAAATTTATAGGTTTCTATATAGGTGTTGGTTACAGTGGGGCTTGTCTGTTGATGGGTGACCATCTTTACATACCAAGACCCATCCGTGCCTCGGAAAGCACGTTAAGCCGTTGGTCCCGGAAAGTCTGACAACCAGTATTACCAAGGGGACGTATTACCCAGGAACTAGGTTGTGAAGGTCAGATAGGCAGTCGCTCCTTTTGAAATACTGGTATTCAACTGCATCCGGTTAGACTGGAAGCTGACCCCAACATAGTTCGGAAAAGGCTAGGAAGATGATGATGTATGTCGGTATTCGATTTAAAACCAATGTACACATTGTATAGGATTTCCGTACAGTGCGAGAGAGAGAGCAAATGATTTTAATAATTATTCTGAGTGTGAGAATGATTGCTTATTAATTTAGAAAATATATAATTTTTTTGAAAAACTACTATTTTAAGAAGGTTTACGTTTACGGCTTGGGGGGGGGGGGTCATGACCCTTAGGACGCCCCCCCTCGAACCCCGCCTGTTTAGCATATAATTAATGATTCAATTTTAGTTCCAAATTAGATATAATATCCATAGTTACAGTTTAAAAATCGTTCGAGATGGGAGAATTGGTAATGCATTTCAATACATTTGATTGAAAGTCATGTCTTGCTAGGTTTTTATTTTGCTAGCCTATACTGTTTCCCACTGCTGGACAAAGGTTTCCCCTATTTCCTTACAATCTTCGGTCCTGCAAACCTTATCAAATCGCCACACCACCTTCGCCGTGGCCTACCTCGATGCGATGTCATTCCTCAGGCGTCCAGAGAGTGACGATCATTACCCATCTCTCCGGATGCATTCGGAGCACGCTTCCAGCCCAGTTCCACTTCAGCTTGGCTGTTTTTTCTCCAACATTTGCGACTTGAGTTATGGCTTGCTAGGATAAAATTGTTAAATACCTTGGCAGTCATTATAGCTTGGCCTTATAGTTTAGCCGTTAATACCCATGTTCATTGCGCGTATATCGGAATAGCCCTTGACACACTATCTAATACCATGATTATTTTATTACGCACAATAGAAAATACACGATCTAAGCGATTATAGCTACCATCACGCTTTTTTAGGGTTTCGTACTCAAAAGGTTCCAACGGGACCCTTTTAATAAGGCCCCGCCGTGCGTCCGTCCTGTCACGTGGCTGTTTCTTTTGAACCGTAATAGGTAGATACTTAATCACAGAGTGTGTACTACTGCGGCCGCTAGAACACATAGGTAATAAAAATAAAATAAAGATCCAGGGAAGTCCAAAATTAAAGGAGGTCCACATGTGGACCCCCTTTAATTTTGGACTTCCCTTGGAATCCCCTTTGTATGGACAAGAGCCTTTTTTACAGAAAATATATGTAAGTATAGTGTTAAATATTGTACTGTAGTACGGAACCCTCCGTGTGTGAGTCCGAATCGCACTTGGCCACGTTTTATGATTTGAAAGAAACAGTTGACTGACGCAAATTCTATCGATTCAAAATAACTTGAAAGCTGAGTTTCAACGATTGCGCAATTAATCGATCCATTTGCCCGTATCGAATCGAATCGAATCAAAGGTACATTTTTGCGTGAAGAAATTACCTATCGTGACAATATTGTAAATATTTAGGCCAGTAAATTACATCAATCAAGAATAATAATTGTGCTACACGTTACAGAATTGTTGCGAAGAAAATTGTTTTGGTCCGATGGAACGTAATTAATAATGTAATTACGTCACGCCTGAAATCCCCGAAGGGGTAGGCAGAGATTTATCTATAGTATACCCACATTTCGCCTTTATGTTTAAGTCCCATGTAGCTAATTGCGGGCAACCCTATTGACATCAACCGGGCACAAATTCTACTGGGTACCAAATAAATATGATATGATTTTGCCCGACCTGGGAATCGAACTTAGGACCTCATGTTCAGCAGTAACGCTCGTGACCACTAGACCAACGAGGCAGTCACATATTGTGTCAAGTCAGTATGTGTCGACAAAATGCATTCACATATCGATCACAATATTTTCAGAGCAGTCATTGAAATATTACGCGAAACAATAATGATCTGTTTATTGTGTTTTATAAATAGTGCTAATAATTGAGATAAAACTAGTGAACATGTACAGTCGCAGGTGTCTGTATCTGACCACTTTATAAACAAAAGCCCGTGCATATGACCACATCTGTTTACCGCCCCTTGTCGCGTCAACGAATAAAACAAAAATACACAGTAATATTTTGTTTAAATAAAGTTCTCAGGTTCTGTTACAATGATCGCAAATGTCTGACCACCCTTCCTTTACGGTCTTTTATTTTATTAAACTAGGTGAACGGGAACTACCATATTATAGGTTTTCGACACAAAACCTATAGGTAGGGTATTTCCTGTTGACCTAGATTTGTCAATTTTGGTTAACAGTAAGGTCTTATAGCACAAGTAAAGGGAAAATTCCGAAAAATAAAATTTTTGGTACTTACAAGTTTTCGCGAAAATCTAAATTTGCCCATATCTTTTTATCGTGTTGACTCAGGACCTTGATTTTTATACACGTAATAGGGACTATTAGACCTCAGTATCTGGTTTAAATTTTAACTTGCTAGGTCCACCCGTTCCTGAGAAAATCGGTGGTGACACACGGATAGACAGACGGACAAAAGGACCAGAGAGTGATCTTATAAGGGTTCCTTTTTTACCTTTTGAGGAACGGAACCCTAAAAATAAGGGCTCACCAAAAATCTGATGCTGCGATGCTATTGCTCGTGCGTGCGTAAGCGTTACAATACCAGCTGAGCACTGCAAGTAGGGTTACAGTGGTCAGATACATACTCCTGCGACTGTAGCTAAACCGAACCGATTTGCGTGTTTAACTCCAATGAAACTTTAGAACAGGGGGCCGATTCTACTAACAAATTTGTTAAAAAAACGCAATAGAACCGCAACCGAATCACCACTTTTAAGCGTTTTCGCATTCTACTAAATTGAACAACGGTCCAGCTGCGACACAGCTGCGGTTACGTTTTAGTTACGCCAACGATCGATTGAAACAATGTCAAAACCTATTCTACTAACAAAATCGAACATGAGCGTGACGTTTACTATAGGACAAAGTTAATGATAAAATTATGATCATTATGTCTTTTAATTATAGAAAATACTTTTAGTGCCACATATTCGTGTTTAGTAACATTTTTAGATTCAACTTTTTTCTTTTTGGTATTAATAAAACATATTATTTTGGCATGTTGGTAACGCGGGTTACCCGCTGTGTTTCCGCTACAGTTCAGTTGCAATTCGTTTTAAGTTTAGTTTCCATTTTGCTTATAAAATAGTAGAATGACTTTTTATGTAACTATCGAACGGCGATCGAAATCGAACTGTTGTGGAAACACAGTTTAACGTGTAACGTTGCAAATTAGTAGAATCGGCCCCCTGGTCATCTAACTACAGACCTCTATTAAGGCGGTGATATCTTGAAAACGCTCAAAAAGGTGGTGTTTTAAACCAGTGTATCTCTTTAACCGTATAGAAAGCAAAAAAATTATTATATGATATACCCAAGTCTTTTTTGCATAGAGTGATGGAACTCAAAACATAATTCATACTTTAATGCTTCAAAAAAATCATCAAAGTCACCTCTTACTTATCTTTAAAACCAGTTTATCCCTTCAATAACAATTATAATTAAAAATATACCATAAAATTCCAAATGCCAAACTGCATCCATCCAGTGTTGGATTATTTATTATTAAATAGTTCATATCTAATTTTATAAGACTTTATTTGCATTTTTATGACAATGCTTGCTCATTGATTATTAGAATTTACAACAGATTTTAACCCGTATCAGATTGCATTAAGAACTATTATCGCTCATAACGACAATATTTAAAGTTACCAGGGCCTTAAATAAAAATAACGTGCAGAATACGCAAAACTGTAAATCTTAATATTTTGAGTGGTCAGTCAATTAGGTGCAACAATGGAATATTTTATCAAATTATCGCTTATCTGTAAACACGTCATTTTTATCACTTCATAAAACTTACAGTGTAAATGTTTGCAATCCTAGAACGTAAAATTATTTTCTATCGTGATGGAAATCATTGAAATAATCCTTATACCTAAATAAATAAAATAAAAACTTTTAATTCCAATATTGCGCTTTACCATATTATTAAACACATTGGCAATAACATCGACGCGCAATCTGAAACCATTAATTAATTCAGCACATGATTTTAGATCCCTAGCGTAGAAATTTTTCCATTCATAAAATTAACTTATAAAGTACATATTATATATGTAGGTAAAAATTTAACTACTGTTCAAACAGTTTAAGGTGAATCTTGTCGGCATTTTTTCCATACAAACTTCGGGTATTACTCCACTGTTAGACAATGTACATCCAAAATTCGACATGGTATGGTTTTGTCTCATTATTAACATTGTCTGTACGGAAACAGATACTAAAATGCATTGGTTTATTCATAAAAACCCGATGTTCCGAAAGACTTTTCTTAATTTTTTACGCGCCTGTTGTGCTATAAATGATCCTGCATCCCACTCAATAATGTTGTGCGTGTAGACTAGCGTCTAACTGCTAATCACTGATACTACCTCAATCGGACACGATGCCTGGTGAGACAGCCTGCTTTTGAGCCTGGCCCATCAGTGAGTTTGAGCCCGCGACTAGGTTCCCCTTAAAATAAGAAGCTATTATATATCTAACTATCCCATTGCAATTAAAATGTAAAAGATTTTGTATTAAATATTCCTTTACACTACAAATGAAACAGATTTCGTCGATGCTATAATAATATTATACATACCTAAATCTAGTTCGTGACAGACGAATAACAATACAAAAAAAAACACATTTAAGCCTTGACATTTCATGAGATCGCTAACCAAAGAAAAGGTTTTTAAATGGCATTGTGTGAAATCTCAATATAGTTTTTATGAAGATTCTTTAATTGACTCTTAAAGAAATACAATTAAAATAAACGATTGGCAAACATTGCCTCATTCGGAAGTACTTATTGGCTAATGGTTTGATGAAATCATTGAGGTATTGCAGATAATAGATAAGATCATGGATGAAAGAGCAGAGATAGTTTGCGCACGACTTGCTAAGAAATCTTTTGCAATATACTTGATGGAATTGGAAATAATAAGGATAGAGAACAGAGAAAACTTAGCAGGAAAAACCGATACTATTCTAAAATTATCTGTGTGTACAATATTAACATCTAAAATGACTAATCTAACCTTGATATTGTTAATGATGGAATTATCTGTGACGTAAGTGATAACACAGAAGATGAAAATATCAAAGCGTTTGGTGCTTACTGCGATATAGCAGATGTTTTTGTTTCCAAGGAAGTTAATAAAATATTAACGCTAACTGTGGAAATAGGTGCATTGGTTGAACACACAACGAAGAGGGAATAAGCCTTCTCATTAAATGCAATCAATCATAAGTTAAATGCTAAATAATAATACTAGCTAAAACTTTATTTCAGTAGCTCGGTTGTTTAGACTTAAAGTAGGTACTTTCTATAGGAAATGACTAATTCATTATACTCAAATTTACTTCTCTTTCGTGATATTTAGGTGGGTATTACCCATCTAAATATGACGAAGTAGAGGTAAGTTATACTTTTCATTTGAGCTTCAGTTGTAGCTACATATAATTTAGCAGATAACTGCTAGACATAGACCTCCCCCAAGCACTACCACTTCGAGCAGTTCTGTGCTTCTGGCATCCAGCAGCAGCAAGAATCCACTGCAAACTTTGAATTCAAATAGGCATATGCAAAGATTACAAATTCAATCCAAACCCTACTTTCAAAATGAGATAAGACGTATTCCACTTTAGTGCGATATATTTCAAGAGAAAGGATGTCACAAAGCACAACATCTGAATACAAATACAAAATACCGCAACTTATGAATCACACATTAGCCAGACGGTGGCACTTGGTTCTAAGAATGTGAGACCCGGCAGTAATTCTGAGTAGTAAGACAGGTGAAGGTCTAGTAAACATCAGCTGGTTAAGTATAAGTAAAAACTAACGTGATGATGTTTCGTTAAAGTGCATCATTTGATTAAGAATTTTGCAAACATTATCACTTTATTTAGATATGATCTTCTGCTTGAGGCTTCGGGAATGTGCTACTGGTACAAAAACTATGTACATATAAAAAAGCCTATGTCCTTCTCCGGGATGCCATATATCTCTTTGCCAAATTTTATCGAAATCTGTTCAGTGCTTTAGACGTAAATCGGTAACATACACAGATAGAGTTAATATCGAATTTGTAATATATAATATGGATTAATGGAAGAAGAACACAGGCGGGCAGAAGGATGATGAAAACACATAGTGTTATAGTCTGGAGATAAAAGATTCATTTTTGCTTGGAAGATGATGATCACTACTTATCCGTGTCACATTCACCATCCTACTGTATCTAGTGATATAACTTAGCTGTTTAAACCTCTATTCGGTTTTTCCTTTGGTTCATCTGTGTTCGTTCTTCTATCTCTTCTTTATTCCATTGCTTTATAATGGTACTAATCCCAATATCTAGTTAATATACATTATTGGAAGTACATTTGTTATGAGTCTTACTCATTGTAACGCGTTCATTGACTCGCTTACGTAATCCTTGTTTTTATGATGATTTGTCAATAACTATGTATTTGTTTTTATTGCGTATCTAAGCTAAAACCATCGTAATAACTCTTTTAATGAGATTATAATCATAAAATAGAACAAAATTGTCTATTATTATCGTGGTAATGTAATTATGATTTAATATCTATTGTCCGGTCTGATTTATTTCATATTGATCTAATTATAGGCGACTGTCTATAAGTCTCTTTGCATTAGGGTCATTATAGTCTTTGATTACTATTTCATTATCATCGACTGGCTTATACAATACAGCACTGTCACTCAACTTGTTGCAACTGAATCGAATCTTTAAACATGTTTCATTGTAGCTAATAAAATTAAAGACTTCTCCTTATCTTAACATCTTTATGGATTGTCTTGCACCGTCACGGTTTGAAAATCACGATAAATTGCCACGTGCAACTGCAATTTTGTATTGCACATTTATAATATCTGTCGTGTTAATTGTTAACATAACAACTTATTGTAATAACCCAATTAGCACACACTTTACCCAATAGCTCTCCAAGATCTTCCGTTTATCCTTTATAAAGAAACTTCCTACAACCAGTCGGTTTTCATTTAAAGTAAAGGCACGTGAGCATATTCGTAAGAAGTTGGCAGAATCATCACAGCGCTGAATTGCTGGATTCGTTTTCTCTTCTACCTATCGTTATTTCTCAAGACAAAGTTTATTTTGGGTATATATATGTATATATGTATCTATATATTAGTATATAATATATTATTTTTCGAGTAACCTATCCCCTATGTTGCACCTACCATGTTTTCTCTCTGCATCACCCCAAGGTTGACTGGTAGAAAATGCCTCAGGCATTAAGTCCGCCTTTGTACAGTATTTTTTACTTGTGCATTAAGTTTTAATAAATAAAATAAATAAATAAAACCTGATGCCCCGAAAAGTATTAGGTTATTTATGCGCCTTATATTATCCCTTACATGTGGTTCCTATCTTATCTTACTCTTGTGTTATGTATTTATTTGTTAGTAATGATATTTTGTACTTAAAAATAACGTTCGTGTTAGTAGGTGTAAGGGCTATTGCAATGACAGCCTACTTCAAACCGTTCATAAGTGTCTTTATCTTTTGCCCGTCTAGGCCTCGATTTATAAATATACTCCCAAAACTAATAATTTTGGGAGTATCAAATATTTGTACTTTTGAACTATTACTGAAAATAATAATAGATGATCATCTCAAACACCCTTATTTCCAGAAATATGTTATCTAGTAGGAGGTTCTTAAATAAGTATGAAGGCAAACCCCTCTATACGTCACGTAGAAACCGTACGATCTCTAAACATACAAAGAGGATAAAAATAAAGTTGTGCACGGATTACATTGACGTGAACATGCAACTGATTTTTATCTTTAGAGTATAGTAACAATACGTTTCGTAATTGCTTGTAAGCTTAAGTGTGGACGTTACGGTTGTGATGTTTGCGATTGAGGATGTCGAAGATCGGGTAGAGCAGGATATTGTGCTGGGAGGTAAGACAAGTTTGAGGAAAATATGAAGGCTTTTATTGGATTTGTTAGATGCCAAACACTATCTATCAAAACATAAAAATATATAAAAAATTGTGCCTCTTTGTACTGTCAAATTATAATATGAAAGTATAAACGGTCCTTTAAAAAAAAAAGGTTTGCCTGTCTGTTTGTTCCAGGTACTTAATCTGCGAAACGCGTTGACCGATTTTGACTTTCAGTGGCAGTTAACTGATTATATAAGAAGTAACATTGGCAAATTTTGTCCCTGCAGCACGTCCGGTATTGAGCGATAATTTTATTGAAAAGATTTAGACCTGCCTATATACTAATTTAGATTAGTTTATAACAAAAAAATATCAGCTCTTTTTAGGCCGACATAAAACAGTACAGTAGCCTAGCTTGCTTCGCATTAAAGATTTTTTTTCCACCCTGAATACTACAACACACAGATAACATCGTTTGAAAATTCTCTAGATGGGCTAGATCAACGCTGAAAAATAGTTACGCATTAATTTTAATCATGAAAAATTCCTCTTGACGATCCAGCAAAGGCAACCTTACTTACTAGACTTCAATAGAGTTCACATTCATGTAACATTCACTTTAACTCTCGCAAAAGACGTACAGTCACCAAAAGAGATAAGTAACCTGGGTCGTCGGACTCGTCGGATATAGTTGAAGTTTAGTAAGAATCCTATGAAAGTATTCGAATGAAATTTAATTTGATAAATGAACCGTTTATTTTCTATTAATTTAATTTTATTCGAAAACATCCATCATCATCATCAACGACCCTGGTTACTTTTATCTTTTGGTGACTGTACCTAGTTGTCTCCTTGGCGATAACCATGAAGGTAAAGACGAGTAATCTGCGATAGATAACGCATCTATTGAACAGAGATTCATTATAGCCAATAGCTTACGTCTGTCGGTCCGTCCTTCTCAAGGTTGGCTAACGAAACAAAGAACTTGGCACAATGGTACATAGATTACAAGCAGTGAGAAGTCGTGACAAGTTTGTAGTACCTATGTGAACTAATGTAGGTACAAGTATCATGGTGACGTCTCAAGGTGGATTTGGAGATTGTGGACTTGAATAAGATCATTAATTGTAATCCAATTAATATGTTTGAGAAGGTATCGTTACGTTATGACTAGAGATCGTATAATTGGATGCATATTTACCTAAAGTAATTTTTTAGCTATGAAAACATGGAATCGGCTTCTTAAAATATATTTTTTGTAAAAAAATCCCGGCATGCCAGGAACACCGGGAATGCATAACTAGTCGGGTGAATAGTATGGAAGCGACTTTTAAATTATTAGGATTGCATATAACTATTCAGATGCGTATTTATTTAAAATTAACTCCAATGCAAATAATAATGTGTATGTGTTAGTTAGAACATTTTTTTTTTACATTCAATTGATTTTTTTTTATACAAAATCGCATTCTACATAATCCAACATCACTCACAACTTTAGGTGAATACGCATCTGAATATCAGATCTCTGGTTATACAGGGTGATTGGAAGATGGGTGCAAAGCTTTAAGGTGAAGATAGTATAGACAATTTAGAACCATTTAAGCCATGGTTGTCTTAGACGAAGTCTTACCAATTTTTTTTTTTAATAAGGTTTAAAAGACGTATTGTACAAATATTTTATTTTTTCTGAGCTTTAAATGTCTGTAAAAAAAATGTCTAATGACACAGAAGCCTAAAACATGTTTTGCTTGATTGCTTACACATTACTTTAATTAAATAAATAAAAAATGAATTCATTTATCATTCAATTTGGCCATAATTATGCAGTTTACATTAAATTTTGAGAATTTCCGAAAAAAAACTTAAAAATTTGGTTAAAAATATTTGGTAAGACTTCGTCTAAGACAACCATGGCTTAAATGGTTCTAAATTGTCTGTACTATCTTCGCCTTAAAGCTTTGCACCCATCTTCCAATCACCCTGTATAACTAAATAATTACCTATCGGTGTAATCTGTAAAAATGTCACCAAAACCACGTTGTGTAGTGGGCTGTTAATAGTGTCAAGTAGCTTCAGGTGGAATACCAGCTCACTTCACGTGTTAAACCGAGCATTGAGTACATAGTTGCTAGAGTATTTATTGGGGATAGACAGATTCGATCTTCTCGATGATCATTTGATTTCCATGACCGCTTTTAACGACATAAGCACTTGAGTAGAATTTATCGGTACTTAATTTGAAGATGCAAATCATAAACCTTCTTAAATGAAGGCTTCTTCAAGTCAGACAAGCGTGACGCGACACTTGTAGAACAATTTACATGAAGAGTCGTGTCGCGCCAGTTTGCAAGAGCCTTAATCCTTTACCTGCAGGATGACGTCTGTCATAAATATTGTACTTACCTACTGGTTTTGACAGGATGCCTACATGACCCTCATATAGTAGGTAGATATAATCCTGACAATTAAGAAAATATCTTACTTCCCGTAATTTCCCAGTTAACTTGTTTATTTTCAATTACATTAATTACTGCTATCTGATGAAACCGTGAAGTCTCAGAAGCATTAAATACTGTAGCTTATGAAAGAAATGAATACGTATGTTATATTACTAGCTGTGCCCGTGGCTTCGCACGCGTGGATTTTGGTTATAATCCCACGGGAACCAACACCGGGACAGAAAGTAGCCTATGATACTCCTTCTAACATCTGCCTGAGAAAGTCGCGTCAAAATCAGTCCAGCCGTTTCGGAGATTAGCCCGAACGAACAGATTCGATTTCGAAGTTAAAGATTCTGGCAGATGCTTGTTTCATTAGGACCCATAAACGCCCTCCCTAAACATGAGTTTAATTCAATTAGACGACCGCCGTTCTTCCGATAGCTGTTAGCTGTCGGGGGCAAGGCAAATAAGGCTATGGAAATGAAACTATTAGGGAGGATGTTTATGGGTCCCAATGAAACAAGCATCTGTGTTTGAAATTAATTAATTACTTCTGTTTACACTAGCTGCCCGTCCCGGCTTCGCATGGTGGGATCCCTAAATTTTTTTGCTCGACCGTTTCTTCTCCGACTTACTTTGCAAATCCGACTGCCACGAAAAAGTCGTTTCATTTTTCGGGTTAATATATAGCCTATGATTTTCACAAATAACGTGGCTTTCTATTGGTGAAAGAGTTTTCTAAATCGTTTCAGTAGATCCAGAGATTACCTCTATAACCTCACAAACTTACAAACTTTACCTTTTTATAATATTAAGTATAGATAAACAGAAGTAATTAATTAATTTCAAACATGCAGGTAGATAGATAGATAGATGGTAGATGTCACGAAATTCAAAGGGTGATAAGGCCATATAATTAGTAAAAGTAGTTTGCCCTAGCGAAGACACTTATTCATTGCAGTGCCCAATGACCACTGAACTGTTAACCATACCAATGAATGAAAAGTAAGTGAATGATTTAACGAACTTGAAAACGTATACGAAACACAATGCTCATACCGATATAATTATATGAATGAAAGAACGTTGCTTTTGTCAGTGGCTTCACCCGCGTGGATGGCGAAATTATCCCCCGGGAACGTACTACAGGGATAAAGCGTATTCTATGCGTTAATCCAGGTTATAAACTATCTGTGTGCCAAATTCCATCCCGTGAAGTTTCACACAAAAACGGCTGAACGAATTTGGACGATTTCTTATGTCAAACTTTCACATTTACCCCCCAGCGCAGACATTTTTCGTCAGTTTTACAAAAAAAAAATCAGCTCTTCCGTACATTTTGACCCCGTAGATAGGTCTAGAATGATATGCTAAATTCATGGTTACAGTTTGCGCACTAAATTTAAAAAAATCCTATGTAGTATTAATAGAGTAGGTTACCTATAGCAGGATTGAGAATAGTAAAAATCAGTTCAATGAGCCAGTAAATGAATTAGAAGCAAGTGTACGATTATAAAGAACTGAAAAAAATACGGATACAATATGAAACCTCCTTACTAGCCTCATATGAAAGAGCGTTTCAAATATAATTGAGAACAGTTAGAATCTGCTCAATGAGTGAACAATACGCGTCGACGACGGCTCACCGGCTCCAAAACAATTGTGGCCGAAACAATTAATTTCACGGATATTTTGCGCTAACGCATTGTACGGCCATCATGTTGGAACGATCACAAAATTGTTCCCGTTGAAGGCTGGTGAGACGCTTGTTAATTTAACGGTTGGTTACAATAAAATCTTTATACCTATATGATTTTAAATGGAGATGCTAAAACAAAATGTCGAGCACTTCCCCTGAAAACAGTATGATTTTGATGAGATCAGAGCGTATTTAGGAAATTGTCTATCCATTGTATTTTTGTCATTGAGTTGAGCTGCATGATTACTGACAAAAGCGTGCACTGGCTGGACAGGCCCACTCAATCTGTGTGGTTCATTCCTCAAAAGACCATTTCAGACATCAAATACATCGTCTTTACATGATCTCACCAAGATTATGTCTGGACTTTTAAAGAGACTGTAACCTCTGAGTTTGTTTCGGCCTTTCTTCTCAGAGTAATCAGATAGGAAACCCCGACCTCATCTAGTTTTTAAAATAATATGATACGTGTATAAGAGATTTTTCCAACCTACTTACAGAAATAAAATAATTTATCATATTCTCCAAAGTTATGTTTCCAAGAGACTTGCTTGATATAATTATGTATACAGTATACATCAACACAGTTTACATTTTGCTCCAATTTTATAGTGGAAGTCGTGCTGTTTTAGCTGCTTCCTGTAACCAACCGCAGTACTCAAAACAATACAATCGGCCGTACATTTACATACTATGTACTCACACATGTATACAATCCAGTACATCTGATATCATAGCTATTACAAAAGACGGAAACAACAGAACCAAGCACATCAAAAACACATCAAGTCTATTCGGAGACTCCCGCGAAACGCTACTTTTACTGCTTAAACCACATACACACACTGGACCGGTTTACGATTCAAATCTACGAATTACTTTTTCAACTTTACAATGATAGGTAGGTGACCAACTGTGCGTGAACTTAGGGTACGTTGAGCCTCGTAACGGCCCACTTTCGACTAATTACGAAGCTAGAAACACACGTGGGCGAGCCTTTGTTCGAAATCGAGCGAGATCGGCACGGCCTATAAACGCGAAATTGTTACAATCAGTGAATTAGCATGTCGCTGTGGAAAGTAACGATCACACGTGTGGGCTGTTCGGAACACAATGAATAGATTGTCTTATGTATTTAGGATGTCCAACATATAAACAATACATAACACATGTATAAAAGGCAACATCAGCACCCTAATTTCGTAATAAAAATCAGAATCATTTTGAAGGTTATTGCTAACCCATTGCTTCATACGTTCGAAAAATTTGTCTGTTCAACAATGTAAATAGCGCAATGAATATTGTTGAATAGATTTAAAGCCATTCATACAGTTAGTGTGATGGAATTACACCGCAGGTTTAGGCATCTAGTAGGTATACTCCTTTCGCTCAACGCTGTAGGTACTGTTATTGACATAACATATTGTAGACGATATGAAATTTTCTGAAAAATACCTACTACAGTTATTCATCCGTTTGTTACTTATACACACAAATAAATAAAATTTAAGTGTCTGCTTGTAATGATCGGCTTATCTCCGAAATTGCTGGACCGATTTTGACGGGACTTTAACTGGCAAATAACTGAAGTTATACGGAGTAACATAACCTACATAGGCATTTTTGTACCGGTTGCACGTCCCCGTGGGATAATTTCTCACATCCACGCGGGTGAAGCCGCGGGCACAGCTAGTAGGTAATGTAATCCTAGGCTCTACTGTGATTCATATACTTAAAGATAGTTACCTAAAATATACAATAAGTTGCCAAAAAGTATCAAAGACCTACACAACATTTTGGTTTGACTTGTGTATTTTTCATTTTGACATTTCTATTTTTTTATATTTTTTTAGGTAACTCCATTATATTGTATTCTAGTTGTATTTTTATGTTGCGATTAGTACCACATATATTAATTTGTACACCTCAGTAGGTTATAATACAATGAACCTTTTTAACATGTAATATGCAAATAAATAAATTTGTAACTACAGCAATATCGTAATAACCTAGTTATTTCATGCGACAACCCAACTAGTTGCGACTAAGCATGAGATGAGGATTCTGTGTAAGTTGTGAAAATTTATTAAAGCAGAGAGATTACTGTTATTAAGATGTAATAAACTTATCCCACAAGTAGATCTTCGTATACCCACTCAGAGAATTTGCTTACGTGTGAAAACATCTTCTTAATTCCATGCCTGTTTATCTTCACTGGTACAGGGATGCGACGTCGCAGACCCCTTAGCGTTGACATTTTTCGTTGGTTATTTAAAAAAAATACCTGTTCCGTACATTCTAATTACACTTTTTATTTGATAACCGACGAAAAATTTCTTCGCTGCCCCTGTTTAATATAGTATAATAGACATTTTCCATAATAAGAATTCACTATCAGCACGAGCACCGATTAGTAGACGGAAGAATAGACATGACTATTAACTAAATGATGTGCAATAGGAGAAGATAGCTATGTTTTTCTATTAATTATCACAGTTATGCATTCTAAACGAATTATGATTTTGTTTATAATCGTATATACTTTGTGGCCGTCGTGTAGGAAGTTTGTTGTCAGCGTGATTTTGACAGTTTGGGAAGCAATATTCTTTTGAAATAGTCTACATCTATATGGACCTACCTTTGTCAACAAAGATCGTTAGAAACGAAAGACATAATGACAGATTGTAGATGGATATCTACGGTGCGATGTCAAAAATAGAGAAACGAAATGTCACTTTGTATTGAAAAAGCACTGTATAGTCCTCGTAGAAATAGAAAGCGTCATAAGCCTGCAGGTTATTGTTACTTCTTTATCCAAAACGGACTAATTTAAGTCGTACCTATTTGAATAATAGTCGCTTCTTTGATCGTACATTGATTAGATTTTATTTCCAACAAACATGAAAAGGCCAAAGATACCATTAATGTGTAGGCGGTAGCAATAAATCTACGCGATATTTTGCGCGTGTTGAATACTATCATAACGTGTTACGCTGCAGTGGGCGGGGGTCCAAAATATAATCAATTATTTGTTTCTTTTCTCAATTTATTTTTATTTATTTATTCATTAATCGTTTATTTCGGGCATTACCACCCATAAAAATCAAATTTAAAATTTATCCTAAAACAAAACATACAACATAAAAACAAACAGTAAAGAAAAATAACAATAAAACAACCCACCATTTCACACCAAGGAAGCGAAAACAAATGTACCCCGTAACAATGGTGAGTAGGTACATTTATTTTGTCTCCCTCAGTAAATACACAGTATGAACGACGCCCTGAGCTTCGCCATGAGCGCAAAGAAATCGGTTACTCTGCTCTCAGCCAACATCTCAGTCGCACTACACCGCCAGGGCAGGTTGAGCATGACCCGAAACGCTTTATTATATTGTACACGAAGAGTGTTGTATGCACTCAGCGTGTACTTGTACCAAAGTTGACTGGTGTACAACAACTGACAGTAAGCCTGGAACAGAGTTATCAGCAGAGATCGGATATTCGGGTGCATATTTACCCAAAGATAATTTTTAGCTATGAAAGTATGGAAGCGGCTTTATAAATTATTTGTAATATTTATTAAAAACCCCGGGATTCTTGGATTGCATGCCGATACAAATATGTGTATGTACTGGAGGAGAGGTGGTTCGTATTAGTTAAAACAAAAAATAAACAATTTACTTACCTAAATTAAGACTTTTTCGATACAAAAGCGCATTCTATGTTAGCCAACATCTCAAGTTTAGGTGAATATGCATCCGAATATCCGATCTCTGGTTATCAGCTTTTGATTAATAAATAAGTCATCAACAACTGCCTACCCTTTTCCCAACTATGTTGGGTTCGACTTCCAGTGTAACTAGATGCAGCATAATACCAGTATAAGTATTCGGACCTGTACCTTCCAGTTACTGGGTAATACGATACGCTATACGCCGTAGCTTCTGACTGTCAAAGATCTACAAATGACAGCCGGGACCAACAGTTTTACATGCTTTTACGAGACACGGAGGGTTTTCGATATGGGTGGTCACCCATCCATTGACTGACCTCGGCAAGCGTTGCTTAACCTGCGATCTGATACTCAATGATCTGTACGGCTGTAATTATTTTACTATAGAAAAAGTGACTTATTATGCAAATTGTGATAATTGACATACACATAGAGGCCTTGGATTTGCACAGAAAAAGCTTTAGCATGAGACGTTTGTTGTACTAACAATTTAATCAGTGGCTGCTGAGATTTTATTAACTAAAAATAAACCGTGTGACTTAATACCCTGCATCCCTATCTAAGGTTGCCGACTCCATTACGACATGATATTCTAATAATAAAACAATAGACTATCAATGTGAAATAAACAGTGCAATAAACCTCTATGAAAACTGAAACAAAATCTTTGTAACAATATGGAAACACCACAACCACTGGTTATAGCCAAGCCATCTAAGAACGGTAAGGACTTATTCTATTTATAAATAAATACATCATCATCATCATTTCAGCCGAAAGACGTCCACAGCCGGACATAGGCCTTCCCCAAAATAGGGGGGGTTGCCATTATCGCCGTGCTTGGCAGGCGGGTCGGCGATCGCGATTCTCTAGTTCTTGTCCCTTAGTCGCCCTCTACGACAGCCACGAGAAGACATGGGAAGGTGTTATTCTTTACATCCGGCATCGCACGGAATATTATTATATAGGTACCGGTTTATGTACCATTTATACAGTTTTCTATTTCAAGAATACCTATTTAAATCTTTTTTTTAGCGTTTTTTGAAGAATGCAACGATCAACTGTGGCCTTCTACAAGTTGATGAAAAACAATGCACATTTTACAAAAAATATAATATCGGTGTCTGGCAAAATGTGGGTGTAAATAGGTACTATATCTACAATCCACCTCTGCTTAGCACTTCGGGAAAACAGCATGGCATGATGACATGTTACTGTCGTAACATCCGCAGTTTTCTCACAAAAAGAAATACGAATATTATATAGGAAGTCATGCGCAATACAATAAATAGTAAAACTGTACATAACTGAAAAGAAAAATAACGGTAGAAACTGGAAATACATCACGACAGTACAATACTACACGAACGTCACCAGTCACCATAAATCCAATCACATCATTGAACAAGAACTTTAAGAGTGCTACACATGTGTTCAGGTCGGTTCGGCAGTATTTGTTGAATAACTTAGCCGACCCGAAGCAATACTACCTTCATTCGCTATTAGCTTTCATTCGGCTCGTGCTGACCGGAAAACTCCGTTTGACATATACCTTCGTTGGTAATGTTCCAGTCGCCTCGACACAATTTAAGCTAAGCCTGCGGTTTTTCTCGAACGTATATATTCTAATTTACGGACCAGCTCTGCCGAATCTTGCCGAGCCATACTAATATTTAGTAACCTTAAAGTTCTAGTTCAATAACCCGAAGATCCTAACTAAGCAATAACTACTACACATATTCGGCTTTCAATCGGGTGTGCCGATTGGCAAACTCCGTTCAGCATCTACCTTCTCTGGATCATGTTCGAGTTGGCTCTTGTATTTGCCCGAACGTATTTCTACACATATTTTGCCGAAATCCACCAGTTGCGCCGAATCATGCCGATCCGAACAAGTGTGAAGCACCCCTAACCATAGGATGCGCGAGCGCCATTCTCGTGATCAGATACAGTTTCTATAATGAAGGTTCCCAAGCTCCTCCATATTGTGTGCAAGGTTGCGTGACTGTTCCCATGGCAACTTCGACATCTAGTTAGATCCGAGATATTAATCATTTTCTCTTGTGTTATGCAAGAAACAATGGCAATAGGCTCGCCTCTGTCTACATGGGACTTATCAGCTTGTCTTCTTTTAGCTGTCATATCAGGAGTTACCCCTTTTCTAACTATACAATACCGGAGTTATCGACATAGCTTGCAGAGTAAGCAAACTAAAGTGGCAGTGGGCTGGCCATGTCTGTCAAAGAACCGATAGAAGATGGAGCAGACGAGGCAAACGTAGCATGGGACGCCCTCCAGCTAGATGCACCGAGCGTAAGACAGTGGTTGCATGCGGAAAGCGGAAGACTTGGTGTTGTGGCACAGCCTCGGAGTCCTCGGATGTCCAGCAGTGGACGGCAATAGGCTGAGTTGGTGTTTATAACTATATCATCTTTAAACGGTTCTTTGGATACAAACGTGGTGTTACTTTATGCAAGAATGTCTTTCGACTTTGACAATTTGAAAATAATTGAGTAATGCACTTTTATCTTATGTAAGTGCTATGGCAGGTGCGCCCGCGCAGCTTGGCACGGATAGATGTAACGTGTCGAATTCTAAACTGCAGTTAGTGACAACGCTTGTCCACCATGAATATCTTTAAATAAAAGTAACACTTTCCTTTGGTTGATTCTTAATACTTTCAATGTAAGATTTTTAACTCTCTAAAATATTGAATTCTTGATTCACAATACAAGTATTTCGAGTTTAAACGAAGCACATGTGTTGCTATTTAGCTAAGTATTTACACTGGACGAAAAAAATGTGAACTATTTGAAGTCTGTATCTCTTTCATTGACTAGATAATTCTCTTTTAATGCCAGTTCTAAAATAATTAATTAATTAAAACGGACATATAAATGAGCTATAAGCGTTTGTGATAGACGTGAGTGCATGTGAGCTATTTTAAGATAATCTAGCTTTCGCCCGCGTCTCCGCTCGTGCTACTAAGTAGGTTGACACATTTTTATCTGTTTCACAACATCCTGAGGTAGCCAAGTCGTGGTAGCATTAGTTTTCTTTCCTGTGACAGTTTTGAAAGTGTGAAAAGTTGAAGCTGTTTGAGCCATGTTTTAAAAATGGTGTCTTGTGAACTTTTTTAATTACGTAAATTCTATTTACTGACGGTGGTAGCTGAAAAACGCTTTAAAGGCGTACTTGGAAGATTAATGTTTGAATAAGTGCTGAAAAAGTCGTATTAAGTGCGAATCAATCCCGTAATTCCATTTCTAGTAGCATAAAGACTACCCTGCTGTACCCTAATTTCGTAACACACTATTAATCACAATCTGAATCATTTTGAAGGATATTCCTAATTCATTGCTTCATATGTTCGAAAAATGTGTCTGCTCAACCACTTCAATAACGCAATGAATGATTTTGAACTGTCAAAATGAACGCCACTGTTAGTGTTTAACGCAAGTACCCCACTGGTTTTAGTTGGTAGGAATTATGAACACGACATAAAACTGACATAAATCCTCAAGTAACCCTCTTACAAACAAAAGGATTACTTGAGGATTTCTCTAAGAGAAAAATGATATAACTACTTACATTTGCTTGCTTGTAAGCATGAAATCGGGCGCGACCTACTACACAAGCAAAACTAACTCGCAATATAAAATATGAATGAAAGTAGTAAACGCGAGGTGATAAAACCAGATACAAGAATTAAATTAACGTTATTTATTAATTCCGGTCGCCATGCCGAGGATCTTAGCATACTAGTGTAGTTGTAATACGTGTTTGCCACTTCATGCCATTTTAGTTCCGAGCGTGGGCGAGCAAGTTACTGCATGCCTTAAAAATATTGTGAATATGTTTTGAGAGTTTGTGACAAGCCTTAAAGGAAGCTAATGAATATGGTATGTATGAGTAACCGGGTCGTGAACTTTCAACGCTTCATCAGATCTGATGATGTTACAAATCATGCCTGAACTAAAAGAATTGGTGATCGCAAAGCAGGGTCCTCCGTGCTTCGGAAAGCACGTTAAGTCGTTTGTCCTGACGTCATTCGTAGATCTTTGACAGTCGGTACGTCACAAGCCCAAAAGTGTGATAACCAGTCTTATCAAGGGTATCGTGTTACCTTGTGACGGGGTTGTGGAGGTCAGATTGGAAGCCGACCCCAACATAGTTGGGATAGGTTGGCCAGATGATGATGACATTGGATCTGATGATGTGGCAAAACGTGCCTAAACTAGAAGAATTGGTGGTCGCAGTATATTTGTTATAGGAAGAATGGGGGACGTTTCTGTCTCCCTAGAAGTCTTGCTTATTCTTTGACATGTTTGTCATAGAAAGAATCGGGGACGTTTCTGTCTCCCTAGAGGTGTTGCTTATTCTTTGACGTGTTTGTTATAGGAAGAATGGGGAACGTTTCTGTCTCCCTAGAGGTGTTGCTTATTCTTTGACGTGTTTGTTATAGGAAGAATGGGGGACGTTTCTGTCTCCCTAGAAGTCTTGCTTATTCTTTGACATGTTTGTCATAGGAAGAATGGGGGACGTTACAGTCTCCCTAGAAGTCTTGTTTATTCTTTGATGTGTTTGTTATAGGAAGAATGGGGGACGTTTCTGTCTCCCTGGAAATCTTGCTTATTCTTTGATGTGTTTGTTATAGGAAGAATGGGGGACGTTTCTGTCACCCTAGAAGTTCTTTAACTTTCTGTTTATTCAATTTACTGAAAATTTAGCTATTATGTTAGAAGTAGGTTTACATAATAAAATGATTGTAGCAGTAAACTGCTACAATAGGTAAACCTACTTATGTATTTGAAGCTGTTACATATTTCACTTTTGAATCCGCAACTTTCAGCCAAGCATGGAAATCATAATATATACTCATATATTATCAGGTGATCCTCCTTTTAGAAGATCTATCTTAGTGAACCGGAAAATTAGAAAGACACCGAATCAGCTAGTAATTACGTGAAAAGTAATTTAGTGGGTACATAACTAGCGAAATGTGGTTGTACTAGACCTCTGCTCAACCATTCGGGGAAACAGGCGTGGTGTTATATTATGTGTTATGTAATATAATAAAACAATTCGAAATATGAAAAGCAACAACACACTTCTAATTTGCTGCGACTTGAACTAATCGAAATACCAATACGAATCAAATTCACTTTTCCTTCATCAATCAAGGATATATTGTAAAAGATGTGTAATGAATGATTATTCTCAATTGCTTAACGTAAAGTATACTATGTATCGATAGTTAGGAAACACGACTAATGATGCGTTCACTGGCTCATGAATGCGTAACAAATTACTAATACGCTTAACATTACACTTTCGTAAAAATGTTCTGAGAGTTTTTTGTTTCAGTGTTTTTAGTTTCATTAGCATTGTACCTACATTAGGAGTTAATGATCGGCTGTTTTCTAAGCAACGTGTTTTGTTTACTGGGTGACCACTGACCATCCATTTTATATCGAGACCCGTCCGTGCCTCGGAAAGAATGTTAAGGCTTTGGTCCCGGCTTTCATTCCTAGATCTTTGACAGTTGCTACGGGTAATCTGTAGCCCGAAAGTCTGACCACCACTCTTACTACTGGTAATCGCAGCTTCTGGTTAGACTCGTAGCCAACAGCATATATAGTTAGGAAAAGAGTTGGCAGGTAGATTTTTTATTAGTTTTAAGAATGTGGTGCAGTAGGTACATATTATACACATGATTTTTACGTGACGTCAGTTTGCTCCGCATTTTACTCGCCTTCTCCATTTATGGTAACTGTATTGTTTTGTTACTGTTTACATCGTGTTTCAGAAGAAAGCGATTTTCACATAAAATGGTTTCTTATCTTTCCAAAATTCCAAAAAGTCTGCAAGTTAATGTATTTAATGTTTATTGTATGAAAACACAAGCATTGACCGTTTAATATTTATGTTTAATGCTACATTAATGTAATTCAGAAAGTTTGTATGGCCTCCAAGAGAAAGTGAGTTCATTGAACTGATTGACATTACACAAAATGTTTGAGGTTGTATGTAAGTTGAAGAAGTTACGTATGTTACAAGATTTGACACAATATATCAAGTGCATCCTTTGAATATCTTGAGTCATCTTGCTTTCTTCGATATTAACATATTCATAGCGGTTCAAAACTTTTTTTAGAGAAGCTGCCATTCGAATCTGTCAAAATTTGAAATTAGAATTTTATTGTTTTTATTTGTGTCTGTAATTTTATTGACTTTCGCCGATTCTTTATTGAAGCGAAAGTCACTTCTCCATAAACAAACATTTGAATACATAATGAATAGTAGTTACTTTATTGCACATGTTTTATTAAATAAAGAGGCTTACAATATTTGTTTTTATTATAGCACACGTTTCACTATAAAGCAATAAATAACATTTTTATCCGGTACATATTTATTAACTAATCAACATTACAGCAGCTACGTTTATTCCAAGTCGTGATGGCCGGTAAAAATAACAGGTCCAACAAAATAACAGATATAAAATAACAGGTATATAATAACGATTACTACTAGGTACGTGATCTGATGCTGCGGTTATTTTGCAAGCGTTCGCTATCTTACAGTTACGCGCCAGAGACAACCGCATAACTGTTTATTTACTTTTTTTATTATTGTTGCGTAAAGAAAGTTGAATAGAGGTGAAGATGGTTTGCTTGGGGCATATAAAATTGCTTGTTTGATGATAGTGTTGTTATAGTATGAAATTGGTGAACTAATTCGAAGTTCTAAGCAAATAATGGAGAGACGGTTCGCTGAATTGGTCTACTTGTAAACTTTTCTTAAAGTTTGTGCCTTTAACAAAGATCCAAATGATGATGTAGTTTATTTCAGGGATATCACAAGCGTATAATAGTAGAAAACCAGATCGGACCTAAAACACTTCCTTGAGGTACGCCAGCTTTTATTTCTTAATGTTCTGCGTAAACGTCTTGTTTTCCTATTCTAAATTACTCTAATAGGGATGTAAGACTCCATGATATCTGTAAACTGTTTTTATAACTTAGTTTTTGGACTTTTATAACGCCTCTGTGGTGCCATACTTTCTCAAACGCTTGTGTCACGTCCATAAACAGAGTAGATCATATCAAAACCCTGTGATTTTCGTGTGAGAATTAATCATTAGGTAGTATGGTAAACCAGTGGAATGCTAACAATTAACTTTGTTATGTAAACACGATCTAAAACAGCATTGTAAGGAAGCATGTTATAAATTCACTCCCCAAGTCTCTATTAGCCAATAAAATCAAAAGCTCTATTCTCACGTTTGCGTCCGAACACGTGTTACATGCATAATTAATCATTAATAACAAAACTTATCTAACAAGACATATGTATAACACATTGGACTCCTACAAAAAGATTTACATAACAGACCATTAGTGACGGGCGTCGAATCACTAGTACACAAACAGTCGAGCCTTGCTCTTGACACTCGGTCACTCGCTACGCATATTAATAGACTAAGTGATTCACAATTCACATCACTTTAGTTCAACCATTTACTTTATGAGTCGAACGCGAGGTATGACCAGGAACGAACGCCTTTTGTCTCCAATTCATAATTCGAAAAATAAATTCAAAAATCGAAGACGATGTAGCTTTTCGCGGGTTCTAGTGATGTGATGTGCTGTGATTTGTGATAAATGTCGGGCCGGCGGAGATTAGGCAAGTTGCATATCTGTTGATTTTTAATTTAATTTAAATATTCTAGACAATTATATGCTTGTTATGTCTGATAGATAAAGGAAGCATCGCCTGTGCTATACGTGACAGTATGGTGCTATGCCATTTGATTGTTCAATGTTCGTATCGAATGTGTTCATTGTTTTTGCCCAGCAACGAATTGGCGACACTAAAATTTATGTTATCAATTGCTATCATCCTTATCAGGTAAACCGTTTTCTGCTTACCCACCCAGGTTGGATATTGCAATGGTGATGTAACTTAAGTATATGTTTTATTTTATTTTTGTTCACCCCTACACAACGTGGATTGCAAAAAAGTCCGGTCATTTTAATTTCAATCTTTATTTTTTCCGTTCTCCTTGAACTTTTATTATTTTCTTAAAAAGTTCTGGCGTCAAAAAGTTCGCACAAATCATAAGGCTGGGCAAAGTCTAGACGGGAGGACCAAAAAACCGGACATGCGTCCGCTCCGTTACAAATCCGTAACGGATGATAACATTGGTTAACCCTATACCCAAATGAGTAAGTCGTGCAAACCCTCGGTATGATTTATGAATCTTAATGAACCAATAAACACACCTTTGCAGGCGATATCAAGTTTATATTTAAATCTTCCGGCTCAAACCTAATTGGCTCTACACAAAAATTCCACAGCGCTCACGTAATATCCTTAAAATTAAACTATTCAAAAATCGAACGGCAAATTCGTATCGATTGTACAAAACCTAAAATCGTTATCTTAAAATGCAGTCGTGTTGTTATTATCCGTTCTAATCATAAAAGCGGCCAGCATTGCCCGTCGGCATTCTTGGGATGCCGCGCGGTATCACGAATCAGTTGCCATTACATATAAGGAACCGGTTCTACATCCTTTGAGGCCGTGTCTTTGTTTGTATGTTTTGTATATGGAATACTTTTGCCGGTTTGTGAAAGCTCGTTGTTTTTTCTTGGTATGTTACCTTTGCCTGAAGTCCGGAGGAAAGGAAATAAAATGGCGTTCTGTTTCGCGGGAAAATTTAAACATATGATTTCGTCTCAAAGAAATTACAAACATAATATGAGTATTTGTATTGGATGCAAAATAGGAAGTGGGCGAACAATTTCAAATAAATATTGAATACATTTCCTACTTCCGCTCAAATGTTATTGAAGATCAAGACTTTCGGCACGAAGAACTAACCAAACGAGTTGGCAACTTGATCTAAATGGAAAATAATGGTAGTGAATAATAATGGTAGGTTTACTTCATGTCAATCTGAACATTTGTTAAGTCAATCTTTCCGATGCAGTAGTTTCCTAAGGCTTATTAGACCTCGCATTACGACATCATAAAATCACGTTTGTGTTCTGTGAGGCGAGGGCTTAGGCAGAGGCGTTCTTATAAATTCCAGCCACATTTCACCAGTTACGTTTAGTACCATGTAATTTTTTCAAATTAGTCCTACTAATCTTGCTGACTACCTAATACGGGCTGATTTTTTAGTCACCGTCCAAATTTTTCAGGGTGATAGTACCCGTTAAATTGAACAACTTTCTCCAAGGAACATGGGTCGAAATATGAAAAAAAAAATCGGACCTCCCATACAAAATCGACCAGCTAACTATTGATTTTGCATGGGAGGTCGATTTTTTTTTTTCATATTTCGACCCATGTTCCTTGGAGAAAGTTGTTCAATTTCACGGGTACCTACTATGACCCTGAAAAATTTGGACGGTGACTAAAAAATCAGCCCGTATGTGCCACAGCGTGAACTTTTCTTGCACGTTTCGAGACAATATAATTAAAAAACTTAACCCTTAATTTTTGGCTTTGCCGTAGTCTTAAAAAGAAGATAGTATTGTGAGTTTGTGAGTCATTAAACGCACGAATGACAAACTCAAATAGCCAGACTCTGAACAAATAACTGTAGGCCATACAAATATTTGTTCAGAACTGGGAATCAATCCCACGACCTCGAGTACAGGCGGTTTAGGATCAGCTTTATGTTGATCACGTACGTTACAGCCTTGGATTTTAAGATTAATGCTTGAGCACAATATGATTATGACAGTATTAATAAGAAGTACTGAGAAATATTTAAAGATGTGATCGACACAACGACACGAAAATGCATTGCAAGCAGTTAAAAATTCGGAACAGGACCACAAGGTTTTTATAAACCAGAAGGTTTTTGATAAGCTGTAACGGCTTTGCTTTAACCAAAACTCAATCAAAAACCACTAATTTAAAAAGCAGGGCAGTCCGATGGTTTCTGTACCTAATTTAACAGAGGAGGTTATCTGGATTGTTTATGTTTTAAATTAAAGATTCTATGCAGCATCCACATAATCAGCCAATAATGTCCCCACTGCTGGGACACAGGCTTCCTCTCGGTGTGAGCGAGTGGGCCGTTATCCAACATGCTGGTCCACTGCGGGTTGGTAGATACCACTCGTCTTCGAATTTTTGGTTCTAGGACATGCCGGTTTCCTCACGATGTTTTGAGAGCAGTGGTGATGAAATAATTTACACAGAATAAAGCGTCTGTCTGGGATCGATCTACGACCAACAACTCGTAGGTAAGTCTCAGCCGATTCCACTGGGTCACCACTTCTCTCCATGCTCTCTGCTGCCCATGCAGCAGTGTAAGTGACTTAAGTCCATAATTAAAAATGAGTCCAATTTAAAATTCTGTACAATGATAGTGCACAACTGTGCAGTATTAAAATTGTTTCACCTTATAAGCCGAAAATCCGGCTGCAAGATTACTCCATTAAGGTCGCTTAGCCAATTTTGGTGACGCACGTGCAACTAACAGGATCTTCTCCAAGTGTACGATTTGCCTCCAAAATAGGATGCTGCACGAATATTTTTTAAACGCGTAAAAAAACTTATCTACTCGCTTTTTTATTCATAAATGCAGTTTCTACACAAAGATTGCTGAACGAAACTAAGTACTCACATAATTTCTTTTGCAATTCGTTCCGGTATTTGATCGATGTTTAATGGAAAAGTTTGTATGTACCTATGTACTTTCAAATTTATGTGCCTATGCATATATGCCTATGCATATGCCTATTTACGGATGTCAGTACATAATTAAAAGTGCATATACATTGTTGATGTGAATAAAATTGACATCTAATTTATGAGGACGCTTGAAGAGTTGCTACTGCCTGGTTGTTGGCTAGTTACAACTTAATATTCATAAGCAATAGTAATAATAAATGCTCATTGAACCCGCGTTGACGGAGCGCTAGACGCGTTGACGTTCTAATGATAAATTATTCAAACCGCGGCGATTTCTCAACGAATTCCTGAACGCAGCTGCAACCGTCATCCTTGATTGGTTGCGGCTAGCGTTCGATTTTCAAATCGTAGAGCCTTTTTTGTCATGGCTGTTAGAGAGTTCCATGTACTATAATTACAGTGGAGCAGTGATGAATGGTATCGATTACTTAATGCGACAAAAACTACAATTATACGTATTTACTGGGATATAAATGATCATGCATGACCATGGTGGACCATCGTGACAGCTGACGCCATTGAATCTATTAAAACAAACGGTTGTAATTGAGACAATATTTCAGCCAGTATCAATAAAGACATGCATACATTGTCAGATGCTATGATTGATATTATTGGTAGCGAGAACAAACTTCCTGACATGGACACAAACGCGGATGTGAACACAACACCGGCTTTGTTCAACGACAATTTGTTAGCGAAATATGATTATACAATCAACACGGGGTAATTATGAAATTTTCTTTTGTAAATTTGTTGAAAGGAGAATATTGGCTCATTGGCGAACGAAATCGATTAATAATTGCGATGATTGATGGTGTTGGATAAGATGATGAAAACCAGGGAAAACAGTATAGCTTGCTAGCAGCACACAAAGACGGTAGAAGCCTTATGATGAATGATTTTATTTCTGTATCTACTAACAGTTTTAAGCGTCAATGAAATTTAAAAATACTAGATGAGGTCACGGTGTATCCTATCCGACTACTCTTAGAAGAAAAGCCGACACAAAACAGAGGTTAGAGTCTCTTTTAAATTCCAGACATAATCTTGGTCTGATCATGTGAAGATCATGTTGACTCTGTTGTCTGAAATGGTCTTTTGGGCAAAGAAACACATAGCTTGAATGGACCTGTCCAGTCAGTGCACGCATTTGTCAGTAATATTGCAGCTCAACTGTAATATATGATTAGGTTATTTAATCAGAAAATGACAACAGTTAATAAAGACTTCAAAAAGACCGATGCATTGACCGAGAGCGGAGTCGGAATCTTCAAAATATTATGTTCATGAAAGGCTTAATTGTTAAAAACGCCAAGATAAACACACAACTGTTTCAAAGAATTATTATCATTTAGCTCAATGTGTTCCTAAATATCATGTATTGCTTCTAATGTCTATCTCCTTTATATATAATTATATTCAAGATACATTTTTAACCAGTGCGCAAACTGTAACCATGAATCCAGCATATCATTCTAGACCGCAGCGTTTCTAACGTGGAAATTTTCGTCGGATATACAAAAAAAATCAGCTGTTGCATACATTTTAACCGCGTAGGTATTGCACTTTTCTATGAAAAAGCTTACTATGGAATGGGCAGCAGCGTTCTCTATGCATTTTACCACCATACTGCGATCGCCAACCTGCCTGTCTAGCGTGGCGATTATGGCAAACCCCCTCCAAATTGGGGGAGGCCTATTTCCAGCAGTGGGCGTCTTTCGGCTAAAATGATGATGATGATGATGAAACAGCTGATTGTTTGCTGTAAAACCGACGAAAATTTGCTAAATTCATGGTTACAGTTTGCGCTCCGGTTAAAAAATATCACGTATATGATGTTTTTTTGAGGTATTTTTATAATCAAATAATGTCAAGCACCCCACGCTTTTTAATTGAATTAAATTATTTTCTACTTTTTTTAGTTTGGTTTTTAAAGCGTGTTTTTTTAGTTTTTTAAACTATTATTTATTTTCTATTTTTTAGTTCTGCTAACTACAATTTTTCCCTTTATTTTTTTAATTTTTCTCTATTTTTTTTTAAATTATTGAATTGTCATCGGTCCTCGCTAAGTTTACAAAGTTTAAATGAAATCTGACTATAATAAAGTGGGTCAAAATCGCGCCCTAAGGAGTCGGTTACAAGCATACAAACAAACATACAAGTGAAGCAAAGCGTGTAAAAAGACAGATTGAACTCTAGGACTATGATGAACCATGAGTTGGTGGCAATAGGCTCTCCCGCTATTACATGGGACTTAAACGTAATTGGCGAAATGTAGGCGTACGAGTGGCTAGGTATAGTGCACCTCTGCCTAACCCGCATATTAAATATATATTTAATAAAGAAAGTGAAACCGTCCGAAGCACGACCGGGTCGCTAGTAAACAGATAAAATAAGACCAGTTAAATAACTCACAAACATCACATATAGATAATTTATTACTAAGAAATAGTTGTTAAAGAAGCTCGTTAACACTCCGAATGCTATTAAGTAACCTGTAGTGGCATGGCGAATCGTATGGGAACGTATGAAGCGAAGGCTCACAGCTTCTTAATTACACACATTTATATTACAAGTGCTCTGGAGGCTGACCAATGATTTATTGGCTGTTTTTTAATTACTTTGGGTACGGAGTCAGTTTTATACGAAGTGCAATTTTGCCCGGACATGTTTGTTAATACCTCTGTTGTAAAGATAAATAGGTAGCTTGACAGTTTGAATGTGATTAAAGTTAATTTATAGCCAGCCTCATCAAGTCATCTTCAGCAGACAACCTTTGCAGTTACAGGAAGGCTAATCCGTTGCTTCATATCTACGAAAAATTTGTCGGCTTAACAACGTAAATAACGCAATAAATGTTGTTAAACTGTCAACAAAACTAAAGCCATTTCTACTGTTAGTGTTTTACGCAATTACCCCGCTGTTAGCAAAACTGACTGATAGAGAGACTAGATATATGTATAAACATGAAAATTGTACAAGGAAGAAATGAGGATGGGGAAATGGAACATAGTTTAAATCAAGTCTCCCACTACATAGAACATGGAGAATGCTGTACCAAATCAAGGAAGACACCAAGTCTTTCTTGATTTGGCAAAAGCATTCGACACTGTCGTCTAGACTGCTTTTGAAGATACTTGAGGCAATAGGTATAAGAGGAGCACATCATGTAACAGATAGTTTCGGCATATAGATAAATAAGTTAAACAATTAAAATGTAAAAGAAAATAATGAGGGCTATTATCGACTGGCTCTTAAAGATTAATGTATGGCATAGAAGCATTCGTTGAATGTTTTACACAATGAACTAAACTATTTGTCGAATTACTAACGTAATATTCTGAGAACTCAAAAGTTCCTTCTTTGATGTAACGCGAGCTTCATACAACATTTATGATTAGAACTATTATTGAAATATTGCGAGACTCAGAGGTTATCGTGGGTTCGAATCGAGCACGCAACTTCGCATTTCCTAGTGGTGCAACGTAGCAGATTAGGGTTATAGGTGATGAGGTGTAACAACACTATGTCTAGGTATAAATTGTAAATCTACACGCGAATAGGATGAATGACTGTTGCCATGGCGCAAAAAAAAAAAAAATACATAACGAAAGTGAACTCAGTTCTAGCAATTTGAATTTCGCATGCGAATCCATTGCAATTCCATTTTGAAATCAAACGTCAGTTTGACAGCTCAACCCTCATTCTCGCGCGGGAATTGAAATATGTAATGCGAAATAAAAGAGTATGGAATGTTTATTTTCGGCCAGTACCCACTTATCAAATCATGTCCTAATTATTTCAAGAACCAGTTTCTAACTACTTCACTGAAATCGATACACCGAGGATTTCGTATGTGAAAATAAACTTGATTAAAATTCTTCGCAATCATGGCGATCAATTGCACTGCGAATTAAAATTACATCAATGAAATTGCATTTACGTGACATTTTCAATTTGCTACAATCTCTATTTATGTGATTAACGTTTTATAACAAATTGTTTAATGCAAATTGTTGCAATATTGTTGAACTATTCGTGAGGTCGATGGAGTAGATGAGCTGCTATTCAGCAAGAACCTACTTAGCATTACCTAAACTTATTTCTATATCCGCATTTTCAATGTCAGTAGGTACTCGTAGTTCTAATAGCATCTGTTTTCTCAGCGACAATAAAATAAAGTAGGTTTTTTGGATATATTTTTTTAGCCTTTTTAGACCAAGTGATCCCTTTCGAACTCTTTAGATCTCACCCACAAGAGAAATTAAAAATACAAGATACGTACTACATAATCAGCCTATATTCTTCCCACTACTGGGACACAGGCCTCCTCTCTGTGAGGAGGAATGGACCGTACCTAATCTACCACCCGGGTCCAGTTCAGGTTGGTGAATGCCACATGAATTCGATGTTTTGGTTCTAGGACATGCCGGTTTCTTCATGATGTTTTCCTTCATGAATTACACAAATTAAAGTGCCTGTCTGGGTTCGAACTCATGACCTTACAACTCGCAATTCGGGGTCGATACCACTAGGCCACCACTGCTCCCTAAAATACTTAACTAACCCCATATTTACAGTACCAACATTAACATTGGCATTTAGAAATAGAAGTTCGACATTTTATTGGCACAAGCGGCATTAATCAAAACAATTCGCCTCGTGAAACTACTGACAATTAAAATGTTTGACGTGTTCCTTGCGCCCGCGCACCCGATTAACTTACTGATCGATTCAAGGTGAATACAATTCTACTGGATTCACGTGATGGTCGTTGGAAATGGTTGTCTACTCGTCGAAAATATTTGCTTTAAACATTTATGTTTGGGTATGTCTTCTAATCGTTTTGATACAATCCTGTAATCGTTTTTCATTTTCACACCATCCGCAGAAAGTGGGTGGTTATTTCATGGTCGAGACCCTACAGAACCCAGTTTTGCACAGTACATAATTAAAAACACACTCATTTTTTCCCACAAAGCAAAAATATCCTACTTTCCTCGTCACTTGTTTAGTTAATGGTCATAAACTTCATAATCATAACACACTAGTGCGAAAAAAGAACTTTCTAGAACTAGGCTTAACCCTGCGAATGCAGCCGGTTGCTGCGGGTAAAAAACCGTAACCTTTAGCGCTCGTTTGCGCTTTATCGGGGAGTCGAGTTCAACGCGGTTACCGCAAACGGTTACCTCTTCCAACCGTGACGGTATAGCGGTCGGTCGCTTAGACCGGTAAAAAGTCTAAGAACGCAGTTTTTTTGTGCATGGCATAAACCAAGTAGGTGGTTGGCTGCTTAACCGGGCTATCCTGTCGGGCTATCCAGGCCATAAAACTTAAAAACTAACCGACTATCTGGCTTGACTTATAAAAACGTAAGCAATGATAACAAAACGATACTTTAACAATAATACCGAGACATTGCATATAAGACTCCATTATTGATAATTTCAGCATCAAAGCTGAGGTCTGTACCCCACGGAAGAAGGGTATCTGGATAGGCTACGGACTTTGGCTTAGGGCATCGCTGAATATGAGAGCAGCAAGTGACAGGCTGAATCGGATAATTCTCGGAACGCACGCGTTTAGACCAAGTTATACCACGCCGTGTAGATTGTCCAGTCATATTTACTAAACGAAAGAATCACCGCTTAATAAGCATAAATTTATTCAATCACTCAGTGTTAACACGCGTTTCAATTCAATGCTAAAGTACTAACAAGCGCTGAATTTTTATGTCTTGATTTAAAAGGATATTTTTATGTTCTTTGTAAGCTGGCACATGCATTGCAAACTTTGGTTTTTGGTGTTTTAATAGCTAAAATATAAGATGGTATAGGATGGAATATCTCTTTCAGATAATAACAACAGTTTAGTAACAGACTAATCCATGTTTTTCGCTTAATTTCCATGGGCCCTGGGACTCAAAAACATGGTAATCTCAAAAGAACAAAAACACCGTTCTTGTACAAATGACTACAGTAATTATTCCCGCAGCAGCTGCGTTCAGTAACCGCCTCCTTGTCTACAAGACAATTATCTATCGTTATTGTTCGCTTTCGATTTTCAAATTGACCAACACCCATTGGTGATTGATCTGTTCTAACAGTTATGTAAACAGTCATTGTTTTAACACTGACAGCGTTGAGAGGGTTATGCCATGAAATGCCATGAAATATGCCACCTGTTCAAAATATTGGTTGTTTTTTTGTTTTTTGTTAAGTCATCCTAACGTCGTCAATCTTGTAGGTCGTTGTTGTTTAAACTAAAACTAATAATTAAAACGAATGCTGATCCTTTTTACTACATAGGTCAATATTAATAAGAGTACGTTCTTACAGCGATAGTTTTTAATTAACGTGACACAGATGATGATGATGATGAATAAGCAGAAATATAAGAAACATGCCACAAAAGCACAGAATATCTAATTCGAAAAACCACAATAGGCAATAAGGGTTCTTTTTTCATCAAGATGAAAAAAAAAACCTTTTTATTTATACGTCCCATGGAGAAAGTTACCATCTTAATTTACTGAATTCTGTTTAACAATACAAAACATTAATCAAAGAAAGAATTCTTTCTGTTCTATAAATTCCTCAATTTCAACGATGACTAAGATCTTAAAACGGAACTATTCGAGGAATTCACCCAAATGCTTGGAATGTCCACAACAAAAGCTGCTTTCATTCGTGCTTTGAAAGAGGGAAGCTATAAAAAACTCTCCCATCAGACCTATTAAACTTAAACCAGTCATAATGTAGGTTAAGGGAGATTTCGTAATAGTTTTCTTGGCAGATGTAGTTGATAAGACGGTTTTTGGAGTACCGTCTTTGTTTTAGTAGCTGTTAAAATGCCTTACGAATCACGATCAATAGGCATACCTAGAGACATTTCGAGTAGTAAGACGATTTGCGGCTTTGACGTATCAAAGCAGCAAATTGTATAACTACTCGAAATGTCTATTTAGAAATACGTCTAATTAGCAAATCGTCTATGTATCAAAATCTCTATTGAAATGTCTTTAAAGGGTGGCCAGGGTTACCGACGCGCAAACTGTTACCAATGAACTTTTTCGCCAGTTATTTAAAAAAAAATTGCATTGGTACATTTTGACCGCGTATGAAACGTTTAAGAAGTTTCTATGAAACAGCTTTTTTTATTCATTGTGCCCGCAATATCGCATTAGCTAATGTAACCTATAATTAATTATAGAAATATGGGGGTAAAATAAAATAAAATAATAATGATAGGCTCGCCCCCTATTACAAAGGACTTAACATAACAGGCGAAAAGTGGGCGTTAGAAGGGATAGGTAGTTGTACTTATAAAGCTACACCTCCATCAGTTTTGTTGTATGTATAATGAAATAAATAAGAAATACAAAGACTTCGTATATCTCCCAACCTCTATGCTATAGTTACATCTATCTCTACAGAACCCAGCATCACTGGCTGGTAAAAAGTCGACAGCCATAATTTCCCATGTTACGGATCTACCGTATGGTTTTAAATTAAGAACGTGTTGATGTTGTAAGCAGCCATTTTGTCAGAGATAGTCATCTCCTGCGCCGACTTTTTACTAAACGAGTCTATTTTAGACATTTTAATGGATATGTAGAAACTCTATATTATAACTTGGAAGTAATTTTGTAAATATTTGTTAAAAACTAACATTTACCAGATCTTATCAATGGAAAATTGCTCATGTTTTGGCGTGTCATACTTGAAATTACTTTACTTGTTTTTGGTTTCGTGAAATTAATGTATGAGCATGTACTTGCTTATAGGTAGGATGTGGATTGAGGTTGTTTGGGTTTGAAATACCTTATTTATCTATGCCACACTTCTACAAAGAAGCTATTACTTCAAAAATAAATCACCCCTATGTCATACCTCAATCAATTAACTCATCTTCTATCCATACTACTAATAATAAAGCTGAAGAGTTTGTTTGCTTCAACGCGCTAATCTCTGCTACTGCCAGCATAATTAGTAAAACTCTTTTTGCATTAAAAAAAATTGAGTACGGTTATAGGTTAACATCACGCTAGGACCCTTAGAAGTCAAGCAATCATATAGAAGTCAGAAAAAACGCTAGTTGGAAACGTAGTAACAGAACTGGCAGGCTATGCTATGCCACGTGGTGGGTCTGACAACAAGAAACTTCACGCGGACGATGTTGCGGGGATATCAAAATATAATGTCACATTACATTGTAATAGTTTCAAACAGCACAAACAGACAGGCTTCGATCAAATAGTTTGTTGGATTAGAATAGTAAGGTATAATAGTCCAGACCGTATTTCGGCCATGGCGGTCAATCTAAACGGAGACTAGCCTTCGGCGTAGGAGATATTATAGTGCAGAAGTGTGTGCGCAGACCTGGATGCATATTTTTTGTTTTGGGAATGACATCTCGCAGGTCTATGTAGGAGCTTGTCGGCTGCTTAACAAGACACAGGTGCAATCTCTTTTCCCTCACTTTTATAGTCCAATGCGACGGCAATCCGACACGACTAGAGAGAGATCAGGCACAGGATCAACGGCTTACGGTTTCCGGAATTTCTTAGTAACAGCCCGGAGTTTAAATAATCAGAAATCGAATCATTTTAAAGGTTATCGCCATTGATTTATATCATCATCATCATCATTTCAGCCGAAAGACCTCCAGTGCTGGACATAGGCTTCCCCCAAACTCCGCCACTTCGACCGGTTCTGTGCTTCTCGCATCCAGCGGATTCCTGCAGCCCTCACAAGGTCATCGGTCCACCTTGTGGGAGGCCTTCCAACTTACGTCTTCCGGTATGATTTATATATCACAAATCAATGGTTATTGCTAATCGTTTGCTTCATAGATGTTCGAAAAATGTCTGCTCTAAAACGTAAAAAACACAATGTTTTTTTTTCTGTCACCATGAACGCAATTCCTACATACTGTTAGTGTGCTACACTGCTCGGTGGTAACAAAGTGTCAGAGGTCACATGCCCCCAATTGTAGCGGATATCCTTACAAGTTTTTTATAAAGAAAATAATATTAAATTAGTCATAAGTTTATAACATTATCAATATCATAAAGCTCGCCTAGAGAACATTTATATTCCTGTTTAGGAAGTAGATAGCTATATTAAATCCTTGGTCGCGTGCCAATTTCTTCCTCCGTTTCCTCGTCGGCACACTTATATTATAATAAAGTAACTACAAACTAACATATTTATACTTCCTCTTATAATATTGTTGGTGTGAGTCAAAAGGGCAGCTGTTTATTTGTGACAGAGAGGAGAGAAGTCATGCTCTTCTCATGCTCAGTTCCCATAAACAAACGCGGATCGTTTTGATTACCAATGGTAGTATCTTTAATTTCCAAACAGCACCCTAATTGCGTAACTCACGATTAATCATAATCTGTTTCGTTTTGAAACAGAGTGCTAAACCATTGCTTCATATGTTCGAAAAATGTGTCTGCTCAACAACGTTAATAACGCAATGAATATTGTTGAACTGTCAAAATGAAACAGATTATGATTAATCGTATGTTAGATACGCAATTAGGGTGCTCGGCAAAGAAACAGTTTCGTAAGCTAATTTTACCTGTGATAGCTACTTCCAAATAGGGACCTACTATGCGAACGAATTAATTCGGTCATTTTTTTTTTGAGGGTGGGAAATCATCAAATAACTTCTCCCGCTCTAGGTGGAGCAGGCGGGCGTGTCAGACTTTTACTGACTAAAACCCACCCGTGTTATCTGTTGCCTGTGTGCCAGGGGCGACGGTATCTCTTTCGAACAACCCGCACCCCTGGCAGGGGAATTATAAAGGTCTTCGCTTCTTCTTAATTTTAACCCACAACTGTCAGCAAATTATACGAAACGACCATTAGTAGAGCTTAGTTTTACTAGTAACATTTTCTTGCGAATATGCTGGATGCGGGAAGCACAGTACTGATGGTTGCGGTGACGGGGGAGAGCTATGTCCAGCAGTGAGGTGCTTTCAGCTATATTATAATGATGATGAATAACTTCTTCGATAGATCTTCACACAGAAACACAATTAGCACCAGTAGCTGGTAATTTGCTGTCATTTATTGAAGAGTTCAATACTCAGGTAGTCACACACTGAGGCAAATCCCTATGTGAAAGTCCACAGGGATTGAACCTTCTCTATCTTCTATCAGGATGCTTGCTACCTAAATACACTCAGCGGCACGGAATTTGGCCCAAGCGCGCTATGTGGTTTATTATCAAATTGAAACGCGAAACAGGGTTTTTTTTGTTGTAAAACTTAAATGTTTATTCGAATCTAAAATGCGAATGATTAACGCACAAAAAAGTGAGTTAACTTTATTACAATTTTACAAAATTACAAAAAAGACATTAAGCTCTAAGTTTCAAAAAAATGTTTTACAGTGAAATTTACAAAATACAGCTATGGTACTTAAAATTAATAGCGGGTATTTCCACCTCTGGCCCTGATGACCGCCTGCATGCGATCAGGCATGCTGTGGATTATGTTTTTAATGTTCACATGGGGTATTTCTTCCCAGGCGGCCACCAGAGCGGTTTTTAACTGACTGATAGTCTCTGGAGGGTTGGGACTGGATCGGATGCGTCTTTTAAGCATATCCCAGACATGTTCTATGGGATTCATGTCTGGGCTTCGTGCCGGCCACTCAAATTTGGTAATTCTCACCTCCGACAGGTAATCATCAACGCAACGTGCTGTGTGAGGTCGGGCATTATCTTGCATTAAGATGAAATCTTCGCTACCGATGAATCCCATGAATGGTAAAACATGTTCTTGAAGGATCTCTCCAATGTATCGCACTGCTGTTAGACGACCTGCAACTACTACCAACTCTGTGCGTGCGTCTGAACAGATCCCTCCCCAAACCATAACTGATCCACCATGGAAACTGACGGTTTGCCTGGTAGTTATTATCACAAAAACATGGTAATTATTTCGTAAATGGTTTTTTTTTTGGATGGGAAATCATCAAATTACTTCTCCCGCTCTGGGTGGAGCGGGAGGGCGTGTCAGACTTTTACTGACTAAAACCCATCCGTGTTCCCTCAGTTGCCTGTGTGCCAGGGGCCGCGGTATCTCTTTCGAACAACCCGCACCCCTGGCAGGCAACGGTTAGGTACAAAAACCATATGGACTTACATCTTGTTATTTTGCTGCATTTTTATAATCCTACTAATTATATTAATATGAAAGTTTGTATGTTTATTTCTCAATCACGCAAAAACGGCTGAACAGATTTGGACGAAATTTGGCATAGTTTATAACCTGGATTAACACATAGAATACTACTTTAATCCCAGTAGTACGTTCCCGTCAGATTATTTTCGACCTTCACGTGGGCCAAACCGCTGACAAAAGGTAGTATTTTCATAATTTACACTAACTAAAAGCGATGCAGCAATCAGCACGTAACACACGGACATCCAAACGATTGATCTATATCCACGGTGAGCGTTCTACCGGCCAACTATTAGGTATGTTGTAATAAATAACATTACTCCTTCCGCGTGGGATCAGTGTTGAACAACATTTTGTTCTTTGTTTATGTAATTTGAGGTTGTTTCATCGTATCTGCATCAGAACTGTTGGTAAACTTATAGTTAAGGGATAAATGCTTATTTAATTGCAAGAAAGAAGAGAATTTTCTGGGATGTTAAGTGAACTCTTATTATTTTTAGGTCCAGCCTAGCAAGGTTTGTGTATGAGCGAGGGATTTTATGCAATTTCTTCAACGTTCTTTAAGAAACATCACAATGCGTTTTCATACAAAAACATACGGTTACTAACGTGCCGTGTTGGCACAGGTTTAATTGATTCAGCACCTCGTGTTAGCATCATCGAGGCCTTTGTTTTGTAGTCGCTGTGTAAAACTACGAACAATACACCTGTTGTAGTACATTAGGACTATTCACTACACCTACGCTGTGTAGTACCAGCACCCTTATTGACTAACACAATATCAATCAGAATCTGAAACAGTTTGAAGGATATTGCTAATCCATTGCTTCATGTCTGCTCATCAACATAAATAACGCAATGAATGTTGTTGAACTGTCGAAATGAAAGCCATTCTTACTGTTATATTGTGTTATGCAAATACCCCGCTGGCCGACGAGTTTGTCTTCTGCAGGATACGTTCGTCACAATTTGGCCTGAAATATCGACATTATAGGTGTGTTTTCATTTGTTTTATCATATTTAATGGAATCATATTAAATAACTGAATATACAGGGTGGCCCAAAAGTCGTGGATCAAACGCAACTAGGGGTTAGATGGGGTCATCAGCTGCAAAAAGTTGTTCTACGGGAGGTCCCTAAGGTCAACCAAGGTTAAGATTTGAGAAAAAAAATAATCGTATAACTTAATATTATCTTCAACACACCCAATAAACAATCATAAATAGCATGTCTAACGCAAGGACTCATCAGTACCCATCTAGTGAAAATTATAAAAAAGATACAGGATGTAGATTTTTTCGAATTTTAATAAGAATTAGTTAAAAAAAGTCAAATTTTTCATAAAAACACAAAATAAATTATACTCTGCAGGGGTTGACCTTAAGGACCTCCCGTAGAACAACTTTTTGCGGCTGATGACCCCATCTAACCCCTAGTTGCGTTTGATCCACGACTTTTGGGCCACCCTGTATATGCTAGCAGAAACATCAGGGATTTGGTTCTAACTTAACAGGCAGCTGTGCTGCTGGGGTTTGTTCCGCCACTTCTTCTTACCGACTGTCTTATGTAATTTTAACGTTCAAAAAGTGCTGACACCAGCCTAGTTTAAATAAATGACTTTTGATTTTGTACATGATACTGAACCCCCTAAGTTGGAAATTTTGCTTCTATTTTTTTTTTTGTTAAATTGCCGTTCCATACATTTTGACCGCGTATGTACAGACGCCAGCACTCCAGCTATCCTAAACTGTCAAATTTTCCCAATTGAACATGAACCTTATCGTTTTGTAATAAAGTTGAAAAATCTATCAACGAAATTTGACAGAATGAGGTAGCTTGATGTGGTAGCGTCTGAATCTATTGCACTTTTGTAGGAAACAACAGATTTTTTTTTGATAACCGACGAATGTGTCTACGCTTGATGTCTAGAATCATGTCCTGAATTCATGGTTACAGTTTACGTGCCGATGCCCGGCCCCCCTGCACAAGGTACAGACGCCAGCACATCAAGCTACCCAAATCTGTCAAATTTCTTTGTTAGATTTACAACGTTATGACATAAGCATAAGGTTCATTTTCAATTGAGAAAATTGGTCAGTTTGGGGTAGCTGGATGTGTTGGCGTCTGTACCTACTCACCGACCAGTCTTCGGGCTTATAATCAGGAATTTTTGTACAAGCTGGACGCAATCTATGTGTGTTGAAGACGGTTATTACAGGCTCTCGAAAGTGGTTAAAGATAAAATTTACGTAGGTCCCTGGACCGCCACTAAAGGAGGTTGATGACCTAATATAATTCCTTCAAAAATTCAACGCTGATTATGATTGGCACTTCGCACAGAACTTGACTAAAGCAAATTATCAGTTTAGGGGTCTAAAAAGGCAGAATCATAAAAGGATCATATTATGAATTGATTGAAATTTAGATGAATTGCGTTATATAAATGATTCGCAGTTAATATTATGAATTGTCAGTTCGTGACATTATAAGATTCTGCCAAAGTGATCTTTTAGATCCCCAGGTATGCTTTTGTGACCTTTTTCTTATTGGCACTTATAATCTATAATTTCCCTTGTAGGTCGATTTATCAGGTCGGTCGTTACAAATCATATTCAACCTAGTTGTATTCATATACTGCATTAGTAATTATGCACTGCAGTGTACATTGTTCATCGAAAACAATAAAGTGATACCTGTTATACAATTATGTGGGTCATCGTACAAAAGAGGTGGGATAGCTAAAGGTCGTTGATATACATACATACTATATGAAACGGTGTGAATATTGTTTACTATAGTTTGTTTTTTTTTTAATCCAGAGACTAATAGATTTTTCAGTAGTCGAGTTTTAGTTTGAGAACATACTTTTTATTTAAATTGTTTTGAGATTCGCTCTTAATAATATGTTAATTCAGCCCTTTCATTGATACACGGCATACTTTTTTTTTAGTTTATGACTTGTATTTCCTCTAGAGGGCGCCATTTAATGTGACATCACAAAATAATAAATATAAATATTTAGCCCTCCTTTTTGCTTCGCAGTAGTCGGGTAAGAAATTGATGTTCGCACTGATTGGTTAATAATAATTGCTGGCATACATTACAACTGCAAAGTGTTTCTATTTCATTAACGTGGCGTTAAATTAACTATTTTCACATCACCACAATTTAGCACATTCATTTACTGTGAAATTATTTGACATCGTAATCCAGTTTTCGATAATGTTAACTATGTAGATTGGAATGCTTTTTAAACGCGATGTGAAAATGACTCGTGTTTTTGTACAAATTGCTCTTTTCTTCTAAGTGATCCAACTAAATATTATACATGTAGATGGTCGTGTAATTTTTGTTCTTTCGTTGACTTTCCTACTTAAGGTGAATCTAGTCGATTTTTTTTCCATACAAACTTCGGGAGTGTACCTACTCCACTGTTCGACAACGTACATCAAAAATTATACATGGTATGGTTTTGTCTTATTATTAATATTGTCTGTATGGAAACAGAATACTAAAACAAAAAACGAATAAAAAGTTAGGTGCCAACAAAGATTCGTTTTTCTTGCTAATTGAACCTAACTTTAGACGTGTTTAAGTACCTAATAAAGCAAGTATAAAATGTCCAAAACCAAGTCGTTACCGACAAAGCTCAATTATCGAAAAGTTCAATAAACTTTACTAGTCATTGATTTATGCAGTGGTTTTTTCATAAAACCCGATCTTCCGAAGGACTTTTCTTAATTTTTTACGCGCCTGTTTTACATAAATGATCCTGCATCTCACTCAATACATTGTGCGTGTAGACTAGTGTCAAACTGCTCATCACTGATACTACTTCTGTCGGACACGATGCCTGGTGAGATAGCGAGCTTTTTAGCCAGGCCGACCTGTGAGCTCAAGCCCGCGACTAGATTCCCCTTAAGGCTTCTTCAGGCCAGCGCGATGCGATAGTTATAGATCAATTTCCATGAAGTTTTCATAGAAATTGTTATATGAGAGTCGCGTCGCGCCGGTTTGGGAAACCTTAACACACGTCCAAAATCATTCGATACTACATTGTATTTCAACAGTTCATGATTGAACCTTTTATCTAAGAAATTTTGTATCTGTTCCAATTTTAATTAAATACTTTTTTGGCTCATTATTTCAGATGAATAAAACTGAAGTGTTAATAGACTTTTATCGCTGACCAAACCATAAAGTAAATTTATCTTTCCGTTAAAAAGCGACAGTAGACACCTACAAAGATCTTTAAGGCTCCCGCAGACAGGCCCGACGTGGCACTGGGAGAACAATTTTATTTCTATAATAACTTCGTGGAATTTGTTCTACCTAAATCGCGCCGCACCGTCGCGTCGCGCCTGTGTGTGGGAGCCATTATATCCTACTATGGTAAGTAGGTACCTATACGGTAAGCTACATATCGAAAACTCACGTAGTTTCCATTTCCATTCAATTTAAAATCATTTCTTTTTCTGGTTGAAAGTTTGTTTGAACCTGCATCGGTTTAAAAACTGATACGGGGAAACGGTGGGGTGTACCCCACCGTAACAGCCACCATTTTGAGACTTAACAAAAAGTGTGGTATTTAGTATTTATTACGTTAATGTAATCCGTCACACGTGGAGGGGTGCTCAATGAACTAATTAGTGTGACCACCCACCGCGACACTGGCTCACATACTGTTTAACCCTGATTTCAACGCCACTTGTGAAATTATTGACGCTGTGTGTGTTTTATGGGCTTTTCTAATTACAGAGCAATTAGTAGGTGCATAGGTTCGGTTTAGAAAACTATGTTTACAAAGGTTTTTTGAATGAAATAGCAGAAATAAAAAAGAAAGAAAAAGAAGCACAATAAGAGCAAAAGAAGAAAAAAAGAGAATGCCATTTTTTTTGACAGTTTTGACAGACGTCAACATTGACTTGAATTTACCATCTCTACTTTTCCGGTTGACTATAGATATTTAAACCATGTTTTATAATGTATCGTCGTATCGCATTATAAAAAATCGGCTGGGTCGTTCTTTGGCCAAAAACATAACATTGCCATTCAACGTGGCGATGCTGCCAGCTTCTGGGCACGTTTCCGGATGACAGCGATACGACCGAGTGCTTTGATGCCAATGTGTCCTTTTGTTTTTATATTTATTTGTGTGGCTAGGTACTTAATTTAGTACCTAGTGTAAACAGTTAAGTTGTGTTAAATATTTAACAAAATCTTTCATGAATATATAATCTGCTAAAAGCTTAGGAAGTTATAGAATTATGATAAATCTCGTAGACTCGTAGCGTTGCGTAGCAGTCTCGTAGCACGTTTTTACTCATTTAATTTTTTGTGGTTTAAAAATTATGTGAACGAATGATCTGTAAACACATTCAAACGCAAACTGAAAGCATTTTATTTAAACACACTTTTTTGACAATTCAGTCAGTCAGAAAGATGAAAGTAGTTGTCATTCCAAAGCGTAGTCGATTCCAGATTAATTATTTAATTTCTGGATGACATTTTTTTTCGTTTTCTAAAAATGAAACCTGGCTAGATCGATTTATCGCCCCCGAAACACCCTGCATACTAAATATCATGAAATCGTTGGAGCCGTTTCCGAGAATCAGATTGTATAAATATAGGCTGAGTAGCAATAGACTTCAGTACTCGCTAACTTTGACGTATATACAGGTTGAAATTGAAAACATGCGACAAACCGAAATGGGAGATTGTACTCATCATTATGAACAACTTTTACTAAGGGACCAAAGATACAATCGCGAACAAAAAACAGCTGTTCCCTACATTTTGACTAGTTATGCGAACATAAATGTAGGGAACAGCTGTTTTTTTTTCGCGATTTGATGTTATTTGTTTATTTATTTTAGTAGATAACATAACATGGAGGATTTACTCCTAATAAAAACAGACAAAAAAGGAAACCATAGTCAACAGAAAACGAAATACAAATCCTTATGCATAGACTTAAAATAATAATTTATGGTGTGAGCACAAAAACAAATTGTATTTGCATTTTGCAGTATATTCTAGTACAGATAAATAACTGAACATAAATCAACTCTGCCCTCAAAAAGCGTGTCAGCACAAAATAAAAATATAATGTAGTTGCGCCCTTTTTACACACATAACAGCGCTGTGCATTGCAGATTCCCTTCAGAAATCATCAGGCATGACGCCTGCGCATGTGTGAATATAATGTAATCCATACAGGGTGATCAATGATCGTCATGCATCCTGTTCGAGTCGTGAACTAATCGCCGAGCGAAGGTTCCGCCGAACCGGAACGAAACCGGTTTCAGTGCACAGTGTGGAGGCAAACAGAAGTGCATCTCTGAACCTAAATAACAATATTTTTTTAACTCCATTTGTATAACCAATATTCTTATTTATATAAATATAGGTATAATTTGCGTTAACTCTTCTAGAGAATTTCGATGAATTTGTAAAAGCGAAGTAATCGTTATAATATTGAGGCTCGTTATATTAAGGCTACACTGTATTTTACATTCTTTTTTTTCATCTCCTACTTAGTAAAAAGAAATTCATTTATTCTAAAAATGTTTGATTGGTATCATAGACTCAATAAGTACCTAATTGAATGCAGCTCTAAAATGTTCGTTACATTTTTATTGTTTTAATTAATATAGCTATTAAACTGCAATCACATTATCTGCCGAAATCATATCAGTTACTTTATATCTTCAATCGATAGTCGGATATAAATTATTTGCGATTTTTATCGGTTCGGATAACAATAACAGCTAAGTAGTTATAAATAAAGTGAAAAACCGGTCAGGATACACCTTCAAGCACTCCATATTCATTGTTGAACCAAATATCATAAACTAAAGTAGGTACTTGAATGACACGGTAAATAAAATATCAATATTTTCATGTTTATTGTACCTAAGTACATGTCGCTAGATAAATATATTAGTAATCGCTGACGTCACAAAATAAGCCGAAAGTCGTGATTTCAATCTTTATATCTATCGATCTCTAAGCAAAAGTGATTAATTAGGAGAAAAGCCGGGATTATAAAAACTTTGCTCTTTTGACGACAACAACAGACATGTGACATTTGATATAATTACCTATCGACCGAATACAGAAGTAAGATAAACTATTTATAGATATTTGGTAACAAAATAATCCGTTTATTTATTTAAAGTTCATATTGTTATCCTGTTTATTATGAGCTAGGCAAGCCGCATCGTATGTCTATGATTATTACCATAGATAATAATTTGTCAACACAGTCGGCTTCCCAATTAGATGAGAAAAATAGGTTAGTACTTACTTCTAATTGTTAACTTTTATTGAACTACTTTAATATCATAACTGGCTGATAAACATTTTAACAACAAATTCAAAGCATTTACAGGCACTTTTGAATTGTCAAGGAGTCGGTCCGTCAAAATCATGAAGCTAGTCGCCCATTTTAAAGAGTGTGCGTTCCTATGAGATATAACGGGGAAGAACCTCCATAGACACTCGATTTACCATCACGTTCAAATTATTGGTCCATTATTAGCTTTATGTTTAATTAGGTATTCAAATTTTAACAGGATTACTTTGAACTATTTATTACACTGCTAATATTGAAATAGCGTTTTATAGACTAAATTATATTTGCGGCAAAGCAAATTATGGACTCACATCACAACAATAATTACTTATGATTGATTTGATTTATGAAGTACCTACCACCTATGTTAAAGTATATTTTACCGATATCTCAGTCATTCTAATTACAAACATACAAAATGACACAACTTGAACTATACACGGGAAGAATTTTTTATCACTTTCCAAATTTTTACAGGGTGTTCTATCCATAAATATAAACAAATTTCAATGTGGGACCGATTGTGACATCACGAAAATAAAAATCTGCTGTTTCATATATTTTGGTCTAGTAGGTACCTATTGAACATTTTTATATTGAGAGATTTATTGAAAGTTGGGAAGTGATAAAAAATAAATATTACAAAATCAAAAAACCCGACTGCCTAAATGTTAACTTTACCTAATTAAAAAACATGGAAACAAGAAAGTTGTTTTAAAAGGATGACTATTAGACTGAATACTATAAGCAATCTCATGCAGTCAGAGGAAATAAAGGTCTGTATTGTTAAATTTAAGAAGATGCCTCCGACTGCATGAGATTGCAGTCGGACTGCATTATTGCAGTGCATTATACATACATACATACACTCGAAAAACATAACCCTCCTTCTGGCGCAGTCGGGTAAAAAGTATTCCCATGTATCAGTTTTGAACTACATAACTCTTCAATATCTTATGACGTTTGAACTCAGTGCAAATGAACTCAAATACGGAACGGAACTGTATTACTGTTATTTCCCTGCACAATGCCTGAGAACGATAGTGCGGCATCACACATGACTGTCATCGAAGTCGACGAACTACAACTAAGCCCACTCTAAACGAATCGGAATAACAAACAAAAACCGTATATAATCGAAAACCGGTTCTTATGATATTGGCGGTCCAATTTATGGTAACTGGGCCTTATCCGTTCCACTATCGTTTAGTTAGTAGTTACAACTTGCAATAAACTAAGGTTTATTAATCTTAAATTAGTATTTAATCCGTAGATAAATGGCTTATTATCTGGTAAATGAGTAGATTGAAACAGTTTCCGAATTCCGGAGCAGAAAACTAGCATGGGAGTATTTTTACCTAACTGTGGCGAAACCCTATGCGGAGTGGATTCAACGTTGTTATATTGGATGACGGTGTTTTCAAATTGCAGAATTTTTGGTTTGAACAATAATTATCATCTGTATTCTATCTAAACATATTTAAACAAATAAATATAATTTAAGTGTATGTTTTTACTTAAAAAAAGCTTTCAGCTTTTTACGAAATGCATATGAATCATATGTATACAGGAAAAGTTTTTGTTCGGTGCGCAAACTTTAACCATAATTGACCATACCATTCTAGACCCCCCAGCGAAAAAAATTTCGTCGGTTTTACAATTAAAAATGAGCTGTTTCATAGAAAAGTGCAATACCCACGCGGTCAAAATGTATGGAACAGCTGTTTTTTCGCACTGAATAAAAACTTTTCTTTTCTTTTTTTTAAATTTTTTGTTCTGTTCGTTTGTTCCTGTTTATCTCCGAAATGGCTGGGCAAATTTTGGCGAGACTTTCACAAGCTGATGTTACAAGGAGTAACATAGATTAGGTTTTACTTTTTGTCCCGGTATTACGTTCCCGTGGGATAATTTTTGGCCAATACGCGGGCGAACCCGCCAGCAAAAGCTAGTTTTCTATAAACAAAAAATACTGTCCGTTTATAAGCGCCTCACTAACTTAGCAGGTTTGGACCGATTTGGCTATTTTTTGTATTCAAATATTCGTCATAGTCCAAATTAGCTTGTTGGGAAAAAAAAACGGAAAAGTTTCGAGAAAATAATAAAAAATTGGGAAATAGAACGTCCTTTTTCTTTAGGGTTTTTGTATGACCTCAAGACGACAGAACAACGTCTATAGGGGAAACTAGCAAGTATTTGTATAAAAATAACGATTTCCGACAAACGGCCCACTCTTGCTTCAAACCAGTCATAACACCACTTCACTACACTTAAACCGCGTGTTCTAAATACGTGTTGAATATAAAACAGAACACAGATTTACCCAATACCCACTTACTGACCGATTATGTCTATCAAGTGATTGGTGCATTCGGTACGGTATTACGGATGCCGCACGCAACGTGCCCGGCATCGGACCCCGAGTAGGGTTACTTTACTATTTCGAAATTTGAAAAGTCCTGACGAAAACCGGACATTTGAAAAAAGTCAGGGAATTTTACTTTAAAAAAGGGGCCAACCTCCTTTTTTTGAAGTAAAATGTCCGGATTTTATTCGCGGTAGGCGAGTTTTTTTTTAATATTTTTTTTTTCAGAAATTAGTTTAATTTACTTATTCTCCAAGAAAACCTCTTTAGTCGAAAATTCAGGATTCTCGACACATAAAAAAAGAAAATTAAGCTAGTAAATTTGTTTATTCTGCACAAACAATAGGCACATTAAACTTTAAATTATAAACTAAGTTGCCAAAAGCCTCGTACTTGAAAATATTTTTAAATTTTTTAAATAGAGATCAAATGGTCAAAAATCCAGCCATGTCCGGACAGATCCGAATGGCTGGTGACCCTACCCGAGGGCCGACCGTTAGAGCATGTGTTGATGTGTCCGTCAGGTGGGCCAGTACACGTTTGACCTACACTAGTGTTGTGACCTTAGGTTCTGTTGCGTACTGGCTTCCCAGGTAGTGTTGTGAATTATGGATTGGTTGCCAGTATATTGGTAGTTTTTTCTTTTGACTCTTGGAAATCTTTAAATGGAATCAAAAGCATGCTACATGCGAGCCAGATTTCTTGTTTGATTAGGTGTAGGTACGTTTCAGCTGTCCACATCTCATTTTATAAATCACCTACGTATGATGCTCACTTGCTTCAGGTTTGATTAGGAGCAGTGCCCAGTAGCAGCCCAGTGGTATCGGCCCCGCGGCCCCGACTTACAAGTTCTAGGTCGTGGGTTCGAACCCCCTAGACAGGCGCGTAACTGTGTGTAAATTACTTCATCACCACTGCTCTCAAAACGGTGAAGGAAAACATCGTGAGGAAACCGGCATGTCCTAGAACCAAATTTTCGAAGACATGTGACATCTACCAACCCACACTGGCCCCTCGTGGTGGATTACAGCCCACTCCCCCCTTACACCCCTTTCGAAGAGGGGCAGCCTGTGGGAACATTATATTCTGATTATAAAAATTATAATCATTCTATTATCAGCAGAGATCGGATATTCGGATGCATATTCACCTAAAGTTGAGATGTTGGCTAACATGGAATGCGCTTTTTTTATCGAAAACGTCTTAATTCAGGTAAGTAATTTGTTTATTTTTTGTTTTAACTAATACAAACCACCCCTCCTCCAGTACATTATACATATTTGTATCGGGTTAAACATTAATTTTAAATTAATACACATCTGAATAGTTATGCAATCAAGAATCCCGGGGTTTTTAATAAGTATTACAAATAATTTATAAAGCCACTTCCATAATTTCATAGCTAAAAATTATCTTTAAGTAAATATGCATCCAAATATCCGATCTCTGATTATCAAGCAACTAAGGCCCATAGATAAAATACACAAAATAATCTTAAACAATATTAACAAACTAATAAATATTAAGTACCAGCTTAAAACTATAACTAAACACGTAAAGTTGTCGGCGTCGTGTTTCGCCGCGAGGTGTCGCGTAACACGACACCTTTCGGCCAAAAGTTTTTTTTTTTTTTTTTGGGCATCTTGCAGTTGGCCTTGAGAGGCCGTGACTGCTCAACCGGGCTTTCCTGGGGCTGCCATTAAGATTTTACTCTTAATGCCTCCAGCCAGGGCTTACAAACTAAATTTTACAAGCTAAGCGACTGCACGCTGAGGGCACCCCCTGTGGGGTACGGACCTCGGCTCAGGGCGTCACTGATAGGGGGACAGCTATCACTATTGGGGACAGGCTGGATCGAAATTGGCATATTATTATTATAGGGGGAATTTAAAGCTACTGGCTCAGCTGCGGCGCGGGCTGGCGCTTCAACGAGCAAGGGTCGGTCGGGTTCGGCCAAAAGTCCTCTTTCAAGCAGTGTTGTACATGGTGGGTTGGGCAGTTTTGGGTTGACCACAGTCACTGCGAAGGCAGGTACTTGAGAGTAGAGAGGTAGTATTGTTTTTGTCGTTAAATGGGCAGCACCCTTGTCTTGTAACACACTATTAATCAGAATCTGAAGCATTTCGAAGGTTATTGCAAATCCATTATTTCATAATTTCTAAAAAATTGTCTGCTTACAATGTAAGCAACGCCATGAATATTGCGGAACTATCAAAATTAAAGGGATTCCTACTTAGTATATGTATATATATTACTTATGGCCAAAGAATTAGCATTGCCATTCAACATGGCAATGCTGCCAGTCTTCTGGGCACGTTTCCTGATGACACCGATGCGGAGGAATACTTCGACGCCAGTGTCCTTTTGTTTTTGTATTTATTTTGTATACAGTAGTATAACATTAGATATTAACTATTTAATAATAACTTACGTTAATATTAAACTTATATAATATGCAGATTTATCATATACTTAGTATATTACGCAATTACCTCTCTATTTCATTTAGCACTGCGTTTCATTTTCTTTATATTTTTGGCTCTTTTGTTCACCTCAAAACCAGTATTTGTCAAGTCAAACAACCAACGGCGCAGTAAGCGTCACAACTTCACAAGTAAACGACCTTAAACAAAATGTGCCATTTTTGCTCAAGAATTCAAGATCATTTGTTTTTGACAAATGTTATTATGAATATGTAAACAACACAAAAAAAATACAAATTTTTCACTAACTTCAGAGGGAAAACGTGAAAAGTACAAATTCAATGTCAGCTTTGTGTTGAAATGTAAATAAACAAGACAAATTATGTATTTTATGTAGCAGGTACTAGCTGCTGCCCGCGGCTTCGCCCGCTATGATTTCGATAATTATCCCACGGGTAAGAATCCTGTGTGTTAATCCAGTGTGGAGTCCTACTGCAGAGGTGTGATGTGTGCCGGGAATTCTATGTAAAATGTGGAAGAAAACACCGACGTGTGTATTCACCAAGCAGCTTTATTGAACTCAAGTAATAAAACAGTAATGCCCATGAAATATTGTATAGCGTTAGTACATGTGATCGCGGGCGTCAGCATAAATGGTCGAGTGTGCTCGTACACCCAGGTTACAAACTACCTGTGTGATAAATTTCATCCAAATCCGTTCAGCCGCTTTTGCGTATTCGCGAATAACGTAAGCGAAGCAAAAGAAGTATGTAAGGATGGTAGCAGGTGGCATTCTGTAGTTTCTGCCTAGCAACACGCGAAAAAGGCGTCAGTTTATGAATAGATAAAATAGATAATTTAGATAATTTATTGAACCAAAAAAAACAGTGCTTTACAATTCCTTAAAGTCTACATTAGTACCTACGTTAACAAGAAAAAAATAAAAACAGGAATAAGACGCAAAGGAAACATTTTGCTTATGAACTCCACACTAGGACAAGCCTGTCTCGTGGAGGATGATTATGTTTTAACACGCTTTTATTGGCTTTGCCTGTATGTTTGTTTGTAACCGACTCCTTTGGACTTGATTTTGACCCACTTCAAATGGTCACATTTCATTTAAACTTTGTAGACTTATCGAGAACCGATGACAATTCATAAATAAAATAATAAAAAAAATGTTTTTTTTTAAACACGCTTTTAAAACCAAACTAAAAAAGTATACCTCAAAAAGCATCCCACGCTTTTTAATTACTTTTTTTGTTTGCTTTTGAAAGCGTGTTTTTTAAACTATTATTTATTTTATATTACATTTTTCGAATCTATGAAGCAATTAATTGACATTTCCTTCAATATCATTCAGATTGTGATTGTGTGTGTTATGCAATTATGGTGACGTTCTTAGCAAAGTATTTTCCAAGACTGTCATATTATGTTCTACCTTATTTATATTTTTTAAATTTTTGTAAAATACAATCTAGTAATTATTGAGAGTTGTTTATGATATTGAATTAACTATTTAAACGTAAATGTAAAATTATCGAAGCAATATTTCTGAATGTGAGTTCTGATATACTTATTATGATATGATAAAAATCACTGCACAATACGTCACACCCGGCGGATTTTTTCTTGGTGTTGCCAGCATAAATGCTTTGAGTTTGAGTTTGAGTGCACTTACCATACTTACATTACATACCTCAAACTGCTACGATGATGTCATAATCCAACAGGTACTTACCTACAATTGGCAAAAAGATTAGTGTTAACAGTTATCAAACAGTACGGAACGGTGTGTGTACATCATACATTTGCAAATAAACCGACCAATAAGTGCAGCACTCAATAAACAATGCTAAAATATATTTATTTAGTTACTTAACCTAAACTAGGCTACATAACATAACTCAGTTTACGCTAAACAGAGTTTATTTGAGTTAATAACAGCAACTAGTGGGCACGCATGCGCAGTTCCGTGGCCGAGTGCCTGCCGTCAGCTGTGCGCACCTGCCGGTCGGTGACCCCAACCTGACATGTGCTTGCGTTGTTCCTTCACTGAAAAAAAAAAAAAACAACCGACTTCCAAAAAACCACTACAAAGTGAAAAATAACTTTAATTTCGGAAGTCGGTGTCTTTGGAGCTGTATTTGAATTTTTTGTCACCGCCTTCCGAAATTAAAGTTATTTTTCACTTTGTAGTGGTTTTTTGGAAGTCGGTTGTTTTTTTTTTGGAAAAAGTTTTTATTTTTCACTTTTTAGTGGTTCACATGTGCTTACCCCTTCACAGCATACCGGCGTGATGTTATGTTATGAACTGGTGTAAGCAATAGACAGACATGAGATTTCGGCAATCCCAGTCCATTTGCTATCATTTATTGAGGAGTTCCGTTGCCTATCTCCAAAGTTCTTCATCAGATCTTCACCAAATTGAAATGAGACCACTACGAGAAAGTATTCTTCCAAAAAATACCTAAATCGCTTCGTGTGCCTATAAAATTTGAAGAGTTCTCTCTATTTCTCCAGGATCCCATCATCAGATCTTGACTTGATGATCATGGGACCACCTGGGAAGTATACCCTTTCAAACAAAAAAAACAAAATCCAAATCGGTCCAGCCATCTTCGAGTAATCGGGGAACATACATAAAAAAAAAAAAAAAAAAGGTCCCGACGAATTGATAACCTCCTCCTTTTTGAAGTCGGTTAATAAATAAAAATAGTACCTAATTAATATACAGGCAGGGAGAAAGAATTAACAACACACGGTAGATGTTGAAAATATGTATTGGTAAAAGTTTGGCTATTTGGCATTGATACCTTGTAAGTTATTAAAGTAACAAGGTCTTGATGGTAGGCAGTAGTCTAAAAACGCCACAACGCGGCTACGCCACTACGCGGCTACGCCATTACGCGGCTACGCCATTACGCGGCTACGCCATTACGTGGCTACGCGACTACGACGCGGCTACGGTACCGAGCGCCGCTGCAATGGAAATCACACGTTTTCGTAGTTCAAGTATGTATTACCATATAAGTAGGGTTTTTTAAACCCAGTATCACTGTAATTTGAAAACATTGTAAAAGCCAAATATTTTTAAAAGAGTAACCGTGGAGTTTCTTGCCGGCTCTTCTCCTTAGGAAGCGACAAATTGGAACCGTGCACCTAGATTCTGACGTTTCATAAGTGCCCATGCAGGTGTTCCTTTAGTTGCCTGTGTGCCATGGGCCACGGTATCTCTTTGATCCCTTTGGAACAACCTGCACCCCTGGCAGATATAATTATGTACATTTTTTTAATGCTTTTACTTATGTGTACCCAAAGAACGTCTTAATAAATGTACTTAGTTATAAATATTTACATTCTGATAACGTTTATCAGTTCACATGTTTATGTACCGAGCACCTAATTATGTATTATATAACGTATGTATAAATTCACCCAATTTAAGATCTTAACCTTTAAGAGCGATAAACTTTCTAGGTATTTCAGAGTTCAAACATGTTCATGTCAAAATACGATAATGAATGTATGTAGGTACCGCCGAATATTTGGCTAATGGGTACTAAAAATCTGGCCAAGTGCGCGTTGGACTCGCACACGAACGGTTCTGTATCACTATATTTATTACTAGCCTTTGTCAGTGGCGGAAATAATCTCACGGTAACTTACTACCGGAATAAAAAAGTATCCTATGTGTTAATCCAGGTTATAAACTATCTATGTGCCAAACTTTATCCAAATCCGTTCAGCCGTTTTTGAGTGATTGACAAACAACCCCAAGATAGTTTATAACCTAGATTAACACATATAAACTTTTTGTCCCGGTAGTACGTTCCCCTGGGATAATTTTCGACCTCCACGCGGGCAAAAAGCTGGCAAAAGTTAGTTTATAATATATGTAAGACTTGTTGTTCTAGCGGCCACAGTTGTACGCACCTTGTTAAAATTTAAACTGTCTAGGTAGGTAATAATAATATATATTTATTAGACCAAAAAAGAATATACATATTACACAATTTGTCTTTAGCTACTTAAAGTTATACGTAAGGTGAACCTAGTCCACATTTTTTGCATACAAACTTCGGGAGTGTTTTACTCCACTGTCTGACATGGCACATCCAAAGTAAAATATGGTATCGTTTTGTCTTATTATTAATATTGTCGGTATGGAAACAGAATACTAAAATAAAAACCCATTAAAAGTTAGGAGCCAGCAAAGATTCGTTTTTCTTGCTAACTTTACTTAACTTTGGGCGTGTTTAAATAATATAAGAAGTGTAAAATCTCCAAAACCAAGTCGGTACCGACAAAGTTCAATTATCGAAAAGTTCAATAAACTTTATTGATCATTGATTCATGCAATGGCTTTTTCATAAAACCCGATCTTCCAAAGGACTTTTCTTAATTTTTTCGCGATTTTTTTACTCTAAATGATCCTGCATCTCACTCAATAACGTTGTGCGTGTAGACTAGCGTCTAATTGCTCATCACTGATACTATCTCTGTCGGACACGAAGCCTGGTGAGACAGCGTGATTTTTAGCCAGGCCCACCAGTGAGTTCGAGCCCGCGACTAGGTTCCCCTTAACAATAGTGTCTTAAGGAAACTTAAAAAAAACCTTATGTATTTTCTAGTCTTCATCCGTTACTTTCGCGAAAAATGTTGTCTCTACGTAATTATGACTGACGAACTCATCCTTGACCTTACCTTCCTAATCTAATGATTAATTATAATCAACCTTATCACTATTAAGATAAGGTGGGCATTGTAACAAGTGGATAAGTTATCTATGCAATACCAATGATGTAGCTCTACGACTAACATTTTGTATCAAAATAGTTACATTATGTAATGAGGCAACAAGAGAAAGTTCTATTGTAGTCCAACACAAACCTACGTACTTCTACTTACTATTATAATTTTATGCGAGAAATTAATATCACAGTGTGGGTGTAGGGTGTAGGTACCTAATTGAAATAAATCACGATAAACAAAATTAGATACAACAAGAAAGAATAGAAAAATATCATGCGCATTTGTGCATCTTATAAAGTATGGAAAATAGTTATAAAGTCTTCTTCACCACCTTCAGATCTGCACTATAAACCAGTTACAACTCAAATATGGAACAAAAATATCGGCCTGATAATGATAAGCCAATCGAATCATACCTGGAGGTTACCAACTCCAGGTATGTTTCGATTAAAACTTATCTGTCAACAATCACAAACGCACGCACATTGTAACATTGTGTTTGTTGCTCTTGTTATATATATGTAAGAAAGCGTCTAATGAGAATAAAACACATGAAAAATAAAATATACCTACGCAGTCGGTGTCTCCCTCGGTAGGTACCTAACTAATGAACGCGGTCAGGTAAGGAGATTGAAAGACAACCATTAAAGTATGAATAATTAGAAGACCATTGTTGTTAAGCCGTTTCAAACTAATTTGAATTAGCATACAGGCGAAAATTCTGGGACCTTTTTGTAGTACATATGTATTACATAAAACCCGGATTTTTATTATTTCATTGTTACCTTATAATCAGAGATCGGATATTCGGATGCATATTTACCTAAAGATAATTTTTAGCTATGAAAGGAAGCGGCTTTATAAATTATTTGTAATATTTATTAAAAACCCCGAGATTCTTGGATTGCATAACTATTCAGATGTGTATTAATTTAAAATTAATGTTTAACCCGATAAAAATATGTGTATGTAATGGAGGAGGGGTGGTTTGTATTAGTTAAAACAAAAAATAAACAAATTACTTACCTAAATTAAGATTTTTTCGATACAAAAGCGCATTCCATGTTAGCCAACATCTTAACTTTAGGTGAATATGTATCCGAATATCCGATCTCTGCTTTTTAATCATCATTATACATTAGGATAATTACTTTTTATTTTATACTAAATTACATAACATCACGCATTGTTTCCCCGAAGGGTTGGGCAGTGATGTCTGTAGTACATCCACATTTCGCCCGATGTCCTAGGGGGTGAGCCTATTGTCATTAACCGGTCACTACTCCAGACTCCGGGCAAATTATTATCACACCCATACAGTAGGCCTTTATCTGAATACTTATTAAAAACGAAAACTATTTAAAACTACAGATGTACATAAAATACCTATTGTGAACACCGATAAGGTGTGTTTTTACACAACGGTATCGCTATTTTACTTGAGCAGAATCGAATCGGAGCGTGAAAATGCTCTACATACCTATAAATTAACAATATCTACCTAACTTTACAGTGGTGATTTCATTGTTATTTTTATAAGGTATATAATTTAATTTATTATTGTGCACACAAAAATCAATATTTATTAGTTTGGGAAATGTGGAGAACAAGGCACAGCAGAGCTTGAAAATTAATGTGCCAACCCACAGCGCCATCTAGTATCGAGTAGAAGAAGTAACTAAAAATACATAGTTACAATTTTTATCTTGTTGTATTTCTTGTAGTTGTTAAATCGCCTTCTATTCTATTTTCATTTGAATAAATTCGTTTATTTTCTTCCCACAGGTGAAAATGGCAGCACTCACGCTTTATACCTCGAAACGATAGTCGAGGAAACGAGCGATGACTTGCGCTCCGAACGTTCTTCTGCCGCAACATGGCTCTCAGATTCAGATGCAGATTCCGTCATCCATGTGCGTGGAACTCAAGGTACTTGTGAATTCATTTATATTATAAGGACATCTGTGTTCAGTGTTATATAAAAATTTCATTCATCGCCATCTATCGGATAGTAGCGGTACTTTTAAGAACAACAGAGCTCAGTTAAAGTTCATATATTATAGTAAAGATGGCGTTACCTTTAAAGAACAAGAACATAAGGGTAACTCCACACATTCAGCATCAAAGTAATAACATTACACAACATAAATTAGGTATATTAGAACGAGTCCTTCATTGTGTCTAGACCGGCTTTGGCAAGTACATTGAATGTTATCCTACATATCTCTTGGACTAGTTCCAACTAGTAGAAAGAATACTGATTTTCTATTCCGTGTCATTGTCATTGTCGCCGTCTGGACGTAGCGACGTCCCGCGTTTGGGAAGAGTTTCAGTTCAGTGCAACGTGTTCAGTTCTTTACGGAGTTTGTGTCCTTCAGGGTCGGAGTGCGACAGCGAGTCGGAGCGCGAGTGGGCGTGCCCCGCCAAGCGCAGGCGCCGCGAGCGAGCCACCTCGCCGGCCAGCTCGGGCTCGCTCTCGCGCTCCTCCAGCCTCGCGCAATTCGAGTCGCTCGAGCGGTCCTGCGCCGCACCCGCCTCGCCCAGCCTGTCGCCCGATTCCCTGGAGTCTCCCCCGCCCTCCCCGCCGCCGACGCGTGTGGCCGCGCCGCGTACCCACCTGTCTGCCGAGAACCTCAGCGAAGACAGCGGCTACAGCGAGCGTTCGCGCCGGCCCCCGCCCGCCGCGTGCCGCCCGCCCGAAATAGCGCGCCGTGAGGCGGCCGGCAGCGCGCCCTGCCTGCGCGCGCCCAGCTCGCCCAGTGCCGCGCACCGCCCGCCCCGCGCCGCGCGCGCCCTCTCGCTCCCCGCCGAGCTCGACGTATGCGCCGAGCCGCGACGACACGTGGCGCACCGCGCACGCTTCCGACAGACCTTCGAAGTGTCCGACAGTCTCACCGTCAGCGTGGCCGACCTCACCGCGCTCGACTACCGGGGGGGCCCGCGGCGCCCGCGCCTGCCGCCCCCGCCGCCTCCCCCCCGGACGCCCCGGAATGTACCACCACCGCCGCCCCCGGTCGAGGTGGTCGTCCGACAACCCACCGAGTCCCCAGTTCGGGAACCTAGTGCAGGCAGTGATTCCACCACCGAGTCAGAGCGAGCCTTCGCCAGAGAAATGGAAGCGACGGCACGTCGGCTGGACGAGACAGCGCGGCGAGCGCTCGCTGAAAGTGAAAACTACGATCGCGAACTGTCAGTGATGACAGCGAAACGACTGCACGACTCGTGGGGCGCCTGGGACGACGTGCTGGACGAGCTGCGCCGGCGCTTGGACGGTCCCTCCCCCTCACCCACCCCGCCGCGGACGCCATCCCCGGACCCTCTCAGGGAACCAGTGTTTACATCCACCCCGCTGAGATCATCGTGCGACGCAAGAGTGAGGTCAACACCAGAGTTGCGCGCGCGAGCCACCCCGCACAGAGAGACGCCGGAGGAACTTCGCGCATCCCTACAACTGGTGGCGCCCCCTCCGCCAGGCGCGGCGCCACCAGTGCGATCAGTGTCCGCGGGGTCCAAAGGAGTAACGTTCTCGCCGGTAGTTGCAGAAGTGAGTTGGCGAGAGACAAGTACGAGTACCACAGAGAGCGAAACGACCGCGAGCGACGACGCGGACGACTCCGAAGTGGTGGTAGTGGAGGGGGGAGGCGAAGAGCCGCGCGCGCCGGCCGCAGAGCGCGCTGTCGCTATGACGGAAGCGGGCGCGCGTGCGCCGCGCAGCCGCATCGCCGGTTTCCTCTCGCGATTCGCGAACTTCCGATTCTCGGGGCGCAAGGAGAAAAAAACAAGGGGCGCAGGCGCGAACATACGACCCTCTACGAACGGTGCGACGACGGCGGCAGATGCGGGGCAGGGACCGCGCGGGACGGCCGCCGGGCCGCAGTATGTGCGCATCCCGCTGAAGGAGGAGGGTGTGTCGCGGGCGGCGGGCCCTCCGGTGGCGGGCGGCGTGGCGCACAAGCCTCCTCGGCCGCGCGCGCCGCCCGCGCCGCCGGCCGGCGTGCTGGAGACCGACGTGGACACTCAGCGCACCGTGCTGCACGCGCGCTCGTTGCTCGCACTAGCGCCGCCTGACCAGCGCGCGCCTCGCCCGCACAAGTCCATGGAGTTCCTGCTCGACAAGGACAACGTGCAGATCGTACAGGTGAGTCCCATAAACCCTATACCTGACACCCCCTCAGCTTATCTTTCGCGACGCGACGGCTCGGACTGCAATGTTTACAAACAGCGCGATCGATGCCGGGCGACGACCGGCCGGCGACGCCGCCCCTTCCCCGGCGATGTACCGTATGGCATCTTTATGAATTGCATTCCAACACACGTATTTCGGCTAAATGTTAGATACGCGTCGCGAAAGCGTGGATAGTGTCACGTGCCATGTCGGAACGTGGAGCTAACACCACAACGATGTAGGCCGGGGCGAGCTTAGAAACCGTCCACGACCGTCTATTCAACGTCGCTCACAAAAAGAGCGCTCTAGCCGGTACTTGTCTAAGCGACTTAATAAGCACAATGCATCAAGTCCGTTAACTGCGTAATAAATTACCGACGGCCGCTATCCTCAGAGGGACATTACGCCACTATGCGGGTCGGATCACACGCGATACATTGGAGCAGGGCGGAGGTGAAAGTGCGCACATCTGTAGTGTCGCTAGGCATTATGTTCGCACTCCATATCCGTTGCATTAACAACGGTGGGCGTACCTCTATGTAAATGTATCAAACTGACACGCGCTGACGGTGAATATCCGCAACAGCGCGCTCACTAATCGATTTTCGTCCATCAATAACTTCTCGTCTACGTGTTTCCTTCCGCAATCCATCACCCTTTCCGCCGAGATAATGACGCAGAGTAGATATATAAAACTACCGAGCTCAGCCGCTTCAGATAAGATAACAAAAGGAAAGGAACAAAGGGAGCGGATAACAGCGACTTCTGGAATTTGATCACAAAGCGGTCGGCGCAAGACAAACCAAGAATCTTATTATATAATATAACCGACAACAACTCATTAGTCCTAAGTAAAAATGTCTTGACTCAGCTGTTAGGTACAATGCAGCTCATAAGACTTGCATAAAAAAGGTCTCGTCTATCGCTAAGCATTGAATTACTCCTACACAAGCGTTTTGTGCCACTCCTAAAGTAATGTAAGAAACAGAAGTCCTATTGTAATCTTAGACACGGCCAGATATTTTCTTTACATGTTCCTATACATTGAATTGTGTCGCAACTACCGCATCAAACACAATAATACAGAGAGCATTATATTATACAAAAACTATTCTAATGCTTCTCACGGCAATCAGCGGTAATTTGGTGCCACTTAATAACACGCATGACATAATCACGTCACACAAATTCCGTAGAAGAAGTGACACGGTGTCGCATAGTTGGAAAATGAGGGCGTACAAATGCACCGTTGCACTGGGCACTGTTATCTATTCAGTAACAGGTCCTAGACGGAACACTTAAGTAATTTCTGCCCATGACACACTAATCGTATTGTGCATGATGTCACTCTATACCGCCGTGAATAATTCCTCTGCATTATTACACTATATTTCCTTAAGGTATTATACAAGCGTCTCGAGAGGCCTCAGTGTGTATAATGTCGATTCTTGTTTATGTTGTTAATTCAAGAGACGTTCTTGATATTATACGCCGTTGAGGGGTTCTAAGATGTGTCCAACTTCCAACAACGCAATTTGATCAACGATGACAATATAAAATTATTGTTGGATTCAGCATTTACAGTAAAAACTATTTTAAACAAGCACTACTCTCTAAGTCAGTTAACGAAGATACGGGCCCGTCCGAAATTAATTCGAGAAATGGTAGTGAACCCTACTCCCTAATAATTAACTTTTTTAGACGAGCAAATACACATCGGGAGTTAGGACCACTGTCAAAACGTGTTGTAATTCATTCTTAGGTGAGGCCCCAAACTAATGTTATGTCCGTAGGTCATACGGAGAAGGAATTACCCAGAAAAAAACCAGATTGAATTTGATTCTAGATTTTTTTTAACACATTCCGAACAGCTGAGCATGATTCAATGCATCATTCAATAAGTAACCACAGAAATTAAACAACACAAGTTGCTCAATAACTTAAATCATGTTACCCCAATTACTACAAAGTAAGTCACACGGCCAAAAACGAAACTGGGCTATTGTTTCTCTTTACCGAACACCATAATGGTACTAATGTCCAAGGGCCATTGACATTCTTGGCCATTCATGAGAATTACAAACAAATTTCTATTGGCCTCGTCCGACTTGACCAAATCTGACCTCGTACACCACTAGATAAATGGAACTGTCAATATTTATTTGTGCGAAGAATAATTAGCTGGCAATAGACCTCGAAGTAAAAAGGTTTGTGGTTTTGCGAATGTACACGTTATATTTGGCAACAAAAATCAAGATAATTTACACAATATCCTGTAGCAACAGATGACCTTTTGATTAAGGTAACTATATATAATATATTACACAAACGGAGCAAAAGACAAATAAGATTAAGTATTCGCTTCATCGATCAGCAAGTTCAAAGAACTCATTAGACTTTTTAATTGATTGATTATAAAGACTGCTGAACATAACACATACATTGACTCTACCAACACAAAAATTTGCTTTCAGCACCAAGATTCGCGATTTATTTAAGTCCGTGTATATGTTATGTAGGTACATATATTATGCATTTCTTACTTGTAGTCCAATTTTGGTAGTGGCACAATGTAAAAAGGACCAATATATATTACTTCTTTAATAAATAAAAGTCGACACGAATTTTCCTACAAAATTCTATAAGCATTGCTTGCAGTCCAATATTGGTGCTTTCACAAAATTCAGAGACGAATATTTATTACTTCGAAATACATAAAAGCGGAGTCGAATTTTTCTACAAAATGCTATTACCTGAGCCAGACAAAATAACTGTCCCTATTCGCAATATCACATCTAGATATTGCTCGGCAAAACGATATTGCATACGTTTCATCTTTCAGGTATATTGCATCTTACAATGTTTGGAATATTAAGTTTTATACAATGTAGATACAACAATTTACGATAATATATAAACACCCTAGCAATAATAATGCATAAGTAGGAGTTTTTGAAATCTATGAAATAAATCCTAACATCGACATAATAAAAAAGTGATATTTTCAAACAAACTAAATATTAGTGATGGTTGTGACGATCTTTGAATAGCTATAGTGAATTGGATTGAATTGATTTGAATTAATTTTGAATGCAGATTGAGTACGTCATTGAATAATCGAAGTATAATTTCCTGTCGTCTTGTGGTTCCCATTTTGTATAACATCTAACTAATGACTATATTCAGTTTGGTAGATGTCGCTTTAAGATATTATGGAAATAATATTGGAGAAGCTGAGAACTCTGCACCACAAAATAATATAACAGTACTGTGAAAGTATGTGTTAAATATTCAAGACCTATTTGTAATCTGAAAATGTATTCAGCGTTGCATATTCAAAGCTAAGCTGCCTCGGTCCTTTGATGCGCATTTCTATTTTCTAATGCTTCAAAGCTTCATTGAGGAAATCAATATCGTCTACAGAAGCTATAGGCGTATTTATCTGAGCATTACTCTTAACATTTCAGAGATTCAATCTCTCCATTCTGATAAAAGACTTCCCAAATTAAATTCTTCAATAGGATTATCCCTTTCGTCATTCCGACAGGGGTCGCCCAAAAATTCTTAACCCTTTTCCAGTCTTTTGAGCCACATATGTTCGTGACGGTTGTTTAACTATTGTGTCTGCGTCACGAACAGTGAAAGCGTCAAATCCCTCTCTACCATAAGTAACAACCATCGTTATATTATTATTTTAAGGGTTATTTTCTCAGGATGCATCAGATTGATTTAAAACCTAGCTTGTTATGTCAGCTAGGTCAAAGAGGACCATATATATTACAACCGGTCGGGTCGCAAGCGTTTTATTTAGTGACCTTGTTTGCAAATGCACGACAACCGTGAGATTTTTAGCAGATAGACGAACTGTTGCAATCATTATGGCTGTTGATGGTGTAGAAACAATAGGTTACGTGGCGCTGTTATTATGTAACATTTGATTTGAGATTAGCGATCTGATGGAGATTATGTATTGTAAAATTATATGGTAAAGTACGTCTGTAGGTTTTGTTGCTTGCTACATACAGCAATTTTTCGTGCTTGATCACATTGAATTTAACTTTTTTTTTGTTTACACGGTATTATAATATAATTCTATGATCTTATTTAAGTAATATCACTCTGAGTCTTGAGAGGCAATTGTGTAACACATTAACTGTTGAAATGGCTTTAATTTTCAATTTAACAACATTCATTGCGTTATTTACGTTGTTGAGCAGACAAATTCTTTACATCAATATTTCTCAAATGATTTAGATTCTGATTGATAGCGTGTTACGCAATTAAGGTGCTCTTTCAAAGTACGACGTCTGCATATTTATTCGTGTTCCTAACAAAACGTATGCCCATAAGAATCAAATGCAAAACGCCAAAACAGTTATTCACAAGCATATAATAATCACAAGCATAAATATATGGTAGCACTCATTCAATACTACACGTTTATTTATCTCCTTTCCAAACCGCACTGCAAACACTGTGTGCACAAAAAAAAAACAGACACCACTTTACAAACGTCAAAGAGAAACGCAACAAAAACGCGCGACCGGTCAGAGGTCAGCAATGTCGTCATTTCGGACAGCTTGGCACACTGTTGCCATTATGTACTCGTATGTATGTGTGTTAGTCATACAGATGTAATACTAACTGCATACCGCTGTATCGCGCGTGATGTTATGAGTACTACCAGCTGGGGGGCTAATTAAAGAGACCGTAATTTGAGGGGCAACTTTGTTTGTGAATGTAAGAAACTCTGTGGGGGGCCAAACATATTCCAAATTTTTCGTCGCTCTATAATTATCTCCTTTAAAATCCTACTGTTTAGATGTTTAATACTCAATCACGGCTGAGCGGATTTGGATGAAATTTGGCACACAGATAGTTTATAGTCTGGTTTAAGGCGGTGATTTCTAGAAAACGCAGAAAAAGGTGTTTTTTTTAAACCAGTGTATCTCTTTAACCGTAAATAATTTTTAAAGCAAAAAATATGATATTTTCGTCTTTTTTGCATAGAGTGATGGAACTCAAAACATAATTAAACATACTTTAATGCATCAAAAAAATCATCAAAGTCACCTCTTAATTATCTTTAAAACCAGTTTATCTCTTCAATAACAATTATATTTAATTATAATTAAAAATATACCATAAAATTCCAAATGCCAAACTACATCCAGTGATGGATTATTTATTATTAAATAATTAATATCTAATTTTACACGATTTTATTTGCATTTTTACGACAATGCTTGCTCATTTATTATTCGAATTTATTACAACAGATTTTAACCCGTATCGGATTGCAATAAGAACTATTATCGCTCACATAGGATATTTTTTATCTCGGTAGTCCCCTGGGATAATTTTTGTCCTAATTGCGGGCGCAGCCGCTGGTTAAAGCAAACTGTTATCAATGGAGTTGGGCAGTAATAAAGCCGTAAACCTCAATAGATTCATGACTCCGCACAAGCACCTGTTACATTTGAGGTAGCGTGTTCATAGAAGTTATTGTTATTAAAGTAACAACGCCTATGAGTAAGCTTTGTTATTTCACATAAATTACGAATAAAATCTAGAACAAGTTCTACGAATGAATATTGATACAGAAATACTCTCAAAGAAAAAACGTTGTATCCATATACAGGGTGATTGGAAGATGGGTGCAAAGCTTTAAGGCGAAGATAGTACAGACAATTTAGAACCATTTAAGCCATGGTTGTCTTAGACGAAGTTTTACCAAATATTTTTAACCAAATTTTTAAGTTTTTTTTCGGAAATTCTCAAAATTTAATGTAAACTGCATAATTATGGCCAAATTGAATGATAAATGAATTCATTTTTTATTTATTTAATTAAAGTAATGTGTAAGCAATCAAGCAAAACATGTTTTGGGCTTCTGTGTCATTAGACATTTTTTTTACAGACATTTAAAGCTCAGAAAAAATAAAAAAATTGTACAATACGTCTTTTAAACCTTATAAAAAAAAAAAAAATTGGTAAGACTTCGTCTGAGACAACCATGGCTTAAATGGTTCTAAATTGTCTATACTATCTTCACCTTAAAGCTTTGCACCCATCTTCCAATCACCCTGTATTTTGATTTGAGTTTGACCTAGTTTTTTTCTGAATTAATACAAATGGGATCAAAGTTAGATCGAAACCGGTCTATCCGTGAAAAAAAATGGTGTAATGTGCTGTCATTATTGGCATCAGCTGAGGGGCAATTCTCGTAATTTTAAGAACGTTCACAGTCTGATCTCAGTCTCAATCTGTCAAATATACCTCTAGTTTCCATGCATTTTTGACAAGTTTTTGACATTTGATTGTCGCTGCGATGAGACTGCGACTAGATTGTGAACGTTTTTAATTACGAGAATTGGCCTTCTGATCTATTCAGTAAAATCTCAATGTGATAACATAGGTGAAGTGAGTTTATCATTCCACTATTGATGATTCCACTGCTGATGCTAAGGATTGACACTAATGACAGCTCACTTCAAGATCACTGCACCTACGATTTCACGGCGAGATTTTGACAGAATAGGTAGACCCAGGTTGAATGACAGTTCATTCCACATAGGTTTTAGTATATGCTTGTTTATTATATTCTTTTAAAAACAAACACATTAGAATTGTGCTTATTATTTATCTTTTTACTTTTTCTGATGTGAATTTAATTGCACTTTCTTTTCACACGTGACATTGACATACGATGTTTCTTTGCAATGAAATTGAACCAAAATGGCCGCATAAAAGCAAAAAGGAAGCAATATCTTCAAACATCTGTAACTAAATAAATCTTACTAACGTAATCTCACCGAACACTGACGCTTTTTCCATCTTTTTCTTTTCCTTCATTCAAATATCGATTCGATTCTAATATGGATACATAACATATTCATCCTAAATAGAGATGGGCTACGCGGATATGTCCGAGTATTCTGCGGATATCCGACTACCTGCCCGGACGGTGGCGGTTAAATTAAATCCACTGTATCCTGCGCTCTGCACTGACTCGCACAGATGTAAGATATACTCAAAATATGGAGAGGAAATATTACTCTATGAATTTATTGAATCGAATTTGGTCGGAAATAGGAGGTCATTGACTTGTTTGGAGGGAAACGGATAAGTATATTATTTGAATAGGCTAATATATTATGGTAAGGCGTATTCATGTCATGTTTGCTATTATCAATGGAATTGTGGATTACCTATCAGAAAATGCTAATTTCTGTAAACGAATTATTTCGTACTCGACAATGTATGATGTTGTATCAGGTGAATAGGTAAATCACAAATTTTATACCTAAAAAGGCAAAAACAACATTTTCCTTGTTTTACACATCGACAACGCAAGCAAATTATTTACAGCGTAAGTCTTACTAATAAGTCCATGTGCGCATCACATACATGAACATAATACGTCATAATACATATTATAATATACTCTTTGAACAGCAGCCACATGTTGAGATGATGTTACAATCGGGATACACTGCGAGCATGACTCACTGACCACATCCAGAACGACATAAACACAACGTTAGTCATTCCATATTGTCTGTGGTTTTCTACATAGGCATGCGGGTCCTTTTTAGTATTTATGGCAATATTACCCCTGGATTTAATGACGTCATTGATGAATCATGACTTAATTGTGGCTATAGTCATATGACGTAGGGAAATTACTAGTCGATAACAGTTGTTTTACCTAGGTTATTTTTCGCAAATAAGGGCATAATTTATTATCCTGCTTGTCTTTAGCGAGATGGTTAAATTAAAAATTTGACAGGTTTTGATACAAATGACTTGCATCAGAGTTTCACATGCCACGAAAGCTTAGCACTGACAAAAATTTACTCAGCACTTTTTGCCAGTAGATAATTTGACCCCTTTATCAACCCAACACACTGCGCATGCTCTGAAAATAACCTTCATAACCACGGTTCATAACCTTTATCGGCTTTATATAATTTTACAACGTTAAAAGAAAATACCCATTCTGCACGTTAATTAAAAGGTAGGTAATCCAATTAAGGTTTCCGTTAGATAGTATTAATTTAAAATGGACACAATAGGAGTACACGCGGCCGGCCTACTTTCAGATGTAGACAGCGCGTTTATCCGGCCGGGTCCATTGAGCCGGTTATCCGGACCTACTTATCTGGTAATATCTGGCTCATCTCTAGTAGAATAGGTATTGTAAACTTTGTGAACTATGTGGCTCTGTATGGAGAACTAGCTTTTTTCCGCGGCTTCCAGATCAAATATCCAGGATGAAAAACGTTTCAGCCGCGATTCTCTCCAGGTCCCAGGCTACCTGTCATAACGATCTATTAGGCGTGAAAGGTAACGGACAGTCAGCATTTTTACACGCTTTATATTAGCTTCACTTGTATGTTTTTTTGTATGTTTGTATGTAACCGACTCCTTTGAGCGCGATTTTGACCCACTTTAAACGGTCAGATTTCATTGAAACTTTGTAAACTTGTCGAGGACCGATGACAATTTAATCATTAAAAAAAAAAATGAGGAAAAAAAACACGTTTTTGTAGTTAGCAGAACTAAAAAATAGAAAATAAATAATAGTTTTAAAAACTAAAAAACACGCTTTAAAAAACAAACTAAAAAAGGAGAAAATTATTTAATTCAATTAAAAAGCGTGGGGTGCTTTTTGAGGTATTTTTATAATCAATTAATGTCAAGCACCCCACGCTTTTTAATTGAATTAAATTATTTTCTCCTTTTTTAGTTTGGTTTTTAAAGCGTGTTTTTTAGTTTTTTAAACTATTATTTTATGTAATATTAGTATTGTGTGGAAGCATGGAGAGTAGTGATGTACCGACTAGTCGGCCCTATTTGTAGTCGGCGATTAGTCGGCGACTAGTCGGCACATTTTGTACTCGTATTAAAATGCTTAAAAATTTAAAAGATGGTAATTGAAATGAAATAAGAAATCTTTACTGTAACTATTTTTATTATAGAATCAGTTTTACAGTTTACTTTCAGTGCAATCTAGAATAGGATATGAAAAAACGCCGGCTCGCACATAAACAATAATAGAATAAATGCAAAATAAAACATGTCTTGAAAATTCCGCCTGGCGGCACGAACCGGCGCGGCACCTACGAACCGAAAGCGTAGTCACAAACATTACCGATGTTACCCGAACTCAACCAAAAGCAATGATCGGCTTGACCGACTAGTCGGCCGAACTGATTATATGTATATTTGAAATTGATTGAATTTTGACTATTATTAAAAACATTCTCATTTATAATTTTAAACTAAATATTAAGTATAAACTATTTTGTACGCCGAATATGGCAAAACATATTGAACCAGCGATTTTAAACGAATTTCTATCCATATGTGCACATTTATGTACATACCATGTTACACATGTTTATACAAATAAATGCATCTTTATCTTTATGATTAGCCGGCCATTTTCCAGCCGACTTGTCGGCTAGTCGGCTATAGTCATAGTCGGCCCATCTCTAATGGAGAGCAGTCAAGTGGTGGCCCAGTGGCAAGCGGAGCGCCCTGACTTACGAGTTGTAGGTCGTGAGTTCGAACCGAGGCAGGTGCTTTACTTTATGTAAATAATTTGATCACCACTGCTCTCAAAACGCTGAAATACTTTAATAATTCGAAGATGTGTGACGTCTACCAACCCGCACTGGGCTCGTGTGGTTGATTACAGCCCACTCCAAGGGCATCCCACATAGCCTTACTGGTGGAACCTCCGCCAGACACTTAGAACCCGCATTGAAAACCATAAGCTCGCTCTTTTTGACGTTATATCTTAGGCCATGTGTATGAGCATACGTTTCTCAAAAGCTTTATTAGCTCTCTGAGTCCCCCTATTGACGCGCTCAGCAGCACCATATCATCAGCATTGCTGATGTTGTTAAAGCAAACATCATCAACACGGAATCCAACATGGCGACTGCTGAGCTCGACAACAAGTCCATCGATCTACAGATTGAAGAGCGTTGCTGAGCTCAATCCTCCCTGCCTCACCCTACACTCTCAACCTGTACGAGTCCGACAGAGCTCCCGATCATTTAACATTATTGACCTGGTTTCCGTACCAGTGCTGGAAGATTTTAACGACTTTAGGCGCAACTTGCCAATCTAGCAACTTTTTCCACAGCACTTTGTAAGAAACCAGGTCAAACGCTCTGGACAGATCGAGGAAGCAGGCGTAAACAGGCGTGCACCGATCCGTGTAATATCTGACAGCCTGCTTTTAACTCAGCATAGCACTATCTGTGGACAGTTTGGGCCTGAACCCAAACTGGTTATCGTGCAAAGTTACTCTATTGTTTAACTGAGCATTAAGCATGCTGTCAAATTCCTTCGCGATGACTGTCGCTAATGAGTTCGGTCTGTAATTATTATTATCTGATTAATAATAATTCCATATACGACGTTTTTAAATCGACAACAATAAATTTAATAACCAGTCTAAGCCAAGGGATTAGATCTAATATATCAATTAAAGCATAAATATCATATATATCATTTTGTTATGACAACCTTAATCACTGCAAGCTCTTCAAGGAAAATTATGTCATAGAATTCAACCCGTGGCACTAAGTAAAGTTTCTGAGTGAGCAGTAATCTCTGTAATTTAGTATACAACTTCAGCATATCAAAGCTCTGAACAATTTCTATTTTGGCACACTCTTGTAAACATTTCCAGTAGGTAGGAATGCTTGCTATCCTTGTATTTCATGGAACGTTACGAGTATGTTTGATTAACACGTTGAAAGTAACGCAAAGTTTTTAAACGAATTTGTTTTTTTTTTCTTTCGAAAATATTCTCCGAAGCGTTCTTCAGTCTTCACACAATTCCGAGGAGCTTCTATTTTCTGCTAGCCATAAAATTGCAATGAATAGAAGCACCCACATTATCCTCCTAAAGTACCACTTGTAAGGATATCGTAGACATTTCCTAATAATATTCTTGTTTGGCCCATAAATATCAACTCAAAGGAGCGTGGGAAGTCTTTTGAAAGCTCAATTGCCTGTGCTTCATTGTAATTCAAAACCGGAGAAGTAAATATTACGCCATAAATATCGATAAGAACTTGCTTTACGCGTTACTTCCACCTCTATTGACGTACTTCACTTCATGTCTTTGAACGTGGAAAACACTATTTGCCTGCCTGTGTACTAGAAATTGGACTCTATAACAAGAGTTTCAGAGTCTAGGTTGAAATGGGTTAGTTTCCGCTATTAGAGCCGTAAACGTTTTCCGCTCGCTGACGTTTACGCACTATTTCGTGACATGTCGTTTGACAGCTAATAAGAATGGCGGGAAGCAGATCGTCACCTGTCAATTTGCCGCCAATTGTGTTAATTTCCTGTTACTTTACGATCTGTAATAAGACCAATGTAGGAAATTTGCTTATTTGTGATGAACGTAGTTATTTTGAATAGGTACCATTGTCTTTTTTCCTCTTCTTTTCCCTGTATTTTAGAGATAAGTGCGGCATTGTGGCTTATTTTTTTTAAGGATTTAACGCAAGTCATAGACCGTACCTACTGAACCACCAATGCACCTACAACTTACAATATATTTCTGGGCCGGAATGGTAAATTGAATTGTACTGCATTGGGTTTAATAAGGAACATAATTTATAGTTCATTACGATAATAACCTATCGAAGTTATATCATAGCTATTTATGAATCCATTTCTTAAGATACCTCTTAATCGTCATCAGTTTAAATGAGAATTTATTCTACCCATTAATTATGTGAAAACCTTTCAAGAAGGTGCGTGATGCGTACCTACCTACATCGTGCTTCGTGATATAGGTACCTTTTGCCATCTTATATTTAAACTTTGAAGAAGAGTAATTTGGTGCGGCAAATTACTCTCGAAGTCTCGACAGCTTGACGTGTGTGTTTAGAGAAAGTTATGATTATCTCATGATGAGATTACTTAATATTAAAGCACTGTAACTTAAGTTGTGAGTGAGAACGACACTACCTAGGTACCTACTTATAATTTTACAAAAAAAATGCAATTTATAATAAGTACTTACCTACCTAAATATATTTTTACCAAACATGCAAAACTATGACTAATGCAGATTTATCCTGTTTTACGTAAGAGGATAAAATAGTACAGAAATAAAATAAACCATACAATACCACTTTAACAATTTAATTGCCTTTAATGGGCGAGAACTTTACACTATAGTAAAGTCGAAACAATTTATAATACTTTATTACTATAAAAATATAAATATCATCTCCATTAATAAATAAATATTTTCTGCGTACCTATAGATTCATACTGTTTTAGAATTCCAACCTTTCATTAACAAGTACCTATGGGTTACCTCACTAGCGGAATGTGGCGGCCATATTCAGTAACGTTGGCGGAAGCTTGGTTTAAATTTGGAATAACATCGTAACCACGCAGACGATCGTCGAATGCTAATTCCACAACTATCCCATTTGAATTTGGAACGTTCCCGATGAGTGATGTTCTTGGTAAGGCGTATGTTGCAAAAGGGGCTTAGCATTCATTCGAAGAATCTGCGTTTATTTCCGAAAGCAGATTATTTTTCTAATGGGCTAATTTCAGTTAAATTGAATGCCCCAAAAACGTACCTACGCTACCTACTAAGTATTAGATTCACATTGACCTGCGTAACGTAGATACAGCGCGGTCGAAATATGTTTCAGATTTTAAGCTTAGCCTCGTTGTAGGTACCTACATGGTTATAGTGCTATGTACAACGCCAGTTTCAATTCTAATACCTCATTAGCCTTTAGTAAATGTTCACCATTCAAATAACTAATTTTATTACAGCACACAAGTTACCGTTACATCCTTCTACTTAAAATTTCAACCAAGATTACCATTAAATTAACTTTTAAACCTGACTACAAAGCTTTGACGACACTTTCATTCATATTTCACTATCTCCAAACGGCTTACACAAGCAACCGGTAGCCATTTTTCAATTTATTCGTCATCGTCAATTTCAAATTGCATTAACAATAGTCGTATTATGGACTGTGGGATGAAGCGGGATCCAGTTATAGTTACTTACCGACGTAGACAGTTAATCCTGTAGAAACTGTCTGTAATTTCGTTTTAAACTCTTCCTTTCCAAAAGTCATTCTCTTTATGCTAATAAGGAAATGAAATGATGTTGCTGTTATGTTGTGTAGAACCGACAAAGACTAATTGTCATGCGGTTTTGATGACGACTAAGGAAGATTCCGTTTTCAAACATTTTAAACAACGTTCATGAACAATTCTAACTTTAGACAATATTACAAACAAAGCTGTCTAAATTATGAACCTAAAAGCAACTCATCTGTCTATATTTTTATTAAACTTTGACCTTCCTATGATTGACGTAGATTTATAATAGAAGGCAGTTTATTTATCGTCGGCAAAGCTAAAACCACAGCATAGAAAAGATTGCAGTCTGCCAACGCCGCTGATTCATATCGTTCTTTACAATCTGTGCAAATCTCGAGTCAGCTGTTTCACGGAGCGATAAAAAAGTAACGACCACTCATCGCTCTCCAGCATTAAATCGCCGAGATTATTTCTCTGACGTCATAAAACTGGCATAAAGCTTTTACTCTACTAACAGGAGCAGGTAAACATTTTGGAGAATCATTTTGTGTCACTTGAGATGAACCTCGGGGCGTGTAATTTGATAGACAGCGACATTTAAAACTTTGGCTTTGTCAAAGCTTTTGAGGTTTATAGTCATATAGGAGTTATAAATAATGAGATAACACTTGACTGTTTTTACATAACAAGCGTCTTAGAAAGACAGATAGCGACTTATCGTCTTTGTGTTCTAAATCCTAGCCCATTCAGCTTATACTCAGTTTTACTTCAGTATTATCTATCGGCATCTTATTATCCTCATACAAATCTGGCTAAATCTCACGTATTACATTACTTTTCCGAAAACACGTTGTACAATCACGGAATTTCATAACAGGGGTTATTATCCTCGTGACGTCAGCAAAAAATATTCCAATATACGAACATCAAACAACCCCTTTCATATCAGTTCGTGTTTGTTTTGAGGTCACCCTGTTTCCTATCCCGGAATGCTCACTTGCAGAGCTAAAGCGTATTCCATAAAGTGTAGATAAAAGTTTAACGTGCATCGTGAAATGGAACGCAAATAGAGAATAGAACAGACAGACTGGTATTTTTAATCTGTGTCAGGTTTTGACTTTTGTTTGCAGATGGAGTTGATTGCGTTGAGTTTTGTTGGAATGTTTTATGTACAGGCGCCAGCACATCAAGCTACCCCAAACTGTCAAACTTGCCCAATTAAACATGGACCATAAGCTTATGTATTAAAGTTGAAAATCTATCAAACAAATTTGACAGATTGAGGTAGCTTTATGTGCTGGCGTCTGTACCTAGAGGTGAAGAGTTTATTTAGCTTTTACATAAATGTTAAAGGTACCTAAGTGCCTCGTTGGTCTAGTTGCCGCATGCTCTACTGCTGAGCATTAAATCCTGGGTTCGATTCCCGGGTCGGGCCAAGTGTTATTGGGTTTTCCCATCTGAAATTTCTCAGTAGCAGCTCCGAGTCTGGAATTGTGCACGGTTGATGGCAATAGGTTCACCTCATATAAGATGGAACTGAAACTTAACTTGTGAAATGAGGGTACACCGCTGTCTAACCCTTCAGGGATCACAGCTTAGGCGAGATATTATAATATGTGAAAGGTAAATAGAAAAGAGAATTGCCACTTGAACTCAAGACTCGTTACGATAGGTTTGCATAACCTAATATTCGGTTATCCATAAAACACAAATTACATAATATGGACGGTAAATACTCCTGACACGAAAAGGTTAGTCACGAATCTAATGAAGGTTGTTAATGTTAAGTGTTTGAGAGTGGTGCTCCGCACGAGTTTGGCAATTTCCCAAATAGGAAATTTGGATGCGGCGGCGAGTGCTCTCCAATGCATTTTCGTTCCCAATTTTCCAGTTCCAAGCACCTCGCCGGTACGCTAAGCATTTGCGACCGCTCTACCGCGAGTAATAGGCAGAATTTATAATATTTTATGACAGCTTGGCTGTACACGGGAGTTGCCGGTGCCAGTTTGCTAAATTTAAAAAATAATATAGTTGCTTTTCTTGGCTAGAAAGTAAAAAGCTTTTGTTTTCCCAACCCAAAATAATGCGCGAGAAATTTAATTAAAAGTCCTGCAAATAATCAGATTGCTTTAAGTTTGTGGTGATTTTGTTTTCACTTGCAAAGAAAAATGCACGATCATTATTTTACGATTTGCTTGCATGTGGCAGTTATGTACACAAACGATGCACATATTTACTTGTTTGTCATGTAGAGAGCATAGCAAATATTTAAACCTAACATAAATTCTACAATGTATGTCAACTCACGTTTCACGTTGCGTAACTCGAACGATTCTAATTAAAATGCTGCGAGCATACCAGAATAAGGATGTTCGTTATGATATTGATACGTCATTTGGAAAAACAATCATGGCGCTCTTCCGCAGTGATGCGAACGGCATTATTAATTTTCGAATGTTGAGAAGAATTAAATCTTATTATTATATTTTACAAATGGAATAGAAGTGTGAATGTACCTATTATAGAAGCAAATGGATTATTTAGTAAAAACAACTCTTTCTAAATGCATTTCAAAATTAAACACCAGTCTGCACATGCTACAAATACATAATTCTTTTGAAGTGTTATTAATCCTTGAACCCTACATTGACCCTTCCCCTTTTTCTCACCTTAACCCCTTACATTTTGAACCCTTTCTCATTGAGTAGTGCTTAGGCATGCCGCAATAAACAAGGGAGGAATGTGGACTGGAACACTGAGTCAGACAGGATCTATTTATTTTCACAATTACTGTCTCCATTGAGAAGGGAGAAAGATTTTGTTTTGGGTTTAAAATAGCGAACGTAATTCTCGTAACGCCAAGATGTTTATAATATACCCGGCCTTTTGTCGTATGTTCGTAGAGTTACAAATTTTACTTTCAAATAAAAAACATCACGTTCGACTTTTTGTGTCTATGGCCCGCTGGGCGCCAAGATTGAATTTAGAATTCACATAGATTGACTTGTCCGCCGAAAGATTTGAAACTGCTGTCAAAAATGTACGATAAAATGAAAGTAAGTTGTTAATAAAATACGGCCTCAAAGATACCAATCAATCATTTAATTATGAACATGTAGTTACCTGGCGGGCTTCCAGTTCAAATTAATAATATATCGGCTAACGAACAGGCAGCCATTGTAGAACATGAAGCTTTCATTAACGTTGGTTGTACGTTTTAATGAGGTCCATTGTGGATCTCGACCTCTTTGTTTGTGTTATTATTATGTTGGCTACTGATTTTTAGGCGGTTCACGAACTCTTCACTGTTGTTACCTACTTATATAGAAACCATTTCAAAAAATTTCATTTGTAGATTATGTAGGTAGGTACCTATATACTTGGGGCAAAGGCAATTTTTGTCAAGGCGTTGTAGAAAAAGGTTTTCATTAAAATTGTGTTGTTTCGTCACATAACTAAACTCAGAATAAAGTAGCTATAGCTAACTTATGTCAAGTTTATACCAGCACACATTGCTATCACTTTGTCCTGCCCAGTTTTACAGTAGGTACCACACAAAGCGCATCGTAATGTCGCACTTTGATGTAAAAGGCATAAAAGAGAAACACTCACAAGTTTCCTAGAGATATAAAATAGTTCACGAGCTTAAGGTGAATCTTGTCGACAATTTTTCCATACAATCTTCGGGAGTGTATTACTCAACTGTTCGACAATTTACAACAAAAATTAAACATGGCATGGTTTTGTCTCATTATTAATATTGTCTGTACGGAAACAGAATACTAAAATAAAAAGCCATTAAAAAGTTATGAGCCAACAAAGATTAGTTTTTCTTGCTAATTTAACCTAACTTTGGGCGCGTTTATGTAATAAAAGAAGTGTAAAACCTCCAAAACCAAATAGGTGCCGACAAAGCTCAACTATCTAGATACTATCTCCGTCGGACATGATGCCTGGTGAGACAGCGTGCTTTTTAACCAGTGAGTTCGAGCCCGCGACTAGATTCCCCTTAACGGCTAATCCTTCGCGCTTTTATTTTTCTATGTACCTTTTACAACTCCACGTAGTAGGCCACGAACCATTTATTTTATTGCCGACTCGTTAACGTTATTTTGTTTTATACCTACTCCTACCTATGTTCCGTAATTAACATGGTAGTCTTCTATGTATTTCATGTAAACACAACGAATCTCACGCACGTTGCTAAACTTTCAACGAGGTTTGTTTTGTCTGTTTTGTAAATAGAACATCCTATGATATCGCTCCTTTGACAGCACGTGTACGTCTTCCTTTTAATAGTTAAACAAAACTGACATTAACAGATTATTATCTCGCTAAACAATTCGGCCTAGATTCCCACAAATGCAATAAAATTGTTATAAATTCGACATAACTATGCAACGCTACCAGAGATTTCAAACATCGAACAGTGCAGTTCCGTGTTCGTCCGAAAATAGTTTAAACGTTGGATCGGTCGCATTCCAACACAAGCCGACTGTTTGCCCGCCATATTAACATAGGCATTTCCGAACGTGAGGTAGGTGTTAGATGCACCGCGTATAATGTGAATGAATGTATGTTTTTGTGTTGCAATTTGACTACTTTCTAATGTTACCTAAGTACTTAAAGGTTAAATTGGGGAAACAATTAGACCCGCTAATAGGGTATTAGCAGAATAAAAACTTTCTGGGCCCTTTTCCTAATTTTGTTACGAGCAGTTTATCGATCCATGAAACTCTGAATATTAAGTAAGTAGAGATTATTATGTAAAAGACTAGAGTATCAACTCGAAAGCATTCTTCGTAAAATTTTACTTAATAGCCGGCCAAAAATAGGCCTAATGAACTCGTCCAAAAAGTCATTGGATCAGAAACAGTCGGCTATTTACGGGATATAAGAAGAAAAGCTAATGGCTTTCGTGAAGCGTCCACTTCGTTGGCTTCGCAGCCATCCGGTAGAATTGTCCGCACATGCGTGAACCCTTTGATGTAGGACCGATGAGCAGCGAAGAAAGGGTCAACAGTGCAGTGTTCTGCAGTGGGAGCGCATTTGGGAGGTTAACAGGCTTGTAACCTAAAGTTGCAGTAGCTGCAGCTAGAGTTCAACCGAACTATCCATTCTAGGCCATTTTCGTCTAGGGCCAAAAAAAATTAGTGCTGGCAAATGAATGCTTTTAATTCATTTAGTCAGAGAAATGCAATAGTTCTTTACAAAAAAAGTAACTAACTTTTGATATTCTGCTGACAATGCAAATCAGGCCAAACTCTTCATTTTCGGCTGAAAAAAAGAAAATTTTCGGTCAGTCTCTACCTGTAGTAAAAAAAAAACAATAAAAATTTATAGGTCCTAATACAAGGTGGCAGGGCCATCGACGTTCAAACTGAAAGCATGAAATCAGCACATGATTTTAGATAGCGTAAACATTTTTCGTCAGCTTAACAAAAAAATCAGCTTTGAGGAAAACCCGGACAAAATCTATGACAGGGCAATTTTTTTTAATAATCGAAAAAATATTCAACGCTTGTGTTTCAGAATCATATTATGGTAACAGGTTGTACGTCGATTTCGCTGCCACCCTGTAATAGATGTTTCATGCCTTAAGTAGCCCATGATAAAATTCTCCGTGTCATGGTTGACAAAATGCTCAAACAACCCGATACTCGGAAAGAATGATGCATGAATACAGAATGATATGCCTCACAAATATTGGTCTCATTACGAGAATCGAATCCAAATGGCAGTCGATCGACGAAATCATAAATAAAAGTTAAACATTTGAAACACTGAAATTAATTATTCAGGCATTTTACTGTATAATTAGTATTCTGGTATTCATTAAATGCGAAACACAAAATATACATGAATATTTTAGCAAAAACCACAGAGGAATGGCATTCTGACATTCCAAATTCAAATAATTTAAGTTTGGATCGCTGCGGTCTGAGTATTGAAATGTTGAACAACGAATTAATCATTCACGTCAATTGCAATGTTATTGATGCTCGCTGACTGAGACAGGTTTAAAATGTATGTAGGCTACAATTTGTGAATATTGTAAATTCTATTGAATCCACCTTTACAAAGATAGGCGTAAATAAACCTGTCATGGAGTCTATATCTAATTCTATTGCAATATTTCACACAATTATTAGCCGGAAGTTTTGCAGTTTGTTTTGTTTCTTGAAAAGATAACCAACAAGATCAGTCAGCGTTGACTTTTCTTTGATATATGTACTTATGTTTTATTTTAGGTTCATTTTCATAGGTACTCATTTGTTTCTCATTCCTACTACTTCTACCAATATTTTTCTTGTAGCTAGGCATAAGGAAACCTCTTACCCATTTTCTAAGCAATCCTCTTTCAATTTCATAAGCAAAAGCAATCAAACTAAAGCACTCAGCTCTACAGGAACCGCGTCTGGCTTATTGTTTACTGCCAGTATTTGTGGAGAAAGCCGCAACGTTTATTGCTGGCCATTTCTTTTGAACGCAGCTTTTACGGTGCTTAGCCATAGACAAACACGCTCTTCAGATTGAAACCACTAGTATTTGCAGCCTTGCCGCGCTTTCAATTCTCGGCTGTCAAATTTAGTTTGTCTGTGGTTTTTGTTGTCTGTATAACTAAGGTTTTTTTACTAAAAGTATTTTTTTTAAACTACTTTTATGACTCCCTATGTGGCGACAGTCGGACCATGATCATATTTATGCATAGCAGGAAGATAATTTTGCTCTTAGATCATCCCATCGTAATCGTAACACCAGTAAATTAGAAGTATTTTAACCTACTTCCATCTTCTACGATTCCTATAGAAGAATTATCTACTGAAGATTTACGGCACGCAATAAATTGTTAACGAAGTTTATTTTACGGATCACTATCGATAAATTTCTGACTATTGGGTGTTGACATCAACAACAACCTGACTCAACTACAAACTATGTTTTAAGAACAGTTGCCAAGGGTTTCGGCCTTTATCGTCGGGAAACTCCGTCTAATTTTTTCATTGTTTTAATAACACGTGCTACTTACGTAAATACATTTTTTTTAATAATCCTGTTGCTCCGGTAAACATGAGTTCATAAGGTTGCAATAGGTAGTTACCTAAATATTATTGCAAATTAACATACAATAACTTACACCATATTGAAAAACTGCAAAAACCTTAACGCATGAAATGACCTCAAATTACGGAAGTCTGTCCTGATGTCACACAAATGACAAGAGGACGTTGGCATTCATGCAAAATTGCTTCTGTCATAGAAAAAAGTTACGTATCTACTTTTTTATTTAAATGTTATAGCTTAATAAGTTTTGAACAAAAGCAGCTTAAAAACTAAAATAAGACGGCAAAGAGTTTTTAATCAAAGACGGATCATGCGATCCTTCATCTGCATCTTCAAAGAGGTCTTTCACTTTCCATCAAGTAATTCTAAATTTAAATGCACCAGAATCAAATCCATTCAGCGTACATGTTGATACAGTGTTTGCCAAAGTTTCGGCCTTCATTCGATTCGATGGCCACCTTGATCGCGAGTTCATCTATTTGCGGCCGGCACGCTCTCTCTCGATTAATGATCGAATAGCATTCAATCGAATCGATTCGATAGCTATAGGAATTCGAATTGCTTATTTATGGTCAGGTGTGGTTGGACGTGTAACTTTTTGGTTCCATTGATGTGTTGTTGTTTCTTTTGTCTTTTTATTCAACAGGTACATACATTTTTTTTTTTTGAGGATGGGTAATCATCAAATAACTTCTCTCGCTCTGGGTGGAGCGGAAGGGCGTGTCCAACTTTTACTGACTAAAACCCACCCGTGTACCTTCAGTTGCCTGTGTGCCAGGGGCCACGGTATCTCTTTCGAACAACCCGCACCCCTGGCAGGATGCATACTTAATTGGACATTTTCATAAATATAAGTACCAGCATCTGTTAATAACGAACGACGAACGAAAACTATTTCTATAAAGCAGCTTAATACTGCTACATTTCGTTTGCCTCTTTTTTCACTACATTTCAAGTTTTTACTAAAAGCTTTTTTAAATTAAATCTATCGTTTGTTCTTCGCCGTCGTTCTGTAAGCTTCTCTTCGTTTAATTAAGTTCTCGTGAATTAATTGAATTTTAAACTTTGAAACGTTAGTTAGATGAATATCAAAAAGAATTCCAAGATAATTTAAATATTATTATTTATGTTGTGGCCTTCATATTCCTTCGTTGATGCCATGTTGCTAGAAGTCAGTAAGGTTGAGGTTATACACATTAATTAAAATAATAATATTCATTTGTTTTTGTGTCACGTGTATAGCTGTAAAGTAATAATCATTAAGTTTGATGAGCTGTTCGAATAATTACGAATCGATTTAAGGTTCCCGCAGACAGGCGCGACGCGACTTTAATAGAACAATCTCTATGAAAATTTCATGGTAATTGATCCACTTGAGTCCCGTCGCGCCGGTCTGCGGGGGCCTTTATGAGTGACTAAACATCGAATAAAAATGCGGGAGCGGCATTCATAATTATCATAAATTATAAAATATTTGCATACAAAATATTTTTTCTTCTGGTGTGGCGTGGTGATTCATATAATAGATTTATGGACTTAACGATCCATGATCTTTAATTATTTACCTACCGTCTTTTGATACCGCGAGACATCGCGGCAAAGCGGGCAGAACTCCGGCGAGAACTCATGGCGACATGGAGAGAGCGGTTGTCGCAACCCAGTGTTGGGCACCCAGGATTGGATTTCTCAATTTTTCCGGCAACTTTTATAATTTTTCTTTCCGTGAAAACCTGATTTGGACTAGTACGAACATTTCAAAATTAAAAATAGCCGAATCGGTCTAACCGTTCTTAAGAGATGCGCTTATCAACGAACAAGCATTTCATAGTTATCTATCAAGAAGACAGACAATTTTAAAAGGCTTAGAACCTTCTAAGCCTTTTAAAATTGTCTGTCTTCTTATTGCTAACTTATTGTTTGAATCTTTTTAGGTAGGTAAAGTACCTACTTTACCTACCTAAAAAGATTCAAACAATAAGTTATTATTATTGTCAAGTATCAAATGCGATGCGATGCGGACTTATTTTTTGATGCATTATGTTTTTTTTTTTATATACCTGTACATATTATTAGCTTTGTTTTGTGTTTAACTTAAGGACTAAATTAAAATTCCATATTATGTTTAATAAATAAATAAATACATATTCTGTAAAAAAAAAAAAAAGTATCAAATTAAATCCAATTAAAATTAAAACTAAATTTTTATTATCTAGATACGAGGAGATAGGCATGGGAAATTTTAAGTAAACAATAGTTTTATACGTGTATCTATTTTTGCTCAAATAGGTTCATATGGCCTTCAACAACAATGGGTTATCTTATTCGTCATAACTTAGACTTAATTGAATATTTCATAATTTATTAATTGTCTTGTTGTGATTTATGCGAGGTTAGCGTGTAGTTTGTATGTTGGCAGTATTTAATTAAATAGGTAATAATATTAATAGGAAGAAGAGAAACAGTGTAGGGACTTGGGGAGGCAAAGGCCTCCCCAAGTCCCTACACTGTTTCTCTACTTATGCCAATTTGGACATATGGCATCCAACTTTGGGGCTGTACCAAATAAAGCAAAGTTAAAATAATTCAACAATTCCAAAATAAAATACTCAGGGATGCCATAAATGCACCATGGTACAATAGAAATCCTCCACCGTGACCTTAAAATAGGTCTCGTCACCACCATCATCCAAAAATTTGCTGAAGCCCACGAACACAGACTTCACCAACATGTGAACATCGAGGCAATTCAGCTACTAGACAATACGGACGTAGTGTGTAGGCTAAAGAGAACTAAACCATTTGAATTAGTGTAGTGTATAAATAGTGAATAATAGTGACAGTGATGTGCTGTACGTGTAACACATGAACAAAGGGTTTTTATTTTTAATTATCAGACTCTAAGAAAGTACTACGGAATTGTGTAAAATTCCAAAATGGACACTATTCTTAGTTATAACGTAATCAACCACGTAAAATATTGAGTAAAGACTCATGAGTAAGACAGTATTAGATCATCATTTACTTAACCTTTTGCCAACCATTCTTAGGGGTTAGTTTCTAGTCTAACCGGTTGCAGCTGAAAACGAGTATTTTACGTGGAGCCACTGGCATTCGGGCTTCTGACAACCCGTAACGACTGTCAAAGATCCACGAATGACAGCCGGGACCAACGGCTTAACGTGCTTTCCGAGGCACGGACTGGGACAGCACGCAAATATGCTATGTAATAAAAAAGATAAATTATTATTATTAAAAGGCTCTAACGTTACATACTCAGTCTAAGCTAGACTAAATAAGGAATATAGTCCATAAAAAACTGTTCATTGGAGATCACAATGAATTCAAACCAACATTGCAAAGAACAGGCCAGATCTTAATACATTTAAGGATGTAATCAAGATTGAGATTTCCGTAATTACCAATGCACATTAAAATGATCGATACTATACGCAAAAAACTTTAAAAAAAAACCACCGACTTCCGGAAAAACTCTACAAAGTGAAAAATTACTTTAATTTCGGAAGTCGGTGACTTTGGATATGTATTTAAATTTTTTGTCACCGCCTTCCAAAATTTAAGTTATTTTTCACTTTTTAGTTATAGTACACACCAATTCGAAATTACATCATCCTTGGGGTCAAAACAATGCATATCTATGCGATAGCAGCAATCGCGGTTGATTTGCTGTCATTTTTTGAAGAGTTCCGTTGTATGTCTCCGAAACTCCTTATCAAATCTATATAAAATTGATGTGGGACCATTTCGAAATAAACCCCTTTCGAACAAAAAAACAAAAAAGAATTTCAAAAATCCGTCTATATAATTATGACGGAGATATGCCCGAACATACATAAAAAAATATATACATGTCGAAGTGATAACCTCCTTCTTTTTGAAGTCGGTTAAAAAGAAAAACCTACAACCATAAATTATTGTAGAACTATACCCATAGACACTTGCTTGCTATACAAACAAGAAACATAATAAGTTGATGGCGTCAGCAAGAACCCATTACGATCAACACTCCCAAACTTTCCTTGAATTCTTGACACATCAAACGCATTCCACAGTTCCACACTTACAAGCTACATGGAAAAATCATCGGCCCATGAGCAACAAACAATATTCCGTATACCCAGCCAGTATTCAAGCGAAGTGTTATGACTTGACCTACATTCGTAGGGTTACTATCCGTCTGAATTCGACTGGACATGTTCGGCTTTTTGGCCCCCTTTCGAACTTTGTTCAGCCTTGTCATTTATCCGGACTTTTTGAGATACCCAAGGCGTTATTAAAAGAAAAAAAATTGAGACCCGCATAGGAAATACAGACATTAAAGACGAATATAATGGTGTATTACAAACAATTAAATAACAAAATGATGAAAACAAAAAAAAGAGGAAAATCCAGGCCATAAAGGTTCCTGTGTCAGCATAATGCTACGATATTTGAAAAAAAAACAACTACAACTACTAACCATGTCGATCGCAATCAAAATGGACTCGGGCCCAGATTTCGGAAAGATCTTTGGCGCCATCACAAGCATCCAGTAGTTCCTGTAATGAACCGACAATAGGACGCGCGGGACACGATATTAACTGTCCCATTGTTTGTGGAAAAGTGCCACCTTTGAACAGGCGGAGTCATCTATGAATGTCCACCTGAACAGGTTTTCCTTGCTTCGACCACTCGGGACTCAGGCTGTTTTAAGTCTTTAAGGTTCTACTTTTGAAAAAAGAAAGATTCAACAGTAAAATACTCGAAATGTTTTGCAAATGTCAGGCTTTTTGACAGGACTTTTAAATTTCGAAATGGTAACCCTACTTATGAGAGATCCATAGATCACACGTGTGCGCAATGTATTAATAGCCGGCGCCCGCGATGATCTGCGGTTTCTGTCCTAAACTAAACTGCAAGATTTACGCGTTTTCGGGAACATTTATGAACTAATTTTCGTTTGGGGTGTTTGTTGTTTGGCTACTGATTCTCTGTTTGTACCTATTTTGAACTATGAACAGTGGGCTTAGCTTGAACGCAAGGAGTAACGTAAATTGGAACAATTTCAAAATTGAAAATACTCATTTACTTAGATTTAATTTACCAAGACTTTATGCATATCATTAGTATCAAGTGATACTAATTACTTAAGTGTATTGCAAAATTTTTAACCATATTGCTGTAAGATAGTTTTATTTTCGATTCAATAACCGTTAACGTAGCGCAGTCGTACTAGAAAGGCCAGTTTCTACAATATAGCTTTTGGTTATAATGCCAAACCTGAATGAAAAACAAAGCTCAATTTCGCCCTTAACAGCATTTCCACTATGAAAGGGTAATGATTTATATACTTCGATATGGAAAGAAGAATAGAAAAAGAAATCCCACCAAAAACATTTTTCATGTAAATTGTTACCAAAACGAGAGCATATAATAATAAATAAACCATTTATTGTCAGGTGTCAATGACCCATAGATAAATAGCGTAGCGTAAATATACATAATAAAATAACAATTTGTATTATTAAATAAAACTTAAAATTATGTTAGGATCACCACATTTTTCATGAAAATGTTTTTGGTGGGATTTCACTTCTTTTTGTAAGTTGCTTGTGACAATATTTTTTTATTTTAAAACATTTTTTTTTTTAATTATTTATAATAACAAGGAGTCCATCCCTATATAAATTTTCAGACCTCTAGCGTCAAAATTGCGGAAGTCTCATAAAAACTTCCATCCCCTAGTTTAAGGGTAAGGGGTTGGGGGATAAAAGTTTCAAGTTTTAGAACTTTTTTGTTGTTTGTGTACTAATAAATTCTAAGACATTAGGAAGTAGGTAAAATTTTGAAATCATTACTGAGTCAGTGACGAAATCACGGCTTTTTAGATACCACTAAAATCTGAAGTATAAGACCTATGCAATTAAAACTTGATAGGTTTAATAAATCCGCTATTGACAACATATCTCGAGATTTTTTTTTTTATCTGGTATAATCCAGACCCAAGTTATAAGGGTTAAAAAAAAACGACGAAGCGCTTCGAGAAAAGGTAGGTAGTTGCGCTCAGCTTGGCTCGTCTTGGCTCGTCTTGGCGGGGGCGCTACCGTGCCCCCAGATGATGCTCATTTATATTGAGACTAAGTATCTTTATTAAGCAGTAACACTAGTCCTATAGTCAAATATTAACGGTCGATAACTGGTAGGATCACAGAGCAGCACCCTAATTGCGTAACTCACGATTAATCATAATTTGTTTCGTTTTGAAACAGATGGCTAAACCGTTGCTTCATATGTTCGAAAAAAGGGGCTGCTCAGCAACGTAAATAACGCAATGAATATTGTTGAACTTTCAAAATGAAGCCGATTATGATTAATCGCGTGTTACGCAATTAGGGTGCAGGTGGAGGATATATGAACCTAAACTAAGCCACAATTTACACCACATTTTGTTTCCCTGTTTCACGGATTCAGAACACGTCCAGCTTTTGTTAGCATTGTCTGGTTTTGTTTGTAGATTGTAAGCACTGGTGGACACCGCTTTCATTAAAAATACAGTCTAATTGAAAACCTCTTCTATTTTTAAAATATCTGTTGAAAATATGACAATCGAATTTTAAAATTGAGCAAAGTTCTCGAACATAACTGACTCAAATAACAACAGAGTTTGGTCGACTACTACTTAAAGTGGTATAAAAAAAACATTGTAAAACAATTCAATGTATTAATAAAATAATAGTTAAGTGCCTAAAGGAAAACTTCTGAACGATAATGGAAATACATTAATAATTAAATTAAATTATGTCGTATCCTTCATCCTTCATGTCTATACAGCGGAAGGCAAGGGTCAATCCAAACTTATAATAGATTTGTAAGCAATTTCCCTTCTACTAAAAGGACACGATACGAGCTGTTTCCCAAAGGACCGGATACAGTGTCAAACTTCTGAAAAGGGTATTAAAAGGGCGTCAATAGACTGCTTTACTTACATTATAGAATAAAAAATGCGAAAGTGAAACTGTCTAAGGGTACTTGTCAAACATAATTATGTAGATATAAAGATAGATTCTAATAATGGCGCGTACCAGTGGTCATCGTATTAGTGATTCAGCAGTTTCAATATCATCAGGATTGTGTCGTGGAAGTGATACGACAGCGGCTCTTTGATATCATCTGTCGCCGGAGACAGCCGCCACGCAACCTTCGATGCGACGGCAACGCTCTGCTAGAGTGACTGTCACCAGCCAGTGTAACTATTATCCGACCGTTTTGGTGATTCAGTAACCTCGTAACAAAACGGGGTGGCGCCACTTGCTGCGCAAACGAAATTGCCGTCTCCGTCTTTGTAGCTACTTGCACTTCAGTTTTTGTACGTTAATATAGAAAGAAAATCTTCAGAGAAATTACTTTGAGAAGGACATTTATAAGGGTACATTTAATTCTGAAAATTCATCATCTACCTTTTCCCAACTATGTTGGGGTCGGCTTCCTGTCTAACTGGATACAGCTGTATAACCAGTATTTTACATGGAGCGATTGCCTACCTGACCTGACCCAGTTACTGGGTAATACGATACCCCTTAGTAAGACTTTCAGGCTTCTGACGACCCGTAACGACTGTCAAAGATCCACGAATGACAGCCGGGACCAACGGCTTAACGTGCTTTCTGAGGCACGGAGGGTCTTGGTATGTAAAGATGGTCACCCATCCACGAAGCCACCACGACAAGCGTAGCTTTACCTGATCGATCGACCCGTGTAGCTGTTCTTACTTACAGGGCGTACATACTTTGGGTCCAATACCAAGCTGATTCATACTCGTGTGACATTTTGATCCCCCTACATGTAAGAATGACATTTGATCCCCTACAGGCCTACATGTAAGAAAGTCAATTTACGTTTACTTTTGTTAGCATTTTCCTTTGCCTACCAATATTTTATTCAAGAAAATGTAAATGGCATTACATTCTTTTAAAAGCGTGAACTCATCGTTTTCTTCATTTTTATTTGATTTTCCGCAGCGTCTCGTTTAAGTGAGTCGGTACCTATCGATTGACCTTTTAGAAAAGTCAGGTTGACGCAGTTTGATATTTTAGGCTTTAGGGATACACCTACGGAATAGGGGTGGGTTGACCTATTCTTGATAAAGAGTTCACCTTTAACTATTCTAGAAAGGTCACTGGTAGATTCAGGGCAGTTTTTTCTTGAAATCTAGATTTGATCAATTATTTTTGATTATGAAAGTTGATCATTCTTTGATCGTGAATGTGCTACTCATAACAACTATAACTACAGGTTGAAATTGAAAACATGCGACAAACCGAAATGGGAGATTGTACTCATCATTATGAACAACTTTTACTAAGGGACCAATGATGCAATCGCGAAAAAAAAAACATCTGTTCCCTACATTTATGTTCGCATAACTCGTCAAAATGTAGGGAACAGCTGTTTTTTTTTTTGCGATTGCATCATTGGTCCCTTAGTAAAAGTTGTTCATAATGATGAGTACAATCTCCCATTTCGGTTTGTCGCATGTTTTCAATTTCAACCTGTATATCGTAAACTGTATTGAACTACGGCATTTGTATAAAACTGCAATTGAACAAGTTTTATTGCCTTGATTTACAGACCATTTTGGTTTATTTTGAATGTTCAGCGGAAATGTGACTGTAGGTACCTAATTTACGTAGTTTTAATTATTTTTGGGTTAAAATTCCTACATTAAAAATTACAGAAATCGATTCAGTAAACGATTTTGAACAAACCTATTTGTTAATTTGCATTAATTCAGTAACACGTTGTATAATTATAAAACACAATAGATAAAGTAAGTTTTTCTATTTAGGTATAATAGGTATACTGTACAGATTATATGGCTTTTTACAATAGAAACCGTATAGATTGCGTAAATGAAATGGTGTTAAAATGTATTAACAGAATTCTGGAACACCTATTAAATGCAATATGCAATGGTCATAGATCTCGAAGTTCATTACCATCAAACATTAGTAAGTAGGTAAACATTACCTAAACTAAAGATAATCTTAATAAACAACTTAATCTACCTACCAAATTTATCTAACAATTACTTCGACAAAGCACGTAACTTCCCTTACAGATTTATCTTGGCTCTCTTCTAAGACCTCCCATGCTGTTATCAATGCATTCCGCTTGATTAGATTCCTTGAACATGTCTGTGACGTCATCTCCGCTGGTATTGCAGTTACATGCTTATAGAGAAGGTAGGGGGTGAAGTTAAAGATTGACTTGTTTTTAATAATAAATATAGGTAACCTGTATGATAAAAAAAACAGTGGCACTCCGGGAGTTGCGACAAAAGAGAAAACGTGTGTATTTTTTGAATCGTCAGATTATACAACGTTCAACGTAAGTTCAACGTTGTTCGTGCGTACGTTCGTGTTGTCAATGGTATCGGTAACAGTGTCGCGAGTTCAATTGTTTTTTCCCATCTGAAAAAATGCCCAACGCGGCTAAAGGAGTTTTCACTTCAAAAAATAATTTGTGCATTCTTAGCTAGGCACAAGACACTTTTAGACAAAATGTTGATGCTGTTACTGCTTGAATTTGAAACTAAGTAGAGATTTATTATTATTATTTCTTTATTATCGGACAACAATGATCCAGCGTGTTAGTAAACAATATTATAACTTATTACTAGTGTTAGTTTATAAATGTATTACATAGTAGTGTGAAAAGGACAACCCCCCAAATTAATGTTTAGTGATTGTCCTTCTCACAAAAGTTTTAATGATTGGAGAGTCAATACTCTCAGCCAAGAGATATAAGTACCATGTAAAGATATGAATCCATACATAACTTATGCTGGTTTATAAAATGTAACCTTCACTGCACCCTAAGTGCCTAACGCACTATTAATCAGAATCTGAATAATTTTGAAGGTTATTTCTAATCCATTGCTTCATATATTCTAAAGATTTGTCTGCTACACAACGTAAATAACGCAATGAATGTTGTTGAACTGTCAAAATTAAGACCATTCCTACTGTTGTTGTGTGTGCAGATTCTGATAAATGCTCCCAGAGTGTTTTAGTCAAATATGGTTGTGCTTTTTGTTGATGAATTTTCATTGATTGTTTTTATCACTCACGGCTGCTTCACGGAGGGATCTGCCTAATAGGGTCTAGGACCTAGCTAGTCTAGTAAAAAGGTCAACGCTGTGATCTATTTTGTAAATGTCACTTGTCATGCTTGACATTTTAATCTATTGGTATCTTGATTCTATTGTTTACTACAAATAAAAGACAACGTGACACGATGTAGCTGTAAACAGTTTTCAAGGTCTCCAAGATCATGTTTATTTTATTATGCAGTTTTTAATGTAAGCGTGTGTACCTGCATATAAGTTTATGTTTTAATTATGTAGCTAACATGGCTGCGCATGCACATAGCATAATCAGCCTATAATGTTCCCACTGCTGGGACACAGGCCTCCTCCCACCACGCGGGCCCAGTTCGGGTTGGTAGATGTCACATGTCTTCGAATGGATGCGATTAATTGGACTGAATTTTACTAAAATCTAGCCAGAGTATTTGATGAAAAATTTAATAAGTGGGTCTCTCAGCTTACTAACAGGTTGACATAGGGACAGACATTTGAATAATATTATGTAATGATAATACACAAGCCTAAGTCACTACTAAATAAAATACTAAAATACAAAAATAACGAAAATGCTGCCAAAGAACTCTCAATTGATTGCATGCCAAAATAATCGATCGATATGCAACCCTCGCGAGTTCACGACATCAATTAGGACGATCCGATTCAGACACTGCAAACTGCTAACTGCTAAGTGATTTTTGGCAAGAAGCCAGGGAAACGACAGAGTATGTATACAGAAAATCTTAAGATTGGATCTAGATATTGGAAACTGATGACATGAAGAAGAGTATTCAAGTACCTACCTAGACCTACACTACCCTACCCGAGGAAAGTAAACAGGGTGGCAAGGACATCGACACAAAGCCTGTTACGATGGTTTCAGGACATGATTCCAGACCCCTAGCGTAGAAATTACTCCGCGGTTATCAAAACAGAATCTGCAGTTTCATTTTAAAAAAAGTCTAAAAATGTAATGGTCGCTGTAGTTGATTGCGGGTAGAAGTCCATGGTATACGAACCCCGATTTCCTTTCTCTAGAACGCTCTTTTAAGTTTTTTAAATACTTTGTAAGTTTATACGAAAACAACGTTTATTCTGAACGCAAAAGCGCATTAATTATTTTAGTATTTCCACTATACAGTATCTAGTATTATAGGTAAGGTACACCTTAATTTAGTAGGTTCCTACTCAGACTGGAAATTCCGACGCCTGGCGCCTTAAATTACATCAACTCAACTTCGAATTAACGTCAACTTCACCAAAATCCCAATTTAACAAACATTCGACGTGAAACTGATTGATTGATGTATTTTGTTTCTCTAGTTAGCGTCGTTGTAACTTGATAGAGAAACTATTTATCTGAAGCCGATAATATCGACGGATTTGCATATACAACGATGTAAATGGCGGCGGTAAATCTTGGCAGTAGGCGCTGCTACTGCATAATGTGGCAGTACAGCCAAGTTACAAGTGTAGGACGTAATTGTTATGTTCAAATCTTGTATCTAGACTCTTAGATTGGTATTAGATAACGTACAAGTAAAGTCAAGAAAATGAATTATTTACAAAATTTACTTTCAAATCAAATTGTCCGTAAAATTCAAATGACAACTGTCAAATAGTGACAGTTGTATAAAATGGCTGCCACGCGGCTAATTGGCGTAGTGTGTCATGTTGATGTATAATTAATTTCTCTGTCAGTGCCTAAGGAATTAAGAAGAGTAAAAAGCTCAGGCCATTTGTTAAGATTTTCGTGGTTTATGATTTGTATTTTTGTATTAATCTTACCCACGTCACTCTAAGAAGGCCCATCAAGTATTTCAGTAAAAATGGCCCCGGTTTGTGGAATTTCATAAAGTGTAAACCAGCCGTGTGTCACAAAAATCCATTGATGCCAAACAGACAAACAATGACAGTGACAGTTCTTTGACAGTGTCTAGGAAATAAATAATGGAATCTTCTGATCCAATTATTTTCTGTTTGCTTAACTTGGCCATAGTTTAATTTAGAAGTCTAAACGTTCAGATCTGTAAACTGCAAACAGTAGACTTTCGTTGGATAATTGAAACTCCGTTATCTCAAATAGCAACTGCCTTCTGCGTCATTGTGGTTGGCGGTGGCAATGTAAACCGAATACATTGGCACGTTTGCCACGTGCCCTCATAAAATGATCAAAATCTTGACTTTTAATAGCTGTTATTGGAAGCTACTCTACACATCTGACCAAAGGTAGTAACAACGCTACCGTTTGTGTTAAACATCGTCAGAACAATAACCTGGAAACTTCAAACTTAAACAATTAAACATCGAAGAGATTAAAAAAGAATGCTTCGAGAAAATGGAGGTGTGAAGGGCATTTTTCTCAAGCGAAATTGGCCAGACGCCAACGAAATCTTGCATCGATTTGTCTGCACCACTGTAAAAAAACTTTGCATTTTCTTGGCGTATGAACTTTATAATCTAGATTTGGAATGCCAAATCTCAATCTAGTTTTTTATCTCAATTTAGTTTATTAACTCCATTTAGTTTTTTTTTAATCTCAATTTAGTTTTTATCACAAATCTATACTTGGCCTTAATAAACCCTATAAAAAGTTAATGACACAACCCGTAACCCCACAAATTCACCCATCAGTCAAAAAAAAAAACTATCTTAACAGTCTTTTCCCAACTATTTTGGGGTCAGCTTCCAGTCTAACCGGCTCCACCTGAATTCTAGTATTTGACATGGAGCGACTGCCTATCTGACCTCCACCGCAGTTACTGGAAAATACGATACCCCTTGGTAAGACTGATCATCATCTGTCACTTCATACCTATCTAAGTCGATGTCATTCCAATTTTTTAAGACACCCTCCCTATAAAATATTATGAAAGAACACAGTCTGTATTTACCTACTCAATTGTGTATTCATTGTTCAAAAACTTGAAAAAAGAACCATGCCATATCAGCATTTCAAATTCAGGCATAGACAAAAAAAGTTATTATCTAAAAGGAGGCTCTTCGACGCTTTTTTTACAACTTAACAAAAACAATTAGGTACAGTACATTTAGCGGCACTAAAGCCAATTCCATTCCTAGTTAGGCGTGACTTCCCACGTCCGTTTCTGGCTTGCATTGCCTACCAACTATTTCGCAAGTACAGTACCATATGGTGCGCGCCGGCAAAGCTAAACGTAACTATGCACATTATAAATTAATACCATATGGATCGATATGAAATATTGTTAAGATAAATTCTCTATCTATTTATTGCTTCTTCATTCCGGCAGATGTTATTTTCCGGTTGCGTTGTGCATCTTCACATGCAGATGCGTCCTAAATTAAATACATAACTACATACGTCGTACTTAAAATTCTCATAATTTAGTCGGGTTAGTTGTTTACGGTTTGCAGATTTAGGGTTTTTTAACTTAGTTTAGAACCAAACGGAAACTTTATGTGTGCGCTGCCATTCAAGATGATGAAAATAGCCCCCCCCCCCCCCCCCTATTATATGGGACTTAAACATAACTGGCGATATTTGGGTGTACTATAAGTACACCTCTGCCCAACCCTCGGGGAAACAAGGCGTGATGTTATGTATGTTATGTTACGTATCACATACTAGGACCTCATATTTCTCTAACCTCCAACGTCTGTCCACCACAATTTAATTTTATTAGGGTTCTAAATATGCTACAAAGATAAGCGTAATTTAGCAGACTTCCCGCCAAGTTTAAACGCATAAAATACCTCGCTTTACAAACTTGGAGTGGAGACAAATGGACGCTGAAAACAGACACGGGTCGCTAGTAGTGAATGAATTAAGACTTCCAAAGCGCGGGCGATACTCATCTGTCCCTAGCTTTAAGTCTCCGTGGACAGGCACGATACGACTCCGGTAGAACAATTTCCATGAAGTTTTCATAGAATTGGTTCCGTTAGAGTCAGGTCGCGCCTGTCTGCGGGAGCTTTTAATAGGCACTTACAGTTCGGCTTTTTAGAGCGTCGTCTCTCATACCTATGTGACCAATGATATTACGTTTCTTTAAATTAATTTTCGAATCGGAAATCGGTGTCTCAGTTTTGTCGTTCCGTACCGTCAATACGGCAGATCAAGCTTTAAAAACAGGCTGTCACTCACAATTATATTATAGGTAAAAAGAGGTAGAAATCTAGGTTATAAACACTCCGTAAGTGGAACGTCAAAACTTGGCTAAATTGCATAGTTTTCTTTGTCTTGCCTCTTTTACACATTCATTCCTACTTCCACGTGTCATCTCATAGTGTGACATTGTCCCGTTTTTGAAAATCGAATGTTGACGTAACCTATATCTACGTCTTTTTCACTTTTATTATCATTGTGTGTGACAGTCTCTTTCTATAGCTTGATCTGACGTATTGACGTTACGGAGAACAGAACTATGTGTTAATTGACGGAGACACCGTTTTCCGATTGGAAAATCAACTTAATGGCTAGTTTCTCTTTAGCTTTTCTATACTTAAGTATTATTATTGCCACAGCCCTGTGCTTGTTATGGTTAAATAATGAAGAGTGGGCAATTAGATTTGATGCCGATTGCCAATTATTTCAATGGATAATTTCTAGAGATGGGCCGGGCTGACTATGACTTTGGACGACTAGCCGACTATTCTGCTGCAAAATGGCCGACTAGTCGGCCAAGCCGATCATTGCTTTCGGTTGAGTTTGGGTGATATCGGCAATGTTCAAAATGGCAAACTTACTTATTGCCAATTGTTTGCTATAGAGTTTCTACATTTTTGTTAGAAGTACTAATTAAATTTTGACTTTATTTAATTTCTGGATCTAAGTCAAATTAATTAATGGACCAAACGAAGGGTTCCTATTCTTTCCCATCCTAATGTCCTATCCTATTCTAGATTGCACTGAAAGTTAACTGTAACACTGATTCTACTCATAATAAAAGTTAAAATTTATATTTAATAATTTATAATTTATTTAATAAAAAAAATAATTTATTTAATAAAAAAAAAAAAAAAAAATATTTAATAAAAACGTATGCAAAAAGAGTACATTTAATTTCAATCACCGTCTTTTAAGCATATTATTACGCGTAATAAATGGGCTGACTAGTCCGGCGGTTTTAGCCGATTAGTCACCGACTACAAATATGGCCGACTAGTGGCTTTCCCGACTAGTCGGTACATCACTAATAATTTCATCACAAAATAATATCGGCGTTTTACCTGAAATAAAACGCTTATTAAACTACTTACCTTATTCGAAGCATAATTAAACAATTGAGATAGGCTGAACCTTGTTTCCTGTGCCTTTTTTCCTTTCGTTTCTTGCGATATAGCTCTGTCTCGCTCTCATGACGTCACCAGGTCAGAGAGGGGAGCGCACTTTTGAGCGCGCGCGACTCGTCTTGTTCATTGGATGATTGACTATTGTCACCAGGCAGAAATTACTATTATGCTTCGAATAAGGTAAGTAGTTTAATAAGCGTTTTATTTCAGGTAAAACGCCGATATTAAACCACTTGACCGTTATTCGAAGCATAATTAAACAATTGAGATGTGTCTGTTATCGCCTGGTGACGTTCATGACGAACGCCAATGTGTAAGGGAATATCAAGAAAAAACAGAAAACTTAAAAGATAGTAGTTAGGTAATTGCAATTTGTTTTTATTGCAAAACATAAGAAAATTAAACTATCAATCCCGTTATATTATAATCATTTTCTTACGTGTAATATATAGCTAGGTACTTATAATACTCAAGGAAACATCAGCAAATCTAGTTACATAATTCACTATAAGACAGGGTTAAAGAGGGCAGTAATGCTGTTACCCCTAGAAGATCCCAACACCTGTCGCTTATAAAATCGAATAAAAGTGTTTGAGGACCTCCAATTTCCTCGGGCCATAATATCTTCTATGGAAACGTTCTCCAACCAATTCTTGGAAGCAACAGCGGAACGGGCACTTCCAGGAGTAGCAACAATACCTGCCAGACGCATCAGAGTTTTAATCCACCCTGCAATAACGGTCCGTGAGGCCGCACGAGCTTTACCTCTCGTAGTAACAAACAAGTTGGGACATTTAGCTTCCTCACGTCTAGTAGCAAGCAGTGATACGGTCTGTTCAACCCAGTATACAGGGTCCAAGTTCCTACTTTCATTATTTTTAAATAATCTCCATCCTGATTGCCTATGGTCAGATGAATCAGTCTTAGACCCAAAGGCTGGCCACAAAGTTATATAATTATGATCTGGTGATTTAATATAACTATCGTTATCGGTCATAAGAAGTGTCAAGTCATGAATACGCCTACCAGAACAGAGTACCAAGAGAGCAGCGGCTTGACTCGATACATCAAAAATATTGTCATGATTTATTGTTCTATCGCCAAGAAAACATACAAAATCATCAATATCCCACACGGGTAACTTAGCAACAGTTGGTTTTATAATAGAAATCGATTTCAAAATATGTTTCACCAAAATATGATTACTTAGAACACCTGAATCATTTACATTACAAAGGGTGGATACTACAGACTTATGTAACAATATGGTATTATATGACAGTTTATGTTTAATATGCAAATCAGCCAAAAAACGAGCTAGGTCAGATCCTGAAGGGCTCTTAGGGTTAATTTGACTGGTTTTACACCACGAAACCCAGCGGTTCCATGCAGGTTTATAAGTTCTCAGGGTGGAAGCGCGCCAAGAATTTTTTAAAAGATCTATCTGAGAATTATTCCAATTACCTAAATGAGGTGTCCACCCCCACATTTCCACACTTCCAACACTAGATCCTGGACGCGAGGAGGTGGCAGTCCCGTTGTCACATCGATCAATACTTTGTTCAGGTTCTGTATTGTGAACGGTGGGGCTAGAGCCCGGGCTTTGAGATCTCCGCGCCAAAAGACTCTCTCCCATCTTGGTGCTACTATCAAGTAAATTCCCGATGCCTGATTGAGATAGCTCAAAACTTTGGGTATCAGAAACGGGGGCGGGAACACCCATGCCAGATCGAATTTCCAAGTTATCGAGAATGCGTCGTGGGCTACAGCTTGTTTGTCGTTCTGATCTTTCGATACGTAATGAGGGACTACGTGGGCGTTGCTGGAGGCAAACAGGTCCACTTGGGGAATCCCCCATTTGAAGAATAATATCTTGGTGATCCCGGACATCAGATGCCATTCGGGGACCTGGCGAAACCGCGATAGGTGGTCGGCATGGTTGTTGTACCTCCCCGGAATGTAATACACGTTGAGATGAATTTGGTATTGGTCTATCAGACAAAATAGGTCGTATGTTGTGTCCATCAATAGCGAGGATTTGGTTCCCCCTTCGTGACGAAGATACGCTACTACTGTGCGATTGTCGCATTGTATGGTGACCGTAGATTGACTCAGATAAACGGCCTGACCTTGAAAGACCTTCAATATTGCCAACATTTCTTTTACGTTGCAGTGACAATTCTTCTCGTTCTGGGACCATGTTCCCCATAGCGACTGGCTGTCCATTTGGGCACCCCAGCCCAAGTCGGAGGCGTCCGTCGTGATAAAATGCGTTGCTGGTGCGTGGTGTAGAATTGAAGGATGTTGCAAATTGTGGCTCCACCACTGTAGGTCGCCTATTGCATCTACAGGTACAGTATATACCTTGACAGTATTGTCCAATTGTAGTGTGTTTAGGAATTTCAATAGAGCTCGATAATGCAATCTCCCTCTTTGTACGACAAAACTCGCAAAGTTTAGTGCTCCTATTACGCTTTGTAACTTCTTTAGGTCTGTCTTCCCCAAATGTACGATTTCGTGTATCTTTGCAAGTAAAGCGGGTACTTTTTCTGTCGGCAGACGTTTGAGATTTAGCCAAGGATCCCACAGTACTCCTAGGTAAACCAGAGATTTCTTTGGTGTTAGGATAGATTTCTCGAAATTTATTTTCCAACCCAGATATTGTAATGTTTTTACGAGAAGACCCACATGGCCTGCGAGAACCACTGGGTCTTGGTGAGCCAGTAGAAAATCGTCGAGAAACACTAATATTCTCACACCTTGGCTTCTCATTACTTGGGCAATCCAATTTGTCAAACTGGCGAAAGTTTTTGGAGCCGTGCTGAGACCGAAAGGTAGGCAGGTCATTTGAAGAAGCTGTTTGTCGTAAATAAGGCGTAAGAAGCGCCTGTGGGGCTTTGCTACATTTAAATGAAAGTAAGCCTGTGAAATGTCCAGCTTGCACATCCAATCTTGGGGCTGAATGAAATCTGGGACTCTGAACACATTTATCAGACTGAAAGGAGTGGTCAGTATGAATTCGTTTAAAGCCTTTAAATTGAAAATCGGTCGGGCTGACCCATCGCTCTTTGGTACTAGAAAGAGGGTAGATAAGAAACTTGGTGTTGGGCTTGCAATTTCCAGAATTCCTTGATTCAACATTTTTTGGATAATTATGGTCATTTCTGGTGACACAGGTGTGTGAAATGCCTTGTTGTCTAATCTGGGCATGATTAAGGGAGGTTTTCGTTGAAAAGGTATACGGTACCCATGAATTATTTGAATAAGGAAATCTGGTGCTTGCATTCCCTTCCATTGATCGACGAAATTCGATAACTGACCGGCTCGAAATATTTTCATGTCAATATTTACTTCTCTTGGCATTGAAGCCTGAAGGTGACGACCTTCGCTTATTTCCGCCACGTTTGTGAGCGTATCTTTGATGTTGTCTTGCCCCGCGGGAGCAAAAGGAGCGTCTATCCACTGTGCCACTAACGTGTTGAGGATAGTTATAATACGCGTGTACCGGTCCTTGCGAAGGACACTCTATATTATGCTGCATAAGGCCACCCTGTGAGGGGACGTTACAGTTTTGACAGCCTTGTGAAGGCATGCTTGAGTTATAGTTCTTACCCAGCGAGGGTGGAACTGAATATTGTCCCTTCGAGGGACGAATGAGCCATTTTCCAACTTGCGAAGTTGAGGTATTACCATAAGCTTGTTTTGTAGATGTACCAGCCGATCTAGAAGCAGGCCAGAACGCCTTTTTGATACCGCCAGCTTTTTCTAACGCAACAACTAATTGCTCAGAATTAAATAAGTTAACCTCAGATGGAGGTATTTTTCTTATTGCTGATTTTATTAAGGGATCTCGAATTGCATTAGTTATGCTGTCTCTGCGCATCTGTATGGTTTCAGCTCTATGGCCACAGATCATTTGCAATAGGTCTGCAGAGACCTTGCTGAACTCACCAGAAGTGAAGATGTCATTAAGCTTTTGGTTTATAGCCTCGAAGCTTATTTCTTCTTTGTGGTCTCGGACCCATGTCAAAAATGCACAAAGTTCCACCTTTAAGGACTCTTTTTGTTTTAAAATACCGTAAGTTAACGAAGCGTACGCCCTTTCCGAGTAACTTAAGTGTTTTAGTGTGTCATAGGGTCTGATCTCTTCATTTGCCTCAAGTTCGACGAATCCCGGGCTATGGTTATACGATTTTTGAGTTTCCGCGTAACGTACTTCACTCCAATCCGGTTTATTAAAAAACTGAATTTCTTTTAAAATGTTCAAGTACCGCTTATCTGTCTTCGGGACAGCCGGTTCCTTAAGCTTAGTTTCAACATCTAAATTATTTAAAAAATTACTACCTTGCGGTTCAAAATCATCCTCAGTGAAGAGGGAAAGGGCGTCATCGGCCACCGGTATACTATTATTTACATTTTGTTTCACTTTACGCTCCGAGCGGCGACGTTTGCACTTGCCCCCCCTTTTTTTGTGATGGCGGCGACGCGCATTCTTATGTTTCGACTTATGCTCAGAAGAAATAGATGAACTGGAACTCGAATCACTACTAACAGAGCTACTACTACTACTGCTGCTGCGGGGATGCGAATGCATCCGTTTGGTACTAGATTCTTTATTATTTGTAGTATTCGAAGGTCCTGCGACCGGTTCATCTTGCGAAATCAACGTTATTTCTTTATCCATTACGTATTTGGTTTATTACTTAAAACAATTGAACACTCACACACACTGGAAAATAAAACAACACTCGAACGGAAAACCGTTAAACTTTCTAAATGTCAATGTTGATTCAGTGTATTGGTATTCACTATAAACAGATTTAGTAAATTTCGAAAATTGGTGTGCCAACTTTCAATCAAAAGGAAAAATATATAGACGGTTGTGAAAATTAAATTTGAATAACTCACCTGCTAAGCAGCAACCGTCACCGGCAAGGAAAAGAACGCCAATGAACAAGACGAGTCGCGCGCGCTCAAAAGTGCGCTCCCCTCTCTGACCTGGTGACGTCATGAGAGCGAGACAGAGCTATATCGCAAGAAACGAAAGGAAAAAAGGCACAGGAAACAAGGTTCAGCCTATCTCAATTGTTTAATTATGCTTCGAATAACGGTCAAGTGGTTTAATACAAGTATTAATAGAGAAACGGATAGAATAACAGACGTTATGCTTGATAATTTATTACAGTAATTTTCGCATCTTAGTACTTCAGATATCAAAGTCATCTCAACCACATTCTATTGTATAATAGAGCTTCTAAATAGATGGATCATTCTGGATAACGATGTGATTATTCCATTTATATTCTATTGTAGATAGATCCAGTCTCTAGAGCCCTGATGGTAGCTTATCTCCAATGACTATATTTAATTCTCTTTGCTTATCTCAGACTTGTAAATAGTTAGAAATGTTGTATAGACTGGAAACTGGATACCAAAGTACGGTGCTCGATCAAACTTGATCAGACCTTGTTGGATGGTTCTCGCTAGTTTTGAAATACAAATTAGAAATAACAATATTCCAGAGAATACTGAGCTTTCTTCATTATTTTATGTTAGGTAGATATTCAAAATCAAAAGTCACTTAGAATTGTAACTTTTAGAACGTCAAAATCACCACTTCCTAGTGCTTTAGCTGGGAAGAAATGGAACAACAAACAATCTGGCAGCACAGCTGTCCGTTCAGTTAGTATTTTCTTATTTATTCTTGGAATCGACGGAAGCAAAATCATGTTAGGCGCCTAAATATAAAAATTCTCAAGCTCTCAAACTGTAATTAAAATCGAAACGGATATTCAAATGATTTACCGGCTTTACAAGCGACCTATTCGACAAACAAAGTACCGAGCTGTGAGCATCGCATCGTAAGGCATTAGCAATGTAGAAAATGATCTGTCGAGAAAGGAAGTATTCGATTACTGCGTACCATCGGCATCGACGCGCAGTCGACTCGAATAGGTTCGACGCACGATTTGGATCTTGTATTTCCTTATTCTTTATAAACCGTAGACTAAACGTTTCTTGGGATTGTTTTAATTATTGTTAAAGCTTAAAACAACCAATGGATCGCGAAGATTTAGGATTTATCAAATAAAAGTTGCTCTTTTGATATCTTTGTAGACTTTAGAAAAGCAATACGACGTCATAGTTTAGAGACAGCGAACTTTTTGAAAAAGGAACACAGCTAATCGAACCTTACTTTTTGTTTCTCGTGACGCTACAAAAATACTAATATGCTATTTCCAATTGTTTCAGGTAAACACAAAACAATCTTCAATTAGCGCCATCGACAACACAGGTTTTTTTTTCTAATTCACCAGTCACAGCGTACAGGCAATGGACTAATTGAATTACCTCATTATTGAGTGCTCTTTAATTCAATTAAGTACGCATAGCACACAGGTAACAGGTACTCGTAATATTAACAGTGTAACATCAAATTGATACCTTTTAGCGACAGATTTGATGCATTATTTTATTTCGCTTCCGATAAATGTATTACCCAGGGGCTACGTATCGTGGATAACTTTGTTAAGTATTCAATTTCCGCATCCGTGATTTTGCAGTGGAAACACTAAAAAACGAAGCTAGCGTCATATTTTTAAATCAATGTGCGGGAAATGGAAAGCTCTGTGAAAAAGACAACGTTATTTTAAATTCTTTATTTTGTTGAAGAAAATAAATGATCTATGCCTACCCTACAGTGTTTAGTTTGGAAACGTTAAATTTCGTTTTTGATAGATATATTTTAATACTGAAAATGAGGTCGAAACACTAGAGGTTTTCACCCACGTGCAACGAATTGTGCAATCTTTGCTGCAATTTTCTTGGCCGCACAAATCCGTAAAATTATCACGTTGAGTTATATTTGAACCGAAAGGAGGTCACCCACACTTCAGGCTGATGGTATCCCTGTATCTTGAAGAACAGCATGTAGGGTTCACAGGTGCTTTTTTCCGAACACTGCTTTTCAAAAATGACAGCTTCTTTCGAAGTTGCACCTTAAAAAAATGTGAACATATTTTCACATCACATCTGTGATGCATATATATATGTACCAATGTATATAGGGCCCTAAGCTATTTTTTACATTCATATAATTAGACAGTTTAGCGTAATTATTGATAACGTGACGGTTGACAGGGGAGATTGGAAGAAAACGTGTTATGCCGACCCCGATTAAGTAACATAAGAGAAGGGCAGGAAGGTGTCTTTTAGACAGTTACTTGCTGTAATATCTTTGCCTCAAAGCAAAGTTTCGTATTTAATAAAGTCCACTTCAATATGCAACCGCAATACGAGAAAAAAACAGAAACATTTTTACAAAACATTTAATTCTTTCGCTTTTTCAAAATAGCATGGCAACCCTGCACATGTTCCATTCATCTGAGTGAAGCATTAGCCATTCAGGAACGTTCATTTCATCGGTCTTTCATTCCGCGGGCAAAGGCAGGCTGCATTGAAAGGATACGCTTTTCAGTCCGCCATATATGAGGAATAAAGGAGTTCGTAGGAGGCTGTGGGGACGCTAGCTTTCCAGCGACAACTGTATAATAGTTATTGTTGTCAGTTAATCGGCTTTTCTTCCTTTTAACTATTACTTTGAAGCGTCAACGTTTGTGCTGTGGAAATGGGAATTGAACAAAAGGAGGATTTGTAGCTGTCGTACGTGTGATTATTTTATTCGTGCCCACAGCTTCGCCTGCGTGGATGTCCGATTATATTCCACGGGAACAAGTACCCTATGTGTTAATCCAGGTCAATAATGTAATGTTTCAGTTTTACATTGTTTTCAAATAACTCAAAAGCTCCCTCAGTCGGCATGTTTTTATCCGACATCTTCAACAATCATCGTCATATTTCAGCCAATTTACACAAAAACCTTTCCTAGTTAAACAATACATTTAAACAGTAGTTAGGGATCATAAACGTTAGGGCAAAGTGGCATAGATAGCCATGGTTTTCAAATTTGTTTATTTTGCTGTTTCATACGTTTTAGAGCGTGGTTTTTCAGTAGACAGGTGGTAGTTTTGAAATTACTTTTTATTTATGTAGTGACTAGCATCTGCCCGAGACTTCGTTTGAGTGGAAGTCGTAAGACACTTTGTGCCAGATGAATTAATCTTTGACAGTCGTTACGGGTCGTCAGAAGCCCGAAAGTCTGGCAATCAGTCTTATCAAGGAGTATCGTGTTACCCTGTAACTGGGTTGTGGAAGTCAGATAGGCAGTCGCTCCATGTAAAATACTGGTGTTCAGCTCCATCTGGTCAGACTGGAAGTCGACCCCAACATAGCAGGGAAAAGACTAGACAGATGTATATGTAGCACGTTAAAAAAAAAATGTTCTGTTCTATTTATGAATCTAATATAATCAGTATCGAGCTTTCTCATACACACTGTATAATTGAAAGTTGAAGGCACGTGGCAACTGCACGTGGATACCGTGCCAAACTGCATTTCGCCCAAAAATAACTCGTCAGTCGTTCCGTTTCACGTTTTCGGAAAATTTCGTCTGTCAAGGTGTAAATCTCTTGATAACAACGTAGGTAATCTGGTTTATTTTAAGCAATTGAACACAGAGTTCATTTTATTTTGGTCTGTGCAGTGGAAGTGCTACTATTCAGCTTGGTACATATGGTTTGGTTGGAAGCAGTCCCCAACATACCTAGTTGGGCAAAGTTGAGGCAGATGATGACTGTGTAATGGTAGAGAATACAAATTAGCAAAGCCTCATTCTATTCACATTGTAGAAACAGAAGATTTGGTGAAAAATAAATACTTAATTCTAATCAAAAACGTGATTTCCACTACCCACATATTTTATTTAAAGCCTTGGGCGATAAGACCGCCCATTGTAAACTAGTTTTAAATAGTTTTGTCCTATTTTAAATCAACGCAAAATTCGTTCCATATTGATAGTTTTTTTTTATCTCTGGATAATCTGGATTGCAGTCAAACTTCAATAAAGACTACCGAAATAAAAACGCAAAATAACTTTTAATTAATCAAAAAGATTTTTATTGCCCATCTTTCAAAAATAGCATACCATTATTTTAAAATGGCGCCAAGTCTCCCCCGCTCTATTATTACATTATTATTACTGAAAGAAGACTCCGCCATGTTTATAATAACTTTTAACAACTTCACAAGTGTTGTTCCGATGACAGATTATTATGTTAATGGACTGTTGTATGGGAACGTGTTTATTAAAGAGCTGTTTGTTTATTGTGTATCTTTAAAAAGCTTTCTGACATGTAATATTCGTAATTTATTTGTATCCGACTTTTATGAGTTAACTTTGTATTGGGGTAATTTTTTTCTCTTTTATATACATATATGTATTCTGCGTTAATATCTATACAGGATAAGTTTTTATTCAGTGCGCAAACTGTAACCATGAATTCAGCACATCATTCTAGACACCCCAGCGCAGAAATTTGTCGTCGGTTATACAAAAAAAAAAAATTTGCTGTTTCATAGAAAAGTGTCAAAATGTATGGAAGAGCTGATTTTTTTATTGTATAACCGACGAAAAATTTCTGCGCTGGGGTGTCTAGAATGATATGCTGAATTCATGGTTACAGTTTGCGCACTGGTTAAAAAAATATCCTGTATTAAGTAACTGTCCAGGGATTTATCTACTTGACTGCCTCGTTGGTACAGTAGTCACAAACGCTGCTGCTGAACATAAGGTCCTAGTTTCGATTCCCAGGTCAGGTAGAGTGTTATTAGATTTTTCTATCAGGAATTTTTCAGTAGCAGCCCGCAGTAAGAATATCTGCCCGGTTGATGGCAAAAGACTCGTCCTCTATTACATAAAACTTAAATAAAACTAGCGAAATGTGGTTGTACCTACTTAAAGGTACACCGCAGCCTAACCCTTCAGGGATTACAGGCGTCATGGTATGTTATTTACTTTGACTTTGACTTCGACTGTAATATTTTAGTACGATTTTTATTCAAAAAAACTTTACCTAAACTATTAAATCATACGTTACCGAATATCCGAAACAGAGGGCCTACTCTAAGTCCGTCAACGAAGATACGAGCCCGTCCCGAACACTACATTTTTTTTTTTGTTGGGCATCTCGCAGTTGGCCTTGAGAGGCCGTGACTGCTCAACCGGGCTTTCCTGGGGCTGCCATTAAGAAGTTAATCTTAACGCCTCCAGCCAGGGTTAACTAAATTTTACATACTAAGCGACTGCACGCTGAGGGCACCCCCTGTGGGGTACGGACCTCGGCTCAGGGCGTCACTGATAGGGGGACAGCTATCATTATTGGGGACAGGCTGGATCAAAATATTGGCATTATTATTATTGATCGGGGAATACCGAACCCTACACGAGATTAATAAACTTTTATAGACGAATATTAGGAGTAAGCAGGGCAGGGATAACTGTCAAATAGTGTTACAATTATTTTTTATTTCTGGCCCAAAAAGAATCTTATGTCCCGTAAGTAATACGGAATAGGGACGAAACTACGGATTTGGTGCTTATGGAGCTGACCCTCAGTTACAAATACATACGTTCATTCACAGACAAACCAGTCATATGTCTCGACATTCCAATCGTCATATTTTTTTATTAATAGACCAATCTAAAGGGCACCTTGAACCCTATACAGTATACGGGCTAAACCATCAACGAACCAGCATGCCGATAAGTAAGCTTCAACAGCGAATCTACTCGAGATAGCTGGTATTCTCGACCAATACCCATCAGTCATCGTTAGCCGGAGGATTTAGTTAACAAATTGTTCATTGTTGGCTAGTGTAGCGGTCAATTTTGTCCAATTTATGCGATCAGCGCGGCCACCACTTATACTCTATTGGCGCGGACAGATGGCAGGATGTGAGTGGATTAGTGCATTAGGTGTCTATGCGTTGTTGTGTCTAGTGTCTATGGTTACTGAATTGATAGTACTGTCATGTGGAAAATATCCACAGTAACAATGTTTTTGTGTACATAACAGTAGTAATTTCTTGGTACCCTTACCCACCCCTTTGTATCGCATCGCCCGCCCAGGCTGTTAATTCGTTTTCGTTTGGCTCCTAAGGGTCGTAGCGTCATGTAAAATAGCCTATAAATTTTCTTAAAAATTGGGCTATCTAATGCAAGAACATATTTTTAAATCAGACTGGTAGTTTCAGAGATTACCGCATTCAAACAAACAAACAAACTTTTCTTCAGCTTTATTATCACAACCACTACATATTATAAAACAAAGTCCGCCGTCGCGTCTTTCTGTCTGTCTGGCGATAAACTCAATAACTACTGAACGGATTTTCATGCGATTTTCACCAATAGACAGAGTGATTCATGAAGAAGGTTTAAATGTATAATTTGTAAGGTTTTGTGTGATTGGTTAACGTGGATGAGGCCGCTGGCAAAAGATAATACTTATTATTATATATTAAGAGCTAGATATATTATGGTAGGTACTGTCGCAGTAGTATTCTTGCAATCTAGTAGGTACTTATAAGAGACATCATCATTATTGTAGTAAAGACAAAGACGCCAATGAAGATAAAAAGATTATATCAATGCCATAAGTACCTATATATTATCGTGGGTGAACTGCGATCGCCGTTGCAATTGTTTAATGTGTTTGTTTTAAATCAGGGTTATCGTCATACTCCTCCAATTAGCGCAGCATCTCTTCTCTCTGTCATACTTACATCTATTATCTCTGTCATCCCAACATTCACCCCTTTTCTAGCCTTATCATCTTTGACGCAAATCCATCCATCACTTCTTTTTATGTGAATGCCATCTCGCAAGTCAATCTAGGAGGTTGTCGGCTGGTTAACCGGGTTATCCTCTGGATGCCTTGATAGGTTAAAGCCTCAATCTTAGTGGAATCACTCTAACAGTAGAAATGGCTGTCATTTTGACAGTTCAATAACATTCATTGCGTTATTTACGTTGCTAAGCAGACTAATTGTTCGAATATATGCAGCAATGGTTAGCAATATCTTCCAAAATGATTCAGATTCTGATTGATAGTGCGTTACGCAATTAGGGTGCAGATGGTCAGCTGCTTAACCTTGATAAATTAAGCCAGGGCATAAAAGAAGCGAAGAGCGAACTTCTGATTTTTAAGGCGGGTAACAAATGTTCCGACATTGTCCCACCAGTCACCCTGGGGGGCGCTGAGCTTACCAGGGTGACGAAGTTCAAGTACCTGGGGTATTGGGTCGCGGTGCGTCATTTTAGGTTTCAATACTTTATTCTGAAAAAAGACAAAAGGGCCACTTACATGAGAACACAGGATAACATATTGTAATAGGCTTATTCTAGGTAAAGGTCACTGATACAATACAATAGTATTAAAATGTATTTATGGTTGGGTTACACCTTCAGCGGTTTTATTCTCAACTAGTTGGCTAGTAACATTATTAGTGAGTGGTTACCAATATATAATTTGATAGTTTTGATTTAAAACCACTGAAAACCAAAATTATGCAATTTAGGCCTTACCAAAAAAAACCCTTGACTATAAATTTTACGTTTGACGGTATCAAATTGGACTGCGTAGACACGTTTACTTTGTTAGGTCTCGACTTAGATATCCACATGAACTGGAAAGCGCACATCCAAAAACTTAAATCAAAATTATCTAGTTTTATATATGCACTACGTGAGCTCAAAAAAACTACAGATTTAAAAACTGCCCTATCCACTTACTATGCATATGCATATGCTTGGCTTAAGTATGGAATAATACTTTGGGGAAATAGCGTAGATAGCAACGACTTGTTCATCCTACAGAAAAAATGCATTAGGATAATGGTTTATATCGACAATGACGTAAGTTGTAAGCCGCATTTTAGGAAACTAGACATTCTAACTTTGACATCAATTTATATTCTAGAAATCTGTAAATTCGTTAGACAATATCCAAACTTCTACCTTAAAATTATAGACCAACCTCGCCGATATGCACCGCGTTCACGTTTTGAAAACACGCTCGTAATACCACAATCAAGACTAAAATTACACAGCACAAGTCCTCATGTAACATCAATCAAAATATATAATAAAATACCTAACGAACTAAAAATGGAACAAAATGATAAAATATTTATTAACCGGCTCAGAAAACTACTGGTCGATAAATGCTATTATTCACTGAACGATTTTTTTAATGACGACATCAAAATGGGATGACTTTCACCGTTATTTTATTCATATTTAGACATTAATTTAATTATTATTTTTTTGCCTTATGTTTTTGTGTGATTTTTATTACGTTATATTATTTGACTTACTTTTTTATTATTTTGTATTTTAGTATATTTTTTTTTTATAATCCGTGACATAATATAATATTTAATTCCTTCATAATTAATTTATTAAATGGATTTGTATTCTACAAAAATACCGTGTTATTGTTATGTTATGTATTTACTTCAAATTACTAACTTGAATTTTAATGGTAGGTACCCTAATGTAATATTATTTTATTTTAAATTGATTAGTTTTTTTTCGTAAATTATGACGTTACACTTAAATTTGTTAAAGCATGCTACTACTTTACTCAATTGTTGTGCCCGACAGGGTCCATGTGAACTTTTAATAATGTTAAGATCTTGTACACACATGAGATATGCAATAAAGATTTGAATTTGAATTTGAATTTGAATTTGAAAGAGCTTACATTTTCTCATGTGAAATAAGTGTTCTTTGCATTTTTTAAGTGTGTGTTTGTGCGTATCCTTTTTTTTGTTTGTATATGTGTATGTAAAATTTTAATGTTTTTTTTTTAATATGGATTTTTCACTGTGATGACTGTGGAGTAGTTGATGATGTGCTTCATATCCTGTTGGAGTTTGTCCGGGATGAAAATACTAGAATTGATGTTTTAGTACGACATAAAAGGTATGATAGTGGCTTATGTAATTCCATCCTCACTTTTCCATTGTCCGATAAGGCAAAACAATTGTACAAGTTAGTAATAAGATAGATGTTTTTCTGCACTGGGCGATGTGGACAAATAAAAAAAAATGCATTTTCTATGGTCTGAAATAAATTTTATTATTTCGTTTATTCATTTAAATACATATTAAGTTACATTTTTAAATAATTTTTTAAAACAACCTTATAAAAAACATTTAAAAATATAAAAAAATAGTGGCCCATCGGCATCAGGAGCAGGGTCCAAGATGTCGGTGGTCAGGGCTCTAGAGAAAGGAACCTCCTGACTATGCGTGCCGTGTCTAGGAGTACTGCTTTCTGAATCAAGCCCTTGATCCAGCCGTGCAATGAGAGCCTCGTGAGGTGTTGGTCGAGGCTCTTCGCTATTAGGCCATTTACTGTAGGGGAGAGCAGGTAGGATTCGTACACTTTTTATTCTAAGCCGTACAAAAGAAAAACTATAAGCGGTTTTAAAATAAATTCAATGCTGCTGTATACCGGACCTATTTGGCTTTAATAAAAGTGAATTGTAGTCTAGATACACACCAGCATGGCGAAGCTACAGTAACTTTTCTGAAAAATGGAAAACGTACGAAACTACCCCACGCGTGGGGTAGCTTCGTACATAGTGTGGGGCACATTCGTACATAACGGGGAACCTTCGTACAGTTAAATAAAATACCATTTATTAAATGTAATATAATCATGTATTTACCTCAAAATTAACACAGAATCAGCCTTCAATAAACCGAGCCTATCGCAGTCTATTGCTGGACATAGGCCTATCCCAGGCTGCGCCACAACACTCTATCCTCCGCCTTGCGCATCCAGTGTCTCCCAGGCACCTTTTTAAAGTCGTCGGTCCATCTACCTGGGGGGCGTCCCACACTACGCTTGCCGATACGCGGTCTTCACTCCAGGACGTCTGCTCCACCGTCCATAGGTCCTTCCACTGCCACTTCAGCTTGCTTACCCCGCTCCATAGTGCGCTGAGCGACCTTAAATTTGTGGACCAGCCCAACTGTCAGTGTTCACGTTTCGGCACCGTATGTCATCACGGGCAGAACGCACCGATTGAAGACCTTAGTCTTCAAACATTGCGGAATAGGCGACGACAGGACTTGACGTGGTTTCTCAAACGCTGCCCAATCCAACCGGATCCTCCAGATAAAGCTTTCTTATTTGATGTTCCTCGATATAACTGGAGTTCCATTCTCAGTACCCCATCCTTCAGACGTCTGTTAGATGGAATAAGATCACAAGAACTTCTCTTAAACTCAGATTAGCCTCGTCCTCACAATTAGTCTCATCCTCAAAATTAGTCTTATCCCCACAGTCAGTTTTATCCTCACTATCAGTCTTTAGACTATTAGTTTTATTTTGCGTCTTTGGTTTATTTGTCCCTGAAGTTTTCTCCTGTCACTTTGGTTTTTATATCTATTAGTAAATGTAACGTTTGCTTCATCTCCTTAGCCCTTTGTATTCTCTCTTGTTCTTGCTTCTTCAACTTTTCGTTTTTTCTATTTCTTCTAGCCTTATTTTTTTCCTTTCTTCGACTTTTCACGCATTTCAGTCCACTCTGGTAGGATGTCTGGCACATTGCATCTTGGCCCGGTGTAGAAGTTGATTGCCCACCTTACGTAGATTCCAACGGCTGTAGTGGTAAAGAAGTAAGCGTTAAGAAGACTTTCAAGTCTTTCTACTACCACACAGTTAGGAATGGGGAGCATTCGTACTGCACGAATCTACCCCACTCATAACTGCACGAAGGTACCCCAAAGCGAGAAATCAGCAAATTAATTGAAAATAAAAATAACCGTCATAGTTAGCGTAAAATGATTATTTACATATTAAACCAAGATTTCACCGCATAAACTAAATAAAAACACTTATATAATTTGAGCAAAACTTATAACAACTAAGCGTGTTCAAAGGTGAATAAGAATAATACTTACATAGATCGAAAACACGTATCGGCTTTTTCCATTGAAACCAGCGGCCGCACTGTTGCACCGCTCCGCGGTTAAACTATGCGTATGAGCGAGAGTCGCGCACATAAACGCGAGCACAACAATGTAATGGATAGTGAAGATATCACCACTGTACGAATGCTCCTTGTGTACGAAGCCTACCTGCTCTCCCCTAACGATTATCGGTACAATGATTGCTGAGTCCACGTCCCACATGTCGACAACCTCGTGAGCTAAGTCAAGATACTTGATTTTCTTATCTTGCTCAGCTTTCACGAGATTCTCGTCATGAGGGACAGCGATATCAACAATCATTGCACGACGTTCTCGTCGATCTATCACCACAATATCAGGCTTATTGGCTACAATAGTCCTGTCAGTGATGATAGATCGATCCCAGTACAATGTGGCGTGACCATTCTCGAGAACTGGGTCGGGCACATACCTGTAGTATGGTACTTCAGACTCCACAAGGTTGTACTGCAAAGCAAGTTGCTGGTGGATAATCCTAGCTACTAGATTGTGTCTGTGCAAATACTCGCCGTTAGCAAGACGAGAACAACCGGAAACGATATGTCGGATTGATTCACCGGGACGGTGGCATGCCCGACAGATGTCAACCGTACCATCCTTGACAATGTATTTCCGATAATTGTTCGTCATGATAACTTCATCCATAATCGCACAGACAAAACCTTCGGTTTCCCCGAAGAGGTCGCCGAAACGCAGCCAGGATACAGACGCTAAAAAGTCTACATCGGGTCCATGAAGAGCCCGGAAAAAGCGTCCGTGAAGCTCTTTGCCTTGCCATACTTCCTTACGATCGTTAGTATCCAGTACTGCAGGTTTGCGCCAGTTCTCATTCGCCAAGGAGAGCGAGGTAAGGCCCTTGTCCACTGTGACCACATCTCGATGCATCCCCACGTCAGTGTGAAGGAAGTATTCCCTGAGACTGCAAATCTCGCGGTTGTGGAGGGTTTTAGCATTTAAAAAGCCTCGACTCCCACACTTCCGCGGGATGTACAGTCTCATCACTGATGACCGTGGGTGATGCATCCGACATGCCGTCAGCAATGTACGGACCTTCCTATCCAGGGCATCAAGTTCCGTTTGAGTCCATTTGAGTATGCCGAAAGAATACATCAAAACCGGCATGACCCAACCGTTGAAAGCACGTACCTTGTTTCCGCCTGATAAAAGACTATTTGACACTTTATTCAGGCGGCCAAAGAAGCGCTCCCTCAACGATTGTTTCATGTCGGTAGCATTGATGCCTAATGCTTCCGACATACCCAAATACTTGTAGGTTTCGGTTGAGGAGAGGGATCTAAGATGTATAGAATCCGTAAGTTTGGTTCCCACGGATTCTATAATCTCTCCTCGCTTTACATGCATGACTGCACATTTGTCCACACCAAATTCCATCCTGATGGCGCTACTGAAGGTTTCCGTTACCTTCAGTAACTCCATCAGTTGCAAATTGTTGGGGGCAAAGAGTTTCAAATCATCCATGTAAAGGAGGTGTGATATCACCTGACCACCTCTTCTCAATCGATAGCCCAGACCTGAACCCTCCAGCAGTGTGCTTAGAGGATTCAAGGCTAAGCAAAACCAAAGCGGACTCAAACTATCGCCCTGAAATATTCCACGCTCAATCCTAATTGGTTCATTGGTTCCCCGGATCTGTCGACATCCTGGATACAGTAGGACCGTCCTCCATTGCCTCATACAGGACATCAAGAAGGTGCGTAGAGTCGCATCTATTTTGTACAACTCCAGCACCCTCATGAGCCATGTATGTGGTACTGAGTCATAGGCCTTCTTATAATCTATCCAACATGTTGACAGATCCTTCCGGGATCTACGAACCTGTTGGCTTATGGTCATGTCTATAAGGAGCAGCTCCTTAGTACCGCGGGACCCATTCCTACATCCATTCTGAGACACCGACATAATTGCGTTACTTTCTATATGTTGTGAAATTTTTGCTCTAAGAATGGATGTAAGAACTTTATAGACCGTCGGTAAACATGTAATTGGTCTATAATTTTTAGGTTCCGCAGTACTACCCGATTTATGGAGCAGGTGGGTAATACCTGTCGTAAAGAACAGTGGTAGTGACCCAGTCTCTAAAGATGACTGAAATTGTGAAGCTAAGCAAGCATGTGACTTTTGTAGCCATTTAATCCAGAAATTGTGCAGTCCATCCGGTCCTGGAGATTTCCAGTTGGGCAACGGACGGACTGCACGGGCCACATCAAGAGGACAGATGGTGATAGCCTCCATGTCTGGTATTGAATCACATGCCCGCTCAACAACACGCATCCAATCACCTTCAATGTGACTGACGGGCACCGACCAAATGCTCCGCCAAAACGCACTCATATCATCACTATCCGGTAGATGCGCGTCAGTCACACCTTGAGTGGGAATGGGTCGCTCCCAAGCTCTGTATACCCACCTTTCATAGTTGTGGAACATGCGATTCTGAGTGTACCGATCCACTCTTTGCCTATACCGACGGATACGGTTTGCCCATGCATATACTTTCTGCTTCAGGAAGTCGATGCGCTCTGTGACACGGGGTATATACTCTCGAGGATTAATACTAGTTCCCGAGAACGCCCGTCTCACAAAGCGCATCACTCTTGGGCGTGTATTGCCCTCCCTGAAGCAGATGAGCTTCCCGATGAGTACCCTGGTCTCATTAATACGACGCTCAATCCTGCATTGCCAAGCTGGTGCGGTGGGTTTCGGTCGTGTAGCTCGATCAGTATTTGTGAATTTGACACGAGCTATACGACATGCCGCAACAGCCGTGCAATACAAGATTGAGTGTGTATCGCAAAGGTCTGCGCTGCTTTCAATATAATTTGGTAGCAGCGCATCCAGGGCACACACCAGTGCTCTGTTTTTTTTATTCATGGGCAAACGTGGTAGCCGTGGTCTAAGGTCAGGTGATGTGAACCGGTACTCACAGATGGCATCTTCCAGAATGCTCCTTATGTCCACATTGTACAGGTTTTCTGCAGATATAGTCCTGGCTTCCTCCTCCTCATCGTGCTGGTTTGCCTGCAATGGAACGTCGGCAGGCGCATGCACGACATTCTGGGGTGGAGGAGGGTTACTAGCAGAACTATTCTGCATTTCCGAGCGCAGTCGATCAAGTGTAGCGTCATCCAATCTATGATTGTTTTGAATGACACGCACCTGATCCGATAATCGTTGGGCCGAGACTTCGACGGCTGGTTCAAGCACCTGAAACAGAGAGAGCATCCGAACTCGGTACGCTGTCAGGTTAATTCCTCCCTCTGTAGCCCCATAATATGCGCGCATCACATTTTCGTTCATGGACTGGGTCCATCGTATGCGCGACACATTTCCACCGGCAGCGGGGACCCTGTTCGAGGCCTGTTGGCTTCGAGGTCCCAAGCCCGCTGGTGGCCGTCCTCTTCCTCGCCGCCGTTCTGGTGTTGGGGACGACGGTGGGGAGAAAAACTCGTCGCTCGAGCTCGACGCAACTGCAGCGACCGGTGACACGGCGCTCACGGTTGAGGCGCGTACCGGCGGCTGCGAGGCGGAGCCGAGCGACAAGTCCGGAGATGGTGGGTGTGCCTGCTGTCGTGTCTTGGCTCTTGTCTGCATCATTTACTCACTCACATCACATTGGCATATACATATTATTTGGTCCATTTTTTTTGTAAATATTTGTAGTCCGATCTTAGAGAGTTTTTCATTATAACTTTCATTTTGGTATTATTGTAGATGATTTTATTGGATAGTAATGTGTGATCTTGACTCTGAAACTATTTATTTTATGTAAAAAAAATTATTATTATTATTATAACACTATAAACTAAGCGATTGCACGCTCAGCCCCGTGGGGGACCTCGGCTTAGCGCGTCGATGGAGTAAAACAGCAAGGGTTAAGCTGGAACAGATCAAAATTAATTAGGGCCCCATCGCTTCTTTGATCTTATCCTATTTGTACCTCGACACATGCCTTATTTTTCTGTAAGTCACTAAGAAGATATAATAATAAATAATATACAGTATGCAGAGATAAATCATTAAAATATGTACAATAGTATTCATTCATTAATTTGATGAACGACTATTTTGTTGTCTTATCGTTCTGTTAAACTATTTCTGCTGCAGCGTTGTTATTTAAAGTAATGATAACATTTTAAAAAGTGCTTTATTTTTAACATAAATCAATGTTCGAACGATAATTTTATTTAGAAATCGGCATTTGTCAGCTCCCAAACGCACCTGAAGCTTAAGCCTCACTGGTGGGAATGAGAAAGTATGTATGTTTCGATGTTTGTTACTAAATCACGCAAAAACGCCTATGGTTATGAAATTTGACAGATAGGTAGCCTGGAGAACGACATTTGCTACTTTTTATACTGGATCGCAGATGACTTCGAGAACAACAGCTAGTTTAAACATATTTAGCTAAGTTGTTACTTGCTAACTACTGTATAATGCACATTGCAAGCAATCTTCTTTATAATCGCTATAAGTGGTTAGGACGAACGACTCAATTTGCGCTGTCCGTAGTTAGGTACTTAATGCGGTACGATTGCCTTAATACAGTAGGATACGGACGCCCTAATTGCAAAACACACTATCAATCAGAATCTGAATCATTTTAAAGGACATTGCTAATCCATTGCTTCATGAATGTTGTAAAAAAAATAGTTTAAAAAACTATAAAACACGCTTTAAAGACAAAACTAAAAAAGGAGAAAATAATTTAATTCAATTAAAAAGCGTGGGGTGCTTGACATTAAGTGATTATAAAAATACCTCAAAAAGCACCCCACGCTTTTTAATTGAATTAAATTATTTTCTCCTTTTTTAGTTTGGTTTTTAAAGCGTGTTTTTTAGTTTTTTAAACTATTATTTATTTTCTATTTTTTAGTTCTGCTAACTACAAAAACGTGTTTTTTTTCCTTTTTTTTTCATTTTTCTCAATTGTTTTTTTTTAATATTTGAATAGTCATCGGTCCTCGATAAGTTTACAAAGTTTCAATGAAATCTGACCGTTTAAAGTGGGTCAAAATAGCGTCCAAAGGAGTCAGTTACAAACAAACAAACATACAAGTGAAGCTAATATAATATATAATGAAGCGTGTAAAAACAGTGGCACTCCGAGAATACCGACGTGTGTATTTTTTGAATCGTCAGGAAATAATTTTTGAGTCGTCAGATTAAACAACGTCCAACGTACGTTCAACGTTGTTCGTTCGTACGTTCGTGTTGTCAATGGTGTCGGTAACAGTATCGCGAGTTCAATTGTATTTTCTCATCTCAAAAAATGCCCAACGCGCCTAAAGAAGTTTTTATTTCAAAAATTGTCTGCTCAACAAAGTAAATAACGCAATGAATATTGTTGAACTGTCAAAACGAAACCCATTCCTACTGTTAGTGTGTGTCGCAACTACCCCTCAGGCATTCGAATCGACAAATATTTGTATGATCTACAAATTCTACAGAAGAAATACTTCTGGGATTGGGTGAAAATCTAAATAAAAACTCATTTATTCATATTATGCTAAGAATCAACACTTTTTGAACGCCAGAATTACATAAGACAGTTCCCCCAAAACGCGCGCCCTTCACCACTTCCTAGTGCTGTAGCTGGGAAGACAAAGTAGTGCAACTAATTCTCCAGCAGGTGTAGTGTGCAGGGTGTAAGTGTAGTGTGTACCTATGTTCTCATATGATTTACACCCACTATAAGCAGTATCAGCATCTTAAAGCAGAGAAACTTAATAACAACGTTGTAGGTAACTGTCATAATGTCAATCTGAGCAATAAACTGACTACTATATATTCTACCGAATACCAAACAAACAGGCAAAACCCTTGTTTAATAGCGTAATATTTACTAGTAACCCCGTTACTGTCACGAAACAAATTGTTAAACTGAACTATGAGGCTAATATTCAAATATTTTTTAGGGTCTACGAAGATGTAGCAATTTGCTACGAAAAGCGTAGCACTCTTGCTACAGATTTTTTTGCTACTATGGATTTGCAATCTATAAGATTTGCTTACTTAAGAAAAAGACCGCCATATAAGAATGTTTATTAGACCCGGAATAGTCGTTTGTCCGACAGTGGGGTAGAATAGATAAACTCAAAGTTTTGTTGAAGATTTATTAAATCTAAGATCAAGAGACTGTCAATTGCATTTCATTTAATCTCCACACAGGTGAACGAACTTCCAATTAATAAATTAATTCTTATATACAAAAGGTCGTTGAACTCCTAATTGAACAAGAGCGGGTTTACATTTAATTTAATTGTAGTTTAGTTGTGTGCCTCAATGGATAGCGTGTGATAAGACTGAAACGTTTAACGTTCACTGCGGAACGAACGAATGATATAGATAAAGGAATTATATGACTCACTCACTGATAACTAATGTTTGGTTTTATATATCGTTTGTTTGATAAACCCGTTTTAGTTCTTTTGTATCGATAATGTAAGTTACACCATTAGGAGTTAATTGTAAATTGATTACTACCGACAATTGATGTATTTTTTGTAAAATTCATAATTTAGATTCAAAAATCGATATCTTTCAAAATGATTATGTTCTCGTTTGCAACTTTAGGTACCTACTAGTACTAACTGAATAATAAGCAAACAATAAGAACACACCGTTGTTATGAGAATATAACTCATTCTCGTAAAAATAAACAACAAACACAATTTGCATTCGCAAACTTTCGCAAAACTGGAAACCAGAACACCGATAAAAATAAATCATAGTAGAAATATTCAAAAATAGAATGTAACGCTGAAAATTTAAACTATCTATCTTCCACGCATAGACAAACCGTCGGTATGAATAAATATAAATTAAGAAAAGTGCACGAGTAACGTTGGCATACAGCCAGCGCATTCGAATGAAGGAAAATGAAAATTACCGTTACGAAGTAGGGCTAGATAAAAATAAATATTTGTTGTTTACATACAAGTCGCCAGCTTTGCTCGTTGACAGTTTGAATGGTAAACAAATAAGCATGTCACGATGTTGGTAGAATTGTCATTTTATGTTCAGGAACTTTTCTCGCAGTTGTATAGCTTGTTTTTTTGGATGTACGGACTTATTATTTACGTAATATTGGTGTATTATATGGAAATATATTATATTACTTTAATATTATAATTTTCTTCGAGTTACGGCGTCCATATTCACAACAAAGATGGCAGAGCTTCCAATTGGTCGCACTAGCGCCATCTATTAGTATGAGACAGAACTAACTCGCGCCGGTTACTGAAACAGTTTACAACTCGAGGGCGGGTTTATAATGTTACTGGGCGTTTTCTTTTTCGACAGTTGGCTTATTTTACTTAGACACACATTAGACACATTATATTTCTGGGTATGTTCTGCGTAGTTAAAATATTTTGTGTCTTGTCTTGTAATATATCTACATAATATCAAAACAATTTTGCCTAGAATCAACTAGGTATTTAATGGGTAAGGTAATAGGCAATTACTTCAGCATTTAATACTTAATTATAATGTCGTTTTCATCAAATAACTTCTCCCGCTTTGGGTGGAGCCTCCTGCTCCACCCAAAGCGGGAGAAGTTATTTGATGATTTCCCAACCTCAAAAAAAGGGGCTTGCCTGAGTGACTGGGTTTACCTATTTATATTTGTATGCCGTTGAGGCAAAACATGATTAATTTAATTTAATGCAAATTGACGCGTTGATGACCTAAATTATAATGGTATGTCCCGTAGGGATTTTTTTTATGGCCATGTGTGTACCTATACGCTTTTTTTTACAAATAAATTAATATTTTCTCATTGTATATCTTAATCTTCATCAGATTCAGATCTAAACGGTCCTTGATAAAAGAGATACCGACAGAATGAAAGTATATTCTATTCTCTCTAAATGTCAAGTGATATATTCGCATTTCTTATCCCTTATCCTCTCTGGAAGCACTTGACCTTAACTTTCCTTTCAATAACCCCTTTTTGCACTTAGGACGGTATTCTCCAACCAATATAAGGTCAACTTTGACCTTAAAATACTTATTTTTAGAAAGACAAACGTGGTGAAAGACGTATCTTTAATGTATGAACTTGAAATGAACCTTTACTTACCCAATTGTATCTATTTCGGTTGACAATCCATTTATCAAAGTAGAAACAAACGACGTATTACTATTAGGTACTGACGCCAGCACATCAAGCTACCCCAATCTGTCCAATTTCTTTGCTAGATTTTCAACTTTATCTTAAAAGCATAAGGTTCATGTGCGATTTGAAAAATTTGACAGTTTGGGGGAGCTTGATGTGCGGGCGTCTGTACAAATGAAATTGTTTATTCTATAATTTAAAAAAAAATAGAAAATCGGAATGGTTTTTATTCGTCATATTAAAATAATAATAAGCTAAATAGAGTCGACATTTCCTATCTGACTACCCCTGAGAAGAAATGGCGGAGCAAACTCAGGGATCAAACAAGGAATAAGTTGATACATTATTGTACAGACAGCCGATTACCGTTAACAATATAATAAGTCACAGGTGATTACTTAAAACTACTTCCACTTCATTTCTGTTTGCAATATCTAAATTTTTCTTGTGCGCTGAATCCACAGAGCAGTGATGGTCCAGTGGTATCGGAATTTTTTCCAGAAAATTATTATATCAGGATCTTGAAGGTACCTAAAATCAATCATCGTTTCACAATTAATTTAATGTGTATTGTAATTAGTGATTTCAAAGATTTTCGTATAAATAGTAGGTATAGGTTTTTGCTTTATCGAAAATTTTTATTTGTGCCATAGGATTTGGTGTATCACTAGTTATGTTTACCAAATAATAGAGGAAAACAGATAGCTAAAAAATTACATTCAGAAGAAAGGGACGCAAACATAAAAGACATCAACGAGAGTCCTTGCACCTTTTTTCACCTACAATACTATCATATAGCGTGGCGAGCGACGCGTCGCTACGGCATGCGTCGCCACACCAGCAATCGGTTTTACGTGCGGCTATAGATGTTTCACATCAAAAAATTGAATACATGTGACATATACCAGCCCGCACTGGGTCCGTTTGGTGGATTATGGCCCACTCCGTTTCACAAGGGGAGGCCAAGTGTCCCAGCAGTGGGGATATAATAGGCTGATTACGCTCAATCCACTAGAAATTAGGTTGTTCCTAAAAATTCCATAATATAATTAAAAAGAATAACAATTTCCAGGAAAACTGCCGCAATAACCACGAATATAGTCCTGTCCCAAAAAAGATAATCCCTATGGGACAATATACCATCATAATTTAGGTCATCAATATGTTAATTTAATTATATCGCCACTGAAAAGTGTACTTTGTTGACAATCTAAATAATATAATATACCATTGGTGGGATTAGAAAGGGGTTGTAGCTACGTAATAACAGCTGCACGCGTTGATCGATAGGTTGCCGCGGTTTGTTCGTGGATGGGACCATCTTTACGTACCTACCAAGACCTGACCGTGCCTCGGAAAGCTCGTAAAGCCGTTGGCCCCGGCTGTCATTCATAGATCTTTGACAGTCGTTAGGGGTCGTCAGAAGTCCGAAAGTCTGACAACCAGTCTTACCTTACTAAAGGTATCGTATTACCCAGTAACTGCGTGGTGGAGCGTAGATAGGCAATCCCCATTTATATTAACAGGCTCGCCCCGTCTTACACGGAACCAAAATATTGGTGAAACGTCGATGTACCATACACCACTGCCTAAGCCTTTGGGAAATACAGGTGCGAAGCGACAGCGCGACACGACTTTTTAGAACAATTTCCATGAAGTTTTCATAGAAATTGTACAACAAGAGCCGCGCCGCGCCCTCGCGTCTGGCCTCTTTGCGGGATCCTTCATTAATAGCACAACATACACATAAATACTTAAACCATATTATCATTACAATAGGTACAGTATTATCATGCTAATTGGCACCGTACAAAGGCAGTCCGTGCATCTTTAGAAATTGTGGGTACATACGTAGGTATAGGGTGCATCTGAAACACAAGATGGCTGCTATTTAATGCGTTTAGTCAGAATATCTGTGTGCACAACTTGCTTTGATGTGTCTTCCGCTATTTTTCAGCATAATACGGTACTGAGCAAAAAGGAGCATTTATGAGGTAATGGTTCCGGGATATGTCTATATCAGAAAATTTATTGAATGTTTTATTTTACCACTAGCTATTGCCAGCAGCTTCGCCTGCGCGGGAGTTGGAAATTATCATACGGGAACGTACTACTGGGATGAATAAAAGTATCCTATATGCTCATCCAGGTTATAAACTATCTGTGTACCAAATTTAATCCAAATCCGTTCAGCCGTTTCTGCATGATAGTAACAAACATCCGAATATAAAAAAAGTTTAACATTTATAATATTTGCTGTAAATAGTAGGATATAAGTTAGCTTTTACCCGTGACATTATCTGCGTGGACTTCAGAATTGAGTTCATGTCATTTACTGAGAAAAAAGTATCCTATATGAAAATCCAGGTTAAAAATTATCTGTGTGCCCTTTTCATCCAATTCCGTTCAGCCGTTTTTGCGTGATTGAGTAACAAACATACAAACTTTCCAATTGCTAGTATATTAGTAATCGTACTAACAAATATTTCCCTGAGTATCCACTCAGGGAATTTTTTGCTAAATCGGTTCCCAGTTTCGATCTTTGAATAACAATAAAATCTTGAAAGCCTACAAGTTTTAATTTGTCTGACTTCTTTTGAATAAAGAAAACTTTAGAACTCTTTCATAAATAACGGCCAGGCCCTAGCCATGTATATTTAATAAAGCCTAGATCATTTTTGTTGCTTGAGACGGAATAAAAAGTTTTTATTCTGACTTTAGCTTAAGTAAGCTGAATCATTAACTGTATCGTAGATTGATAAGATTGTACTTTGATTTATTTATTTCGATTTACCAAGGTTTGTACCTACACTACAGAAATTACAGCAACCTACAGATATTATAATGTAATAAACAATTAAGTATAGGTAAATACAGCACCATTATCTTCCTGTAGGCTTAGCATGACGCTTTCTATTTGTTCTCTACCGTAGAATAGAAATCGCTTATCTACATTTCTCGGTACGAAACTGTCAACTGTCTACACGGAAACGTAATTTTTGTCTACTCTTCCGTCGGCAAAACGCTTCTCTACTGTTCTTGTGCTAAGGCTGCACCCCTTGCCCCATGTTACTAGGGGTCGACGCAACACGTTTTCTTCTTCATTCTCTCCTGAGAGCCGTCACGCTGTCGTTCACTCCCTTCTCTTTCATATCATACAATCCATACATCTTTCCTTGGGCCTTCCTCTTTCTCTCCATTCATCAACATACATAGGTAAATTCAGCAAATAATGAGTAACTATAAACTTTTAGATTTTGGTAAGTAGTAAGTACAGACACACATCAATCTACCCCAATCTGTCAAATTTCTTTGATAGATTTTCAGCTTTTTATCTTAGGCATAAGGTTCATGTTCAATTGGGAAAATTTGACAGTTTGGGGTAGCTCGATGTGCTGGCGTCTGTACAGTCACCAAAAGAGATAAGTAACTTGGGTCGTTGGATATACCTATTTGAAGTTTAGTAATAAACCGGTGGATGTTTTCGAATAAAATTTAATTTATATTAATGGAAAACTTACAGTTCATTTAACAAATTAAATTTCATTCTAAAACATCCATTGGTTTCTTAATAAACTGTAACTTCATATATCCGATGACCCTGATTACTTGTTTATTTTGGTGATGGTACCTTATAACTTACATCCCCTTTTTCCTTAAGATTCTCTTCACAGGTACGTTCTCTTAATAGTAGAAAAAAAAACATTTCTCTCTTTGCTTTCTCAGACAGAACTCACCCTTAAGATTCTTCCGTTCTATTTCCTTCAAAGGAATACAATTTAATAAGTGCACAGATTCAGTAGAGCGGTTCAAGATAAGCCCTGCGAGTCTGTGACGTCATCCTTAGCTGTGCGCTTAGCTTGTTTTTCCAGACACTCGTTGTTTATTCAGCACTTTCAGTTAGTGGAAGAACTAAAGAATCTATAAGAGCCCATTGAAACATTTGAAAACGGAATTCTCTATGGATTGATCTAGGCAACGTTATAGTTTTTTTTCCCATGTTTGTTGATTCGCTTTTTGGTGTTTGTTTTGTTTTAGTTTATATTTTTGTGTTTAGGTTTTCAACAGTATCTGCGATTGGATACGGATACTGTGTTTTTGTTAGGGTTTTTTGCAATGAACAACTTTAGGTATAGTTAGGTACGAAACACAACATGACAGCTGGTTTCCCCTTAGGGTTGAGCAGAGGTGTACTTATTGTATTTCGCCAGGTATGTTTTTTCCCACGCAGAAGTGGGCGAATCTATTGCCATCAACAGGGCATACATCCAGATTTCGGGCTGCTATGCTACTGAGAAATTCCACATAGAAAAATCCTAACAACACCTTTCCGGACCAGCACCCTAATTGCGTAACTCACGATTAATCATAATCTGTTTCGTTTTGAAACAGATGGCTAAACCATTGCTTCATATGTTCGAAAAATGTGTCTGCTCAACAACGTAAATAACGCAATGAATATTGTTGAACTGTCAAAATGAAACCGATTATGACTAATCGCGTGTTACGCAATTAGGGCCCGGTGCTGGTATCTAATCGTACCCAGGGCCACATGCTCAGCAGTAACGCTTAGATCAATGAGGCAATCAAATCGAGCCAGTTACGTGTTTTGCGATTCATAAAATTAATGTACCGAATTTTGCTGGCACATCGAAGAAAAACGTCCCGCTATAAATTCCATCCTTAATTATTTATTCAGGATCAAATACGCTCATAAATTGCTAAACCTGAAAACACGATACACATAAATGGCGACACATTAACCCAATAAAACCTTCATACATCGAAAATCCGGAAAATTACAACCACGTTGGCAAAATCCTTGCTATTTATCTTCATAGCCCCGACATGGGCCGTCGCGCCGTGATTAGCAACTACGCCCCCGAGATTCAAGACGAATCCCCATTCCCGAAGCAATTTTCACGATAATCCGATATGTGTGTGAACCTGACCTAATTCTTCTTTTCACACGGAGACGGTAATGTAACGAGACTGACGAGGTGCGACCAAGTGCCAATTAGGAGCCACAGTGTAGCTATTAGCGAGAGGAAGACGTAAATGTACTGTCATTAACACGCGTTCACTGTGCGATAAATGCCTCCACTGTGTATGTATGTACCTACACGGCTGCGTTCATGGAAATTGCCACAGTGTATCTAGAGGTTATGCATTTAAATTACGGGTTACATAATCTGTGGACTGTGCATCATACTGACGAGGAAGTGGAATGTTTGAACTTGACATTCGAATGCAGAATCGACGAATCTTTGAATAGATTAAAATGTTTAAGTGGTGGTTGCAATATGAACACTATTTTTTTTCCATAATGTTGTGCAATATGCATGCATTATGTTGGCTAGTATAATGGCCAATATTTTTACTGTAAATGTTAGAGTAGGTATACAGTTTATTCATCAGTTGTTTATTTTATTAATATAGACACTTATTTTTATTTACACTTATTTATTGCTAAATGCTTGACTAACAGTGACATATTTAATTGACAATGTAACGATAATATTTTGTGTAAATGTAACTTTCACCACCCTTACGCGTTCCAATCTAATTTTAAACAAAAATAATGCCCCATTACCGGAATTAATAAAAGCAATAATAACTTTCACCCACACGTATTTTAGGGCATTAATGCGTAAATGGCATGTCATGCCGGACATGGTTATTTATATTTATTTGTTCGATTTGACCTCAGTCGTTCGACTACCTACTGTTTATATCGCGTTATCAAGAAGGTCATCCGAAAACAGTACCTACCTTTTGTTCCAAAATGACGCGTGTGACAAATTGTAATTCGAAATTCAAATAGCCGTGAGTATCCACGCGCTTAAAAAGAAAAAAAAAATGTGGCACTCCGGGAGTACCGACAGAAGTAAAAACTTGAACAATTATGTGTGTATTTTTTGATCGTCAGGAAATATTTTTTGAATCGTCAGATTAAACAACGTTCAACATTCAACGTACGTTCAACGTTGTTCGCTCGTACGTTCGTGTTGTCAGTGGTGTCGGTAACAGTGTCGCGAGTTCAATTGTTTTTTCCCATCTCAGAAAACGCCCAATGCCAATTTTTTTTAAGTTTTCACTTCAAAAAAATCCTGTGAACCAGTTTCCGTCGAGTCAAGGCGGTTACATTCAAATTAAGAAGCTTCTTGTTGTTTAAAAATAGTGTATGATTGAATGCAGTCATCCTGCACATGATCTGAATTAACTGAAGGAAACCGTTCACGACTACCTTCCTTCGTAGATAAGACAGATCTGACACTATAAAGGTCTAATGGGCCACATCCATCCAATCGGACTGAAATATCCTTCTAACCTCTGAATGCTGCCATAGACATACATTCCTACTGGATTAAAAAAAATCTTTTAAATGCATTTCATAGCCCAATTATTTATGGAAAGCTATAGGCATTTAACGTCACGCTACGACCCTTAAGAGCCAAGTAAAAACGTAGAATAGTCAGCAGCGGCGAGGTGTCATTTTTTTCTAAGAGAGTACCGAAGCGAAGTCGGTTTTAACTTACTGACTTATCGATAAAAAATACTTACTATCAATCCAAAGTTCATAAAGGAATGTAAAGAATTAAATACAATAAAATTGAACATCTGAAAACCAAATAAAATGTGCAATATTCTTACATTTCGTTCTCGCTGACGCATTTTTCTATATCTGTCTCTGTCATAGCCAGCGTACAGCGGCTTGCTCTCGTCCATATCAAGCGGTGCCACGTGACCTAAAGTGACATAATTACGGCATCGCTGGTGTATGAATTTTGAGTTCCTGATTATGACGTTTTGGCGACGGGTTATTTTAGTTTTTTTTTTTTTTGTTGTAATGTACAGCTAAAAATTACCGTTTTTGTTGTTTGAATGTTATGGTGAATTAAATACCCGTAGTGTAACTATATTTCTTGACAATAGTAGCCACTATTGACTTGTCATATTTTAATAGCGATAGAGTTGTCGATGCGAATCCGCGAAGGGAAGCCGGTAGCAATAGTGTTATATGGTGCTTTCGCCACTGATAGTTAGAAATAACGCTATCGCTAAGCAAAACCAAATTAACGGGGCACAGCACAGCACAATTATACAAAATCAGCATAGTCAGCCTATGACGTTCCCACTGCTGGGACACTGGCCTCCTCTCTTTGAAAGAGAGTGGGCTATAATCTACAACGCGGGCCCAGTGCGGGTTGGTAGATGTCACATGTCGATTTCCTCACGATATTTCTTTAACCTTTTTGAGACTATAGGCAAGAAATGTCACGTGGACGAAGTCGTGAGCACAGGATAGTACCTACTTTATATTTGTCTTAACCCTTCAGAGACACGAAATATTGTCCCATTTACCTCCTGTACTTACGTGAGGACATTTCGGGGCCCAAATTCGGGTCACGGTTTCGTCTCCCAACATTTTTATGGGCAATATTAAACTTTGCAAATTCCGGTATGTGTTTTATGAGCAAAATGACTGCGTGCAGAAAGTTGTAGAATGTTATGTTTATGCGTGACTGTAATTAGGATGAAAGCTTGAAGAATCAATTATTTGGATAGTATTTTTCGATGTATACGTACATACCAGTACTTTACATAATAATGTCATTATACTAATGTGTTTCTACTACGCTCTTGGGTAAATAGTCAAGTTAATAATCGAACCTGAAATTCGGTACGTTACTCCAAAAATAGAGCAAAGTATTTTATATAAATTATAAGTTTCCTTGTTTATCCATAAAAATAGCTGAACATTAAAATATTGTTTCCGCAGTAATGACCATATAGCTTAATTAGCAATACTCGTGTAACCGGTTACTAGGACCAACCTGTCACGGTATGCCACACCCACATCCAAACAAACGCTCCACTTGAGCGACCCTCGAACAAGTGCACAACAGCTGATCAGCTTTCCTGTGCCGATCGACACGACAAGCATCCATCGCTCCTTACAAATCCAATAAATCAAACAAACACCCTCAAGCCAGCAATGTATTACAACGTGTTCAAGATTTAAACGATTTTCTTGAAAGTCACGCTTACAATAGACATTTTCATCTGGTAAGCGAAACTCGGATAGAGCGAAGAAGAAATGTGTCATCGTAACAAAATGATTGTTGAAGCCACTAGAATCTGATAGTAAGGGTGTGTGAACGGAGCATGCGCGCTCACCAAGGACACGCGCCGCGCCTCAGTCTGGCGGGAGGCAGCGCCGCGGCCGCCTGCCCTCTCGGACACCACCTCCATGTCCCACAATGCGGAGTGCCGCAGTGGCCAACGCGTAAGTCCGACCCGAACACCGCATGCCAGACCCAGCGCGAGACCCGGCACCGGCCCGCAGAGCGACCTTAAGTTCGGAAGCCCCGCGGTCGCTCCGATTCAGTCTTGTAATTGGATTTTGTCGTTCGATAAGCAACGTTATTCTGATTTGATTGGCGAACGCTTTCCGCTTCGATATTGCAGCTTGCTTCTTTCACTTCCTCCGGAGGCTGTCGTAGCTTTAAGTTTAAGTGTAGCCGCTTTATATGTATCGAAACAATTTGTTTCATATCGGGTGTGATATGACTTATGTAACATAATATTACGGAGTCACTGGTGCATCACGATGCGATTATAAGATCGCCACACGAGTGTAGAGTTGAGCGGGCACTGGACGTGTGTGGGACAGTTAGTGAACATGACTTGCTGGGAGAGTGTAGGACTGCTGGGGCCATGTGCGCTCCTCGCTTCGTCAGACGTCAGGGTGAGTTCGATCCCCAAGAAAATCATTCACCAATTGTTCTACTTCCGTGGATTAATAATATCCGATCCGTCCATTGTGGGACCGACATCCTTTAATAAAAGTTCCGTATCAAAAGCTCAACTGACCCTTGAAATTGTCCTAGATGTAATTTTCTAATTCAGTGAACTCTTCCCTTTTACAATAGTTAGTGATAGAGCAATGTTAGTGATTTATTGAGACCTCCATTAAGATCTTTAATCGTTTATGCAGTGAATAATATTTTTGTTTTGGTAATATACTAATTGCACAGTGATTAACTAATTAGGGAAATGTTTTTAAAAACAAATGTTAACTACTCAAGTAAATATACTAAATATTGGGTGTTCTAAATGAAGTATTTTAAGTGAGAGCGTTTTAAGTTCCAGTTATATTCGAACTCCCGTCAAGTGAAGTGTTCAGTGGAAATGGTGTCGATAGTGCTTCTGACAACCGAAGAGGTTCTTCAAAGAAATGGATTTTGGTACTGCTTGGATGCAGTATGGGTTACCGAAGAAATGGAACCGTTTGAAGAAGTCAAACGTGAGCATATGTTTATAAAGCCGTTGTCAAGAGACTTTTATTACGCGAAACACCCAGATATACCAAGAAGTGAATCGGAAGACGAGAACTCGCTAAGCTTAAACGGGTTTATAAGTAAACATCAAGAGTGGAAATCTAAGATCTGCGTGAGAAGATTTGATGCGCAACGACGCAATTCAAGACAATCGCGTTTGAGTTGGAACGGAATTAAAACAAATAGCAATGGCTCGCTAAATAATGAACCTAGAAGAGCGACATCTTTGATAGAAAAACAATGTATCGAAATTCAGCCAGCCACGAATAACTACAATATATGTGGAACAGAAGCGACTCCCGTTAAAAGTAATAACGAAAGAGTACAAGACTTTTTTGAACGTTTACTAGAAAGTGTGCCTCCACCACCCCTAGAGGATTTGCAAGATTCTACAGCAAATACAAATCCGTGTTTCATTATAGAGCCTCCGAAAGATTACAATGAGTTTAATGACATGGAAATACCCGGATATGCAGAATTTGAAAAGGATAAAATATTGCAAACACAAAACGAACACCATTTATTACCAGCGACGTCTACCCTTAAGAAATCTCAGCGGAAAGTCAGCTTTAATTTAAATACATCAAATGCTGAATTCGAGACCAATGAATCTTGGTATGATTCCATCTACGGTGTATCTGATATGATGAAGTCGACTTCAGGAGAAAATATAATCGTGGATTTAGATGATACCTATAACAGAATCCCTGATCCGGACGATCAATATAATTTTCCATCTTGGTCAGAAATACTGATCGAGTGTGAAGTAAATGATAGTATTGTAGGAAGTAAAGAATCTTCTATCTCCGCTGAACAGGTCATAAGTCGTTCACATTGTGCTGATGCTAAAATTCACGAAGAATTTGAGGGAATCAGCGACGAAGAGACTGAATATGCAAGATTTGCTATTTATAAAATACACCAATCTATAAAAAATCAAGGAAACATGCCAGATTCGTCATCAATGAAAGACCTTAGTGAAAGTGACTATAAATTAGCTAATGAAACACACAAAGATCCTTCATTTTTCGGAACAGTTTACCGATTAGCACCTAATTCGTTTGACGATATTCAAGACTTGGTAAATAATATACCATCAAGTACGTGAACACAAATATTGTGTTTTTATACATTTGTAATGATTTAATGTAAATAAACGTATGTTCAAATATTCATGCTGCATTATTTGCTCTCTCATCTCACTTTGTTTACAAATAACATAGATAGTGCAAAATTTTAAGTTTAAAATATGCTAATCAAGAAACTAGTGCCTTTGTGTCGACTGCGCTTTTTGAAACAGTTTAATTTTCTTTGTATTCTGATTGAAATAAACTGTACGTGACCAGATTTGTGATGCAATTTAATTTGTTGCAGCCTCCAGAGAACGAACTGCAGAAGAATTCAGATCGCGTGCTTTCTGAGCACGAATTGCGAGTCCAGCGGTCGTTGCAGAAGCTCAATGTGCCGGAATGGTGAGTGTTAAATTCATTTATGTATCATATCTTCTGACATATACGCCAGACCACTATAGGTTATCGAAAGGGCAATCAACATTTAGCCGAGCTATGTAGGGTAATGACAAATATAACCTGCACTTTGATGTTATACTAGATTAGTCACGGGTTTCTAACGACGTCCTATATTAACTTGAAGCATTAAATTAAGAATAAAATGAGTTCCGCGTGTTTGTTATATTGCATAAAATCTTTAGCCTACATTTGTTATTGCGTGTAAATAAGCAGCAAATAATTTATTATTCAAAAATAACTTAATATTCAATGATAAATGATTTTATTTCTGTAAGTAGGTTTGTACTAACACTATTATTACTCGTCAATTAGATTTTTAAACTAGACGAGGTCAGCGTTTCCTATCTGACTATATTACTAAGAAAGTATACTAAGGCAAGAAAAATGTTAGCATTTTTCTAGATAGATATCTAATAACATGAGCATTAAACCTATAGGCACGTCTCGCGTGAACTACCAATCATGTCAAGGCTTTAGGAAAGGCGTTCGATTAATTATAACACGACTTTATCCGAACTACTTTTAAAACTTCCAACATTCGTTCGTGTGTTAAAATATCCTTAGTACTTTTTAAGACTTTAGATACGGATTAAAAGCTTGAAAAGATTTAAGAATCGGTGTGCACGTAATGCTTATTAGTTATGCTGCAAGGTTCCTATTTAGGTCCAATCTTTTTATAAGAGTCAAAAACTGTAAAGTTTCCCCCCTAACAAGCACTTTTTTGTTATATTTTTACTTCGCAACGATGTTGTTTGTCTGTTCACTTTTGAACTTCGAATAATCTGGAAACTTATAGATCAGATAAGTAAATTACAATTCGGATACCCTCAACAACTAAGTTTAATGTTCCAAGACATAAACCAGTATTATACGTATTAAGGTGTTCATACACGGCAACAATAATGGCCAGGTTTCATGCTTAATCCTCATAACTGTCTCCCAGGCTCACGATAATGAGTCTCTGGTCGGTCTTTATTGTAATTAACGATGTCCTAATTGCATCTCGTCTAGCTGGATAACACGTGACCTAAGCTAACCTTTTATGTGGAAGCTTGTTTGTGGTAATAGCTACTTGAAGTGCTTATGTAACTTCACCTTTCTGTAGTAGTATTTCATGGGAAATAAAGCTATAAACACCGACTCTGTAAAGCTGCTTACTTACTGCTGCTTTAATATCTTGTATTATTCAAACTGACTTTTCTACACGCCACGTTCGTGGAATATACTTAGCAGTGGCGAGTTTTACAGCTTCAGCCGAATATTTCTTTTGCTTTTTTACACAAGAAAATTAGGTGGGACTCGAAAAAAAAACGAGCGTCTTGTCTGGGGAACTCGCGACGCGACGCGTCTTCTTGGGTGATTGCCTGGCCATTATGTTGCCACTGAAAGAAGCATATACTTACCTTAAAAGTTAGCTACTAGTCGCTCGAAACAATTGTAATGTTTTAAAAATAATTCTTACCGTCGTTAAATCACTGAAAAAATTGATTGTCTTTTGACCTGAGGGATAATGCGTAACATACGTTACTGTCAATATGGATGGAATTCATTTTGACGGTTTAACAAGATTCATTACGTTTTCCTCTAAGATACAGGCCTAGACTAGTTTAAGGGACAGGGTTGAACCTATTATACTTACCTACCTAATGCTAAATTAAGATCTTTAATCTGTATACAGTGCAACGTACTTGAACTTTGAGGTAATAAACAATTTATTTATTTAAATCCGTTGTTGAGAAGAAAATCTGCTCAACAACGTGCATTACTAAGATTAGCAAAATCCTTAAAAAAATATCAGATTGACAGTTTGTTACGCAATTAGGGTTGCTAATTAAATCTTTATTAAATTAAAACTATTAATTAATCTTAACATTCAAAGATCTTACAGTAATTGTAAATATCGTTCAACCCTTTACTAGTTAGGTGAACTCGTAACTGTACTCGTACCCTAAGGGTCAATACTCACCGAGACGCGGCGCGACGCGCACTTTTTAAGATAGCAACAGAATATCTAACTTATTTACAACACGAAAAGGTATAATTTCACTACGAGCGCGAAAGCGTGTCGAAGAACGCTAAGGTGCACCGCGTTGTGCAGCCCGTATACCTTATTGTGAAGTAAATAAGATCTATTTTGTATCGTGATCTTAAAAAGTGCGCGTCGCGCCGCGTCTCGGTGAGAATTGACCCTAAGGGAAACCTAGTCGCAGGCTCGAACTCACTCCCGAAGTTTTAATGCAAAAAATGTGGACTAGGTTCACCTTAACTGGTATCTTTCCGTTAGCGTTATTTATGGCTTAATAAAATGTTCTAATACATTACGTTTTTTAATACATTTAATCCACGTTAACTTCTGTAAGTAATCCGCCGTTTGCGCCGCTTAACTAAACATTATCATCAACCAGCCGGTTTGTATCAATTAATTACGCGGCAGTTAACCTATTGACTTCGTTCCTTAATTCTAAGGTTTTAATTAGTCATTTAGAAACGTGTTTTTGTTTATTGGCTAATTAGCTTTACAACTTAAGTTTATGTTTATTTGTTCACGAATCTTGTAAATAACTAATTAAAAAATCAATATTTTTTTTTCGTACATTTGAAATCACAAAAGAAAAGGATCCAGCACCCTAATGTTGAAGGTTATTGCTAATCCATTCTTTCATATACAAATGTCCAAAAAAAAATTCTTCTTATCAACGTAAATACAATACAAATAAATACTTACAATGTTAACTTAGGGAAATAATGTGATTGTTACCTGCTGTAGTTGCCTTGTGAATAAATAAATAACGCCATGAATGTTGTGGAACTGTCAAAATTAAAGCGATTCCTACTGATAGTGTATAACGCAATTACCCCTCAGTTTTGATGCCAGCAATACTTTAACTTCCTGTGTCAAGACCTACCAAGAAAATTTCGTTTGGTTTTTCCGATACTCCGATATTTAGGACATCTTTTCAGTAGGAAATGACATTTCCTCTCCTTGACTTGATTAGTTACCTATCTTATGCCAATATTCCTATACTCTTTATGTTGCCAATCAACATGAGTTAATGACCCCAATAAGTAGCATTAGTACCTTGTTGTATCAGCCAGTACCTAATCGGATCAGTCATAGTTTTATTCAAGCAACGTATTTTAGAACTATTCCTAGTCATGAATATGAATTTAAAACTGACAGCTTGAAAATTGCAACTGAAATCTACCTTTAAATCAAGTTTCATGACAAGTCATTGTTTTAGAATGTTTCCCAAAACGATGCTTTGTCATGAATCTTGATTTAAACTAGACTGGCTTTGGCGAACGCCGTCGCCCGCATGGAGGGCAGGAATTATCGCACGGGAACGTAGTGTCGGGATAAAAAGTACCATATGTGTTAATCCAGGTTATAAACTATCAGTGTGCCAAATCTCATCCAAATCTGTTCAGCCGTTGTTGCGTGATTAAGTAACAAAAATCCAAACATTACATTAAGACTGCATTTTCAAAGTCAAAGGCAAAACTAACGAGCGGTTTCCCTGATCAAAGGAACTAAGGAAGTCGGAGTCGTCGAGGAGCATCTTATAAGGAAACGGACAACGTCCCAGCCTCTCCCTAAGGAAAAAGTCTATCAGCTGACCTAGTTTACTCTTTACACAGAGTCATATTAAACTAGCTAAGCTCCGTAGATGGATATCTATATATTATGTAAACATGATAAAGAAAACTGATTTTCTCAACTCATACTTCAAGTGGAGTCGTTGACCACAAGAATTTTTTTATTAGTGAAACTTCTTGTGCGATATTTGAAAGAAAATAAAAGATGAAACATAGATTTATTTGTCACAGAAACACGTGCGTAGAAAAATATAACATAACATTAAAAAAAAAAACATGATAACAACACAGATATTTATACATAGGCATATGAACATAAATATTCGGCAGCTGCACGCCGTGACTGTGATAAAAAGGTTTCCACTCAGCGTGATGCTGTGCTATGGGACCCACAGCCCAGCGCTGATTTTCAGTGGTCACCCGAAAACATTTCGATAATTGGACGAGACTTTAGAGTGAAATTTCAAGGACGCGTCATGTTTAGGCACAGTTAGTTACATGAGAGAGAAGAAAGATATAACTCTCTGTCTCTCACACTGCAGTTCACGCGCAATTTTTTTGTTTCATCGTGTGTAGATATCGAAACCTTTCACATTAACTGCGGAGTTACGCTAGCTAATATAATTTGACTTTGTTTAGGTAGTAAGACATTTACATATTAATGTACTCCTTCCTCTTTCCAGGTACAGGAACGCACCCGCGCCCCGAGAGGGCTTCCTCCTCCGCAAGCGTCTGTCTGACGCGTCCGCCTCGGCTGCTCGCTGGAGCGGCCTCAACTCGAAGACCACCTCGCTTGGCAGCCTGGGTGGAAACCAGCAGCCGCCGCCGCCACAGTTGTCGCCACACACCACCAGCTTCGGCAGGTGGTCTACTAGCCGACTTAATTCTAACCAAGTGAGTTTAACTCTATACATTCCGAGGATAGAGTGTTGTGGCGCAGCCTCGGAGAGGCCTATGTCCAGCAGTGGAGCGAGGCTTTGTTGATTGAGTCTATACATCGGCATATGTGTAGATATTAATTGAATTATAAATTATGTTATTTTACATGACATAACTGCATTTCCACGAAGGGTAAGACAGAGGTGTACTTAACACTCTTATTTCGCCAGTTATGTTTAAGTCCCGTGTAATCGGAGGCGAGGCTTATGCCAATAACCGGGTACAAATTCAGACTCCGGGCTGCTAGTTACTGTGAAATTCCTGATCGAAATCCCAATACATTAGTGTTATGTTGTTTTATGCTAAATATATAACTTTCGTGAGGCAAGTTCATGTTTACAGTAAGTTACGTGAAAACAGTTTACGATATTAATCACGTAACTCACTGTAACGGAGACTTCGAACGGAATGAATCAACCAGTTCGCCTCGCGATGTCGCTGCTTGATGAGCTCATGAAGAAAAAGGGCTCCGGACGGAACAATCCTGAAACAAAGACAGGAGTAAATCATTCAACATTATTAACTGACTGTAGACTGAAGTCACCGACATAGCTTGTAGAGTGAGCAAACTGAAGTGGTAGTGGGCTGGCCATGTTTGTCGAAGGACCAATGCATGGTGGAGCAGACGAGTCCTGGAGTGGAGACCGCGTATCGGCAAGCGTAGTTTAGGACGCCCCCCAGCTAGATGGACCGACGACCTTAAAAAGGTGGCTGGGACAGACTGGATGCGGAAGGCGGAGGATAAAGTGTTGTGGCGCAGCCTAGGAGAGGCCTATGTCCAGCAGTGGACTACGATAGGCTGAGTTGATTGAACTGACTGTAGTGCTTATTTTCTCTCTTAAAAATAATAACTTGTATGACATATTTCTTATAGTATTGTCTCCAAGTTCATCCACCTCAAGCGTAAACTAGATACTTCTAAGACTGCGTTTCTTCGAATCGTTCGCTGGGCACCTTCCTATGGCTTCCCCTGTCATTTCCCTGGTAACGGTACATTTACCGATTTACTCTTGTTATATAAACGAGACTATTGTACTAATGATTGTGTTGTAAGAATTTAAATGGTGACCAGCCAATCGACCGTAAAATTACCAGTAGTTAAGGAAAAATTTAGAGGTAATGAAGCGTGGCGCTACTTCCTCGCTGAGACAAAGTGATTCATTGGATGGATAATGAACGAGATAGTTTTTTATCCCCTGTTGTAGATCGAATTAATGACAAGGCTTAAGTGATCAATGATATTGGATTAAGATAATGGACATAGTGTACTCGTTAAGCTACATTTTACTATTAAAACTGCGGGCACTTTCGATAACCATATCTTTTAGTGGATAGGTAATACTAGCTTTTAAATAAAGTTGTCTATCAATGTTATCATAATCCAGTGATTTTAGTAATTGACAAAGTATCAGAACATCCATTAGGTAGAGTGAATGAGTGCTCATCGAATTGATGTAGATAATGTTTTAGACCATGAGCTTATCGGATTGGAAAATTGGTTACAATCGGTGTCTTTAGAGAGAATTTCCTTGTGCTAACGAAGCGGCTTTTGGATACACACAGCTTATATTTATTCAGCCTATAATGTTCCCACTGCTAGGAGCCCGCCAGCCTCTCTTATGGGGAAGCGCTGGCTTTTATAAATAGACTAGCGACGCACCCCTGCTTCGCACGCTTTTTACAACTTGACAAAACATTAAGATTTCTTTCTTTCTATTCGGAATACATTCTCTATAATGATGGTGAATACTGCATCAAAATCCGTTGCGTAGTTTAGAAAAACGAGCGACTTTAAATTATATTATGCATATATAGATAGATCAATGATTTACTCCATGTTTCCTCCCACAGACGTCACCGTGCTCCTCAACACGTAGCAGCATCAGGGGTACCAGTCCTCTATGCTCACCGTCAGCAAGATCCTCGTTCAGCGCGCGGCAACCCTACCTCGGTTGGAGGAGTCAGGAGCGACTCAACAGTACCCCGCGAACGCCACATGAGAGGTAAGAACAAACAGAAGAAGACCGAAAGGATTAATACGAAAAAATTCCTTGAAACTTCTCTATAATAAAAAACAAGTGAAGTCTACTTAGAAGAAGCAACTGTTTTTGAAAACGTTACTATTACGTTACTATACGTTTTTTATCCCCATCAACAGATGAATGAAACAGCCTCATTCTATGGATGGAACGAATTAATTATCGTCAAAACTCGACGAATGCTTCAGAAAAATCAACTGTACGAGAAGATTTGACTATACAAAAACGATTATGTTGATAAATCCATAATGCTTGTGCTTTGGTCAACGTTATACCTAATATTAACATCAATTTATGCGTCTTTTTCCAGGCTAGCATCATCCCTTCTCCAGTCGACACCCAAATCAGAGGCTTCTGAGGCGTCAAAAGCTTCAGAAGAGATTCAGACCTCGATCAAAGAGGTGACGTCAGCGATAGTACACTACGTGTCAGGATTAGAGCCAGCTAACGGCGACATCGACCGGCAACCCTCGCCGAGGTCCAGTCAGAAGTTATTCTGGCTTGAAAGCTCTTTTGTTGGTAAGTTTCATTATATAACTTCGATAGGAAGCTTGCCTTTCGTGAGCAGTTTAATTTTATTAAAGAAAATGTCGTCTTCGTTTTTACTGTGAAACATTATTACTAACTTTGGCTTTATATTAATGTTAATGGTTATGTCATTCGATCAAGCATTCTTGACATTAAGCTTTTCAGTCACGATCACAATCTAACAAATCTACTCTAGTTTTCGTTTAGGATTCTCTATTTATACATGGTCTTCAGTTATAAAGTTCCACAGTCTTTCACTGTTTCGACTAACCAGTAGGTCCTTCATATAAAATTGAGTAGGTCAAAACGTAACCGTGAATCCGCCTATAGTTTTCCTCTATCCCGTGCCAGGCACGAAGCCACTGGAGTCCCCGCAGACGCCGCTGGTGGTGTCGGAGGCCCTGCCCCCGCTGCCGCCGCACCCGCGCCCGCCGTCGTCCCTGCGCCTCGACCACCGCGCCGCGCCCGGTGAGCCCGCGTGACCACTCCACTCCACCAAATACACTGCAGGTTTCACACCCAACTAACGACACATTCCCGTGTACAAGCAGCATTGCACATGCTCGCAACGAAACAGTTCGACACGACGAACTCAACGCGTGGTTTGGGCATTAGCCCTTTTTGAACTTCAAAGTTCTCTCGATACAGAATTTGATAGTTGCGAAAAATCATGAAAATTGCATTTATGTTTTAAGAGTCTGAACCTGCAGTGTCCACTTTGTTAATTTTTATGTTACATTAATAATATGTGCGTTAATTTTTGTGCTGTTCCGTGTATTTCGTTATTTGTGAAATGAACTCGTTCAGTTCAAGGAGTTGAACGATTTCATTTTGTGAAAACCTATGTGTAATAGAGCTTTATAGACTGTGTGTAAGACTCAGGACCATTATTATATTATATTATTAATTATTATTTGTGTCAATTTATGCACTATTTTTGGATTCCCGATATCAATTAATGTGTCAAGTGTTTTTAATTTATCGCATTGTGAGAAGCACTGGCTTGTAGACGCTTACTTTTAATTTATGTTTTTGTCACACGCAGCTTTATATTTATTTTAAAATGGCGGTGAGTCTATGATTTTCAAAATAAAGTTGCAGCTTACCAATATTATTATGTATGGTATAAGTATGACAATAGCCGCCTATCTAATTATTTCCTATACCGTGAACATAAAAATGATAAAAGGTACATTAATATAATGCAATGTTTATTATTGATGCATTTCTGTTAAAAAGTTTCGCTCGTATTAATTATATAATCATTGTTACGGAAATACAGTTTCCATTAATATTCTGGTACCTAAATCAAATATATATGATTATAATCAAATAGTCATAGTTAAGATTTTATTTTTGTTTTAGATATTGCCATAATTATAATTTCAATAGTAATCTGACACGAACCAGTAATATCTTTTAGTAATAATTTCGTCCGATGTACAGATTAAATTATTTTTGTTTGTGTGTTTATTTTAATGCAAATCTCTAGTAATTAGTTTAATGGCTAGATAATATACATAGTTTTGTAAATAAAATATTATGTTGCTATGTTTTATTTTAGGTGCTAAATCAATTTTTACCTGCTTTCAAAACCATAATTTTCAGTTCTAAATTCGTAAACAAAGGCTTTAATAAATGTCACAAAATATTTGAATAACGTAAAACAATTATGTTGTTCACATAATATTTTATAAATATTTTTTAAATATTACCAACAGTTATCAGAACCATAATGTGATGTGGTGGTGAGAAGTGACGGTATAAGTCTGAAATCTAGAAAATTTCAAGTTCCTTCTACTTAAATCACCTCGTAATTTATGTTGGGGCAAAGCTCCTAAGTAAATTATACAGGTTCTGATTAGGTTAGAATAAATGCAAAAAAAAATTGCGTTCAAAATTCGCACCGCCGAACTACGAAAGCGTCACGAACTTATTAGACGACATAAGTATGTTACAAAACTAAAATTTTAAAAAATTTGTCTATGACAGTTTGTAATGGCCGCCTAAATTTTATAACAATGGCGCCAAAATCAGTACACTTAACTTTTACTGCAGCTCTCTAAATCTAATAAATTCCAAAAGTACCTAAAAGAAAATGTAATATCAATACGTAGTTATAGGGTATAATATTTGTATGTTAGAATCTCGGTACCTTGTTCATGTTTTTAAGGAAGACTCCAGGATATTGTCTTCATTATCATTTCAATATTGTACTTTTAGTTACGTTTTAATCATAATGATTATTGAATATATTCATTTTTATTTTATATGTTTTGTTTTATTTTTATTTCTGTGAATGTGAGTTAAGTTTATGTTATCATACTTATTATTGCTTTAAGAGAAAGTCAAGCGACAATTATTGGCATTTTTTCACAGCTTTTCGTATCTAACAGCACATTTTAAATGTTTTTTTTTTTTGCTTTTATGCAATTCGGACACAAGATAACATTGAAGATGTTCCTTTAATGTGTCTCCAAATCATAAGAATCACTTGGCTCTCTGGGTATCCCTATGCTTAAGACTTCCGACATAGGACGGTACCCACTCATTGTCAATGAGATCATGTTATAGGATAAGGTAAGTTACACAATTCAATGGTACCTTTTGTCTATAACTCTATAGGACTTCAAAACCATAATATTAAACGTACAACCACGCTACACGTCTTCACAATGCACATGTCCTATGACCATTCTAATAAATCATTGATACCGACTTCCAGACTGGCAAGATTCCCAACGTTCCCTGAACTTAGGTATCACGCGGCCGTCTCCAGGTTCCACTACTCTTGAAGACGTGCTGGACTCACTCTTGGGGTTGCCATCGCAGCCAGCGAGGATACCCACGCCTCAGCCCAGTCCTAGGAAGGGTTCAAGCCCCTATTATTTGATGGGCGGCAAGGTACATAAGTTTTTTTACTTATGACTATTTTATGCAATATTTAATTGATACCTACAATTTGTATCTGCGTGCAGGTCTGTTAATGATTTTCGCTACATGGAAGTTGCAATCTATTCAAGGCGAATTATTTGATGATTCTTGTGGCCCTACAAATCTTAAATTGAGTTCTATTCCGATGTAAAAGCTGTTGATTTGGACAAAATTGAATATAACAGAAATATAATAAGTATCATCATCAAAAAAATACTTCAGTATTTAGTCAATTAGGAATTCCGGCCATACTGGTATAACATCCCAAATTGTTCCTACCAGTCCTAAATAACCGTCCTCAGAGTCCCCGGTACGAACAACTGGCCAGTAGCGGGCACAGCAGCGCCTCCCCGGCGTCGCGCTTCCTCGGCACGCCCAGCGAGACCCACAGCTCAGTCACGGACAGTCCCGAACACGACCGACCAGGTAGGAACGATATGTAAGTCTGAGCCGTTCCAATTTTTCTACTACATTAACACACCTCCACAAAAGACTAGGCCCAAATCTATCTTACACTAAGCACTAGTAATCAGTTTTTTTTTTTTGTTTATTATTCATCTGCTACGCTGTCTAACGGACTTATCAGGTATCCTGTCTAGTGTCTAGGCGTATTGTGTAAATGGTTCTCTTTTGATATTGCCTTGTCGTTTATCGAGTAGGCAGCATGAAGTGTCCTCCGCGGCATGGTTGTATTTTGATTTTCCGGTGTTCTTAACAACGTTGGTTCTGAGTCTTACAATATTTCTTGATGTTAATCCATTAGCTTAAAGTTCATTCACCAAAATCAATTTAAAACTAAACTAATGGTTGTTCTGTACTATTTCAGGCAAGGATACAGTTGATAATCTTGGCGCTATGCAAGAGTCGAGGCGGCCGCGTTCGGCGCAGGGCGAGCACTCTCGCCGGAGAAGTGAGCCCTTTGCCCATAAAACTGTGTCCCTCGACCGTCGCACCAGCCTCGATGCCGCAGCCCTTCGCCCTTCCGATGCTCACTTAACTCACCATGATTCCCGAGCTTCCCTAGCTTCTCTACAGACTGAAAACAGCATAGACGAGGCCTTCGTCAGATGCAAATATCCAAAATGTCCCTCCCGAGCCCCATTACCCGATGCCAAACGACACTACAAGACTTGCCACAATTGCACCACAATGTATTGCTCAAAGGAATGCCGCAGGGCACACTGGGAGAAACACAGAAAAGTTTGCTTGCACACCCGAGCGAGCACCCTGTGCAGGCAGATCATATCAGCGGCCAAGGAAGACGCTGACGCCTTGCATCAAATTAGCACCATAGCTCATAGAGGCTACCTGGCCCTCGGAAGAGGCGTTGTTAAAGTATTCTTTACAAGTCCCGAGTCGGCAGAAAAGTTTACCACGCACGGTTTTCAACATTTAAGTGAGCCGGAGTTTATGAAGTGGACGTCTCTTCAGCCGAATGAAATGGGTGTAGAATTATACACTGAAGTGGTTAAACTTTGTAAAGCATACAATCCTGAGACGAGAGTAATTTTATACGTGGCTGTGTGTATTATCAGTGAAGTGCCGACAAAAGGTGCCGTCAAATGGGAAAGACAGATGGTGTCGAGATGCGCAAAATTACGTCTCAGTAAAACGGTAACTGTTGCAATTCAGGAACAGAATAGAAGACGGCATAGAAGAGATAGCAAGTCTACACCAGAGGATAGAGAAACTCTTATTCTGACTTCTAAATTAAGTAACGCGGGTGAGAAGAATGCAGCTACAGCTCACAAGTTTAGACAAATATGTTTCCAAAACATATCGAAAGAGCTGGAAAGTAGAGGAGTGAATCTAAAAAAGCATTTCCCCGAAGTCTACTCGAGATTAGGAGCGTACGTGGATGGTACGAGCGATAGGTTCATTCCGATGACCATTTACCCGAAAGATGTATCGAGTGGGAGGTCATTCATGTGCGTGATCATGCCGGACAGTGAAGTGGAGGGCGGTACGCCGGTGGACGGCAAAGTCACGACTGTAGACGTAGGTGTAGACCGGTCCCGACACCAGCTGTCTACTCCCATGTGAGAGTATTATATAAAACGTAGGTCGTTAGAAAATGCCGGTAAAGATGGCAGTTAACACCTACCAAAAATGGTGGTAGTGAAAAAGACATTGTGGTATTGGTGATGGTGTATTTCCCAATACCAATCTTCTTACACCTTTATTGTTTAAATTTTAATCTCCGAATATGAATCTCGTGTGTGAAATTATAGTATAATGTTAATGTGCCCTCAAAATTGTATTATGATTATTTTAGATACCTATTACTAATGCTATAATATGCTAATAATGGTATGCTAAACGCATCTTAAAACCACGCAAGGTCTTTAAATATATATTTAAATTATGGAATATATGAGCTCTATGTTGAGGAGTTCTTACATACGGTACGGAAAAATTAACATCAAAGCAAGTGTTTTCTAACTTTGTACAAAAGATAAGAATTAATATTTATATTAACTACCAGAATAAACTGAAATGAGAGGTTGTCATCAATCTTAAATCTAAGGCCCGTAGAGTGTTATAATAGATTTTTTGAACAAAGTTGGTAAAATCTGAGTCACGAAATAATATAGCGTCCCCTGCTTATACCTAAAATTATATATTTACTTCTTGTTATTTTCTCCGTTAAGTATATGAATGTCCCCTTACGTTATATAAATATTAATTTAAGAGAATTATAAGACGTTGTGACGTGTGTTATAAAAGTACATTTTTTATTCTAAGGACTTAGAACTTGTTTCTGCAATTTGACAATAGTTTAAATTAAAATTATATTTATTGCAAAGCCTTTATTGGCACAGAGGGATGTATTTAAGATTGTTTTAAAGAGATAAAGTAGGTATGCTTTACTATTCAGAAAAGAAGTGATTTTTATACAAAACGTAAGCTTTTAACGCATGCGAGCGATTAGTGAGAGTTGATACAAAATAAAACAATTCTAGTGTTTTGTCTTTAGATAGATGATTCAATTAAGATTTTTTTTATGGAAATTTACACATTTAGGTATTTGTAGTTAATGTTTTTGTGGATGAGTCAGGTTGTGTTTCTAATAAAATGGCTCATTAAAAACTGATGTGGCGTCATAAGACGGAGCCAGGCAGGAAAGAAAAAAAATACAGTCGCAATATAAAAACATGAATTATTATATGGCATGATGGGAAAATCATGTAGGTATTCTAGTCATCAGTCCCTTTACATAATAGGTTCAAGTGGCAAGTACCTCCTCATCTAAGCACCACATTTTGATGCTCAACCCACACGACAGTGAAGGCACTGACTCCGTTCTACGCTACATACCTACATTTTACACTTTTACTCATCGGCTGGAGCGGAAGCGGACAGTATGGATATGCAAGTGTCAAATATTCCTAAACCTTTACATTCCTTTCAAACATTAAAAAAGCCACAAAATATTAAATAGTTTTGTAATTAACGCGAGGTGCCAACATAAAACGAGAGGTTATGCTTGAAAAATTAAAAATAAATGAAGGATGTGCTCTACAGACTCGTCCAAGAAATAATACTACCAAATTATGTAACTGTTCTGTACATAAACAAAAGAAGCGTGTTTTGTACGAAAGTGATATTTTTTTTGAAGAAAAGAACGCGGGAAATTGCATTATTAATAATGGTAACCCAAGTGGTTATGGGTCGCCATTTTTGGCGAAAAGTAAGTTCAAAATTAGTCAGGTGTATGGAACGATCTGTTGTCGGAGAAAAGTAGGTACCCACGATAGGTACCTACCTATTCACCCTATCCTAGTTTACCTGGGTATTATGAGTAGCAATATTGGTAGACCAACTGGACATGATTGGGTAGTTACCTGGGTAATTTATTTACTTTAAGGCTCTCAGAAATTCTCGCAACCATCGACAATCGACGCTTGATTAGATAAACTTTCGTACAAACCACAAGACTTTCCCTCAGCTGCGGCGCAGGCAACAATTCTTCCAAAAAACGGCAATGTATGTGGTGACAAAGCTGTAATGTGTAATTATTTATATCGTTGTTATTTAACTTAAAAGACAAGATAAATATGTTTAATGTTTATGGTTCTGCTTCATTTTGTACTCACTGTAACGGCTTGTCGGATCAAAGAATGATTGTAAAATACTGGATGTGGTACCTAACTTCCTAACTCCCAATTAAGTTGTAAGTAAGTAATCATGTATTTACCAACAAACTTAGCCTACGTAACATCGTTTTTGTTTCAATTAGGGATGGGTATGGCTATTACAGATGAGGCAGGCTCCTGCCCATAAAACTAGGAAAATCCTGTATCTTGAATGAAAGTTGGTATCAAGGTGTCGGAAAGTTCTTTGAGCGCAAGATAGAAGCAGCCCTTAGAAATAGAAACCTTGAATGTTGTGTTGTCTGCATCTAAACCCAAACTGTCGATATATAAATGCCTCATACTTTTATATTTAGTTCTACGCATTTCGCGCAGTTGACATTATATCAATGTATCTAATCTAATATGGTAAAAAATACAATCATTCCTTCAAAAAATCGGGCATTATAAATATTTTTTATATTAATATCATCATTGCCTAAGCCAATGTGCTGGAAAAAAAAACATAATTATTTTAATATACTAAAAAAAATGGCCCATGATTATGCGAGTAAAAATGTATGTCTTGACCTAGTTTACCTGTGTATATAAACTAACGCTCATTAAAGTTTTTCTATATAATTCTATAATAAATTATAATTTAGACATTTTTTAAACTAATCTAATATACTACCTACTTGTAAACGCCTATAAAGATTTTCATACATTATTATATTCATAATGTTGCCATATCAATTGTTTTTCATAGTCTGGAATCCAGATTTTTTATCTAGTTGTCCCTATGTATTTCAAATAAACGGCCCAGCTACTAATTTTGTTTAATTTTCTTGCCTTCCCTATCCCTACCTAAACTTATGAAAGTGATCTAGGTAACTGGGTGCGGCTTCTGCCACAATCAAGACGCGTTGCATCAGCGCCAAAGATCAGTCAGCGGTCTGCTTGCAGCGAAATTACTTATTCAAACGTCGAACACGACCGCGAGCATGGCGATTCGGCCATGTCATCAGGCAGGATTTTTTTGGTTGGAATATCATCAAATACCTTCTCCCGCTCTGGATGGAGCAGGAGGGCGTGTCAGACTTTTACTGACTAAAACCCACCCGTGTTCCCTCAGTTGCCTGTGTGCCAGGGGCCGTGGTATTTCTTTCGAACAACCCGCACCCCTGGCAGGCATCGGCCCTTGCGGGCCCCATCAGTTGATGCTGACATCGGTTTGAGGCGCGCGTAGAACACAACGAGCCGTCGACCCGGACTTGGTCCTTACCGGACAACGAGCTACCCATTACTCGCTGTCCGCAAGCCCGCGCCTACGGTGGCCGGGAATCAGTCTCCCGCTGAGACTAAGGCCGTGAGGGCGCATATACTGCATGCGCCGCCTCCCTCTTCGCGAGCATTACTGCTTCGCAGAAGGAGGTGACTGCTACCCATGCACTCTCGCTCCGTACCATGGCCTGGACCATGGGCCCATGGGCCCACGATCTCGTGGATCACGACCTCTTCTTCATCAGAAAATGATTTGAGTCGTGATTAAATTAAGTTGTTTTGACATCAGTTATTGTTATGTGGAATCGATGTGGAACCGAAAATTAATATGATACGAAAACCGGGGCTAAATAAAATTACCGGACTGGTCAATGAAGTTAACTATGCGTGTTATTCTCGATTGTATGGAAAACATAGTATTACTGCGAGAAACATGGCATATATTGATTATAGGTTTTCAAACTAACGTTAAACAAAATTAGAATAATGACCAACAATTTTTAAGTGTAACGTAGAATATCGGTCCATAAACAAGTAAAATACTTTTTCTCTGATTGATTTCCGAACGAAATCAAGTTTTTGACCTTTGACCGAGTGACATTATTATGACATTTGATCAATAGAATTCGTGCGAAATACGGACACGGACGGGTAATTGGCCGTGCTGCAATTTTGAAGCGCATTCTAGTGAATTATTGTGAAATTATAGTGTTTACTTTTGTATAAATGTTAAGCATGGTGCCGTCAACTGTGGTGTACGTTGCGGCAGTGCCAATCTCAGTAATCGTCGCCCTAGGTTTGCTTCGTAAGTGGAGGTCTAGGAAATGGGCAACCTGTGTGAGCAATACGTGTTTAAGAGGGAAAACCTTCCTCATCACCGGAGCAAACAGTGGAATTGGGTATGAAACGGCCAAGACTATTGCTAGGAGGAAGGGACGGGTGATATTCGCCTGCAGGGACATTGGTAAAGCCAAGGAGGCCATCGCTCACATTCGCAAGGAACAGCCCAATGGGGGCGAGATGGTGAGTAAAAAAAGACCAAATTTTTTATTCACACTATTTTCATTGTTCTACCTTCAATTGTAAAAACATTCTATTAATATTTTTTGACGTCATTTTGAAATAAGGGTGACTATTTTCTGCTTTGACATTATTATTACGCGTGTGTACAACACTTTCTCCCAACAAAAATAACAATGTCAATATTGGCCGTGAGGTCACATGACAACTAGTAGTAGGTACATACATGAGCACCTGTTTTGTACCTCAGTGGTGTAGCATATTCCTAAAACTGAATAATTAAAATGATTTATGAAGAGTGATTACCAATCAAGCTAAAATAGCCTTTATTTATTTAGACAAAGATTATATCATACTATTTTTTATCAGTGGAAACTTTTAAATGGCCTTCATGTTTTAAGTACACTGTATAAGTAAGCTGTAAGTTTCCTGAATAAAATAAAAAATACTTTTATGAATAACTCATACCGACCCATGAAAAGAGAAAATGTGGGTGACTATAGGTACATCTCTGCCTATTCTTTCACGATTACAGGCGTGATGTTCTGTTATGTTACAATAAAAGATTTTTAGGATTTGAAAAAAAAAATCAAATCATTATAAGTTTCGGTATATAGTTCTTCGTTATTGCACAGAAACAATGATTAATTAAATGTAAATTCTTATCAACGGTACCATAATGTTGAGAGGAAATGTGTTTATTGTTGGCAAATCAACAAGTTATCTCCTCTTCTTATGTAAATACCTACAACTTGTTATCTTGAGAAGCTGAAATCGTAACAGTCACAATTTTTAAGAGATGTGGCTTATTTGAATCATATTCGTACAATTTTATCTCAATTTGAAGCTAGCATAAATAATAATACTAGATTCTATCATACAGTCAGATTGCCAATAAAACTGGCTCAGACCATAGGTAAAACGGGCTGGTGTCTGCAAGTCCACATCAATGCGTGTATTTTGCATACAGGCTCACAGACTATATTAGCCCTTATATCATCATCATCATTTCAGCCGAAACACATCCACTGCTGGACATAGGCCTCCCCAATTTGGGGGGGTTTGCCATAATCGCCACGCTTGGCAGGCGGGTTGGTGATCGCAGTATGGTGGTAGCCCTTGTTTATATAAGTAATAAATAGAAATTTAAGCCATGTGAATCAGCCGGGCCACATGTGGATGTGGCTCGCTGGGGCTGGGTGTACAGGACTTACTTATGAAAAGCATTAATATTCTTAACACATACAAATAAAACAATTTTATAAACATAAAAAATATAACACTTACAGTAAAATGTGGTGAATCTAGACGAAACTTTAAAGTGGATTTTCCGTTGAAATTATGATTGTTTTCTGCCAACAAAGGTACTTAATCGTTAATTATAAAACAGTAAACATATTAGAGTCCTTTTTTACTACAAACTAAATCATTTCAACGGCAAAACCCACTTTAAAATTTTGTCTTGATGCACCCCTGCATCTCTATTCACCCCATTTTACCGTACACTAAAACAAAAGAAAACCTAAAATCAAAAAATATTGACTCATTTAAATATGATTTAAAAATAAAAGGGAAATTCACTGGCTCCTTTACCACAGTTAAAACTAGGCAGCTACTGTAACTCTTATTTTGTGTCAAAACAGTTCTTTTTAATAATAATGCAACATCAGGTCTGTATTCTCCGATGCGTTAGGTAGAGGTGTACACCGACATTTCACCAAAGTCCCATGTAAAAGGGGGCCTAATTGCCATCAACTGGGCCCGAATGCAGAATACCAACTGCTACTGTGAAATTCTACATCTCATGTGAGATGGAAAAACCCAAAAACATTTGGTTCGACTTGAGTTTCGGACCCAGGATGTCATGCTCAGCGGTAGCGCTTGCAACTACTACACCAACGAGACTGTTAAAGTTAAGTTAGTTGTTTTTTTTTACATGTAATATCAAATATTATTTTATTACAGATCCCCATGCAGCTAGACCTAGCATCATTCGAATCAATAGAAAACTTTGTAGAAGTAGTAAAAGCAGGCTTCAACAAGATCGATGTACTGATCAACAATGCAGGAGTTGTCGTACCATTGAACAAAGACCTTAAAACAAAGGAAGGATTTGAAATCCATTTCGGTGTAAATCATTTGGGTCATTTCCACCTCACAAATTTACTGTTGGATCTCTTGAAGAGAGCTACACCAAGCAGGTATGTGGAAAACTCATTAACATTTGTTTGTCTGTTCATTAATGCCTTTATTTATTTATTTTAAATTAAAACTTAATGCATAAGTAAAAAAATACTGTACAAAGGTGGACTTAATGCCTGAGGCATTTTCTACCAGTCAACCTTGGGGTGATGCAGAGAGAAAACATGGCAGGTGCAACATAGGGGATAGGTTACTCGAAAAATAATATATTATATACTAATACATAGATACATACATACATATATATATAACGCATGCATGCGCATGCATGTTACCTTAGAATCTATGTTTGGTGAAATAATTAGGTTAGCAGTGAGATTAATTTCATCATATTTTGTAGGTAAATAAATTAAGTAGGTCTTAACCTATTAGTTACAGGTTTGAATGAACCTAGATCGGGTGGGTCGCTATCTATCATTCTAATTCCGAAACATTACCACTTGGACTTTTAGTAAAAATATTTTAGAAATAGTTTATTTTTAGGCACTATAATTGTATGGGAAATTTACTACTGTTAGCTAAATGTACTCTTTTTGTATACGTTTTTTTTTTTTTTTTATTAAATAAATTATTAAATTAAAAAAAAATTATACATTCTCTTTATACATTCTCTATTAAGAATATAATCTAAAAAAAAGCTTTAGAACAATAACATACTTAGCTAGTCTATCTATGAATTTCTTACTAATCTATTGATATTTAAGAATCCCAATGACAATTACATAATTAATATGAAGAGAGAATTAATTAGATTACAATAAAATAAATCGTCAGAACTATTTGATAACAATGCATCAATCAAAGGGTTATAATTAAGTAGATAGGTGATTGTTTACACAGATTAACTTGTTGTTCTAACAAATGTTGCAAGATATTTTTGAGGGCTATCACAAATCAACTCTGAACCTACTTATTTCATGGCAAATACAAAAATGATCCTTTACCCTTTTTAGAGTTCCGTAGTCAACAACTATGACGAATATATGACGGATCCCCTCATATTTTCGCCAAGTCCGTCGCTTAGCAAGATATTCTTAGTACTAGAAAGCTGTAATTTGACATGGATATACATATTGTTCACGCCGACAAAGTGGTAAAATAAAATGTTGATAATAATAAAAAAATGGATACCTCTACACGTAAAGTGGGGATGTTAATTTTTTTCTCGTCTACACCATAGTGTAGGGTATCGTTAGATATGTCTTTCAACAATATTGTAATTATTCGGTTGAAGGATTTGTTTGTGAAATATTAAGCTTTGAAGTGCTAATTTTTGCTAGCTAAATGTTTATTTTTGGATTGTGTTTTGAAGCTAAAAGGAAAACTATCACAGCTAAGTAGACTTTACAAATTAACGAGTAATTGTCGACCAACTTACTTTGGCAGTTGGAATGTATGGTAGAACATGTTTTTCAACAACAATGTTAAGTTTGTTCTTTTGTTAAATTCATCCCTTCTACGGAACCCTTCATTGCGCGTGGCCCGACCCGCACTGGGCCGGTTTTCCTAGCATACATTTAAGTATGATCAGCAATAACTAGCGAAGTAATTGCGTAACATACTCACAATCCCAATGCCATTCAATTCAACCATTAATTTATGGCATTATTTACTACATAGAGCTGTCATCAAAAAAAAATCCTGTGCAGTAGATTATGAATTTCCTTCAAAATCCTTCGGATGATAAAAAGAGGAAACTGTGTTAGAGTCACAAATGGTATGCTCTTCAATGAGTGCCTCTCGTATATATGAGCACTTAATTGTTCGACCGATTACCGATTTATCTTTAGCCACAGCTCTAATTCTCCATTTAACACGTGTCACATTTCATCATGAAATCAACTGGCTTTACCCAACAGAAGCCCACAAATGAACCCGTAAACCTGCTTGTTAAATAATAAATAAACATACTCATACTGTTTACTGCTCTCTAGTTAGGCCAGGTGGCCTCCCGTGTATAAACAAGAGCCACAACAGATACAGATGTTTCATATTTTAACACCTCTCTATACTTAGAGAATATAAATAGCATATATTACGGTATTACGTAACCTTTGGTCAAGTCAATGGACGGAAACATCGAAAGATAAAAAAAAAATCGATACATTTATCTTCTCGGGTATGGAAAATATAACTGTAGATATAGCATCATAGCAATAATCGACCGTTCTTACATTATGAATATACATATATTTTGACTAGCTGTGGCCGCGGCTTCGCCCGCGTGGATGTTGGGAATTAGATTGTAAATCAAACTTAAATGTCATTTATTCAAATTAGGCTGAGAATCAGCACTTTTCGAACGTCAAAATACATAAGACAGTCCCCCAAAAACACCCACCCGTCACCACTTCCTAGTGCTTTAGCTGGGAAGAAGAACTGCACCCTAATTGCGTAACACGCGATTAATCATAATCGGTTTCATTTTGACAGTTCAACAATATTCATTGCGTCATTTACGTTCTTGAGCAGACACATTTTTAGAATATATGAAGCAATGGTTTAGCCATCTGTTTCAAAACGAAACAAATTATGATGAATCGTGAGTTACGCAATTAGGGTGCTGGCGCAACAAACTCCCCAGTAAGTTCTGTTTACGTTTTTATTTTATTCATAATAATGAATAAAATTATTATTTATACTCATTATTATTTATTTCTGCTTGAGTACCTATAGTTTTCAATGTTTTGTTGGTATATTGGCGTGTACTAGCTGACATATGGTCAATTTAATGTTTTTTTGTGTTTCGTATGTGCTGCTATAGGGAGTTTGTTGCGCCACTTCATCTTCCTAGCCAAAGCACTAGGAAGTGGTGAAGGGCGGGCGTTTTGGGGGGACTGTCTTATGTAATTTTGACTCTCAGCCTAGTTGGAATAAACGACTTTTGATTTTGACTATCCCACAGAAATGTGCTACTGGGACTAAATGCCTATGTTACTCCTTATAAAATCAGCTATCAGCCAGTGAAAGTCCCGTCAAAATCGGTCCAGCCGTTTCGGACATTAGCCGGAACCGACAGACAGACAAAAAATGATATGCATTTAGTAAACAGCTGTTATTTTGATATTACAAACAGACCCTTCAATTTTTTTTTTTAATAAACACTAGGTATTGCTCATTAAGTCGTACCTTGCCCTAACTTGACATTGACACCTGACTATAATTAGACCTACTACTAATTTGACCTTCATTCTAAATTAGAAGTAAAGTCCGCGGGGAAGTTTCTAACTCACTATCAGTTTCAATGGCTTTCATTTTGACAGTTGTTGAGCAGACGTATTTTTCGAACATATTATGAAACAATGGATTAGTGGTTAGGCTTCTTATCCTTCAAAATGATTGAGATACGACAGTGTGTCACGAAATTAGAGTGCAGGAAATAAAAGACTGATTTTCCAGTGTAAGATACATCGTGTCATTGTTAGGGTTGGCAGGATTCGGCACAGCCGGGCGGCAATATTCAATGTATATCGATTTTTCCGCCTGACCTGTGTTAGGTAACAGACATTAATTTTTTAAACTTCACAAGAAACACTTTACAGGAAATTGAAAAAAAAATTGTCTCTGAAAATAATTTGATTGCCAAAAGATTAATTATTACGCCTTACACAGTAATAATAAACTTAAAATTATGCATGAAAATTCGCCTTCATATTGAACGCAATTGTGCATATAAACGATATGTTTACAACGAAACAGAATAACAATGTGCTGTTCCATATTCATTACAGAATAGTAGTCCTGTCATCAACACTGCACGAGCGTGGGAATATCGACTTTGACGACCTGAACTTAAAGCAGCAAGTTGAACTGGCGAAGAAAAAGGGCGGTAGTCCCCGACATAACCCTGGGTACTGCAACTCCAAGCTGATGAATGCGTACTTTGCCAAGTCGCTGGCTGCTAGCTTGAGGAACACTGGCATTGATGTTCACATGGTCTGCCCTGGTTTCTGCGCTACTAACCTTTTTAGGTAAGTTTATAAATTCGAATATTTTTACACGCTTTATATTAGCTTCACTTGTATGTTTGTATGTAACCGACTCCTTTGAGCACGATTTTGACCCACTTTAAACGGTCAGATTTCATTGAAACTTTGTAAACTTGTCGAGGACCGATGACAATTCAATAATTTAAAAAGAATATGAGAAAAAAAAACACGTTTTTGTAGTTAGTAGAACTAAAAAATAGAAAATAAATAATAGTTGAAAAAACACGCTTTAAAAACCAAACTAATAAAGGAGAAAATAATTAAATTCAATTAAAAAGCGTGGGGTGCTTGACATTAATTGATTATAAAAATACCTCAAAAAGCACCCCACGCTTTTTAATTGAATTAAATTATTTTCTCCTTTTATAGTTTGGTTTTTAAAGCGTGTTTTTTTAGTTTTTTAAACTATTATTTATTATTTGTTGATTTAGGAAGGTGAACGAAAATACTGATGTTATTAATTTATACTAGTGGTCGCTCCAGTGGTCGAAATTCGATCATAGTTAATTTAAATCAAATCTTTCCTCTGTATAATTTTAGTTTAAATATTATATAAATAAATACTTTTACATTTCAGGTATTCAATAAAATGGTACCACTACATATTAATGGCTCCTATATTGCTTGCCTTCATGAAGACTGCCAAACAAGTAAGTATTACTTTAATTTTAAAGGTAATAAATGCACCCACAATATCTTAAAATTAGAACTTTAATTATGATCTTTATAGTTTACAAAAAACCGGCCAAGTGCGAGTCGGACTCGCGCACGAAGGGTTACGTACCATTATCTATAAAAACGGCAAAAAAATCATGTGTGTTGTATGGGTGCTACTTAAATATTTTTAAAGTGAATATACAGGGTGATTGGAAGATGGGTGCAAAGCTTTAAGGCGAAGATAGTACAGACAATTTAGAACCATTTAAGCCATGGTTGTCTTAGACGAAGTCTTACCAAATATTTTTAACCAAATTTTTAAGTTTTTTTTTTGCCAAAGCCAAATTGAATGATAATGAATTCATTTTTTATTTATTTAATTAAAGTAATGTGTAAGCAATCAAGCAAAACATGTTTTAGGCTTCTGTGTCATTAGACATTTTTTTTACAGACATTTAAAGCTCAGAAAAAATAAAAAAATTGTACAATACGTCTTTTAAACCTTATTAAAAAACAAAATTGGTAAGACTTCGTCTAAGACAACCATGGCTTAAATGGTTCTAAATTGTCTATACTATCTTCACCTTAAAGCTTTGCACCCATCTTCCAATCACCCTGTATAACTAAATATTCTGTGAATATTTTAAGCGACTACCTGTTGCCATTATCAATATCGAGCAAAAATATCACGTTTGTTACAACAAATCCCATACATGGGAGCCCCCATAAATATTTATTTCATTCTGTTGTTTAGTATTTGTTGTTATAGCGGCAACAGAAATACATCATCTGTGAAAATTTCAACTGTCTAACTGTCACAGTTCATGAGATACAGGCTGGTGACAGACGGACAGAATTGGTTCACTGCTAATAATTTAGTATTAAATGGCAAAAAAACGAAATGCATAAGATTTGCTTTACCAAATGTCAAGGGTGCTGACTGTGACATAGTATTGAATAAAGAGAAACTAGAATTCGTCGATCAAACTGTTTTCCTAGGGATCACGCTCGACTCAAGGCTACAGTGGAGTCCTCATTTAACAGCTCTTGCAGGACGGCTAAGTTCAGCAGCTTATGCTGTGAGAAAAATCCGTCAATTCACAAATGTAGAAACCGCGAGGCTAGTCTATTTCAGTTACTTTCATAGTATCATGTCTTACGGTATTTTACTATGGGGACGGGCTGCAGATATCGAGTCTATTTTTATTCTGCAGAAAAGAGCCATTAGAGCAATATATGGCCTCCGTAGGCGGGATTCTCTAAGAGAACTGTTCAAAGTTATTAATATCATGACGGTACCTTGTCAATATATCTATGAGAACATCATGTACGTCAGGAAAAATCTAAATCTTTTCAGTAAAAGAGGTGAAAGACACACCATTAGGACTAGAAATAGGGACCAATTAGTTCAACCAGGCTTCAGACTGGCTAAAGTAGATTCATCCTTCATGGGGTACTGTTTAAAATGTTACAATAAAATACCTCCCCACATACTCCAATTGAATGAAACGAAATTTAAATCTTGTATAAAACGCACACTATGCAGCCATGCTTATTATAAGTTGGGGGATTACATCGCTGACAAAAATGCTTGGCTAAACGTTGCTTGTCCTGCTCCACAAGGTACCTTAAACTAAATTGAATAGCATTTGTAAACATTGTTGGAGCTGCTGAAGACTGTAAATGCTAGATACATTTGCATTGTATAAATTCAACCTTTTAGTATTGTATAATTGCATAGCATACGTGTGAGCACTATGTCCTTACTATATAGCTAACATTTACAGGGTACGTCTTTCATTGACTTGAATGTGCCCTGGCAGCTGAGAGTATGTCATGCTCACTCAAATGTCTCGCTGGTGGTGGCGTGTGTGTTGGATCATTAAGTTCCCTTCAAAATGGTTGAGCTGAATGGTGCTGATCCATACGTCATGTTCGTGAACGGGCGCCGCCAGTAGGGACTGGTCATCTCTTAGCTCCCACGGCTTATTTTAATTTCTAAATTGTTAATTTATTTTTGTTTTAATTACGGACGCTTTTAATGTGCACGTCTTTTTACATCGTTCTCACATTGACAATTTCAACATAATGATGTAACCAACTGTTTGTAATAATATCATCATTTTAAAAGAGTGTCCATGGAGTTTCTTGCCCGTTCTTCTCCATAGGTACCTACGCTTTGGAATGGGCAACTAGCTTCATCTTTCTACCTCACCGACCTTGACAATTCAAAAGTGCCTTTAATTGGTTTATTTGAAATAAATGCTTTGAGTTTGAGTTTTGAGTTTGGACGGACAGCGGAGTCTTTGTAATAGGGTCCCGTTTTACCCTTTGGGTACTGAACCCTAAAAATTAACCGAAAGGACGCAGTTCTCATGGTTTTTTCGTTCCTTTCATTCCTTTCATTTGCCGTTCTTTTCATCTTTAGTTCTAAATACGAATTTTATAGACATTTTGCAAATGACTACCTAACCATTGATAAGACTTTATCTTTTTGATATGAGGACGATTTATAGTTTTTATCTGTGTCTGACTCTGATATATCTCATGCTTAACGTTTTACGTCAAAATAAGGATGCTGACGCACACTATTAGTTAATAAAATATAAATTGACGTAATAATTAAATAATCAACACAATACAAGCTCGCTGTTGGATTTTCAACTTTCGGCGTTGGGCCGAGCGTTGGAAATCTAACAGCGTGCTGTTATTTAGGTTTCGCCTAGTGTAAGGTAGGTAATCCCAGATTTGCACGGGTATATTTTTATCGCGGCGATATTTTTTCGCGTCGTGGACCTTCAACGCTCTGTTGACCGCCGAAAGTTGAAAACCTAACAGCGGGCTTAGTGTTGAAGCCCTGGGGTGCGCTCTTCTGGATTCTCAATGCTAGACTTAATATCGAGTGTTGAAAATTCTATGCGAACCTAGGCTTAGTGAAAACGAGCATTATAAACGTAACATTCAAATTCTAACGAACCAAAAATTTAAAGAAATTATAAAAACTTTTCCAAAAAAAAACACCTGACTTCCAAAAAATCACTGCAAAGTGAAAAATAACTTTAATTTCGGAAGTCAGAGACTTTGGATATGTATTTAATTTAATTTTCATGTCACCAGTCGCCGACTTCCGAAATAGTTATTTTTCACTTTGTAGTGTTTTTTCGGAAGTCGGTTTTTTCTTGGAAAATGTTTTTATTTTTCACTTTTTAGTTATCCCACACCAATTGGAGATGTCATTATCTTTGGGGTAAAAACAATGCATATTTTTGCGATAGCAGCAATCGCGGTTGATTTACTGTCATTTTTTGAAGAGTAACGCATCATCAGATCTATATGAAACTTAAATGGGACCACACGGGACGCACCTGCTTTAAAATAAAAAAAGAATCATCAAAATCGGTTCACCCAGTCGAAAGTACAAAAATACAAAAAACAGAAAATCTAAATACAGTCGATTTGTGAACCTCCTCCTTTGTTTGAAGTCGGTTAAAAGCAAAGCAATTACCTAATCTTCAAAAATCTCTTCCAGGGCTCCGAAACAGTCGTCTTCTGCGCAACAGACCACAGCATCGAAGGTAAAACCGGTAAGTTCTACCGAGACTGCGCGGAGTACCCCTCAAAGCACGACTTCGATAAGGACGTGGAAGCCAAGCTCTGGAACGTCAGCGAAGAACTGGTCAGGGCTAGGAAACCGCTTTGAATGAGGAATTTGGAAAAGGCATAGTTATTAAGGTAGTGCCATTGCCTTGCCGTCGTGGACTGAAAATGTTTACCACACAAACGATAGTTAAGTTAATGTTGGTAGAAAATCGGCTACCGAAAAGGATCTTATGGATTCTCGCTAAGGTCTAAAATTGCTTGCATTGCAAAAAAGAAATACGTAGCGTAGATAAGTCAATTTAATTGTCATAAAAATAAATGTGATAAACATTTTTATTACGCGACTGCACGGTTAATGAATGACTTAGGGTCAGTGAAGACAGAACGGCAAAATACACGCGCGTGAGGCTCGAGCCTTCTCTGGCCTCAATTCGAACTGAGAGCAACCGAATCGCGAGCATGTGCGAACCGACTTAGTCGATATTCATACTATTTTCTACTTTAGGTTATGGTAATACGGTCCTATTTTCAATAGAGCCTGTAAATTGCTCGGACATTTTTCCGTTCGTTCTGAACTGACCTATAGATGTTATATTTTGATGCATACCTGCGTTTTGTGTGTGCGACTTTTTAAATTATCTTGGTAAAAAAAAATACAATATCTAAGAAACAACTTCAAGAAAGCTACACATACCAATTTCATAGGTTAAATCGCTTGATATAGTCTTTTTACTACTTCTTACGAAACCAATTATTTTTGGTAAGTATTTTTTTTTAATTATAATCATTAGGTCCCAGGAGAGCAGTGGTGGCCCAGTGGTAACAGTGGTAAAAAAAATACTTATATTAAAAGTTACTGCAATCGATTCATTCAGTAGTCAATTAAGAACAAACTACTTTCAGGTCTTGCGTCCATTCTGACCTTAAAGATGGAACACACATAAAACGCAGGTATAGTATTTTATCTCACCACCGAAAGCTCCTGCGCTTGCACACACGTTCACAGCGAGTTTGTACACTTGGTGACCACAAGTGAAGCGCGCATCGCTTCTTGAGATAAAAATACTAATTATAGATTTCGCCAAAGCTATTTTATTTTTTTGTTATTCTATTTAAGAGTTCAATATACTTACGTCTACTACCACAAATATTTCTATGGATACTTAAATTCAAATTGTGAGTTAAGTACTTAAGGTAATTTAGATATACATAGTTTGCCATATTTCGTTTAGTTTGAAAATGGCTGTGGGTTTGTTGAATATTTTGGTTTATTTCGTTAGGTTGTTGGTACAGTAAAGCATAATTCCTAGTAATGTATAATCTCAAGATACTCGGATACTATCGTTGTTAGAACAATATTAGATGTATTTTTCTTCGTAGGTTAGTGGTTTACAAAATGTGGATATATCTGTAAAATATTTATTACAATTTTTAAAGTGGGTTTTTTTTGTTTTATTTGGACTCCTGTAGGCCGATACTCATACAAGTATTTCTATCTGCAAGTTATCGTTCTTTTATTTATGCTGCAAACACTAAAATGCATAACTTTATTAGCATCCCAGTTTTGGTGGTGCGCCACTTCTTCTTCCCAGCTAAAGCACTAGGAAGTGGTGGCCTGTCTTATGTAATTTTGACGTTCTAAAAGTGCTGATTCTCAGCCTAATTTGAATAAATGACTTTTGATTTCGATTTAGTTTTTCGCAAATATAACCAACCTCGTAACTAACCGTAACCCCCGTAACCGTCGTAATAACTAGACCTCGTACCTAGGTCAAAAATAATGGAAATTTTATCCCCCCCCCCCTTGTATAACACGCCCGGGATCTTTATCTGCAGATTAAATGGATGACCTTAATTGACCTCGACCGTAAACTTTGTCTAATTTTATTGTTGGATTGACGCTATGACCATGTGTTAACATAACTGTTGTAAGTTCATTCGGCAACTGAAACATATTCTGAAATATGTTATGAGAATCTCAAGCACTTATTCCACATCACAATTATTTTTTGCCGTCTATGAAGTCAGATAAGTCTTGCTCTATTTTCATAACTTGGAATCCCCTAGTTTTTCGCAAATACCTCAAAAACTAGACGTCCTGGGTAAAAAATAATGAAATTTGCTTTCCCCTTGTATACCACCCCCGGGATGTTTGTCTTTAAATTAATGGATGACCTTAATTGACCTCGACCGTGAACTTTGTCTAATCGCTATTTGAAACCATAAAATGGATAAGTTTCTCCGTTTATCGAGTTTCTCGCAAATATCACAGATTGGACGTTCTAGGTCCTTGACCTTTGTCCCAATAAACATGACGCTGTGTTAACACTGCTGTACCAAAGTTCATTCGGCAACTGAATTATGCAAAATGTCATGAAAATCTCGAAAGTGCTTTTCCTACTTTGCTGTAATTAGTCTTCTATGAATTCAGACTTGGTATTTTTGTAAAATGCGTCTTAAACTAACTAAAGAATCATGGTCATGGAATGCCTTTTTTAGTTTGTCACTTTTATTACTGGACTTCCGTCCCAGGCCAAAAATACTAAAAATGTTATCCCATAAGTCTGTTTGCATGTTTGTCTGCAGATTCTTGGATGACCTTAATTGACAGCGACTTTTGTTGTCATGTTGGGTTTATGTTACATGAAGCTGTAACATTAGCACTATTATAAGTCAATTCGGCTACCGAATATTTCAAAATGACACATAATGTACATCATGTATCCGGCGCACCTTCGGCAGTCAGGACCGGTTGCTACAAGAAAGGAGACCATGAAAACAAGTGAATAAAACACATGAAGTTTTTCAAACCCTTTATTAGGTAGGTACCACAACTGTAAAATATCAAGCTTTTAATCTGTTTTTACATTTTGTGAGTAAATCTCAATGACAAAGGCGCAAGTCACCTCCATTCTACGTGCATTATTAATAAATTATACAGCTCCTCTTCCTGTATCCCTGTTAGTTTGGATTACCGTCTATAGCACGACCAGCAACGGGTTCAAAATTGGTTAAAACTTACTTTTACATAATAATAAAAACGAAATTTTGTTTTCAATTTTGTCTGTATGTCAGCGATTTTCTCAAAAACGACTGAACCAATTATGATGTATTTTCACTAACTTAATTGACCATAGATTTTTTATATATCTATGTTATCGACATGCTTTGAAGACCGTTAAAATATACGTAATCTATGAAATACGTACTTCATAAATTAGATACCGGTAAAACGGGGTGAATAGAGATGCAGGGGTGAATCAAGACGAAACGGCAACTAGCTTCATCTTTCTAACTCACCGACCTTGACAATTCAAAAGTGCCTGTAATTGGTTTATTTAAAATAAATTCTTTAGAATTTGAGTTTGAAACTTTAAAATGGATTTTAATGTTGAAATTATATAGTTTGTAGTCAAAAAGGACTCAAATATGTTTACTGTTTTATAATTAACGATTAAGTGCCTTTGTTGGCAGAAAACGATCATAGTTTCAATGATAAAATCCATTTTAAAGTTTCGTCTCGATTCACCCCTGCATCTCTATTCACTCCGTTTTACGGTACCTAATTTATACAAGTTATTATGATTTCAAAACTGAAGTATTAACCGACTTTCGCTGCTGAGTCTTCGTGCTCGCCATTCTCACGCATACGGGAATGACAGAATTGTCTTGGTTCCTGAACCAACGACAAAAATGTTTGACATATTCCGTCCTTAAGCGCTGCGTGGTTCCTGGCCATAATGTGAAACTAGCGTTACATAAATTATTACATCAATAATAACACTCATTGAGGTAGACTTTCCAAACGGTACAATGACCAGGAGTTACTGCACCAATTACCTACCAATACTAACATTAGTTTACATAAAAATAGAACTATTTATCAATAAAAGAAGTGCAACGTTTATTAATGAGTCCAGCTGCGATTTCTTTACAATTTATTTACTTGTTTGGAACAATCATCACCTAGCGTTTTAATAATTCTACAAAAGGAATCGATAAATTTATAAAAACCTCTACAGGGTGGAAAGGAAACGCTTCCGAAGCCAGAACGTAGGTTATATACAACCTAAATGCAAACGGATTCGCCTTAAATTGGTTATTTTGCATCAATTTAAAACTTTTGACGCTTCTGTAATGTTTCTACTTATTTTATTTTGGCGGCGCTTTACACAGGATGCCTAAACCTAAAGTCGCCGCCTGGACTTGGGGTCGTTTTTAAATGTGTTTAATCTCAAATAATGGTTCATTTAACTGTTCTCACAGCATAGCGTACAAAAATGCTAAAAACATTAGGTTAAATTGTAAAAAAAGGGTACTGTATCGAGAATCACTAGCCCTATCACCTATCTTCGTTTTCGGAAGCGTTTCCCTTACACTCTGTATATTAGAAATGTCAATGAAAATACTGATATTCAGCTGCGTCCACTTATACTGGAAGCCGACCCCTGCATAATTAGGAAAAGGGTAGGCAGATAATGATGATTAGAAATGACTTTAAATATTTTCTGCAAAATAAATAAATCGTAATGAAATGCACTACAAATCTATCTTAATATGAATGATGATATTCTTCTGATCAAGAAATAGTTTGTAAAAACAATAATTATATAGGTATATAACTTTACCGCTTAACAATATGGTAACGAGAAGCTAGGCACTTGGTGAGAATCAGCATTAAGGCTCCCGTAGACCGGCGCGACGCGACTCTAAATGACAACTTCTATGAAAACTTCATGGAAATTGTTCTAATATAGTCGCGTCGCGCCGGTCTGCGGAGGTCTTCACAACTACATAATTAGGTATAATGTAAAACTATTTAATTTCTAATATAAATAGTTAAATACAATTCATACTAGAATGGGGTCGACACAGTTTATATTTGATACTTTTTGTATATTTTACAACATCGTTTATATTTAAATTATACAAAAAGTAGGTATATAAAATAATTGCATCTGAATAAGACTTTAAGGTCCACAATATCTTCGACTAAATCTATGAGCGAAATTAGCATATGAGTTTGAAATACACGCTTTTTTACAACCTTTAAAACATTCATAAAAATATATAAATACTTACACATTTACATAAAACGTCTCAGTAAATGTAACTACGCATTATGATGCGAATATTAGATAAAATGTTGCAAAAATAAACTGCTGTTTGGGGCCTTTAAAATGACTGGATATGCATGGAATGTGCCCTAAGTTATTTTTTACCTATATTATAATTTTTTCATTAAGGGGATTCTAGTCGCGGGCTCGAACTCACTGGTTGCCCTGGCTAAAAATCACGCTATCTCACCAGGCTTCGTGTTCGAGGTAGTATCAGTGATGAGCAGTTACACGCTAGCCTACACGCACAACGTTATCGAGTGAGATGCAGTATCAGTTATAGTAAAAAGGGCGTGTAAAAAATTAAGATAAGTCCTTCAAAAGATCGGGTTTTATGAAAAAAACCACTGCATAAATGAATTACCAATAAAGTTGATTGAACTTTTCGATATCTGAGCTTTGTCGGTACCGACTTGGTTTTGGAGATTTTTAACTTCTTTTATTACTTAAAAACGCCCAAAGTTAGGTTAAATTAGCATAAAAAACTAATCTTTGTTGGCTCATAACTTTTTAATGGCTTTTTATTTTAGTATTCTCTTTTCGTACAGACAATATTAATAATGAGACAAAACTATACCATGTTTAATTTTTGATGTACGTTATCGAACAGTGGAGTAATACACTCCCGAAGATTCTATAGAAAAAATGTTGACTAGATTCACCTTAAGGCAATCTATTACCTACAGTATTTTTGTATCACGAAGCGACGTGCGTTTTCCTTGTGGTAACCAAGTGCACAAACACGCTGTGATTGTGTGCGCGCAGACGAGTAGCATAAGCACATAACACGCACACGGTAGGACACACTTCCGAATTCGCCACTGTCTCAGACGGCACAAAGAGCTCCGGCGCTTACACAAACATTCAGTGTGGTTTTATTTACACTTGGTAACCACAAGTAAAGCGCGCGTCACTTCGTGAGTAAAAAATACTATAAAACGATTAAAGAGAAAGTAGTTACGACCCGTCTATAGGATTAATGTTTCTGTAATATCATGATTTGAGTCAATAAAAGTTTAATCTGATCATGTTTTTTTTTAAGTTTTAACTATTTGCACTAAATGTAGCCTTAGAGCGAAAACTTACTAAATTGCGGATTGGCTATTTTGCACTACAAGGGAATAATAAAAACATCAAATATACAGCAACAAACGGCAATGCGGCGGCAGGCCTAGGAGAAGGCGAGATGAACTCGACATTTTCCTTAAGAATCCTTATGGAAAAACCCACAGCAGTCTACAAATACTTATCTATAAGTAGGAAGGGACAGCTTTGTCCTACAGTGGGACTCAAACGGGTGACAATAATAATTGCGTAACACACTTTCAATCACAATCTGAATAATTTTGAAGGATATTGCTAATCCATTACTTCTTATATTCGAAAAAAATGTCTGCTTATCAACGTAAATACCGCAATGAATGTTGTTAAACTAACAAAACGAAAGCGATTGCTACTGATAGTGTGTTAAGCAATTACCCCACTGATTTCAAATACTTTGAAGTATAGTCGTGATAGGTTGTTTAGTTAAAATTTGGCCATATTGCGACTTAGTAAGTTTTCTCTTTACATTTAAAAGTTTTACTAGTCCTGTAGGTTTTGAATAAATAGTTATGCATCCTAAAAAATTTGTAAAGGTTGACCAAGCAACAAAAATCACGAGTACATATAGCATACTTTATCAAGCAATAAATATTTATATCACACAACACTAAAAAGGACGGCAACTACTTCTTTTGGTTTATAAATGAGTTTATAAAAATCTATTTAATAATGTTCTATACTAATAATAAAGCTGAAGAGTTTATTTGTTTGTTTCAACGCGCTAAGCTCTCGAATTAGCAGTCGGATTAAAAAAAATCTATACGTTGATAGCCCAATAGGGTATTACACCCATTTTTGAAAAGTGTGTGTGTGTGCGTCCGACTTGCTAATTGACTCATATGATTTTTAATTATTGATAAGTACTAATGTGCTTACCTATTTATTTAAAATTGTAATGACCTGTGTACCTACTTGACATATTTTTAAATTGATTTTTTTTTTATGTATTGGCATGCCACCTACTAATTTTAATTGTTTGTTTCTGTAAATTTTGTACGCCATTTAATGGCAAAACATAGTGCACATTTTTTTAAATACTAACTGTAACCATACCTATGTTTAACAAAATAAATGATTGATTGATTGATAGATTCTAAAATGCTAATAAACCACTAAAAAAAACACAACATTTTTATTGAATCGATTAGTGCCATAAAAATTCATTTAAATTTTACATTTTCATATTTCGCGCGTAATTTGACGAAAACGCTGGACGCAGTGGATGCCATGTTGCTTTGTGGGAATGACGTCACTTTGCTATGTAAACAAATGCACTGATATTTTGTTTATCTGTTTATAATTTAAAAAAAAGTTATTATGCTACTTTTGTTGGTTAGCTGTTCCTGAATCTAAGATATTATTTCAATAAAAAATATTTTGTTTACGAAAATAATAAAAGTACAAAGTTGTTCAGTTGATTAGTTTAAACAGCGGTATGACGTAATAACATGGCGGCTACTATTTCATGGTGTTCAAAAACAGATTTAAAAAACTGAAAGATAGAAGAAACTAAAACTAATAGATTTAAAAAATATATTTTGTTTAGAAGCTAGTATTGAATAAACTGGAAAAGCTAACGAAAGTATATAATTTACACTTGATAAATCAGGGGCCCTACTCTCTAAGGACGAAATCCGTAATCTCGGTCGAAGTTACGGGCGTTTCCTACTCCGTATTACTAACGGACCTATGATTAGTTTGAGGCCCAAACTAAGAATGACTTACTACACGATTAAACACTTGTCCCTACTCCCTATATGGTTTTACCCGTTCAAAAAAGTTAATTAGCTGTTAGGAGTCACTTTGAAGTTTCGAACTATTTTCGGACGAGCCCGTATTTTCGTTGACGGAGTTAGAGAGTAGCCCCCTGATATTAAACCCTATGTACAAAAGTTTAGGCCGAGTTTTCATTAAATCTAGACATACAAGCTTCAATGTTAAGTTACTAAATGAGAGTATTGCAATTTTTAAGGTCACATAAAAACTCATTTTATAGATCTTTGGTTTACAACGTTGAAAAGTATACATAGAAACAACCTGACTGATTTATTATGCAAATATAAAATACAATGTGCCTAAGTTAAGGATTAAATAACAATAAATAAAATTAAAATGTAAATTAAATCCAATCACGTTTATGTAAAAAAGTGTCAAAAAACAGTAAGAACATTTGACACTCGCTATCTTACAAAATGTAGTATGTATTCATATTGTAACTTAAACATAATTATGGGAATGTTCAGCTTGCAATATTTTACGTTTAATAATAAGTCCCACAACCAAATTGCGCATTATTGGAACATTTATAATGCATCTGTATATTTCACGTATACTGTTTGTATAGTATATTTAAATACGCGTAAAACCATGGAATTACAGCTACATTATTTGTATTTTAAGTGAAATCGTCCCGCAAATACAGACTCAGGGAGCGTCCATTAATTACGTGAGGCGTTTGGGGGGGGGGGTGTCAAGTGAAATCTCACGTGGGGGAGAGGGGGTCTCGGCAAACATCACGTATTTTTTTTTTCACATAGAAACTATGTAACATTGCGAGAAAACCGGGTTAAATTATGTAAAACATGTTTTTCCGCCAATATGTTTAAATCCTACAAAATAATATTTATCGCGGTAATGCGAATGCCACAAAGTAGCACAGTATCTCCTCGATGGTTAAATCGCCACCGGCCAGCCAAGCCAGCCAAATGCAACGCAAATAAGCACAGATTAACATGTTTACACTAAATACACGTATTTTGAAATCTCACGTGAGATTATGGGGAGGGGGGAGGCTCCAGACAAATCTCACGACATCTCACCAGAGCGGGGATGGGGGTCGAAAAATCGCTAAAATTGCCTCACGTCATTAATGGACGCCCCCTTAAATTCATTATGAACAAGCGTAAAATTGCCTATTAGCCACTTTCCCTCGAACGTGAAAAAATCGCGGAAGAATTTCGTCGTGCACTTGATTTTGAACGCACTACTTACCGCCGAGAGTTGAAAATGGAACTGCGTGAGTTTTTGACGCACTAAGACGCACTCAGTTGGATTCTCAATGGTCGGATCAACACCGAGACTTGCAAATGCAGTGCGCAATAAAATTCTGCTGCGATATTTTTACGTTCGTGAATATTTTCATTTCATAATTCATTAAACATTTTAAGTAGGTAAAGGTGTGCCTAAAAATAACTGGTCTGTGCAAACTAAACTACGTTTAAACATTGGTGCGATTGTTTCCTATCCAATCCAATTTCTACAGGGTCAAATTAAATAAGCTAGAGAAACTACGCACACGTGATGGGTAACAAGACAAAACCAAAACAGTGGTACTCCGCGAGTGCTGACAGAAGTGAAAACTTGAACAATTACGTGTGTATTTTTTGAATCGTCTAACTAACTTATATACAGAGGTGTCGGTAACGGTAACAATGTCGCGAGTTCAATTGTTTTTTCCCCCATCTCAAAAAATACCCAACGCACGGAAAGATTTCACTTCCAAAAAAAAATGAAGTTTTTGGGACCGTCGGCATCAGTAATACTTATAGTTACTTGAAATATCAGATAAAGAAAAAACTAATATTGCTAGCATTCGTTGACTCAAAAAAAAAGGTTTTGTTTTTAATTACCTATGATTACTAGTTCATTTATTTATAAAATTATGTATTAGGTATGTTGAAACTGTCTGTACTACTCATCACTAGTCCCTAAATATTCATTGGAAAACTAGCGTCAGACAGCATCTGTCTAATCAGTCTGGCATTAATGCTAAATTGAACCTTTTGGCGTAGCCAGTAGACACACGTGCATTAGTTATTGTTAAAACATTATTTTCACATTTTTATTATGTTATTTGTATTTTATTTTGTATTTCACGAACTGTGTCCAAATAAACATTATTTATTCTTTAAATATCACCAATAAGTTTCATTTTGTCGTGCTTAGATACTATCGATACCCATCACGTTTGCAGAGTTTCGCTAGCTAGTTTAATTCGATCTTGTATTAAAAAAAAACAATATTTACATGAAAAAACTTTTGGATTAAGAATATCACATGCCATAACAAAGTAGAAAATTACGTACTAGGTACTGTAAATTACTAGTAAAATTGCGTAGTACTGTAAATTACTAGTACTAAGTTGTTTCTGAGGTATTTTAATAACGGACAAAGATAGATAGTATAAGTGCTTGAGATTCTAAGGTAAATTACCGAGAGGGTATCTTTATCTTCGATACTAATAATGCTGAAGTGTTTGTTTGTTTGAACGCGCTAATCTCTGGAACTACCAGATGGATTTCAAAAAATATTTTAGCATTTGATAGCCCAATTCTTGAGGAAAGCCTTTAAAATCACGCTAGCACCCTAAGGAGCTAAGCAAAAAGAAAAAGAGTCAGAAATAAAGCTAATCGAAAACGAAGTAAAAGCGCGGGCCTGCTATGCTGCGCAGTGGGCAAAATGTCGGGCAGACTATAATAAAATAATTATTGGAATTATATTTTAAGAAAAACTAATTATTTCAATAAAGACAGAATAACGCCAATACAAACAAACTCAACCTAGTTCAGGCAATAAGCAACTGTGTTCTATTTTAATTTTTAAGATACTTTGTAAATGTGCTCCTTTTTATAAATAAACGATTATTATTATATTACTCAACACAGAAGAAGACCAGACCAAAGCTTACAGCAAGGTAATGAGTTGACATCAATTACGCTAAACAGGCTACTTACATGACACTTACGATAAGTAATGCCTGTTTATTTACTATAAAGACAGAATAACGCCGATACAAATAAACTCAACACAGAAGAAGACCAGACAAATCTTCTAGAAGAGAAAAGAGTTGACATCAATTACACTAAACACACTAGACACTTACAATAAGAAATGCCTGTTTATATACTATCAAAATTATCACATTCCTTTGTCCGTTATCAACATACCACAATCACATAAGGTGTATTAACATGGGATTAGCACCAGCACCTCATGCTTCGCTGAACCGGGAGCAGCAGGTGGACCTAATACTGGACGCTGTGGTGGAGCCGTGCAGCGTCACCGTGTCCGGGTGGTGGAGCAAGCCCAGCTCCTTCTCTGCTCTCTGTTCGAGTTCCACCCATCTGGAAGAATATAATTTCATATTTATAGTGGGAGCTTTGCCCAATTTTTCCTGAAATCTGTTTTTTTTTTAGTTAGTTTTGTTGTTGTATGCTGTTGTCAATTGCATCACTGACGAAAATAATGGTATTAGTGTCATATTCGTGAACGGGCGCCGCCATTAGGGACTGGTCATCTTTTAGCAGCCACGGCTTATTTTAATTTCTGAATTGTATTTTTTTTTTCATTTTAGTTACGGACGCTATTAATGTGCACGTCTTTTTACATTGTACTTATACTTTTTGTAACAATATTATGATTTAAAATGAGTGTCGATAGAATTTCTTGCTCGGTTTCTCCATAGGTACCTACCACGCTTTGGAATGGGCAACTAGCTTCATCTTTCCGACTCTTTGACAATTCAAATTGACTAAGATTCACTTATGCCCGGTTTCTGAAGTTCCCAGTTAAACTCCCAATAACTATTGATTCAATAAAGTTATGTATACGATAAACGTTGGTTAACTGACACTGGGTTTCTGAATCCGCAACAAGCCATTAAATAACTATGCAACCCATAACTAGTTCCTCAGTTGCCGCCAGATGGATCTTTTCAGGATTTCGCGTTTAAAATTCGTTTTTGTACGCAGATGTTGTCACAATGCCATGTCGACATCATTGTATTCTTTTTTTTTTTCAAAGAAGCGTTGCCTTTTTTTATTATTTTAAGTTAAAAGTATTTGTCTTTCGAATCGTTTGTGCTTTATCCATTCTTTTGTAAAAAATAATGACAATGGACATTTGCGATTCATAAGGGGAGCTAGAGCAAGCAAATTCGATCATAGTGTTCTTATCAAATCTAATTATCTGAATTTAAATTCCTCATTCGTAAATATTTCGAAAAGATTTGTATTAAGTATTAAGTTTCTTGATGCCTGCTGATGTATTAAAAATAAATATAATAATAGTCTGATTTGGAGCTGCTTTTATTCATTATACTAAAACTCATTGTTTTAGATTTTAATAATTAGCTTTTAATTGCTTTTTAATACACGTTATAAGTATAACCCAAAAATTTGATATAGATTGACGATGAAATGAAACGTCAAATAGCTATGGAACCGATAAACGGCCAAAATTGGTCAGTTAACTTAACCTATGTTTAAACGGAGTTTATACTACATTGCGGTGTTCGGAAACGCACTTTCACAAGTTGTCGAACCAATAGCACTAATGAATAGATAAACTGCCGATACGAGTACCTCAGAAACCGGGCATAAGTCTATCTTCTAGATTTAGATCACGTCCAGTTTACAGTAAAGATAAAAAATCTGACAATTTATTATTCCAGTGACCTTGGGTACCTAGTACCCAAAATAAACTGAAGCCGAATTTTTCCCCATATCTACTAGGAACCAGGAAGTTATACCACAACAACAATGTCAACCAATGTGTTAAGCTAATGCTAAGCCTAAGCTATTTACACAAATACAAACATGAGATAAGAAGCTAGATTTAGTTGTTCCGTCGTCGTCATCGGCGTTTCCACAAAAATGTTCAACATGGCCTTGTCCATGTTCGATAACCAAAATGTCACAATCAGCCATGTACCTATATATTTTATAAACAAAGTATGTTTATTGGTTTACTTACCATAAGTTTTACAAAAAACATTTAACAACTAAGTAAATTGGTGGTTAAAAAAAAAAACAGTGGCACTCCGGGAGTGCCGACAGAAGGGAAAAATTTAAAAATCATGTGTGTATTTTTTATCGTTAATACTGGATTTCACATTGGGTCCTTGGATCCTAATTGCTCTCGGTAAAAAATTTTACAAGAGCGATCGACTTCAGCCATTAAAGGTAACAGCACAGATTTTTACGATAAAATACAAAGGGAAAGAAAGTGACAAAAGAATTAGAATTTCCTAATGAAAAAAAGGGAGTTTTCCGAAAGACGTCAACGCGCGACTCATCCGTGTGCTCAAGCGTTCGGTGTAGATGACGCGAGTTCCATAATTTTTGTTCAACGCGCCTAAAGAAGTTTTCACTTCAAAAAGAATCACCTAATAAGTGTTTATTGAGAAGAGTAGTATCTCAGTGAATAAGTTTTCAGTGGATTGTAATAGTTTGGAGCATGTAGCCATCTTCACCGTGTGAAGGTTTTAACTCACCTCTGTACAGCCATAGAGAATGCTTCGACGACATTATTATCGTTCTTCGCAGAGGTCTCGATGTAAGTCGCGATCTTGTTCTCGTCGCACCATTGCTTCAGCTGGTCGTAGGACACCTCCCGATCTTTTGAAGATACATCTGACTGAAATAGATATATGGAAATTAAAAAGATTATGTCTAATAGAAGTTGTAAAGCGAATGGCGTTAAAAATCTGGGAAAACCTTGCAAATCTGGCATGAAAGTGAAACAAAGAAATCCCATGGAGCTGAAATATAATGATGTGCCTTATCATTTTAACGCACTACGTAATCTGGTTTCCTGCGCAACACACTAAAAGTAGGAATGGCTTTCATTTTTGACAGTCCAACAACGTTCATTGCGTTATTTACGTTGCTGAACAGACCAAGTTTTCGGACTTATTATGATGCAATAGATTACCAATATCCTTTAAAATTATTCAGATTGTTGTTAATAGTGTGTTAAGCAATTACGGTGCTGTTCTCACAGACAAACCATGAAAACAGTTTTGTGGAACATGGGTAGTGTAATTATAAGACTGCCGACTGCTGTAAACATAACATAAAAGGAACTATTTTCAAGAAGGACGAATTGCTCGTTGAAGCGCCAGCCTGCGCCGCAGCTGAGCCAGTAGCTTTAAATTCCCCGATCAATAATAATAATGCCTTTATTTTGATCCAGCCTGTCCCCAATAACAGCTGTCCCCCTATCAGTGACGCCCTGAGCCTAGGCCCGTACCCCACAGGGGGTTCTCTCAGCATGCAGTCGCTTAGTTTGTAATTTATTCTAGTTTTAAAGCCCTGGCTGGAGGCGTTAAGTTAATTCTTAATGGCAGCCCCAGGAAAGCCCGGTTAAGCAGTCACGGCCTCTCAAGGCCAACTGCGAGATGCCCGACAAAAAAAAAAGAAGGACGAATAAAAGAAGCTGCAAAAGACGATACTAGTACACGTAGTAATGACGACCAAGTTTCAAATTATAATGCCTGACGCGTCATCGTGAAATGCAACAACTGGCCTTAATTAATTCATTCGTTCTGTAGTCTAATCACATTTTATTAATGACATGGTACAATCTACGCGGCTTAACACACCAGGGGGCCGATTCTACTAACAAATTTGTTAAAAAAACGCAATAGAACCGCAACCGAATCACCACTTTTAAGCGTTTTCGCATTCTACTAAAATGAACAACGGTCCAGCTGCGACACAGCTGCGGTTACGTTTTAGTTACGCCAACGATCGATTGAAACAATGTCAAAACCTATTCTACTAACAAAATCGAACATGAGCGTGACGTTTACTATAGGACAAAGTTAATGATAAAATTATGATCATTATGTCTTTTAATTATAGAAAATACTTTTAGTGCCACATATTCGTGTTTAGTAACATTTTTAGATTCAACTTTTTTCTTTTTGGTATTAATAAAACATATTATTTTGGCATGTTGGTAACGCGGGTTACCCGCTGTGTTCCCGCTACAGTTCAGTTGCAATTCGTTTTAAGTTTAGTTTCCATTTTGCTTATAAAATAGTAGAATGACTTTTTATGTAAGTATCGAACGGCGATCGAAATCGAACTGTTGTGGAAACACAGTTTAACGTGTAACGTTGCAAATTAGTAGAATCGGCCCCCAGAACTTGCGTAACATTTAACGACACGCGACGTCTACAATTTGAATCTATGATTTTATAATAGTAGGTCATCATCATCTGCCTATAGCCTTTCTCCTATGTTGGAGTCGGCTTCCAGTATAATCGGATGCAGCTGGTTACCAGTATTTTACATGGAGCGACTGCCTATCTGACCTTCACAACCCAATTAGTGGGTAATACGATACCTCTTGGTAAGACTGGTTGTCCGACCGACCCCAAATACTTCAAGAAAAGCGCTAGCCATTCCCGCAGTAGTTGGGGTCGGTCGACTTCCAGTATGCTAGTCTAAACAGGCGTCTTAAAGCGCCTATTACACTATTCAATTTGTAAGAAATCTAATTAGGTAATTGAAGTTAGAACAGTTAGAATCCTTAGTGAGATTGGAAGGTCCCGACCGCACTACTTCCTAGATTGTTGCAACCCCATGTAATAATTCTACTTCACGACTGAGAGGAATTAAATTCAGTCTAGTGTGATCAGTTGATCACTATTGCTTCCAACTTCCTAATTAGTTTCTACAAATTGAACAGTGGAATAAGCGCGTGATTTCTTGAAAACGCTCAAAAAGGTGGTTTTTTAAACCAGTGTTAAGCAAAAAAAATTATGATATTTTCAAGTCTTTTTTGCATATAGTGATGGAACTCAAAACATAATTAAACATACTTTAATGCATCAAAAAAATCATCTAAGTCACCTCTTAATTATCTTTAAAACCAGTTTATCCCTTCAATAACAATTATAATTAAAAATATACCATAAAATTCCAAATGCCAAACTGCATCCAGTGATGGATTATTTATTATTAAACAGTTAATATCTAATTTTATACGATTTTGTTTGCATTTTTACGACAATGCCTGCTCATTTATTATTCGAATTTTTTACAACAGATTTTAACCCGTATCGGATTGCAATAAGAACTATTATCGCTCATAACGACAATATCTAAAGTTACCGGGGCCCAAGACCGAAGTATTTAGCGTGCGTTCTCAAAAGATAAAGAAAGTAAGCCAATTCTGTAGCACAATCAATAGATACACATAAAACCAGTGTCGTTTGAAGTTCTTGAAATGGTGTGCCTACGGTAGATTTGATTTCCAACACATTTAATAGCCACGTAAACTAATCGTTTCAAAAACCAATTATATATAGTATATGTAAGTTACGATTTTCCCATCAACTTTCAACATTAACATGAATAAACTATGACGCAGCCTGTGGGGGAATTAAGCAACGGTCACGTGATATGATAATGTATAATCAGTCAACGTTACTTCATAACCAGTTCAGCAGTCACGTTGTGGTTTTCCCCGCAACAACGTCTCTGGGAGGACCCGAAGTGGAGCAAAGGAAAAAGCAAACTTGTAATAGAAAGTAGATATCACGACCACTCGGCTCCGAGACAACTCGACCCCAGCAATACTCGGCCCCAAGGCAACTCAACCCCGTGACAATTCAACCCCAGGGCAACTCGGCCCCGAGACAACTTGTCCCAGGCAACTTGACCCGGACTACTCAACCCCGTGACAATTCAACCCTAAGGACACTCGGCCCCGAGGCAACTCGACCCCGTGACAATTCAACCCCAGGGCAAGTTAGCGCCGAGGCAACTTGATCCGGACAACTCGACCTCGTGACAATTCAACCCCAGGGCACCTCGGCTCGGAGCCAACTTGACCCCACGACAATTCAACCCCAGGGCAACTTGGCCTCGAGAGAACTTGACCCGGACAACTAGACCCCGTGACAATTCAACCGCAGGACAACACGCCCGTGTCGAGTAATCCATGTTGAATTGTCGCGAGGTCCAGTTGTCGGAAAATCAGTAAGTATTATAAAGTGACCAAGGTAAAAATTGTAATGTTCATTGTCATAGTTTTGCTAAAGAAATCTTGGACGTGTTTCTCTTTGTGTTTTAAATTATGTGACTCATGTATATGTTGTACTTTGTGCTGTTAAACTGGCATGGTTATGGCCATTTCTAGAAATTATAATATTGTGTCCAATTATTATGCTTTTCACCGATAAAAAAATAAACGTCATTTGAAAACCACAGTATCTACCTACCCGAGAAATGTTATATTATTTTTAACCCACGACGGAAAAAGAGGGTGTGCATCTGTGTAGGTATACGTCGCAGCCATTTAGTTAAATTAGCCAGCTAAGTAATTGGATGCCTAGGCCGATAGCTAATAGAACTAGTATCATTCAACGTTTAACAACTTGGCGTGTTGAATGTCAGTCCTTTGAAGGTGACTGACCAAGACTCGGCCAAGTGATTCAAGTTTAGATCGGTTTTTTCCATAGCGCTAGTAGTCACCAAAACAAATATGGCGTCAATAGCGCAAACGTTATTTTTCGTTCTTGTGTGCAGTTTTAAGTGAACCAAACAACCAAACCCTAACCAAACATCACAAATTCATCGATATCCAATTTAACTAAATGAGTATACGACTTTCAGCCATCTGGTTAAACGTTGCGCTCAATGACTTGGCTAGTTGTCCATTGACTTGGTTGACTTGGCAAGTGAAAAATAAAAACTTTTTCCAAAAAAAAAACAACCGACTTCCAAAAAAACACTACAAAGTGAAAAATAACTTTAATTTCGGAAGGCGGTGACAAAAAATTCAAAGACACCTACTTCCGAAATTAAAGTTATTTTTCACTTTGTAGTGTTTTTTTGGAAGTCGGTTGTTTTTTTTTTTTGTAGACTATATTCGGGTATACTGCGGTTCTTAGGTAATTATTATTTATCTATGTGACTCACTTAATAATTAACTTCATATTTACTTATTGTATTACCAATGTAATAATTGAATAATTTATGTGGTTTCCTGAAGGTTGACTGTATCGATTAACAGTTGGTTGAACGAGAAAAACAATTGCAAAACTGAAATAGTTTTGCAATAACTAACGGCCGTGCTTCAATAAATGTTTAGTATTGGTAATGCATTGTGTAAGGAAAAGTTACATGATTGAGCAGTTTTGCTTAGTGTTCACCCACTTAAGGTAAAAATGCTTGAATAAGATTTAAATGGCAATGACCCGGAAAGACTACTGCTCAACAAATGTAAGAAGGAAAGATATGATTATCTGTTGGGGGTTTCCAGCCTCTATTATAAAATGTGAAAGTTTGTGAAGATGTTTGGATGTTTGTTACTCAATCACGCAAAAACGGCTGAACGGATTTGGATGAAATTTGGCACACAGATAGATTATAACCTAGATTAATACATAGGATACTTTTTATCCCGGTGGTACGTTCCCGCGGGATAAATTCCGACTTCCACGCGGGCGAAGCCGCGGCCGGAAGCTAGTCTTCCATATAATTAAACAAAATCTATGTTACGTAACACACTAATAATTGCAAGGCCTTCATTTGACAAATCGATAATATTCATTGCGTTATTAACGTCGTTGAGCAGACAAGATTTTCCAAACACATGAAGCAATGGATAAGTAACCTTAGAATTGTGAAAGAAAGCGTGTTACGCTATTGGGGATGCATTTCTACAGGGTGGCAGGGACATCAACGCGCAAAAACTGTAACCATGAATTCAGCACATGATTCTTCATTAGCGTATACATTTTTAGTCGTTATAAAAAAAAAATCTGCTGTTTGATAGAAATCAAATCAAAATATTTTGTTTCACATAAACCTGCATGGGCACTTATGAAACGTCAGAAGCTAGGTGCACGGTTCCAATTTGTCGCTTCCTATGGAGAAGAGCCGGCAAGAAACTCCACGGTTACTCTTTTAAAAATAATTGTCTTTTACAATGTTTTCAAATTAGAGTGATAATAGGAATGCGAGGACAGTGCAGGCCTGTCATAAAGTACCAGGTACTTAGAGGAATGAAAATACAGAATAGAAAATCGTCTCCAAATGTACAGTCTGTAAGGCTTACACGGGCGCGGTCACTGCCAGACTACATATTATAATAATACAGTAAGTTTTTTTTTTTTTCGAAAATTACTATTTTAAGAAGGTTTACGTTTACGGCTTTGGGGGGGTCATGACCTCGGGGAAGCCCCCCCCTCTCGGACCGCGCCTGGGCTTACAGCGTTCTCTCATTCACAATATGTAAAAGAATCTACATAAATAAAATGAACCTATTTAAACCAAGTAACATGATTTCCATGACAATCACTAATAAATAGTCGATATTAGAAACATTATGTCAAAATAATGGCGAGAATATGTCAGACATTGTAAAAAATAAAAAGAATAAAAATTAACATCGTAAATTTGGGAGCAGTTAATAGAGTTTCACATAGTTTTGCTGTTAATGAGGTACCAATGAAGCCTCATGTGCAGAAGGAAATAATGCCAAACTTCCGTCTTCAACGTAGTCTTTTATCTTATAATATGCTTTTTTGATAAGGACACGTTTGAAAAATGCGATACCTACGTGGTGGAACAGCATTTTTTTTTTAATAACCTTCGTAAAATTTTAACCCAGTTTCGGTACTTTGCCCTGAATCCATGATAATTGGCTGCCCGTTGATGTCTCTGCCACCCTGAATAAAACTTGAATCCAACCCAATCAAGTTCTAATATTCAACCTAGGTACTACTAGGTAGGTCATCATTGTCTTCCTGCTCTTGCCCCATGTTACTTGGGGTCGGAGCAACACCTTTTCTTTTTTCATTCTCTCCTGTCAACCGTCACGCTATCATTCACTCCTTCATTCCATCATATCGTTCCTCACTCAACGCATCCATCTTTTCTTTGGCTTTCCACTCCCTCTCCTCCACTATATTTATATTCATCACTGTTTTAGTAATTTTTCAACCTAGGTAGGTAAGTAGTAGTAGTGTAAGTACCTACTTATTTTGTTCCGTGTTAAAATCCTCACGTGTACCCCAATTTGAGGGTGTTTGATGTCCAGGCGTACGCACCGAATCACGCAACCTTTGTACTATATTAGTTTTAATGAACTCAATCATGACCCCTTCATGCTTTTCACATATATAAAGAATAAGTTTTTAACCAGTGCGCAAACTGTAACGATGAATTCAGTATATCATTCTAGACTCCCCAGCGCAGAAATTATTCGTCGGTTATTCAAAAAAAAATCTGCTGTTTCATAGAAAAGTGCAATACCTACACGGCTTTGAATTATTGTATGTATAGAATCAAGTTGTTCTAACTTAACAGACAGCTGTGCTGTTGCGGAGTTTGTTGCGCCACTTCTTCATAAGGATGTGGTGAAGGGCGGCGTTTCTGCAGGACTGTCTTATGTAATTTGACGGTCAAAAAGTGCTGTCTCTCAGCCTAGTTTAATAAATGACTTTTTATTTTGATGGTTGCGTGGCAGCTGTCTTCTGATGACAGAGATGATGTCAGGGAAGCTGCTATCGTACCACGTCTACGCCGAATAACGATTTTCCGGCACAATCTTTATGATATTCAAGCTACTGAATATCATAAAGATTGTGCCGTTCTTTTTTTTTTGTTATCTGTTCATTACCTTATTTATTGCATTTTTATTTTTATTTCGATTGTCTTTCTCTTTTATTTAAGCAAATAAATTATCTTATCTTTAATTATTGTAAAAACGAAGTAAAAATTGTATACAGTCTAAGCATGCCAACCCATCTCTTCTCATCTGGGCCTGTGTCCCAGCATTGGGAACATTATAGGCTGATTATGCTAAACATTTTCATGCTGATCTATGTCAGTGGAGTAACCTCGACCCCTGTCATACAGGCTGTCCTAGTTCAGGGGTCGAGACCTCATTGATGTAACGTGATAACGTGTACTGAAGTTTGGAAATAAATTACTATTACTATACACCGAGAAATTTTAATGGTTGTTTTCTCGCGGCCGAACAACTTCCCTTATGGAGTACTTTCGAAGCATAGAGTAAAAGTAAACAAATTAAGATATTTTTGTTATAAAATAATTAAAAAAAATATTCATCAACTCGAAAACGTGAGAATCAAAAGTAACACTAGAGGTAACTTGTAGCTACTACTCGAATCGCACGCGCCGCCGACAAAGGGAACAGCGATGCATAAATGTTCAAAGCAAAATAAACTCTCGCACACGTGGTGATTCTCCATAATGGTTAATCTGCCATTTTTTGTTTCTAATATTTTATTTGTTTATAAAACGATTGTATTACCAAGACAAAACCATTTCGCTGCGGGAAAACAACCATTAAAATTTCTCGGTGTATATGTTACGGCTAATAGCCGAAGTGCGGCTACACCTAGTTTTAGCCGGCTATTAACTAGGTGCAGCTGGACTAGCGCTCGCCGGCCGCTGCCGCGTAGACATGGGCGAAGTAGCTCACTGAAAAGAAAAAGAGCGATTAGCTCTTTCACTCTAAAGAGCTATATCACTCTTCTAGCTCACTAGCTCTTCTATAGCTCAGTGACACAGACGCCGAGACGCCGACCGTTAGCTCAATCGACTCACGCCGCACGCGCGTCGAACGAGTCGGATCGGCTCGCTCAATAGTGAGTAGCTCTTTGGATGTTTGGACTCTTTATTACTCACTAGCTCTTCTATAGCTCAGTGATTCAGACGCCGACTGTTAGTTCATTTGACTCACGGTGCACGCGTGTCGTTGAAAACGGCTCGGCCCGCTCAGTAGTCATTGTCAATAGCTCTTTGGAAGTTTGGAGTTAAGTTAAATAAGCTTTTCTGTTTGTTTATATAATGTTAAGAAATAAGCATTGCAATGCCAAAGTATTTTCTACTTTAAAGCTATGGTCATAAAGATAGATTTACAGTGATTTATGTCGTATGATAGTCTACAATGACGTATTGTATCGAAGAGGTATTGTTGGAAGAACGAACTATGCGATCCGAAATATTCCGAAGCGAACCGAATGAGCCGTTCGGCCGCTGACTTCGGTCGGACCGTCGGTCATTGGTGTCTCGCTGAAGTACTGAGAGTCTAAGAGCTAACTGAGCTAGTGAGCTACTTAGCGAACGAGTGAGTGAGCGAGAGCGACGTCCAAAAAAAAGAGCTAGCTCTTTTCTATCACTCGCTCACGAGCTACCCATGTCTACTGCCGCGGCATCGCTCGCTGGGCTCGCGCGCGTTTGGTCGCAATTCTAACCTAACCTAACCTAATCGGTCGGTAAGCAGTATGGTGCAGTTCACAATAAACATAAGTAGGATACATCTAAGTTTAACCGGCTGCACCTAGTTATAGCCGGCTAAAACTAGGTGTAGCCGCACTTCGGCTATTAGCCGTAACATATATAAACATTATGAGCAGGATGAAGACATACCTTATTCCCAACAACCATGAACGGGTATCTATCGATGCCATTCTTAACACCAGCGTAATGCAAGAACTCGTTGAGCCACATCTTGATATTGTTGAAGGAGCTGCGGTCGTCTATGGCGTACGCTAGGATACATATGTCGGACCCTCTGTAGAAGGGAGTGCGGAGCGACTTGAAGCGCTCCTGGCCCGCTGTGTCCCATACCTGGGAAGTACAAAATCGTTTGTTAATCAAGATTAGCGTTGGTCTTACGGGGGAAGCACCAGCTAGCCCCCAAAAATCAAATTGGCTTAGGATTTTTGCATTTTGTAGGTCAGGAATTAGGTTGCAAGTTAATTTAAAAAAAAAAGAAACAAACTGACGAATTGAGAACCTCCTCCTTTTTGAAGTCGGTTAAAAATATGGTTAGCGACTGTAGCAAATATGGCTTTATAGAATTATAATCATTAAAATCCTCCCTAATACAACCCTAAGTTATTTTGATCCCATTGAATGACTTTCAATGGGATCAAAAGACGAAGAAGCACTAGATATGTTTTCAAAATTGTTTATGCCAATAAAACACATCTTCTGGGCCTGGAGACGCGTCCTTAACCTCCAGACACCCGAGCGTGTGAAATCACTTGCCACTACGGCGGAATGTACTTCAAAGGCCGAGACCTTGCTTTTTTTGTCTTTTATAAAGGAGTTTATAGGTCATTAAGGTATACAAAAATCATATAATTTAATATAATGTCACAAATTGTCACAAACACTCGGGAATTGATGCTACCTGAAGGTCGATCGTCCGTTGTTGAAAATATAAGAAGTTCCAAAATATTCGGCCTTTAGAGTACGGTGTTAGGAGGTTAAGGTGAGTCTAGTCGACATTTTTTCCAAACAAACTTCGGGAGTGTGTTACTCCACTATTCGACTTTGTACATCAAAAATTAAACATGGTATGGTTTTGTCTCATTATTGATATTGTCTGTACGGAAACAGAATACTAAAATAAAAAGCCAATAAAAAGTTATGAACCAACAAAGATTCGTTTTTCTTGCTAATTTAACTTAACTTTGGGCGTGTTTAAGTAATAAAAGAAGTGTAAAATCTCCAAAACCAAGTCGGAAACGAAAACGCTCCAATATCGAAAAGTTTAATCAACTTTATTGGTAATTGATTTATGAAGTGGTTTTTTCATAAAACCCGATCTTCCGAAGGACTTTTCTTAATTTTTTACGCGCCCTTTTTACTATAACTGATCCTGAATCTCACTCAATAATGTTGTGCATGTAGACTAGCGTTAAACTGCTCATCACGGGTAAAACCTCTATCGGATACAATGCATAGATACAGCGTGCTTCTTAGCCAGGCCCACCAGTGAGTGCCATCTAAAAAACTTGGAATAAGAATATGATAAAGCAAACTGCTCATCAATATTCAAGAATACATTAAAATAATATTAATTTAAAAATGTATCTTCAACTAATCTTTACTCATGGTGACCTTTATGATACAACTGTTATCTGATAATTTATCAATATCATCATCATCATCATCATTTCAGCCGAAAGACGTCCACTGCTGGACATAGGCCTCCCCCAAGCTCCGCCACTTCGACCGGTTCTGTGCTTCCCGCATCCAGCGGACTCCTGCGGCCCTCACAAGGTCATCGGTCCACCTTGTGGGAGGCCTTCCAACTTTACGTCTTCCGGTGCGCGGTCGCCACTCCAGAACTTTTCGACCCCATCGGCCATCTGTTCTGCGTGCAATGTGCCCTGCCCACTGCCACTTAAGTTTGGCAATTCTTCGGGCTATGTCGGTTACCTTGGTTCTCCTGCGGATCTCGTCATTCCTGATTCGATCACGCAGGGAAACTCCAAGCATAGCCCTCTCCATTGCCCTTTGGGTGACTTTAAACCTTCTTATGAGGCCCATTGTGAGCGACCACGTTTCGGTTCCATATGTCATCACTGGCATATCAATATATGATTTTATTATTGTTATTCACCTTTTTCTACTTCTACTCAACTGGTTTACCTTGCTACTTCCTAGATTTCTACGTAAGAAAGTAAAACTTTCTAATATTACCAGATTATGCCCGCGGCTCCGCACGTGTCATCGTCATCATCTGCCCAGCCTCTACCTAAGTATGTTGGGGTCGGCTTAGAATCTAACCAGATGCAGCTGAATACCAGTATTTTACGTAGAGGGTCTCTAGGTTATGACTATGATACACTTCTGACTATCCCAACAAGATATAAAGTGAATAGTTTGACATATTTGTATTTTATTTTTACATAGGGGGCGTCCATTAATTACGTGAGGCGTTTAGGGGTGGGAGGGGGTCGAGTCGAATCTCACCCAATCTCACGTGGGGGAGAGGGGGGGGTCTTGGTAAATATCAAGTAATTTATATTTTTGCCCGCAACGAAACAATGTAACATTACGAGATAATCGGGTTAAATTATGTGAAACATGTTTTTCCACCCATATGGCAAAATCTTACAACATAATATTTATCGTAGTTATGCGAACGCCACAAAGTAGCACAGTACTTCCTCGATGGTTAAACCGCCACCGCCCAGCCATGTCAGCCAAATGCAATGCATAAATCCAACGCAAATAAGCACAGATTAACGTTTTTACACTAAACCCACGTATTTGAAATATCTCACGTGAGATTATGGGGAGGGGGGGAGGGTCGAGCCAAATCTCACGACATCTCACAAGAGCGGGGGTGGGGGTCGAAAAATCGCCAAAATTTACTCACGTAATTAATGGACGCCCCCATACTTACCCTTCATGTTATTTTGTTCAATATTCAGTTTTGTTACCTGTGAATTTTTTATTTAAAAAAATTATGGTTGTATTGTATTATTGCAATATGACGAAATCTATTATTTTTATTTTATAATTTAATCTCATTTCTAATATTTTAATAATTTCAAAATGTTATCGAATCGTTAATCACGTTCTTTGTTATTCGTAGTAGAAGATTCGTCATCACCTATCCTACCATCTTTGGAAATATGTCGTTGCTGTGCCTTGCATAATAAATAAATAAATAGATATTATCTATAACTAGATAGCTTCGCCGCCGCATCGCGTCGCCTGCCGCGCTATTCGTTTCCGCTTAGCGTTCTTTCTGATCCTTTTTTTCTTTTTACTCGGCTCCAAAGGGTCCTAGCGTGATGTTAAATAGCCTTAAGCCTTCTCAAGAATATATCAAGCGTAAAAAGTTTTTTTTTAATCCGACTGGTAATTTCAGAGATTAGCGCGTTCAAACACACTAACTCTTTAACTTATCTTAAAAGCCTATATATATTATAAAGAGGTAAAATTTAGAGTTTGTATGTAGGGGTGATCTTCGGAACGACTGACCCGAATCCAAAATTTTGTTTCAGGAATAGGAAGTTACATTATCCCTGACTGACATAAGGTTTTATGAGAAAGTCTGCTTCATTAAAGCGGGCAAAGCCGGAGCGAACCTCTATTAATTTATAACTATAAGTGAGAAATGTGATGTTTATGTTTAACTTGGTTCTTTGTTAAAAGAATTAACAATGGCATGAAATATTACTGATACAAAATCATAAAGAAATGCCATTACATGTCTGGGCGACATTACTTGCGAAAAATGTTAGGAATCTCTTGTTTGCATTACCTAAAAAATATAAAAAATTCATAGTTTGTTACGATTTCATGAAAGATGGCTGAACAGATTTACATTCAATTTGGCACACGAGTAAACCATGATCTGTATAAGGATATGGAATACTATTTATCCTGATATTCCTATAGGACTGAAACTTATGCGGGTGAAACCATGGGGCAGCTAGTGGTACGATAATATTGTTAATAATCAGGTGATCATAATAAGTTAGTGTGGAATTCCTATACCCATAACTATACAAAGTTTTCAATAATCCTAAAGAACATTTGGCGGGGCCCTGACGCCACTGAAAATAAACTTTGAATAATCATTTCCTCTCCTACTTACATTAGGTTGGTGATTAAGTATTGAAATATACTTTCCTCTTACTCAAAATCAAATTTTACCCAATCTTCCATTAATTAATATCCTACTATTACATTATAGGATACATTAAGTATTATTATTATTTTTGTTTACTATTTGTTTTCCTCGGCGTAGCCGGGTAAAACTGATGGCACGGGCCTAAGCCAAGTGTCCAGCAGTGGGGTTAGGGGTGGAAGTAATATTATGAGTAGACTGTGTGTTAGTTGAAACTATACTTGCGTGGGAGTATTGGTGCAAGGTGTCAGACTCACACTGAAGAAATTTTCTAACTAGCCTGCATGTGTTAAGAATCACTGCCTTCTGCAGCAGGTGGTAGGTGTTAGATGGCAGGTTGAGGGAACTAAGGGACTGATGAAGCTGTTTAGGAATTATTCCTGTTGTAGATAGCACTATGGGGACTATTGTGACTTTTTGCAGATGCCAAAGTCGAGTTATTTCGTCTTTTAGTTCGGTGTATTTAGATAATTTTTCAGCTATTGTAGTCTGTAAGTTATGCGTATTTGGCACAGCAATGTCTATAAGGGACCCAGTTTTATTTATTTTATCGATTAATGTGATGTCGGGTCTGTTAAAGTGGATTGTGCTGTCTGTGAGTATGGCTCTGTCGAAGTACAGTTTTGTTGTAGGGTTCTCTAATACCGTTTCAGGGTTATATTTATAATAATGTACTATAGTGTCTATATGTTTGTATTTATGAGCTAGTTTTTGGTGTATGACGTTGGCAACTTGATCATGTCGATGTTTGTAGTCTGTCTGGGCTATTGATTTGCAGGCACCGGTAATTTGAATTGTCTCTGGGAAACTATTGCATTTTCTATTATTATTATTATAGGATACTTTTTATCCCGGTAGGACATTCCTGTGGGATAGTTTCGAACATCCACTCGGGCATAGCTGCTGGCAAAAGCAAGTATTAACTAAAAAAGAAACGCTGTTTCTTCGTTTGTCTATGATTTAGGTTGTCAATTAGTCATGGAAGTTTTAATATACTTAGATAAAATACTATTGTGCATTTTTTTTAGGTATTTGAAGTGCCAAATCACAATATTTTTTATTCAGTCATACTGCCTTATGCAATGACGTGCTAAGTAAGTTAGCCTTATATAAACTTTTTACCTCCAAGCAGATAACACAACCTTGATTTTGAAGGTGACTGTTATTGTAAATAACAGAAGACTTAAACAAAGAAGCTGTATCCTTTTTTATTAAATAATTGCGCACTTATGTAAGTAGTTGTTTCTGCAGTTCTGCATTATGTATTATTATTATGATGAGTTTTACAATGTTTATAATAATTGTTCTATATTAGCTGTGGCTATGGCACTTTTTGTTTAAGTCACTCCTTGCTAGCCGAAAAGATAAATCTATACTGGAAAAGTTTTTATTCATTGCCCAAACTGTAACCATGAATTCAGTATATCATTCTAAACCTCCCAGTGCAGAAATTTTTCGTCGGTTACACAAAAAAAATCAGCTGTTCCATACATTTTGACCGCGTAGGTATTGCACTTTTCTATGAAACAGCTGATTTTTTTTTGTATAACCAACGAAAAATGTCTCCGTTGGGGGGTCTAGAATGATATGCTGAATTCATGGTTACAGTTTGCGCACTGAATAAAAACTTTTTCAGTATAGTAATATGTGAAGCAAAAGTTTTGTAGCCCTTTTTACAAAAATTAGGGGGATGGAGGACAATGCAATTTGGCACAGTTAAAGTTTACATGGAGTAGAAACCTAATATGTTTGGTTATTGTTGATTCAAATTTAAATGAATTATGGTTGAATTTCAACCACTGAGCTACCACTAGTTTAAATAAATACTTAGGCAGAGGAAAAGTATAAAACAAAACGAATTAAGATTTTTGAGATCATAAAAATTTAATGTACAGACTCCAGCAGGTCAAGCTATCCCGACTGTCAAATTTTCCCAATTGAACATGAACCTTATGTTATTGTGGTAAAGTTGAAAATCTATCAAAGAAATTTGACATATTGGGGTAGCTTGATGTGCTGGTATCTGTACATAACAAAGCAACCGCTACTGACATTTTTACAAGAAACAATTATCTAATGTGAAGAAGCATCGGTTGCCTTGTTAATTCAAGATAGAGTTTAATGAATAATACGATAATATGTGAAGGTCAAATTGATCTAACCGTTATTCTGACGAGATTTAAATCTGACCTCATTGCACTATTGAGTACAACACACTCCTCACAGAAACACATTTAATTGGACTTATGAGCAACTCCTTTGCTTAAAACAAAATCTTATTTAAAAAACCGGGCACCAACACTTTTAAAAGGAACTTTTTTTCTCACAATAAACATAAAATAATTTGCTTTAGAAACAAGCAAAACTCTAACTTCATATACAACTGAGTAATTTTACATTTATTCAAGGCAAACAAGCTAATAAACAGGAAAACAACTACTGGATAGAAGAAACCTCTAGACACCGTTAGGACTATTATTGCTTGCAACGCTCAGCCACTATAGTAACCCTTGCTAACAGTTGTGGTCATTGTGTGCATGGGATTTTGTTTTCAAATTGGTCAGGTGTAAGTTTCCTCGATAGTCCTTACCTCCTTGATAAAAAGTTAATAATTTTACTAACAAAGACTGAGTTACTGAGGCCTGTATTATAAATTTCTTCTGTAGCTAAAATAAAGTTTGAGGGCTTCAACGAGAAAAATTACCTGTAATGTGTACGGTTTCCCATTAACTTCAATAGTTTTGTTCATGAACTCGACGCCAATGGTGTGAAAACTGTGATCATCGAAGTGGTTCGATATAAACCTGCTCATCAAACATGACTTTCCAACGCCACCTTCTCCTAAAATCACAATCTTCAACAAAGTGCTCTTGTTGGCGGTCCTCCCGTAACCGCGATCATTATCTTCCACCATTATGTCGAACCACACATTATATTCACTAAAACGTTTCTTTATAACCGCAGCCTTGAGTTAATATGAGCGCAAAATTACACTGTTTATTAATGACTCATTTTTGAAGCGATTTGTTATTAACTTAACCACCAATGTCACTACTAATCAACTAACGACTAACGACGCTAGTTATTAATAGAAATGTAAGTTAAACATTTCAAGAACTCAAGGAATTATTTATATTTGTAAATATTCTCGCACGACGATTGTTCACAGCTGTTTCAACGATTTGTAAATCAAATGCATCAAATGTCAGACAGAAATAGTTGAAATTGTCAATCAACTCGATCAGTGCATCGCAAAGGTTACTAAAAAAATATTAGATTTAGTAGATTTATTGGTTTGAGGAAACTCAATAGTCGAGTCAGAACGGTGCTTGCTTGCGGCAGCCTAAAATGAATCTATATAAAACATTTAAAGGTATTTGTAAATGGTAAATGAACGAATAACTGTGTTTAGACAATGTTTGAATATTTTAGAAAATGTCTGTCTGTCTGTATTAAATGGAGATTGGTTAGCGGTTAGGGGAATTATGCTGAAACATGCATGTTTATTTCATGTGTTTTTAGTATTAGTTGCTCTCGTCTGCATAAATAAATTAGGGTTAGTACTGAAATAGAATCGATTATTTTAAGCATACGACTAGTACAAGAATCGAGTTTTACGTGTAAACGTAAGCCGTATAGCCGTAAGTCTTTGGTATTTATTTTATATGGCAACTCCATCACTGAACTAGCTATTGCACAGACTCATAAGCATAGATTAATATGCTCATAGGTCTGTGCAATAATGCAGGATGCTGTTATTAATTTTGATTGACATTCTTGGATTTGTATGTAAAACGCCAGCACATCGAGTTATACCAAACTGTCAAATTTTCCCAATTGAATATGAACCTTAAATTTTTGTAATAAAGTTGAAAAACTATCAAAGAAACTTGACAGATTGGAAAAACTTGATGTGCTGGCCTCTGTTCGTATTGATAAAATTTTAGGCAATATATATATTATATTATAAATATTTTGCCCATCATAGATTTGTTGTAACATTTTGACTGTATTAAACACGCCACGCCATCTTAAGGAGAATAGAAAGAAACATATAATTTACAGTTTATCATACTCAAGCAACGGTTTCTGAATATTTGTGATTCATAAACTGTTTGATCAGAGCCATCTATTAGCACCTTAGGATTATTAAGCAACCTTGAGTCCAGTTAAAAAATACTATTTAATTAAAATATTGAATCACTACCTATGTGAATAGAAAGTTATTTTCAGGCAGGAAACCTTTTTATCTAAATGTATTATTCATCCCATGAAATATAAAGGGTTCTTTTGTAGACCGTTCATATAATGAACAAAGATATTGGTATTACTTCTAGCGTGTATAGCGACATCTATTATTAATATTTACGAATTATATGATTATAATAAACTGCGAAACAACCATTGTGTTCAGTAACCGCCAGGTGTCGATAATATTTACCTTTTGTTTTGACGACCTCGACTCGCGAGTAGTCGCGAGATGTCACGCTCACTCGGCCGCGCGATACAACTTTATTCCGCTTTGTTTTGCGGAGGTGAGAGGACATGGTGTAGCTATCGCTCGAATTTGTGTGTTGTGTTCAATGTTTTTCTTATTAAAAAGTATTTATTGAGTGAATAGACATAATCATTTTGTACGAAAAGTGTTTATACATTCGAACGAAGACTGTGTATGTGTTCGAGTAGGTGAAAGATCGCTACATTTGCGCAATCGTTGGTGAGACTTGATGTCAATAAACTTGTCGGTTGTATTTTATGGGAAAGGTGTGCCGCGTCGCGCTGGTACCTGTTCTCGGCGGGTGGGTGCTCGAGGCCGGGATAGTGGCTGCTAAGTTGGCGGCGTTCGGCTCGCCAGTGCCATGGAGTCGTAGATAGGATCGAGGTGAGTAGTAAAGTTTGGTGGTTTTCGTTAGAGCAACGGGCAAGGGACGCGGGGCGCGCGGCTGCGTGCATTCACCTCTGACCCGCGCGCGGGGCGAGCGCCGCTCAAGGTCGGTGCGCCGCATGAAGGTCGCTCGTCACGTGACGCGGAGGGTGCACACCCCCGCCCCTCGCGCCTGCCGTAGGGGCCGTGTTTGTGTTGACAGTCGCGTACACAAGTGTTAGCTCACCGATTCTTGCGCCGATTATTATTTTGCACGATCTATAATGCTAGTTGTAAGCTGAGGCTTAGGTATTTATTCAAGTATTTTTAACTTTTTCATTCAAACCAACAATAAAATCCAGCCGTTAACCTAAATAAATAGAATCCAATTAGTTTATTATATTTTCAAGGTTTTCACCTAGTTTTCTGACTTCCTATTAGATTCTAATCAAATGTTAAAAGTAACAGTAAACATAGATAACGGGGTTGCTAACAAAATGGCAAATAGGTAGGCACTAGCGCTATTTTTAAATCACATTGTCTCATGCCTCGGTAACGCATGCATTGAACTAACGGTTAATAAAACGAAGCTAGGCAAAAGACATCTATTATTATGTGATGAACCTGCGATTTGGTATGCCATAAATAATAGGTGTGTTATAAAATTAATGGTGAAATGTATCTGGCACCAGTTTCATAAACAAACCTTTGAGTCGGCCGTCGGACACATCTGCAGTTTCAAATTTCGAACGTGCAAAAATAAACGTGCATGTTTGTAACGTGACAATAGATAAAGGTAAGTAGGTATTTGGGTAGGTATGCTTTTATCTCAGATTTTATCTGTTGTAATGTCTACAACTGCTGATGGATAACCTGAATTTTCATACAATGTTAAATTGTTGTTTGTATGTCATGTATTGTATATATTCCTAAGCGCACGAGTTATTGTTAAAAAAGTGTTTGTATAGTTTTTACCGAAAAAAAGATCCTGCATTTAATCCTTGCAATTATCATCATCACGCGATTCATTTGAATGTTATTTTTCGGTAACATCAAATGAGATTTTAGTTTCACCAAGGTTTCACTAAATCCAGACTTCCTGATACATTTATTATCATTATCACGCAAAAATTCTTTTCTCCGTCTGGCTCTCATAAAAATTCTGAAATTACTAATTTTATAGAGCATTCCAAAAGATTTAGAATGCATTTTTTCTGTATTTTTTAGCATTCATGTCCGTTTTATCGTTGTTTTGTCTACCATGAAGTTTTTAAAATTCAGGATGACCTTGCGAGTTGCTATAATATGTGCAAACGTGCCTACGTAAAGGAATAACTGCATCTTTTTGTAAAGCATCTGTAACAATCTGGCCTCGCAAATCGTGATCTACGAATGCCACTAAAGCCGGGCCCCACGACTTGACTGCGAGCACGACACGGACGCCCGACAAAAAGTTGCATATTAATGTAGCTTTATATGTATTATTAATTCGATGCCAGACATTCGATCCCACATGAATAATCGGGTAATATGCCTCAGCTATGAAAACATAAAAATTTTATAAGGAAATTAATTTGTAATTTTATTATGTAATGTAAATGTAAGAGATCATTAAAATAAGTGACCTCAGTTAAAACTAGTGAATGCCTTATTAACGCACATTAAACAAAAGCCTTGATAATTCAAATATAATTCACTAGCTTTTGCCAGCGGCTCCGCCCGCGTGGAGTTCGGAATTTATTCCACGGGAACGTACTACCGGATTAAATCCAGGTTAAAGTCTAGTGCCAAATTTCATCCAAATCCGTTCAGCCGTTGTTGCGTGATCAATCACGCAACAACGGCTGAACGGATTTACTCAAGTAACAAACATCCAAACACACAAACTTTCACATTTATAATATTAGTAGGATTATACAGGAAACGTTTTTATCCAGTGCGCAGACTTTAAGCATGAATTCAGCATACCATTCTAGACACCCTAGCAAATAAATTTTTCGTCGGTTTAAAAAAAAAAACAGCTGTTCCATACATTTTGACCGCGTAGGTATTGTACTTTTATATGAAACAGCTGATTTTTTTTGTAAAAATTTCTTCGCTGGGGTTTCTAGAATGGTATGCTGAATTCATGGTTACAGTTTGCGCACTGAATAAAAACTTTTCCTGTATAGTAGGATAAACAATGAATTTATTGGGAAATAAAACGTACCTACTTAAAATACCGAATTCTGATTTTTCATAGTGCATTTGCATTACCTTGAAGGTATACTACACTACTTACTTCAGGCTGACACACCTTCGTTCACTCATGATTTCGTCACAACGGTCTGTGGGTGGTAATTGTATTGGCGATCGGTATCGAATTAAGTAAATATTATATACTGCTAGAAATACATTAATTAATACACCGGTATTACGGTACATGGTCGAACGTTAAGCAACTGTCTGCATATAAATTAGTTATTACTTATTGGTACTGCATTCGACTTTGTCGATGTAATTAATGTAACATTCAATAATTGTAAGCAGGAAAGTGTACTTTTAATACGAAGAAGAATTTGAATTAAGTTGCAGTAACCTTGACTACATTCTTCGGTGATAGTGCGCCTGAAAAGGAAACATTAGACAGTTTAATTAAATTACCAGACTAATTGAAGGTAATACAATGGAAACGATTATTTTGAAAGTAGCATAAAAAACAAGCAACTAGATTAGTGAATTAGCTTGTACCGACTTTGCATTTACAAAATGCATAAATCACAGCCAAGTAATAGTTGGTATGAATAATGTAAAACATTGTAATTCATTACAGACGATGTTATTATTATGGTAATGTTCATAAATTGTGGTCCTAGTAGTTTGGCAACAGTTATTGTTATCGTGTCTGCATCTACGGACCGTTCTCCGACAACACTGCCTGTTTAATTGCAAAATGAATGTCGAAATAGGATCTTAGCTGGCTCATTGTTTGTACTAAGCCGGATGGAATTGATTAATCGCTGAACTACTGTAGTAATTAACCATTAAGTTTACAGCTAGCGGTCGGGCCGAGTTATTCATAATGTTATTGACTTTTAGCCAATCCACAGCTGTATCATCGACCAGACAAACAACTTTTAAATATAGAAAAATTTGTGCGGCATGTTATGATACATTTATTATCCGGAAACTTTACGATTATGAATAGATCTGAATGAATAAATAACTGCACGTTACTGTAATATGCAAAAACTGCTTACAACTTATAATTGTGGCGCACTTTCTTACCGTCAAACAGCGCTAACTATTTTAAATTGCATATCACGTTGACGACCTCGAGTTTAGGTTTACCTAAAATCGACTTGTTTTGTTGATACCTTTGTTATTCCTTCGAAAATTTGAATGATACCGGTATCGTTGACAGAATAAATGACTGCATAATTTGTTGTGGTAATTAGACTAAAAAGAAACCTAAATCAAATAAACACGAAATACATAAAATGTCGAATCTTATTAGATAATTAATAATAGCCAATGTTATAGCTGTCCAGGTAGCACACACTGGTTGATTCGTCACCATCATCAGCACCCTAATTGCGTAACACACGATTAATCATAATCTGTTTCATTTTGACAGTTCAACAATATTCATTGCGTTATTAACGTTGTTGAGCAGACACAGTTTTCGAACTTATGAAGCAATGGCTGTTTCAAAACGAAACAGATTAAGATTAATCGTGCGTTACGCATTTAGGGTGCTGGTCGGTTAGGATATTTTTTTGAATAAAATAATACCATTTGTGTTGTATCTTCTGAATTCTTGATACGTATTACGTAGGTACTTATCATGTGTATGACGCATCAATTCTTTTATGATTTTTACAGAACATTAATAAAATTATTAACACAAACAAATAAGGTTTAGATAAAAACTACCTTGTTATGATTCGTTGTCGCCGAGATCAAAGGTCAAGTTTGTTAGCGTCATACATTTGGCAAGAAGCGAACAAAAAGTAAATAAAATAAAAGAAGCGCGTTTGGCTGCGAGTGTACTCTCACTACTTTCACGTGTCGATGTGTGAGTGCTGCCGGTGGTGTGCGTCTCGGCCGGTGACCTTGCTATCAGGCGGAAGCGCGCGGCCGCGTGAGTCAGCGCGCGTCTGCCGAGGGAGCAGAGACCTTCGCGTAACGTCTATACTACCATGTTCCATTGAGTACCAAGCCGACGAGTTTTTTCGGCCCCCTTTTGCCTTTGTTCGATTTTCAAAGTTGGAACTTAGAAGCTTTGTGGCGCTCGGCGCGTCATCGCGGACTTGTTCGCTGACGAATAGGCATTATTGCCATGGTATAAAAAAGTCATTTTGTTCAAAACTGGTTTAACCCTTTATGGGAATTTGTCAAATACAGTAGGATTGTTCTTTGATATTTCAAAACTTGGTTTGGTAAATACGAGTATCTTATACCTACATCACGTCGCATGTTCCATTGTGTGTACCAAAAAGAGGTTCTCTTTGTTCGTTTTTTTTTTTTAGATGGAGGGAATGCTGTGTTGTTTTAACAGCCTGTTTCTCTTTTGGATGCCCTCCGTCATGTCGTTAGAATTCCTCTTTCTTTTACAATCTGTTTGGATTTTGACCGTTTTCTTGAAGAGATTTAGTAGGTAAGGTCAGTAAAATCCTTATCAACCCCAACTTTTATACTTATTTATGAATGTCAAAGTGGCAAAGCACAGCCACAGGCAACAGTGGCAACACTACACGGGAGCCACTACGTATCTCTCCGTTCGAAATTCAATAATAAAACCTCTTCGTCAGCCATCTTGTTTCATGACGTCACCCAGGCAACCTGTAGGTCGCCTGCCCGATCAACAGCCCAGTTCTTTCTTCCAGTATTGTAAGTGCCAATTGTACACATACCTGTAGCCTTGATAAGTAGCAACCATGACGTGTATATGGAAATTAAGTTATATATGTATATTACAACCTCGCATGGACGTGCGTTCAAAATTATGTCGGTACCTAAGGTAGGTACCTACGATTTTGTATGATACATAACATTGTGTAAGTTAAACTAGCTACTTATGTACTTTGTCATAAATAGTACTTTGTAAGGTGTACGACACAGATAAAAAAACAAAGGTTTTGTTAGGCATAAGTTTCTCTTGAAATTAGTCATTAACGGTTGTTGAATTCGAAACAGGTTTGTCTGAATCTGAATAAGTTTATAGACACATTTACTATCTAGTTTACTAGATAGGTAGGTATTGTTAAATAGGAACTCTAAGCTTATGAGATTCTGACTCAGTTCCGCAGACAGGCGCGACGCAGCAGCGCGACGCGACTCTTGTAGAACAATTTTCATAAAAAATAATAGTTTAAAAAACTAAAAAACACGCTTTAAAAACCAAACTAAAAAAGGAGAAAATAATTTAATTCAATTAAAAAGCGTGGGGTGCTTGATATTAATTGATTATAAAAATACCTCAAAAAGCACCCCACGCTTTTTAATTGAATTAAATTATTTTCTCCTTTTTTAGTTTGGTTTTTAAAGCGTGTTTTTTAGTTTTTTAAACTATTATTTATTTTCTAGTTCTGCTAACTACAAAACATGTTTTTTTTTTCTTTTTCTCAATTTTTTTTAAAATTATTAAATTGTCATCGGTCCTCGACAAGTTTACAAAGTTTCAATGAAATCTGACCGTTTAAAGTGGGTCAAAATCTCACTCAAAGATTCCGTTACATACATACATACATACAACCCGAGCTAATATAAAGCGTGTAAAAATATTCGCGTCGCGCCTGTTTTCGCCCTAATGGTCAAAACAAGGTATACATTTCCAGTATAAGCTGATCTCGCATTTTATAGCATTTCCGTACAGTGCGAGATCAGCGTAAACTGGAAATCTTTAGCTTGATGTATAGCCGTGTGTACCTTAACTACCAAGTGTTTGTCTCTGAAAATTAACTATCAAGTTACTCCACCAAGTTGAAACGTATAAGACATAGTAATACGACTAACCGACTCCACTTTGCAATTTGAAAGCAAAAAAGTTACTCACAATCTCAGTCCATCAAAAGCTTTCAAAAATATTAATATTCATCTCAAGTTCAGAATACAGCCTGTGACGACCATAGACAATCTCAGGCGCGTAATGGAGCACATCACTATGACCCTAGCGGTAGTGCTGTGACACAGTTCCCGCACACGACATAGATACAGCCAAGATCTTACGATATTTCGCTTCCCTAACCGTTACGCGATACTCTTGATACCTTATCGATAATACTAAATGTATGGTTCCGTAGACAGTTATGTAGAAAGAATACTTTTTTTTTCAGATAAAACCTAGAACTAACACCAAAATAAACCACAATAATAAACCACAACTTAAGGTAGAAGCGCCAGGGTAACACGTGAAATTTTAATTTTCGTACATATTTTGCAATTTGCTTAAAATATGATATAGCCTAACCGTGGTGAAGTGCAAAAATGAAAGAGCTCGCTTCGTGGAGCTGAAGATGCACTTAATAAACCTCACCTAAGTTATCACGTTCAGAGTTTTACAGAATAGATCAATTGGTATCAACAATATTGTTTTTATGCGACACAAAATTAATGTGCAAGAACTTGGTGACTGCACCTAGTTCCGGCCAGTTCAAACTAGGTGTAGCCGTCCTATAATATTTGAAAACTAGTATCCTTAGTTTTGGTGTCGTAGGGTTCACATTTATTTACCTATTTATTTATTTAATCTTTTCGCACACAAAAAAGTACAAAGGCGGACTTAAGGCCTTAGGCATTCTCTACCAGTGAGTTAGGAGCAAAGTAACGGAATATGCGCTAGCTTTATGCAGTTATGACGTTTTAAAAGTTCTTGTTCCATTATGACAGGTGCAAAGTTGTTAACCGTGGTACTACCTGTTGTAACACTCAGGATCGAATTCGTGACATCACATGATCGCGATTCAGAGCTATGCCCCACGCGTCAAGGTTACCCTTCCAATACCTCTACGTTATCTTGATTCTTGATGAATTGCTACAAAGTGTGAACCATGGGTGTAATGTAAACTAGACAATTTGAAGTGTCAACGTTATTAAATAAATAAAATAGGCACGATTCGGTTTTGACTTTGAACGCTTCTTAAAAGTACTTTTAATTTAGGATTCGCTTTCATTTTGGTGTTTAACAACATTCATTGCATTATTAAGGTCTGTACGATGTTGAGCAGATTTTTTTTTTCCGAACATATGAAGTAATTGATTACAGCAATATCCTTCAAAAGGTTCTGATTATGATTGATACTGTGTTATGCGTTATGGACTTGTCAATTATGCGTTTTGGAGGAACTTGGGAATGGTAGAACAGTGGTGGTCATCTCATTGTCAACAGCCTCTCATAGTATCTATCCACTGCTAAGACTTGCCACTCCAATCGCACACCAACGAACAGCTTACTCGATCCACGTCTAAAAAACTGTAACCTGTACACATAAACACGACAAGACTTTAATAAAAATATGTATATGCTTGATAAACAACAAAACGAAACAAGTAAGTCTGACTTATGAACAATAAATAAGGCGTTAGTTAAATATTGAAAAATATAAACAAAACCATAATTGTAATAAACGTTCGAAAGCCAACTAGCAGGTGATTCGTAACATTTGAATTTTAACCGCTTGCAGCGATTTGACCCCGGGACTCGTGTGTCGCAATAAAAGTAAAAGGCTTGGGATGCATGGCCGACCGGAGAACGGTGAACAGACCTCACACTTTTGAAACGAATGTATCCGCTCAGAACTATACAAATGGAGATATTTTACGAGCTTTTTCTTGGATAATTTCTTTAATATAAACTGAGGACCACTATAAGCTAGAAGTATCTTCATTACACGAATCAACAACGATGAACTCTCACAGAGCTAGTGTCAGTACTAAAATCTTTGACAGGTTCCTAGTCTACTTTTTAATACCGAGTGGCATTTGCATCGTTTGAGGAAAGAATGCTGAAGAGCAACTTGACAAATCGCATTTGCTGGAAAAAAAATCTCAGGTTCCTAATTCTGCAATATCTTGTTTCCACGTAAATTAACCACATATTTTGTAGTCTGCGATTACAAAAAGTCCGTATATATAAATAAAGGCAGCGAATGAGGCGCCTAAGCTTTTTTTCGTCATCGTCTGTGACTCACCAATGATACTTCTCGCTACATTTCTATTAGATTGCTTTTGAAAACCTCCATAAATCGCGAGCGATCTGAATCAAAAGCTATAATGTAATAACTAGAATAATATTGAGTTACTTCAGTATTCATAGTTATTTGTCCTTATAGGTATAAGATGGAAGATATGAGCAGTAGATTATAAATGCGCCATTTCTCAATATTGGTTTCCATGAATTTCATCTCCATATTGTGTGTGACGTCTGACCGTTGACACATTTAGCAGTTTCCAGTTCCGAATTCCTGTTTTACCGTAAGTCGCAACTGATGAGTTTGTGTGTTGTCACTAATTAAGTGTGATTTATAGTCTACAACGTAGTTTCTTACACCACGTAAGCTTGCCAAGACTTTCCACATGTTGACAAGACAAGGCTCTAAATGGTTGCTGTGAAAAGTTTTTTCAGAGAAGCTGTTGGAAGTTACATTCTGCGTTCTAGAGAAACGAAGTGCATAAGCTTTTATAATTGCCGAATGCACCCGTGAATTTGCGTTACGTTCCAATTGATTTTTCAAACAATGACTTGGTTATTGCGTTCAATTCTTTTGAAGAGTTGTTTTAACCTCGAACTTTCTCCCAGTGTACCGCAGTTCCCACGTAAGTGATTGCGCGCCGAAACCATGAGACATCCTTGCAGGTTTCGCAACTGAGCAACTCGCCTCGATACAGAATAATTCTGAGAAACCATTACTGCGTGAGTCAGCGCAGGGTTCTGTCTGGAACGGGTCTTAAGCCGCCATACCCTGCTTCGCTAGCTTTGACTCATTGGCCAACTGTTTTTGTTGATAGGTAACTTGTGCGCAAATTTTAATTTTCAGAGAGAGGGAGAAAGACTCATAAGCACTCAGGTTAGCAACGGTAACACTCTGTGACTCAATTACAATACTTGCGGAACGGGTGTGCATATCTGAGTTCATCACACTGAGGCGTCAATGGATGAATCTTAAATACAAGTTCTACAGCATGAGGCATCGCATAGTAATTTCCGGAGTGGTTTTTTCATATCTTCGAGCGTCAATTAAGTCGCTTTAATTTCGGCACAGGAAAACTGCCAGTGACGGTTGAACCGGTCCGACTAGACGCATTTGGTGCGAAGGATATTTTTTACGTTCACAAGATTTGGCCTTCTTTGGCGACTGTTCTGTACTGAAAGTCAGTTGTAAAACAGGTGAACTTTGTTCCGTGAGGCTGTTACGTGACTAATCCAACCGTGAATCCAGCATTGTGACTTTTATAACCTTATTTCTCGGTATTCTTATTTGTGTCTTCTGCAGTAACATTTTGTTGAGGCAACATGAAGCAATACCTAGTGCAAACAACCTTCGAATGTCATTGATATGCAACTTTGTAAGTGGAACAGGAACAAACTATTTATTCATTATTGATAAAGCTATTTTTAGCAACGCCCTTGTCTTCACATGGCCGTCTAGTTTGAATTCCTACATAGACTTAGATACTAACCTAAATTCTGGAATGTTCCCATCTCTGTGAATATCCAAAACCGTTATTCGAGTTTCCCACAAACACACCATGGCTGAGCTCTGCTTTCCTGTGAAATGTCAACGTGCCACGGAATGCGGCTGCGGCGACCCATTTACCCCCCCTCTGCAACCCTCACCTCCCCGACCAGTGGTGGGTGGGTACCGGTCCTGCGTGCCCTCGATGCGTGATTCCGCGTTGCGAAACTCTCGTGTGAAGTAAGTTTTGCTTTGATGCTGTTGTAAACTTGCTGATGGTGTGAATTATTGACTGGTCTCTGTACTTTCTTTGTGATTCTTTCATCGAATGGTTGTCTGGTATAATTCCTTTTAGCGATAATACCTGCTTTTGCATTTGTGCCGTTCTTGTGTGTCTTGTTCTCATCCTTATGTTCTACCAGTGTTTTGGAGATTTCAAATCTTCTGCTAGTGCTACACGTGAATTCGCACATGTAGACTTAATTTAATCAGACGGCTTCCTTGAAAAAGGCGTCATTTTCGCCCCGATATAGTTAAATTTTGAATGAATCATGACGTTTTTATTTTTTTACCATTTTTGCTGTTTAATACTTGTGAATGTAGAAGTAAGCAACTTGGTTGTTTTATCCCAATAATTTTAAATTTTTGCGCTTTTAAGATTAACTTCTTATTTAATGTTTCTTCCTCTCGTTTGTTACCCAGCTTTTCCAGGTTAAGGGAACTTTTCTTTAAATGAAAAGCCTTTAATTTATTTACAAACTTCAACATTCGCATTCGCGTTATTACCAAGGAAATAAAGTTCTCATGCGTTGAACGCAAATCGTAGATCGTTCTAATCAACTGATTAATTTTAGATTAGCCATGCCTGCGCCTGATTGGTCACGCATCCTTCAGGACTACAGCCAATCAAGAGATTCGTGATCAACTGATCAATCTGCTGGTCGTGATTGGTATTTTGACCATGTCTTAGGAATGGGTCGTTAATTGATTTTTCGCTGGTGTTTTGTTTTGCATAAGCAGACTGAGTTACCTATTATTTTTTTCTCATATAAATGGTGAACAAAATTATTTCGAGTTAGACCCTAAATTATACTTTAATTGATTTGGAGAAGTCGGGCGGGCCTAACTTGGCAGTTGAGGGTTAAAATGTTTGTTGCCATACTAAAATATTCAACCATTTGTTTTATAAATGTTGTGGTGAAATATATTTATAGGTATATGCATTTAAATAACTCTGAATTCCATTTTGCTACAAATATTTAAACAAGATTGCGATTTTGCATAATATTTGCATGCGAAATCCTTATAAATTAATTACCTACGTAACTAAGATGATGTGTCAGTCACACGAAATTGCGTATTTGACACCGAAGACTGTATTACAAAACTTGTTTGTCATATAGGTAGGTATAAAGTTATGCTTTGTTAGTTCATGAAATATCAATTAACTGGGTATCTAAATAAGTACTTACCAGTGATAGGAATAGGTAGTGCCTATTTGCCTAAACTTCGAAGAACAGAGACAAGAAACGGAGACTTCCATAAGACTAAATTTTTTCCGAGACATCTGTCCCGAAATTTCGAGACAACACATAAATACATTTAAAAAAAAAATATTTGGAATAAGTAATTCGTCTATATTTACCTAAAGTTGACGACTAGATATATCATAATAAAATAATAACAAACACAGTCGTTACAACCATAAAATTTTCTGAATTTTTCTTTGGAGAACATTTTGTAAATGACTTGTTGATCGTAATACACAATGAATCACAATGTTTGAATAAGAAGCAGTACACGTTTCGAAGTAAATATCTTCTTTCTAGCTCACTCTCGGCTACGTTTAATGAGATTTCTAAAGTTCAAGTGTAAAAAAGTTCTAAAGTTCAAGTGTAAACTATCACATTTATAGACAAACTTTAGATAAATATAGACGAATTACTTATTCCAAATAACACATTTTTTTAAATGTATTTAAGTGTTGTCTCGAAATTTCGAGACAGATGTGCCGGAAATAATTTAGTCCTAAGGAAGTCTCCGTTTCTTGTCTCTGTTCTTCGAAGTTTAGGCTAATAGGCACTACCTATTCCTATCACTGGTACTTACATGAATTTGGAAAAATGGAAAAAGAGATTTCTCTCTTATCTTTTTTCTTTATGTTCGTCAATAAACAAGATGAAACTAAATGAATATTTAAATTCCATTATCAAAAAGTAAAATGTAAGCAACCCTAACTTGACCCGAGACCCCACACGAGTTGTGTTGTGTTGTGTTGAGTTGTGTTGTGTGTCGGTGTGTTGTGTCGTGTTGTTGTTTGTAGTTTTATTTTATTTATTTATTTTAAATAGGCACTTTGAAAAGAATGTTGCATTGACAACAAGTTATTTTTGCCTCAGACTAACGGAATAAGGAACACGGCTATGCTAAGAATGTCCATTCTCCGTGATTTATAATTATATCTGTGCAATATCGACAAGGTTAGTTTGCTGTCAACGCGGTTCGTTAAAGATTAATTTATTCAATATTTTGACAGTCTTTTTTTAAACTAATTTAATCATTAATAATACCTGCGGTGATTGATGCCTCAATGGCAGTAAATTCAATTTATAGTCACGTTAAAAATGTTCACAAGCACAAAAATTAAGCTTGACCTATCCTAAGATGCACTCTACCGTCATCTTTGATGTGGATAAAAATTATTACCTGACATTAATAACTCATTGATACATAAACAATTTTATATACCTTTGCTAACGTGGGAATAAAAAATATTAAGTTACTTATTTCCAATTAGTTTAAGGTAGGTACAGACGCCAGCACATCAAGCTACTTCAAACTGTCAAATTTTCCCAATTGAACATGAACCTTTTGCTTAGGTGATAAAAATGAAAGCCTATCAAAGAAATTTAACAGATTGTGGTAGCTTGACGTGCTGGCGTCTGTACCTCAGTAGGTAAATCTTTACCTAGGTGAGTCGTACCAACGACTTGACGGTTAGGAAAAAAAACTGTTCAGTACAGCTTCGTGCATGGACTGGACCTACGCGTGTTACTCACGGAAAAGGCGCGAAGCTAACCTAAAAATATCGAAACAATAAGTTTTGCAATGACACGCACGTATCTATGATTTGGACAATCTAAATGTTGACTCATGGTCAGGCCTTAACACCTGTCGTGTTGGACTACGCCTTAAAATTAATGCAAAATCAGTAACAAAATGCTTGCCAATTTTATTTCCTGAAGAGTGGTACATAAGATAGGTCAATAGACAGGACGACTTAGAAAAGACCTGGATGAGACCCACGTAGACCAGCACCCTAATTGCGTAACTCACGATTCATCATAATTTGTTTCGTTTTGAAACAGATGGCTAAACCATTGCTTCATATGTTCGAAAAATGTGTCTGCTCAACAACGTAAATAACGCAATGAATATTGTTGAACTGTCAAAATGAAACCGATTATGATTAATCGCGTGTTACGCAATTAGGGTGCAGGGAAGCATGGCAGAAGAGGGAGGAAGCCTTGTAGTACTCAGCAGTGGGGGGAACAAAGCTGCTAATGATGACGATAATGTTTAACTTTAAATAAAGGAATCCATCTATCTCAGTTGCTGAATTGAACAACTACGGATCTCGGAAATTGTTATAGTTTGTGTTTTTTTCAAATCACAATATAGATTTTGCTTGAATGTTTATTTTTTCAAACAAATCTAGCCTAGTTGGGAAACCCAAACAACTAATAATGTTGCAAAATTATATGATTGATACATTTTAATAGTAGTCAGATAGAACGCCGAGGTCGCTAACTCCAGATATTTGCGTACGGCCAGACGATGAAACCTTGGCCTTATTGAGACTGTCGCGAGAAATGATGACTTTTGAAATTGGAGCATTGGTGAATGCGACCTTCGTCTGTGTTGTCTGTGGAACAATTTTTAAACTGGCAATTGTATTTGCGGGGGCTTTTATTTTAAACAATTTACCACAGACTAAATAGAGATTCTGGAATTTACTTTACATTTTCCGAATCAAATAGGTAATCATCGTCCAATTTTTATAGTATTTGTCCTGCCATGGATTTTGGTTTTTTTTAAGGGTGTAAAATCATCAAATATCTTCTCACGCTCTGGGCGGAGCTCCGGAGGGCGTGTCAGACTTTTACTGACAAAAACCCACCCGTCTTCCTTCAGTTGCCTGTGTGCCAGGGGCCACGGTATCTCTTTCGAACAACTCGCAACCCTGGCAGGTCCTGCGTCCTGCCATGGTTCACTTGCGATAAATAAGTAATTACAGACCAAACAGTTATCAAGCAGACCAACCCTTTTATTAGTTATTTCGTTAGCTCTTAACTCACTAACCAATATTACAAATGCATTTTACAAATACAATCAACATTACAGACACAGTAACAACTCTGCGCGACCGCAATAACATAACTCGTAGTTAGTATCAAGGTGTACAACGTTTACTTGCGCGCGCGCTGCCTTGCCGCCGACATTATTATCGCATTACTTAACTAGCGTTGCTCCACGGAAAATTGTCTAGGATCTAAATATTTCTGAGGTATTTACAGTTAAGATTGTGCTAGATTTTAACTACTTAGTCTTGAGCAAGTACTGTCGGCGATAGCCTGCAGTGGAGGTGCGGTTGGAAACGCGCGTATTTGGGGTATCATGTGGGTTCGATCTAAAGCAAGCTTTGTATGATTTGGTTTCAAAATCTTTGGGAAGGAATGGCTGCGTCCAGACTCTGTTTTTTTTTATCAAGAAGTAGATTATAGTGGTTAAGTAGTATTACAAAACTCAAACGTTCTCAGCTAGCAGTTCTAAACACGGGTTGGGAAAGAGAACTTTTCCAGTTCAGCAATTTGATTTGCTATGCATTCATGTTCGACATTTCCACCATATTAAATTTGCAGTAAAAGTCGGGGCTGCTTTAAGGCTCCTAGTCTCCCACAGACAGGCGCGACACGACGTTAGTAGAACAATTTCTATGAACGAATTACGTCGCACAATCGCGCAACGCCTGTGCGGGGAGCCTTTAAGCATCATTCCTCCGGAAGATAAGCTATTGAACTAAGATTATCCTAATCATGCACGATGCAGCAACAAGACTTATCCAAATAAATTCCCAATAAATAAATAACCATCGCATCGGTTCGTTAGCTAACGAGGGACAATAGATAGGCTGTCGACTTGTCGGTGTCCAAATTATTTATCGCCCAACCTCCTCATTATGCAGCAACTTGTCTTGCCCGCGGTAAGTCTAGATTTACCGTTTAATTGTGTGCAACACCACCTTTCACGAATGATTTAATGTTGTGGTTTAATGGGCAAGGGGTGTTGATAAAATACGAAGGTTTTTGCCGTTGAAAGCTCTTGTATTCCTGCGATGTTTTATCGGATAGGTCCTTGACAGTTTTTTGTTTAATTATAGCCGCATTCCTGCTCGCTGGCTTTGTAATATTGGGTCCTCTCTTGGTGCAGAGGGTCTAATACCCGTAGGTTCGTGCATAGGTAGTAGACCGTATTACTTACGGACACTATATTAGTTCGGGGCTCGAACTTAAAATGAATCACAAACACGATCTGACAGTTGGTTCCTGGTGTTTTTGCCCGTCCGAAAAACTGCAATAAAATTGTCGCTTGTTTCGACGGATCAACTACTTTCGTGCGGGCCCATATCTTCGTTGAAGGACCTAGAGAGTAGACCCCAGTTCCTATTATACCAATACCTTTGTGAAATGTCCTTAGTTTATCGTTAGTTATTATTATGAATCCTGCTGTAGTGCATTTCTTTCCTGCCTGAGTTTATCTCCACAACCAGCACGAGGTGTGTTGTTGTTGTTGCTGTTGTTATTGTCAAAGCATTCTTTAATTCATTTAGGTACTTCTACTCTACCTCACGTTTCCATCAACAGTTTTCTTCAGTCTTTACTTATTTTTGATTTTCTTATAGTTTGCAGACAAGACTCAGAGAACAACTAAGTTATTTTCCTAACCTTACCTATGTTACTAAGGCTACGTTTACTTAGCAAGAAGTTCCGTGTTCAAAGAGATCTTTCACCACAGATCACAGGTAAGTCCGCTGCTTATTTGCTGGCGGCATGTTTGTAATGTGAAGCTACGCGTATTTTGCACTGACCCATAGCTTGACCTTAGAGATCATGTACAGCCGAGTATATTTGTTGTACAGATTGGTACTCAAAACAATATTTACAGGTTTGTTGTATACCGATACAACGAAGACGCGCATGCATTTTCTAATCGAACTATACCTACAGTTGAGGTTGTAATAGCTCAGGTCGGAAATCGCGGTCTCGAAATCAGAAGAGCCGGGTTCGAGTCCAGATGATATTTTTGCCTCAAAGAGATGTCAGCACCAACTGGTGGGGTCCGCAAGGGCCGATGTTTGCCAGGGGTGCGGGTTGTTCGAAAGATATACCGCGGCCCCTGGCACACAGGCAACTGAGTGAACACGGGTGGGTTTTAGTCAGTAAAATTCTGACACGCCCACCTGCTCCACCCAGAGCGGGAGAAGTCATTAGAAGATTTCCCACCCAAAAAAAAAATCTGTACCTACAGTTCAACCAGAAAAGGTATGCGCTTCGTTGATCTTTATGTTTCCAAATTAGCACGACCTTTGCGCTACAGAGTAACAGCCCCGGTTTGCAGTGGCATTGTGCACCTATTATTGCGCTTTTTTTTGTTTTTTTGTTTTTCCTCTGTCGATTATTATCTACTCTGCTCGCAGATCGTTATGTCTCCCCCGACCGACCCTTGCTCGTTGAAGCGCCAGCCCGCGCCGCAGCTGAGCCAGTAGCTTTAAATTCCCCGTCTAATAATAATGATGCCAATTTGATCCAGCCTGTCCCCAATAGTGATAGCTGTCCCCCTATCAGTGACGCCCTTAGCCAAGGTCCGTACCCCACAGGGGGTGCCCTCAGCGTGCAGTCGCTTAGTATGTAAAATTTAGTTTGTAAGCCCTGGCTGGAGGCGTTAAGATTAGTTTCTTAATGGCAGCCCCAGGAATGACCGGTTGAGCAGTCACGGCCTCTCAAGGCCAACTGCGAGATGCCCTACAAAAAAAAAAAATCGTTATGTCTCTCAAAAGATTTTTTTTTATTTTTTCATAGAGTTGCAAATCCATATTTTGTAATCACTTAATGCAAAAATTTCGTTGCTGTAATAGCTCTAGGTATATTAGATATCATAATTGCGTCGTATTTCCGAATATGGACAATGTGATTCCCGAAGCGCATACTTTTGTTGGGATATCTGTATGATGAAATTGTTTATGATGGTTTTTTTTTTAATTTTAACAGCTCTATTTTTCTACTTTCTATGTTTTGGTGCCTCTGCTGTAAAATGCCATCAACATCAGTTTATAATTCCTTTTATTCTCTTCTCAACTGCGTGAAATTGCAGAGCAATAGCTAAAATATCAGTTTTTTACTTTATCCCGAGGAGGGCACGACTGCAAAGACGAGTCATGTTTTTCACGAGTAGGTACTTTTTATGTGTGTCATATCCTCGATGGATTGTATTTTATATCTACATGAGGTGGTCTATCGACTCGTCAATGTCCTGTGCTGGCTGAGCAGTCGCGTTTCGGTCATTTCGATTCTTAAAATTTACTGTTTTTTTTTTTCAAACTTTTTGAAGGCCAACGTACAACGAGCCATGATCGAGGTTTCTGAAAGAGTTTATTTGTAAAAGAACTGCAGAATAAGGTAGTATAGTGCTGTCAACCAAATTAGCATGGACAATTGGACATGCCTAATTGAATATTATAGTTTTCCTCCGAATTCCATATATTTCGCTCAAGTCGTTTGGACAGCTGCTGTATGACGTGAAACCTGTAATAATATTATGTACAGACGCCAGCACTTCAAGCTGCCCTAATCTGTCAAATTTATTTGATAGATTTTCAACTTTATTACAAAGGAATAAGGCTCATGTTCAATTGGGAAAATTTGACAGTTTGGGGTAGCTTGATGTGCTGGCGTCTGTAATTAGTAATTACACGTAGTAACTTACGGAACTACTACTAGTAGTACGCACGGCTACACATCAAGCTATATATTTCCAGTTTACGCCGATCTCGCACTGTACGGAAATCCTATACAATGCGAGATCAGCTTATACTGGAAATGTATAGCTTGATGTGTAGCAGTGTGTACTAGGACCAACTTATCGTTGAATTAATTTAGTTTTTTCATCGGAATGTTTCTTATCACTAAATTACGAGAGTGTGAAAGAATATAATTATGCTTCTTTTGTAATGTCACTGAGTAAACTATACCTATCTAAGTGAAAAATATCTTCACTGTGGTGTACACACGCCAGCACATTAAGCTACCCCAAACTGTCAAATTTTCCCAATTGAACATGGACCATAAGCTTATGGAATAAAGTTGAAAATCTATCAAAGAAATTTGACATATTGGGGTAGCTTGGTGTGCTGGCGTCTGTACCTACTTAATTCCATGTAAAGTCGTGCCTCGTTTATTCAACAACGGTAATTTCTTTGAGAGTTATTTTAAATGGCTAAATACTTATAACACCGCAAATTGACGACATAAAGAGATGTACATAGTTAGAGATAGCTGATTCTTACGATTCTAATTATGTTAAAGCCATACCTATTTGTAAAAGTCGCGAATTATATTTACTTACCTGAAACCCGAAACCTGAAACTGACCTAAGTATACGCAAATTGCAAAAAAAAAAATCGTGACGTACCTACCTTAACAGCGCATCTCCCATACGCAGAACCACAATGATAAAATAATGTATACGGAATACACGACCTTCCTGCTGAAGGTCTGATTTGACAAGTTGTCTGCATTGTACATTCAAATTCAAAGTCATTTCCAGAAGGATGAAAAACAAAGATACAATACTTACATAAATAAATATGAGACGCTAGTAAAAATACCAAGGGATACAGCCATAATTTATTATACTACTATTTGCAGCATTTATTATTATTATCTTAATTAATTATCGCCTTATTCTTCCATTCATCTCTATCTATTAGCCTTTCTAGCACTCTTCTCAATATTCAACCCCTTTTCAAGAATATAATTTCCAATCTATACATTCATACAAACATGCATATATATACTTACAAACAAATAAATAAAATTGAAGTGTCTGTTTGTAATGTCAAAGTTTCTGCATTTTTTTATGAAATGCATATGATAGTAAAAGGTACAGTACTTCATAATCATAAACAAAAAAATAAAAAAATACTGGTCGAATTCATGTTCTGTTTCTGTTTTGCGCGTTGATGACCCTGCCAGCCCTCCACCCTGTATGTGTGCTTGGGTATCTCCACCAGAAATTAGACAGTCGGAAATGTTCATAAATATCAATTTGGCGGTGTACTGTGTATTACGCTAAATGCCACCTGTTGGCTGTTGGCGGCAGACTGAGGGCATGACCTTTGCCTGCAATCAATAAACCCAGCCAGTCTTATTAATATTTATTATGTTGGTACTAACTTGCAGACGTCTCGAGTTGTGTACACTGCTCTCATGTTAGGGGAAACCCGTTTCACTGTTGTCGAGTGTTGCTTCTCGTGAAGTCTGGAAACACACCTGTCAAGTGGTTTATCAAATTGACAAAGGGTGAATTTCACCAGTGAGACTGAACGTGATCGGCACATCTAAACCTCGTTTAAAAGCTGTCAGTGACAACATTGTTGCGGAATATTGACACTCACCGCTTTTAAACGCGGTTAATTTAGTACACTGATCGCGATTAGTCTCATTGGTGTAATGTGTTCGTAGTACTTACCTTCTTTTCTTTTTTGCATTTTGGCTTCGCACGGTTTGTGCATTTAGCCAGTGTCAAGTAAATTTTCTTTTCAATCAAGTAAATGGCCCGATATCAGGCACGAAGTTACGAAACAGTCATAGTCGACTTTAGTTAGTCAAATCAAAGTTATTGTAAAGCGGTAGTAACTTTACAACAACCTAATAGGAGTTTTTGGGGGGAACACGAAAAGTCCACGTTAGTCACTTATTTTCACCTTCACTACACTTGTGCACTCACACGTAACTAAATTGAATAATTCACTACCAAAATTATACAATTTAATTCACTATTTCACTAAATTTCATGAAAATGAAAATTCGTGCGACATGTTCCAACGCGATCCCGCCAAAAACTCCAGTACTTACCTATAATTGTCTCTAAATTCAAATCATAACTGTCATTTTTGACAGATGTTTGAAATATTTCGGGAAAATGACGTGGTGTGTTAGGTTGACGAACAATTTATTTATATACAAAACTTTATAGGCTTTGACTGAAATCTATTTCGGTCTCTTTCAAGGAAAAGGTTTTAGAAGAAATTAAAGAAAAAAAAGAAACCTCAAACATGTATTTGCAAGACTTCCTGGTAGTCTCTGAACTTTCTTATTCTTACCTACCAAAAATCTTCATAGTGCCAAAATAGTAGGTAACGCCTTGTTTCATGTGGTGACTGATGGATGACTGGTGATAAGTTAATGACAATACACCAGGTGCCCAAGTCTGATATTTCTATAAATTCGTCATTCCAACACGATCCCATTGTCATTTTGCTAATAGTTCGTAATCTGCTAAATTCATAATGGTCGATCATTGGTCGGTCAATGGTGTCGTAATAGAATTGTGTTATAATGGCATTTTCGTATTGCCATTAAGTATCAAACTCGTTAGTAGAAATGATTTTCGAAAAACTACTACTAAATTTGAACATTTATTCATGCCAGATTTCATTTATATATATTTTTACATATTATTTATTAGTGTTATAAGCAATCTAAAGTAGTAGGAAGTTCGTAAAATTAAGTCAGTCATTGATTTGTCATTATGTACGAGATTACCAATAAATGCCATTTCTTTCAATGGAGTGTCAGTGGCTGACCATTGGAAAGTCATATTGACGCCATTTTATTAGTAGATTACCAAACTTGTCAAAATCAACAATTATGAAATTACCTATGTACGTATTTTTCTGTTCCTTTCTTCTTGTCTGTTTATATGCGTGTGCATAAATGGTTAAGTAAATAAAATGAAATCAATGATAGACCATTCTGACACTATTGTAATAGCAGACTTGAGGCCCTGTTGGCTTGCCACCAGGAGGGTCGTTGGCACATACACAGGTCTCACCACTTCAATATAGGTATTTATCTAACACGAACATCCCTTCTTGGTTTCACCACAAACGCTGTAATCCTAAACGAAAATTTATGTCCCAAAATATAACCACAAAGTTCTAAAATCTTACAAAATTCAATAGAGATGGGTCACACCATCATTTCTTAATTATCGATATCGAAACTCTTATGCCCAATGACAATAATCATTTTTATATTGGTCCTAAATTAACACGGGGCGAATCAATCGTCATTGTTCGTTGTGCTGAGCTATGACCGTGTAAACGAGGAAACCCTCACTGACAGTCATTTGCTGATTATTAGCGTCATAATGTTATTTCCGAGTGATAATGCGGAAGACACCTGTTGGCATGGCATCAGGGAAGGCCGTTGGCATTAAGACCGTAAGATCAGACATTCACCTCCGTTACTTTCTTCTATGAATAACGCAGTCACGCTTTTTATAGTCTAGCTCTAGACTTTTGAATTTGCCTAGTTTATGAATAATAGATTGAAAAGCTACATTCAAGTTAGTGAATAAACGGTATTTGGAGCAACCTAGGATTTTCTTTCATGTGAAAATTGTGGAATCTTTTCCTTCTACTGTTTTCGACTAGTCACGCTTGTTAAAACTTATACATACTAATATTCATGAAATTATGACGCAATCAATTGAAATTTCTATGAAATCAGGCATATCATAATGACGAACACATTATTGAGCTTTCCTTAATATTTAGGTGTCTACATTAATTTATTTTTACCATTCTAAGAAAAAGTGGTTTGTACTTTGTACGTACCTAATAACCATAAAAGTTCACATTTATGATTTAATTTATTTTCCTCATTAACTTTTATGGAGAAAATTGGCATTGACGTAGGCCAATAATTTCTGTGTGGAATACCAATAACTCGTGTTTAACTTAAGGACCCATAATCATAGTTTACCGTCACACCTCCACCCCATAGTTCTTTGTTCGCAATAGAAGCGTGCTAGGGGGTATTAACCTCTTCTATTTCAGTCTTCGTGGGCGATAGGGTGCGTCGCCCTCAAAGACGACCTCACTCCATCGGGGTCAAGGATGTAGGAAATTAACGTTCACAATTTTCTTCAACGGTATTCGTACAGTCACTTGTATTGCTTTGTCACGATCTGCTCGTCTTTTTGGTTGGGTGATTGTGTTGTACTGTTTCGATTTGGACTTTGGACTGTTTTGAGTGGGGCAAGACGGACAGGTCTTGTTTGTATTCAAACTTTGAAAGGTTAAATATAAATATTGTACCAAACACCAAACGTTGTACACATATGATTATTGGAATAAATACAATTTATGTTCACCTGTATCAGTATTTGGCCCATCCATCACTATCACAATGCATGGAACTTTGTTTACGTCATAGATAGTGCTGTGACCTTAAGATAATTATCGGTCGACGCCTCGTCTCACGTATATAGCCTTATCGATAGCTGACTACAACAAAGCAAGGACATCACTTGCTGTGCCTATAAATACCATTCCAAGTAATCTGATGAGCAACGGTTTTTGCTCGTTACTTAAGTATTTCAGCAACCACTAAATGCTTCAAGTTGGGCAACTGATGTCAGCTTATGCAGCCGCGATAAATGTCTGCATATTTCTGTCAAAGTATTATAATTATCTTAGCTTGGTGCATGATATCTTAAGTAACTTATGCAACGTTACGAAACTGGTTCTGTGCCAATGTATTTACTGAACATTTAGAACCGGTCTGGACGCGGAAAATCCTGGTTTAGATATTAGGAAACCCACACTTTTTCTTCCTCTGTTTTAATCAATTTATAACCGCGTGGTTATAAGCACATTGTGTTACATTTCCGGTGACATGTCAAAACAAATATATTTCAGAACGAGGCCTTATTAAAATTTGCATCCGCCACGTTGCATTGAAAAGATAATCCATAAATAGGAGGCAGACAAAGCAGCTCGTCTGGCGTATCGTACAAATGACCGCTCGGCCTTGTCTAGGCCACGGTGACGCCATCTTGCGTGCGGATGAACTCCTTTTATTGGGATACCAAATTATAGACGTCTCGCTCTGAAATACTATTTGACTATCCAAAAGAAAGAGATGAAGGATCTCTCTCAGCCGAATTTAATAATAGAACAATATAGACGTCAAGCGCTATAGATTAGGATAAAGACATTAGGATTTTTTTGAAATTCATGTTTTCTTTGTCTCGATTTCGATAGTAAAGTGACAAAAGCTCGTGATTGCTCAGTCTTTTGTGCTAAACGTTAGTTAAATAATAAGCAGGTATGAATATTAATGAAGGGGTATGACAATAACCGTTTCTAAACACTACGGTAATGGTGCAACCTAGAGAAGCTATACTTTGTGTAATTGGCGGTTAATTGCGTTGCCAAGGCGACTGCATTGCAGCCTGTCTGAGTGTCTGATAGCGATAACTGAGAAATGTCTGGGGGCAAGGGACTTTATTGGACGCTAATTGGCCCGCCAGACGGTAGTGACTGATATCTATCCCACATTATACATGTGTATCAAATAAACGTTTCGACATTCGGTACGAATGATTTATGAAGTTGAATGGATAGTAGACAGCGGTATTGAGTTGACTTCAATTTCAACGGTAAATTGTGACTCATGTTTGTCTGTCGCATTCGCAATAGGTTTCGTATTTAATTACTCAACTTGGTACATAATACACTCATCTCACACATTATCGAGTGAGCTGCCGTGGCTCGGTATTGGGAGCGGCGTACCAGTCCTGCGCGCGAAAGGCGAAATGCTCGCGGCCGGCCGGTCGCTACAACCGGCTCCGTGAAGGCCGCACAACGCCCCTCCCCCACTCCCTTCTTTGAATTGTACTAGTGACTGGTTTTATCGATAACTAACCGTGTAATCCAAACAATAGTGGCAGGTATTTGATATTGATAAAGTGTGTGTATTTCCTTTTATTTGCTAATGCTATCTATGATAAAATGATAACTGATAAGCTATAGTCAGTTACGGGTATTTTGAATCCCATTAGTTAATCAGCATGGTTATTGTTCAGAACAATGTGAAGGTGAGCTAACAAAAAAATCACGTTGCATTGTCAAAACGGCAATTCATTCAGTAAGTGAGTATGACGCGTTCCGTCGCTATCGCGACCGAGCTTCGCCCTCGTCTCGTAAACAGAATGCCAATGACACGAGGGGTCGAGAGGCGTATCGATAATAATAACCGCATGCTATCGCACAGCACTGGGTGCGCTCGCAAGGCCGCGCGACGCGTCCACGTCTCGTGCGTGTACACAAACACACTGTTTCGAAACGTTAACGTCCGTCCGACCGACACTTTATTCCAAATTCGAACTGAGCCACGCGCGGATTGAGCTTCGTCGTTTTGGCCTCGATTTTATTTATTTTTAATTGTTTTTTTTTTTGTACCAGCCGCTATCACAATAAATTACTAATGGAGTTTTGTTTTTAATTAAAGACTCGATAATATTGCTTAGCCTGGGTCAGTGTTAATATTTAATTGTAGTGTAATTTAATTGATAGTGACAACAATAACATTAATACCTATCAATAACTAACTTTTCCTTATTTTTGTTTCAGGTTACCCAAGATGCTGGTTTTATCATCTGGCCGTAATCCTCCACATCAATATTTGAATTTGAAGCGAACATTTTGGTCTATCGAAGAACATTCATTGAGAAAAATATGTAAAAGAATCACGGACACTGCAAGACTGAATCCAAAAGTTGCCTTCAAAATGAGTGGCGATGCAAGATGATGAAACGTTCATTAATATTTTTGTACCTACTGAAACATTATGCGGAAAAGAGAAAATAGTTTTTGAAAAATTTTCGAACTGTATTTTTCTATGAATTTACCATAGACGAACTTTAGTGTGGTGCTATTGTGTAGTGAAGTGAATTAGACTGGGACAAGAATATCGGTAGTTAGTGAGGTGAACTGTGGGGATGGTGTGAGGGTTGGATGGTGATGAGCACCGCGATGAGCAGTGAGGGCGACGCGGTGAAGGTGGAGGGGGGACACGTATCTGTCACCACTATCAGCATGTCGGGCCCGGAGACCAGCAACGGTAAGGTTCTTGATTTTTATGAAGATGAGGATGCAAATCGGCCCATTTATTCTGTTAAAATCTCACCGTGAGAACGTGGGTGAAGTGACCTTTGAGTGAGCTGTCATTCCATCTGATGCTAGGGATTGACACTTATCACAGCTCACTTTAAGCTCACTTCACCCACATAATCACGGTGAGTATTTTACAGAATAGCACTGCTGAAGCCTGCACCTTAACTGCGTAACACACCAGTCAGAATCTGAATTATTTAGAAAGATATTGATAATCCATTGCTTCATTATGTCTGCTTAACAACGTAAATAACGCAATGAATGTGGTTGAACTGTCAGAATGAAAGCCATTTCTACTGTTAGTGTGTTACGCCGCTAATTTACACGATGCGATTTAATTGTCAGTGGCGTGCAATAAGAGTTTAGGCGATGCAAGTAAGCTTCAATTTTATTATATGCCATGCCACAGGCAAGAAAGTTGCATCGTGTAAATGAGGCTTTATTCAGTACTTAGCTGTGAAAAGTTTGAAAAACGCCTTGATTTCTGAAAGGGTTGGACCAGATGTACGTATAGTACACCCACATTTCGCCAGTTCAAGTCCCATGTAATAGGGGGCGAGCCTATGACCATCAACCAACCAACCAACAGGGCACAAATCCAGACAAATACTACCATTCAGAAAATTCAGACATCGTTTTTTTTATACAGGAAAAGTTTTTATTCAGTGCGCAAACTGTAGCCATGAATTTAGCATATCATTCTAGACCGCCAGCGCAGAAAATTTTCGTCGGATAAACAAAAAAAAAATCAGCTGTTATAAAGAAAAGTGCAATACCTACGCGGTCAAAATGTATGGAACAGCCGATTTTTTTGTAAACCCGACGAAAAATTTATTACATATTTAAGGTTACAGTTTGCGCTCTGAATAAAAACTTTTCCTGTATAGAACTAACCCGTACCCTAATTGCGTAACACGCGATTAATCATAATCGGTTCAATTTTACAATTCAGCAATATTCATTGCGTTATTTACGTTGTTGAGCAGACACATTTTTCGAACATATGAAGCAATGGTTTAGCCATCTGTTTCAAAACGAAACAAATTATGATGAATCGTGAGTTACGCAATTAGGGTGCTGTACAGTCAACACTATACTCCATAGGTTTAGGTAGTTATATAAAGGTAAACAAATCGGAAAAAAGGGTTTTTAATAGTCGACACTTTCTTGTTTATTTATTTTCGATTTATACCATAGTTTCCTCTTTAATGAATGTATATTAAACTTTATCATTTATTCTTAAACTACTCTTCCTAGATGTAACTACTTGAGCACTATTTTTTTTAGATTTATTATAATAATATAATATTTTGTAATCTGGCTATTGTAAAGAGCCCAAAAAGACAGATTCCCTAAACCTTTTAGAAAATACAACGCATTAGATAACGTTGCGAAATTAAAAAGTACAATGTGATGTAGTATGGCAAATGAAGTGGCAGGTATTACGTTTAGTCGCTTAACCAGACGCCTTTGACAGCGCTCTCGACAATCGACATTTGCGATTTTGCGAGTGCGTTTCGATTTTATAAAATTTTGTCATTATAGCTAGTAAAATAATTGATGATACAACGGAACGATTTATTATTAATGTGACAGATAGTTCATCAGATTCTGATTCAGATTCAGAATAGAGCCTATTATTGTATGACTATAAATAATATTATGATTTTAACATTTGAAATAAAAGGTTTCGCATCTATGAGTCACGTGTATTTTTTGTTTACTTTTATTTAACTACCTAAACCTATGGAGTATAGGTAACTTATTAAGTACATAACTTGTATTGTTTTATCAACTTAACTCATCCATGTCTCATTAGTTCTATTTGTCTTCACGTTTATTTACTCCGCACTTGCGAAACTTTCCGATAGAAGCCATTGAACTTTCTGTTTGCTCAAATAAACTTTTCCATTACTTTTGGAGATTATGTTATTTATTTATATGCCATGTTTAGGTAGGTAAATATCTTATCTAAGAGATTTGCTAAACTCACATGTATTAAAACGCTAGCGTAATCAGCTGGTTTGATAATATTGTACACACGGCTACACATCAAGCTATACATTTCTAGTATAAGCTAATCTCGCATTGTATAGGATTTCCGTACAGTGCGAGATCAGCGTAAACTGAAAATGTATAGCTTGATGTGTAGCCGTGTGTACAGACAGACATTTGCATGTCATGCACAACACGCTTTTTTTTTAGAAACAAAATTTTTATATAAAAATAAGTTTAACCATGGTCGTACCCGCAACATAATTGCGTGACATACGATTAATCATAATCTGTTTCATTTTGACAGTTCAACAATATTCATTGCGTTATTTACGTTGTTTTGCAGACACATTTTTCAAACATATGAAGCAATGGTTTAACAGTCTGTTTCAAAACGAAACAGATTATGATTAATCGTGAGTTACGCAATTAGGGTGCCGTATGCCATTTTGGTCGTTGGTCGTTTAATTTGACGTTACATCTTACTAATATTATAAATGCGAAAGTTTGTAAGTATGGATGGATGGATGGATGTTTGTTACTCTTTCACGCAAAAACGGCTAAACGGATTTGGATGAAATTTGGCACACAGATAGATTATAACCTAGATTAACACATAGGATACTGTTATCTCGGTAGTACGTTCCCGCGGGATAATTTCCGATCTATATCCTCAGAACTCTATCGAAAAGGCATAAATTAACTTCCGTTTAGATGGCAGCAATGTATAGATAATGAGGGTAAATATCCTTAACCTTACTAATATTATAAACGCGAAAGTGTGTAAGTATGGATGGATGGATGGATGGATGTTTATTACTCTTTCACGCAAAAACGGCTGAACGGATTTGGATTAAATTTGGCACACAGATAGATTATAACCTAGATTAACACATAGGATACTTTTTATCCCGGTAGTACGTTCCCGCGGGATAATTTCCGACCTCCACGCGGGCGAAGCCGCGGGCGGAATCTTGTTAGCTATAAACCAGCGGACGATCAAGACGCTTCCAACGATATCTAGCTATGAGCTATGAGTTGGGAGACATACCCACACAGGTACATACATATCGTTGAAATCATGACCCTTCTTTTTGCAACGCGCTATGTAAAAGTAATATACGGGCTGATTTTTTAGTCACCTTCCAAATTTTTCAGGGTCATAGTACCCGTGAAATTGAACAACTTTCTCCAAGGAACATGGGTCGAAATATGAAAAAAAAAATCGACCTCCCATGCAAAATCAATAGTTAGCTGGTCGATTTTGTATGGGAGGTCCGATTTTTTTTTTCATATTTCGACCCATGTTCCTTGGAGAAAGTTGTTCAATTTAACGGGTACTATCACCCTGAAAAATTTGGACGGTGACTAAAAAATCAGCCCGTATTTAAAGTCCAGACATAATCTTGATCCTGTGAAGACCATATGGATTGGTGTCTGTCTTTTGAGGAAAGTACCACACAGATTGAGTGGACCTGTCCAATCAATGCTCGCATTTATCAGTAATCATGCAGCTCAACTTGGAACTTGAGCTCAACGATTTGATAAACAATACCAAAGAAACGACATTTGGGTAGGCCGCAAAAATTACTCCAACTGCTAGACTAAATGAGAAAAAACACACTCATCAGGTATAAAATTGTCTTTGGCATACGTTTATTCCGAGTTTTATCAATACGGGAGAAATAGCTTAGTTTATCGCCGCGGCAATTTGTTTTAGTGTCTATGCACGTGTACTGCTTACCTCACACTGATAACGAGTGCGTGCCTTGCGTTGTTTAGATAATTATCACTATCGTGCTCTAAGCATTATTTGTTATTGTTTTATCAGAAGGTCGAATCCAGTGCAAACTTGGAAATCAAAACGTACGTTTTCCCGATTCCAATTGTTTTTTTTCTTCAAAATACATAATTTGGATTTGTCTATTTACATCATCAACTAGGCTAATTAAAGTAAATTAAGTCGCGAGTAAAAAATATATATAAACATCGGCCATATTAGAATAGTACAGTCAGCATAAAATACTTTTTCACTTCTCATGCTCTAAAAATACGCCAATATAGTCTTACGAAGCGGGACTAAAGATGTGACCACTTTAGTCTCTAGTGAGTGAAACGTTAGTTTTTTAATTTCCTTATTGTGTCATAGACAAACTCAAACAGCCAGTAAATATACTATTATCTGTGGAGTGTGGACCGTCTTATTGCGAAAATTTGAAAGTTTTAGTTCCATGGTTTTTCAAATAATTCGAATTGTACATTTAGCTTCAAGTAAAAAAATCCTTTGTGATTTTTATTTTTATTAAGTAATATTTATTAAATATTTTTGTACTAAATTGACTATTTTTCTCGCACTCAAAGTGAAAAGTACAGTTTGCAACTTCGAGACTAAACGCCAACTTAATATACCCTCGGTTTCATTGACTCCCTCGCACGCTCGGGAGTCAAACCACCTCTGGTATACTATGGCTTCGTTTAGTCCCTCGATATAAAATATACTATTATGCTGCTTGCTGGTTTTTTTAGCATTGGCATCTTCTATGTCAACCTAGAAGGTTGTCGGCTGCTTAACCGGGCTAGAACGTGGCTGCCTCAATAAATTGAGGCCTAAGCCAGGGTTTAAAAAAATAAAAAGTGATGACTGTCAAATACATATTTTTTCAGTGAAAACATGTTTTTTTTAATAAAAATAAATAGGATAATAATATTTTTATACAAAGGTATAATAATGAAATTATTAGGATCATTATGAAGCCCATACTAACTTCCTGAAAGACTCTTTCTAATACATAAGTACCTAATTTGTATACGACAAAAATTATTAGAAATAAAAATAAAAAAAATATTTTTATGTTCAACGTCGACATTCTGTTTTCCGGTAAACAGGAGTAAAGCCAGGCAAAATAATAATATTCACGTCACGCAATAAAATTATAATAAAAAGCGGTGATAGCGGGGTCATTGCACCCGCCACGGGGGCCTGAACTCTGTTGATGTCAAACTGCTATAGTGTTATGTTGTCTTTATTTCTTTTAATAACGCCAATCTATGATGGTGAAATGTTAATTTTGACTCCGGTAAAATATCTAGATAATGTTGTTAGAGCTTTGGTTATGAAAATAGATTACGTTTTTTTTAAATTTTTCAGTCGTTCTCTCTTCATTGTTTCTCTTTGTAAAAAGTCTCCCTTTGAAAGAATACAGATAAATTAAATTAGCTTAATCTGTATTCTTTCAAAAGGAGACTAACCTACCTAAGTCATGAAAATTAATAAAATATCTTTGCACATAATTATTTGGAATGGCAACAAATTTTACGACATGTGATATTAGGTACAGGACTTTTTAATGGCCAATAATTTATTTTATTTTTAATATTAAAAATAAATTGCTACTTTAAAATTGTGTTTGCGTAAAGCCTGACAGATGGTAAAAATGCGTCGATTGACGTCGCATTTTTGCCGTCTGTCAGGTGCCTTTATACTAGATTTTTCGTCTGATTCGATCAATGAGGTCTCGCCGCAGTTTTTCCCTTGCAAGCACCATTCGCTTAAACCGGACATCCTGTCTGGAGCTGGATTGGATATTTTTCAAGTTATCGGTTTTATAACCGGATTTACAAAGCCTCTTTCCCGCCGCCACGCCACCGCGCCTTAATAGCTTAGCTACCTAACATTTCTGCAATAATTTTCACAATTTTTTCCATGAGTTCAGTACATAGAAATCTAAAGAGCAGGTTCAGTAATTGTTTCCGCTTAAGGCAAGTTATTCTAGGCTTCTACTTAGCTTTTAAAATAAAATCTACCTACAATAATATGAATTAACCGTGAAAAATGGCCTGCGTTCCTTTGAAACTACCAAACTAATCTGTCACGATTAGATGGTTATCCTTAATCCGGATGTGTTTTTGCCCGTTTGAATAGGGTTCACTCCGAAGTATCGAACTATTTTCGGTCGGCGTAACTTCGTTGACGGACTTAGAGAGTAGGCCCCCTGCAACCGAACCATATTGATAGAAGTTTGGAAGGGACTGCTTTAAAAAATATTATAGTAATAAGTATGCGTTCCACCAGGTAAACTTCCAAATCAGTGTAGAACCTCTGAATTATGCGATGCTGTGTTGTCCTTTACCCAGCCGGAAATCTGACTGCTAAACGCATTTGAAAAATGCATTCCAAGAATACCAGTGTCCCTTGCAAAGAACTTTAAAAGCGCTGCACGTTTTAAAAGCATAAGCTTGAATAATATATTTCTCGGTAATTTGGCATCGTGCGCATTATTAATGGTACGTCCGCACCAAATATAGCTAAACGAATGCAATTACTTACATAACACCTCAGGACTAATGTTAGGCACCTAATTAATTTCTGATATACATAACTGATTTGGTGACATATTTATTTTGCTCTCAACTACGGTCAACAGTTAATGCGTTAAGATTTATTTTTTGATTTTTATTCAAATTGATGCAAAAATATTCTTTATTCAAAGCGACTTCCGTTGCTGACTGTATCTTTACGTCAGCGGATTTTTTTTTTTTTTAATATTTTTATTAGAAAGAACTCATTCTAATTAAACAAATTTAAATTTAAATAAACTTTCAATCAACTCAGAAGCTAGGCACCAGTTAGGTTCCAACTGGTCGTTTCCTATGAAGAAGAGCCGGCAAGAAACTCCATTCCTCTCCAATAACCTTGCACCTCTATTTCCAGGTCAGTTCTCGTACAGCTCGAGCGGCGTGCGCATCAGTGTGTCTTCAGTGCCTCATGATGAAGACTCCACTGACGCCGAGATCTCCAAGATCGACTTCTCACAACATCAGTACGAGGTATATATATAATTTATTCGCACTAGGACAGCTAATAGATACCAGCACCCTAATTGCGTAAATCACGATTAATCATAATCTGTTTCGTTTTCAAACTGATGGCTAAACCATTGCTTCATATGTTCGAAAAATAGGTCGGCTCAACAACGTAAATAACGCAATGAATATTGTTGAACTGACAAAATAAACCAAATTATGATTGATCGTGAGTTACGCAATTAGGATGCTGGCCACTCAGAAGGTATTGCGAAAAAAAAAGTATTTTTATGTATGAGAGACTGGCCAGTTATAATCTATTTTGAAAATATGATTATTTGTAAGGAAAAAAAGGTACCTACGTTTCAATTTCAAAATTTCCCTCCACATTGTTTGCGAGCTAATTTAAATTATCGTGTCTCATAAAAAAATGGATCTGGGCCGGGAACATTTTCGCGCAATGATTTTTTTATTCAAGTGTCGTCTTAAACCGGACGAATCGTACGATAGACTTCAAATGGCATTCATGGATGAAGGCCCTTATAAAGCAACCGTGTATCGTTGGTATAACGAGTTCAAGCGCGGTCGACTAACTGCGAAGATCGCCCTGAGGACACGGTGGAGCATACAGTGGAGGTCTGCCCGGCTTGGGCGGAGCACTGCCGTGTCCTCATGGAAGCGATCGGCGGCGGCGATCTCTCGCGTCTGGCTCTGGGGGGCAACTCTCTTAACTCCGTCAACGAAAATACGGGCCCGTCCGAAAATAGTTCGAAACTTTAAATTGACTCCTACAGCTGATTAATTAACTTTTTTGGACGAATAAAACCATATAGAGAGTAGGCACAACTGTCAAATCGTGTAGTAATTCATTCTTAGTTTGGGCCCCAAACTTCATAGGTAGGTTTCAAAACGAATCAACGCCTACCAAAGTGAAGCGATCTAGAAGCGGGGGGAAGATTTTGATCGCGAGCTTTTCCATTTTGACTGGCTACTTGGTGTCAATTCCCATAAGGAGCAATAGAAGCATCAACGCTGAATGGTATGCTACCAAATGCTTGGCAGAAGTTTTCTCTGTTGTGAGCAACAAGCGACCAAACACAGGGCTCCGCGGGCTACTGCTCCACCACGACAACGCTCCTTCGCACACCGCGTTTAAAACGAGGGACTTCCTTTCCTCCTTACAGGCCTGACCTAGCACCATGTCACTTCTTTTTATTCCCAAAAATAAAAAATCAGCTCAAAGGGATACAATTTTCGTCGCCAGAAGATGCGCTGTCAGCGTTCGAGCAAGCTGTAAACGAGGTGTCTGCGGCGGACTGGAAAAAGTGTTTCGAAAACTTGTTCGACGCATGAAATTTTGTATAGAGGCTATTGGGGAGTACTTTGAAAAGATTGAATAAAAGAATATTTACTTAAATAACATTGTGCTCATCATTAAGAAAAACTTTTACTATGGGACCAATCCTAAAATCGTGAAAAAAACAGCTGATCCATATATTAATATTCGCACGTATAACGTTCTCGTTCTCGACATAATGTACCTGATTACCTGCTGATTCATAAATCAGCAGAGATTTTTCATGATTTCAGGGTTGCTCAGAAATAAAACGGTGTATAAGGTACCTAAGTGTCTCGACTGAGACACATCACCCAGCCCAAACAGATTAGGGTGGAAATTCAAAATTGGGACAAACCGAGGTTAAATTAAGCGAGTTAGGCATCCAATAAAAAAATCAGGCGGACGAAGTCGAGAGCGGAGAGCTTGATATACCTAAATAGATAGAACTCACAACTCGGACATTGGCACACTCATAGAAGGATGCAGTCAGTCAGTGTTTGCAGTAAAGTGTTGCAATATGAACTTATCTTCAATCGGTGCGGGCGCATGTAGTGCTTCCTTATAATGTACTGGCCAATTGAATCACCGTCAATACTGCCTAGAGATCACAGTATGGATAAACAAAAGAAAGTAGGCAGGAGACTAATTAGACGCTAATTGATAGACATTAGAGAAAGTTAGACTTCTAGATAATGATATCTGTCAACGAGCTTGTGGAGAGGTCTTTGACTTATAATAACATTTTAATATAGACACAATGTCATCTAAAAAGCTGCTCAACTTAAGTGGAACTGGGCTGGATACGTTTGCCGCATGTCGAATGAGTTATGGGGGTCCCAGAAAACATACGGCAACAGCGAGGCAGACCCAGGAGAAGATGGCGGGAGTAGCTCCACGCCTACAGACAGGATTGGTCCATACCAGCTCATGACAGAGAGGACTAGAAAGGAGAAAGTGAGGGAGGGAATACTAAGGCTAAAATTAATAATAAAATTAAATAAATATGTATACTAGGATAAAGTCGTGGAACAGCACCCTAATTGCGTAACTCACGATTCATAATAATTTGTTTCGTTTTGAAACCAATGGCTAAACCATTGCTTCATATGTTCGAAAAAGGTGTTTGCCCAACAACGTAAATAACGCAGTGAATATTGTTGAACTATCAAAATGAAACCGATGCTGATTAACATTCCAAGCATCAAATCCGAGGGACATACAATGTTATCATTATTTCGAAACGTTTCCCGATTCTCAAATTTTTCCGCCATTCGGGCAATCGCTTCGAACAACAGTTCATCACGCAAACGTTCTTTGGAGCTCAGACATGTGAACTTCGGTTATTTTATGCTTTGACGGACCTGCACCCTGATTGCGTAATACACTATTAATCACAATCCCAATCATTTTGAAGGTTATTGTTAAGCCATTGCTCCATACGTTTGAAAAATTTGTCTTCTCAACTGATTTTGTACTGTCAAAATGAAAGCTTAACTACCCCACTGTTGTTAACACATTGTTAACATGACAATTTTATATTCCAGGTGAACATGCGCAACAAGAAGAAGCGTTCATTGGGCGGCGCGCACGACGTATCCAGCAACGAGCGCGAACGACCCATGTCGTGGGAGGGAGAGCTGTCCGACTCCGAGATGGTCATAGACACCAGTGTTAATAATGGTCAGTAAGGTTTTATATTTGTCTTGAAAAAATGTATTAATTAAGCCCTTTCCTATAACCAGAGGACGATCGATTCGCTTCCAACTTCATTTGTCAATTTATGATAAGTTAAAAAGTTATGAGGGTACAGATAAACATACATACGTATGTATATACCCACATATATACATACCGGTCAAAATCATAACTAACCTTTTTTCTACCCGTAGTCGGGTAAAAAAATTGTGTCGTCGACCCCAATTTTTCTTGATTATTGGGCCGCTCTGGGAAGCTCTTGTGGTTTCGACAAATACATTTTATTAACTTGGTTTCGACAGTTCTTGAGGTAGCTTCAATATTAAGTCAGTCAGCAAGCAATATTTAATCCACTTGGTGTAGACCGTATGTTGATGATGTAATAAAAGTTCCAGTCACTGTCGTTGAGATAGCAAGTACTGGTATACGAAATTGTGTGAAGTAGGTTCTTAATATGAGTGGGTACCACAACTAAGCGAGAAAAAAAAACTACCGACTTCCGAAAAAACACTACAAAGTTAAAAATAACTTTAATGAACAAACCTTTCGAACAAAAAATGCTTTTGCAAATCAAATATAGTATGATGGAGTTATTCTCGAACATACATTTAAAAAAAATGTCGAATTGATAACCTCCTTCTTTTTGAAATCGGTTAAAAAAGTTCATAACCAACTTTCGAAGTTAAGATTATTTTTCACCTTGTAGGTAAGTTGTGCTTTTTTTAGGTTAAAAACTGTTTGAGTTTCATGTCCATAATTTAATTAGTTAAATACGTAATTATAATTACGTAAGTATGGTTGCTGTTAATTCACGATAACGAGCTCCTGTTGAGTTTGTTATTCGGGAATCCCCGAAACACGGACTTACGTGAAGCAACCCGAAAGCAATCGTAAATAGACGGTGTATTTCCGTTCGCATAGCATAACATGTAAGTCCATTGACATACTTACGTACTATACAGGGTGGCACCACGCACAACCTGATAATATGAATTCAGTAGGGACCGACATGATTCTGAACCTGACATATTTTCGTCGGTTATTAAAAAACACCCCTTTCCATACATTTTGACCGCGTATTGGTATTTTGCAGTTCCCTATGAAACAGGTGTTTTTTTTTTTATAAATTTGACGAAAAATTTCTTCGCTAGGGGTCTAGAATCATTTGTGCTGAGTTTATGGTTACAGTTTGCTCGTCGATGTCTCTGCCACTCTGTATGTAGACTACTGAGTCTAAGATGTAACGTAAGATGTATCTATAAACGTGACTACGACTGACGTACTTTAGTTACGCATTATTCCTGTCACTACCCCGATTACACTCAGGGGGTGGTAAAGTGTAAAAAAAATTAATAATGGTTCCTAGTGTATGTTTTACGAGAATAACCGAACGAGAACTGATAAAACTAAATGAAAATATTTAATTAACTACCAACTAGCAATTGCATAACACTTGCATTTTGACAGTTCAACAACATTAATTGCGTTATTTACGTTGTTGAACAGACAATTTTTGAAGTGAAAACTTGTTTAGGCGTGTTGAGCACTTTTTGGGTGAATAAAAATCATGGAACTCCCGTCATCGACACCGAACGCTTGAGCACACGGATGAGTCGCGCGTTGATGTCTTTTGGAAAAGTCCCTTTCTTTCATTAGGAAATTCCAATTCTTTTATCCCTTTGTAGTTTTATCATAAAAATCTGTGCTGTTACCTTTAATGGCTGAAGTCGATCGCTCGTTTATCATTTTTTACCGAGAGCAATCAGGATCCAAGGACCCAATGTGAAATCCTGTATAGACGATAAAAAAATACACACGTAATTGCGAAAATTTTCACTTCTGTCGGCACTCCCGGAGTGCCACTGTTTTTTTTTTGCAATACATGTGATGCATTCATGAAGCATTGGATTAGACTGATAGTGTGTTATGCAATAAGGGTGATACTCTGTGATTTTTATTTATTGTCTTTAAACCTTGTTTAAAACACCTTCATCCTCATCCATATCTTCAATCCTTAATTTTCTTTCCTCAGACGAGACCAACAGCTCGCTAGACCTGCAGTCATCGAGGGACTCAATCGACACCCTCCGCAATGTCAGCATCAAGATGGAACCTGTCAAGACCGAGGGCTTCCAGAGCGTGGATGAGCAGAGGGTCCTGGACCTCAAGTACAGCGCGCCGCTCCAGCCGCATCAGAGGAGTCTTAGTATGAACAGGGTAAGATATGATTGCTTTACTCATAGTAACTGTAGCGACATCTACATCGCTACATGCGAATTACGCATCACACTGACGTCATGCAAAATCCTGCATCTCGCAAGCAGAGTTTACCGCGCCACTTGCATATTTGCAACGTCCTGACATCAATTATCGGGCCACCAGACACAATACCCGTCTGGTCGGAGGATCGTCCCTTTTCTCCCTCCCCCCGGGCATACCTGTATAAGTGTACCTATAGTAACCCTCCATTTTTAGACTAAATTTTATTGGGGGGATCCAATTAATGCACGGACAAACTCCTAGATCTGAAACAGGGATTGGAAAAAGGAGTAGTCTTAAATGGTTAGACTTATATACTTAATTTGAAGTAGCAATATTATATGTAATGTAGTTGTAGCAGCAATCAATATGTTTTCACGGGGTTTATCGTATCCTTCAACCCTTTTAATAATCGCCGCGGGTAAAACACGCCCATGCGAAACTGGGCTTAGGGACTGTGACTATGGGATTTGATATAATGCCTTGTACTACTTTTACATTGTAATATAAAATACCGTGGAAAAATCAGAGCAGAGAAATAGTAAAACTCGCGTAAAGACTTTTTCTCATGGCCACACACAACAAATATTAACTTATCTTTCTCTTTCAGATATCAGTGTTAACAGACGGCACATCCCTCTCTCTAGCAAGACGGCCGTCCTCTCCGACCAGCAGTGCCAAATCCCTTGCACTTAGCGACCAGGGTTCTACTCACATGCCACATACTGGATTAGATCAAGTACAGAACTTGACCATCAAGAAGGAGACGCAGTTATCTGGTGAGTTTATCTCTTTTTTTAAGGTGCATAGTTTTGGCCAGGAATAAAACACGTAACGTAACCAACTTATAATTTTTATTTACCCACCGCAATACAATTTCCTCTGGCAACTTCGCTCAAAATTAGTGATCAACAAGAATTATTATATCACTTAAAATACTTTGACAAAATAATAAATTACTAATAAGCTCATAACACAAGATTATTCATCCAAAATATAGAATATTTCTCTAAAACATTTATTTTACGAATGCGTGACTTCCTGACACATTAATACCATAGACCACAGAACACTATTACTCCTGCAATAGACTAACATTATTTGATATACAACCTAACAGCTCGGCCATCCTGTTTCAAGCGAGTCCCATCGCTTTTTATTTTATTTGCAACCATCAGTAGTCATTTTATTTCTCAGATGTGGGTGATATAAGTAATAAGTTCCGTCATATTTTACGGTTATTATTATCATGCAAAAGTTATTAAATTATAAACTATTCCACTAAACGAATTTAAGTAGGCCACTACCTAAACTTTAACAAAAAGAAAACAATATAAAACAACAACAAATACAGTATAAATCTTAAAATATTTATAGCCTCGAAGCCTGTTTTAAATAACCTTATTACTTAGCTTAATAGTTTACCCAACATAAAACTAACTAAAACCAACCTAAAACATTAAAAATAAAAAGGTATGCTAAATGATTACTTTAATAGTTTTAATATTTTCGTTACCTATTCCATGTTTTGGACACACGTCTTTTCGTTTTCACTGAAGCAATAATTTCCAGGTGAATCGGATTCTAAGTCTCTAGTGAAATTCATCCAGGGTTGAATCTTGTCGATTGCTATAACATTTTCATACTTTCTCCCTCGTTTATGAGTCAGAGGTGTGTCCTCAACCAGGAACCTATCATTAGGGAGCACTTTTATTATGCGGTAGGGACCCTGGTATTTAACGGTAAGTTTCTGTGACTTACCATCATGTGGCACCTGTCTTTCTACTCTTACTAAGTCACCCTCTTTATACTGGGTTGAAGGTTTTCTGTGTTTATTATAATTAGTAGCATCTTTTACCTGTTGCTCTCTTATCTTTTCGCCTACGTGTTGTCTGAACACATCTAATTCTTCCACAGGTGTCCGATGGAGAGTTTCTTTGATAATTTCGTTTAACTTACCTTCAGTTCTGCTAGTCACATTAAATCCGAATAACAATTCCGACGGGCTCCTCTGAGTCGTTTTATGTTTTGTTGTGTTAATGCCTACCTGTATGTCGGAAATGTGGTCATCCCATGACTTATCATCTCCACCATGACTAGAGGTTGATAAAGCATCTAAAATGGTCCTATTAAACCTCTCCACCTGCCCATTCGCCCTGGGTGTAGCAACGGTATTTTGGACGTGTTTTATGCCATAGGATTCAACAAAGTCCCGAAAATGTTTGCTGGTAAAGCTCGTACCTTTGTCAGTCAATAAGACGTGCTGGAACTCCAAAGTAACTTACAAATTGCCTCATCACCCTTACTGAAGTTATGGCTTTGGTATTTCTGACTGGATTTATACTAACGTATTTTTGAAACCGTCTACAATTACCAGTAGATAACAATTTCCTGCCTTGCTCTTTACGAATGGTCCTAGATGATCTGCGTGAATGGTATGAAAAGGTGTACTGACATTTTCGATAGGGTGTAATTCACCTTCCCGTTTACCGCCAGGAGCCTTATGGTGAGCGCATTCGAGACAAGAGGAAACGTATTTTTTTACAAACCAGCGCATTTTCCTGAACTAGTAATGCTCCTGAATTCGATGTAATGTCTTCTCGAACCCACAATGACCAACATCATCATGATTCATCTTGAGGATTTGCCAGCGCACGCCTCTAGGTACAAGCCATTTCAAGTCTTCTCCAACAATACGAAAAACTCTATCGTTCTTTAGTTTATAATTTTTATGCACGTCAACGGCCTCTTCAGCAGACGGGTCCAACAGAATTTCTCTAATTTTCTTAACTTCATCATCAGCGGATTGCACAGTTGAGATCCAGTTTTGGTCAGATTGCTGTATTGGTAAGATGTCCGAAATATGTGGTTCACTTACTGAGTTATCCACTGGATTTCTACTTAATGCATCTGCGTGCGCCATTCGGGCTCCGGGACGATATTCTATAGTGCAGTCGTACTCCTGAAGTATAACCCACCAACGTGCGATTCGAGGTATGAGGTCCCGTTTCACTAATGTTGACCTGAGTGCATTGCAATCAGTCAGGATTTTAAATGGTATGCCCACCAGATAAACTCTGCAAGTAGATCCAGTTGATCTTCTACCCTGGGTAAAGGGTAGTGGTCTTTCTTTGTCTTTCTATTAAGGCCCATAGTATCCTCATCTCCCGTTTGTATGCTAAAGCACGACTGCCGCCCACGCCCGCGCAGGGCACCTCTGAGCCTTTATCTCAAAATGGGGATATTCCTTTGATTAATTTACAATTGTGCTTCGGCGATTCTGTGGTACCTCTAACTATCTATTTTTCAGTGTATTTTTTTTCCAAATAACGAAGCCGTTTAGTAGGAGTATGGAATAGAAGCCAAAATATTGCGTGTTGGAAAATATTTTTTACAGCAAAAGTATTAACCATACAAAAAAAGTACTTCGGGCAAAATGATCTATATGAATTTATAGCAAAATCATATATTTTTCAAATCTTCAAGACAAGCCGTTAATGAGCAGTACGGTTCATAAAGTGACCGTGTTACGCTACCAAACGGGACGTAGGCCCTTAAGAGCCCTGTAATCGACGCATAATCTTTTATCACCTGTTTTCTTCTGAACCATGACGATAGGACTCGCGTAAGGCGATGATGATTCCCTGATTATATCATTGTCTAGCATCTCCTGTACCATTTTTCTTACCTTTCAGTAAACGACATGCAATACGGGCGGTAAACCACCGGATCGGCGTCGTTGAGTTCGATGGTCATCTTGGTAACTAGCGTGTAACCCAAGTCATGTAGTCCACTAGAAAAACAATTACTATATCTTGCAAGTAAACCTTATATTTCCTTGGATTGGTCTTCATTTAAATGAGGATTACATTTTATTGTTGTTTCCATTTCAATATCGCCAAACGTGACGCTAAACGTATTTAGTGTATTACTCGATGAGACCGAGTTTCTTTGCAGAGAACGAGTTATACGGGTACCGTTAGAAGACGCTGATATATTATAAATTAAGACTGCTCCACTACCGTTTTTGATCTCATACTGCCCAGGAAGTAAATAATACTCATGACCTTCAGTACCTCGTAAAGTACCATTTATATAAACATCACAATCCAGCTGCGCATGCGTACAGATTTGTACCGCTTGTAATGTATTGCTAGGAATTTCAGTTTCAGTAGACACCATAACATCTAATTTGTTTGGTGGAAGTCTCTGGAATTTGATCTCATTTTGAGTTTTAATAATAAGTATATCAGGTCTTTCTGTAAATAAGTGGCCTAATAAAACAGGAGGTATCAGTACATAATCTTCTACAACGTATAAATCTATTAATTCTCGCAATCCTTGAACTTCAACGACATATCAAGTTACCGCCTATGCCTCTGAGTATCGGTAGATTCGGGCGATTAATGATCTGAAGATTTAGAGATTTTGCATCACTTACCTTAATAAGAGAACATTGACTCGCCAGGTCAATGTGGCACAAGATTGTCAATTCATTCACCTTGATATCCAAGACGTACTTGTTTAAACCAGAAGCATCTGTTGTGACTTCTGAAACCTGTCTTAGCGTCTGGTTATTACCTGGTGTTTTGTTTTTATCCGTTTCATTTGTTGTCCTCTTATTCCTAAGACAGTTAGTGGTTTGATGGCCTAGCCGGTCACAATTTGTACATTTCACAGGAGCTTTTTCACATTTAAAGCTTGGGCGACCCACCTCGTTACAATTAAAACATTTTATACTATAATTAATATACGCACCTGCTTTAGATGAGCCTGGTCTATTTGAGTTGCTTGGAAATCGTCGCTCAGTTGATTTCCGCTTATAGTCTTGCGAATCTCTACTAGGACAACTTTTAACGGTTCTAAAATATTTTAGTACCTGTTCTGGTTCATTAAACTGAGCTGCTTGAGCGCCAACCTTCACCGCACGGTCGTCTATTCCATATAGAAGACAATCTACTGCTTGCCTGCCATATATATTACATCTATTTAATAGGTTTACCTTCGCATAATAATAATGCTCGAGTGAATCTCCATATTTTGCTTTTTTAGCTAGCATTTCTGTTAAATGTTCTGCGTAATCTTCCCTGCACGGGAAAGATTCAATCAGCTTTCTTTTCCATTCTGACCATGTATGCAATATCGAAGTTAGACCCTGATACCATGTCTTTGCTACACCGGTTAGCTTAGGCAGAGAGTAATGAATTATTTCTTTATCTTCCCAGCCGTAAATTTCGGCACATTCCTCAATTTTGGTCAAGCAAGTCAATATGGTCTGTTCTTTAGACATAGGGTCTAACTCCGGTATAACAGTAGTGTTAAAAGACATTTTATGCTTATCAGAACCCTTACATTTTTCTAAAATACCTAAAACCTGGCCCATTAACCGACTATCACATTCTTTTCCTTTTGATCTCCTTCTTTTTTTGGTGATGGCGATTCACCCGCCGACTCCGAAGACGTAGTAGAGTAATAGCGCCTTCTTCGTCGCCATGATGATCGTTTTGCAAAGTCCGTTCTGTGTCTTTCTCTTCTTTCGTTCCAGTCCACATTTTCCGCTTGATACTTTGTCCCCAAAATAATACTTTGGTTTTTATCCAAGTTTGTGTGCTCTTGCTCTTGCCTCGAGCAGTGTGCATTCCTTTACAAGTCCAAATCGTCCACGATTTACTTTTGACCCGTTGCCTCGCGTTCTTCTTCCTCTGCATGTGCCAGCCCTTCCCCACCGACTGGTTACATGACAAGTATTCCTTAACCCTTTACCTCGGGTTTTGTTTCCAACAGGGCCCTTACCTCGGGTTCCCTCTCCATAACACCCTTTACCTCGGGTTTTGTTGCCAACAGGGCCCTTACCTCGGGTTCCCTCTCCATAACACCCTTTACCTCGGGTTTTGTTTCCAACAGGGCCCTTACCTCGGGTTCCCTCTTAATAACACCCTTTACCTCGGGTTCCTTTTTTATAAGGCTCTTTACCTCGAGCATTTCCTTCATATCCATCCATCTCAGTGAGCTCTGAAACTTAAAATACGAGCTTAGTTTTTTTTTGCCCAAACCAATACATCATACATACAATCTGCGTAGACTTTCCACCATCCAGGTGGTGGAGTCGGCTCCCAGTCCAACCGAATGCAGCCAAATACCAGCGCTCTACATGGAGCGACTGCCTATCTAACCTCCACAACCCAATAGTTTTGTGGTAATCCCACATATCGCCATGTTTCTATTCCATGTAATGGGGCGAACCTATTGCCATTAACCGGGCATACTTTTACGCGTTTATCCTGTCTGAATTTTCTAAGGTAAAAAGAAAACCTTTTAAGTCTTTTCAAACATCTTCAACAAAATAAATTTTTAACTACAACTGTAACCGCCATTTTGAAAAGTACGGAAAAAAAAAACCCCAAAAGTCTCAATTCTGTATGTCCTCTAATTACCAAAATCCAAAAAATATTATTCGGAATGCGTTAGTTACGTTTCTCCGAGCCGTGGGCGTGACAAGAAAATGTGAAATTTTCTTGGATATCCCGCTTCTGACCTTTTGGCCAGGAATAAAACACGTAAC